>JAJJWW010004015.1:1200000-1800000 GCA_023531295.1 Papaver armeniacum | reverse complement strand
TTTTTTAGAAGCAGTTTCTGCACTTTAGATTAAAAGCGGAGAGAATTAGGATTCGTAATATGTTCCCTTACCTTGTACTAGGATTCTAGTTCTGGATAGAATTCAGATAATGCTTTAGTAAATTCATAGATCATATAATACATTTCAACATACCACAGTTTAACATACCATTGTTCCTTTCGTTAGAAATCAAAAAGACATCTCCAGCATACCAAATGTAACCCATTATATTCAAATCAACACAAAAAGAAACCGAAATTGCAATTTCATTAACCATATTTACAAATACCATCATTATTACTGATCAAACCCCTAATTACTAAGTAGTTCCATTAAAATCAAACCCATTCACAAGATCAACATCAAAACATGACCCAAAAATATAGTTTGTAATTCCCTCAAACATCTGAGAGATTAACTAGTCATACCAAGAAAAACTAGACTGTTCGACCCCCCTGCAAACACCTTAATTACACACATACTAAAACTGTTACCCCCCCCCCTCCCCTCCTGCAAACACCTTAACACCTTAAAACTGTTAGCAGTTACCATCTGAATAACAATATCAAACAAGCCCATTTGTTCAAAAAAAAAAAAACATCCGAGATAGCAAAATAACCACAAGAAAACCAATACCTATTATGTCAGCAGCTTCAGCAATATGAGAAAAATTAGCAATATGAGCAAAATGATCAGAAAACACCTATAAGATTTCTTTGAATTTTCACGAAGAAGAACTTAGTCCGATTTCACAAAATCGAAGCTTTCCCATCGAAATCTTGTTGATTTTCCAGGGATGATTATTCATAATCATCACCGTTGTTCTCATTGCTATGCTGACTGCATGAATTTTCAGTTGCACTATCGTCGTCGTTGTCGTCGATGCCCATCTCATCATTGCTGTACTTATTTCTATACTGACTGCCTGTTTCAGTTGAACTTCCATAACCTTCATCACCTGCATCTTCAATTCCTTCATCATCTTCATTCTCTTCCTCTCTAAATCTCCAACTCAACTGGTTCACCATTCTCATCAAGACTATTAATTGTTTCTCCATCAGAATCAACATTCAGTCTCTCATTCATGGTTCTTGCAAAAAGTCGATGGATTGCTTTTTCTTCTAAGTATCTATCATACCATGCATCCTCTAGCTTCTCTCCTCTCTTCCTCCTTTGTTTCCCTGTCTCAGAATTTCTCTCATGATCAACATTTCTATCAAAATCATTCTCTTTCTCTTGAGAATCACTTTAGGTTCCACTGCGGATCTTTCTCCAAACAAATCTTCTCATTCTCCCCTCATCTCTCTCCTCTCTTTCTCTAGCTTTCCTTACATCTCTTGCAATTCTCTTCCTCTTCCATAGTTCATATTGTGAAGCATTTTCCTGACGAACTCTTTCGTACTCAATATGACGATTTCTATTGTCAATCTCTTGCTGCATAAAATCCCTCAAATTCTCTAATTCTCTAGTACACATAGTCTTGGCAACTTTCTTGGCGAAGTTAAAAGGTCCAGAAGGCTGATTATCTCCGTTATCATTGTTTCCTCCTTGACCACCCATTATCTCTAATATATGTTTTTCTTAATTTCCTTGCCTGATCTTTTAGGATGATTTTTGCATATTTTGGAAATTCTCTGTTTAGTTTCCTTTTGTAGAGAAGATGTCATAAATAGTCATTTAAGTCATTCGGTGGAACGTCTTGTCCCTTAGATATTAACGCCTATTCAAAGGCATGCGCAACAAGTCCTAAACCCATCATAGCTCCTCCTTAACTCCAACATTGCTGGTGGGGGGGTGTCCAAAATCATATAAGAGAAAATTGGTTTTGCCATGGGGCTGGTACGCCCCCCACTAATTTGGTGCACCCCCTTAGCCTAATTGTAGACTCTTCCGATTCTCAATACCTAATAACTGTCATTAAGGGGTTGATAGACAGTTCAACCAAACATTAATTATCATATTTGATTTTTGGTAGATACTGAAGAGCCATCACCTGTTGAGAGGCATTATGTGGCGCTGGTGTACTACATCTATAATGGCATTGTTCACACCTGAAATGGCTTAACATTCATGAGATAATTTGTTCGGTGTACACAAAATGGTCAAACATAATAGGTCAACAAATGTCAAACAAATTAGGTCAAACCTGGAAAGGCAAGCAAAATAAAATCAACACACTTGTGTATATTTATTTAATTTTATTTAGTTAAAAGATGGGCCATATCTTTACTTGAACTGCAACATGGTTTGTTTCATGAATCATGACATATGTCAATACCCTGGTCCCTGAGTCCTGACCAACAACTAATTAATCAACAAATGTCAAACAAATTAGGTCAAATAAAATAGGTCAAGCAAAATAAAATCAACATTGTGCCACATAATGCCTAAATTTTAAGGAAAAATAAAAAGGTCTATGGGGTTTCGAACCTCTGACCTCAAACTTACTTAAACTAAAGTGAACCATTGTGCCCTACTACTGTTTTTGACATTAGCAGGACTTGTATTAAATTTATACAATTACTATCTTCCTAAATATTATCAGCACACTTGTGTATAGATAGGCCATATCTTGAACTGCAACATGGTTTGGCTCAGGCATCATGTCATATCTCAATACCCTGGTCCCTGAGTCCTAACCAACAACTAATTAATCAACTAATGTCAAACAAATCAGGTCAAACATAGGTCAAGCAAAATAAAATCATCACACTTGTGTATAGATGGCCCATATCTTGAACTGCAGCATGGTTTGGCTCAGGAATCAAGCCATATCTCAATACCCTGGTCCCTGACCCACAACTCAAATGAGCCACAAAAATCTGGAACAATGCCTGAGACATAACTCATTATCAGTTCATCTAATTCCATTGATTTGAGCTGCAGAAAACTTCAGCAACAACAATGAATGAATTAATCAATTCTTCTGTGAAACTTCGATGTAACCCTAGATTTAAGTTTAATCGATCTTTCATAGAAGTATTGACACTAATTCAAAATCCAAGGTATTTCTCATTCATTCATTTGGGGGTTTCTTGGAGATTCAGCTGCAGAAAACTTTATCAACAACAACGAATCAATCAATTCTTCTATGAAATATCGATTCAAGCCTAGATATTAGTTTATTCGATATCTCATAGAAGTATTGATAATGATTCATAATTTTGGAAATGCAAATCTTGGTCATATTCATCTATGTTATTTCCCATTCATTCATTTGGGGGTTTAATGATTTTACAAATTGGAGGTTACACATTCTTGATTTTGAATGGTAAAATTTTTGATGGTGATTGTGAAGTATGAACATCTCTATGTTTCAGATTTTAGGTTTATTTTTATGTTGCTATGAATTGTATCCTATTTTGAGAATATTTTGGTGATTATGAACATCTCAATTGCATGCTTTATGCCTTGACCAAGTGGTTTTATATGTCAGTTGACAAATGATCTTAGACTCAGACATAGTATTTGGTTGTAGGATGTCAGCTTTGGATGTATAAATCTTATATTATGTTTTGAGAATCAGCATCTCAGGAATCTTTGTGATTTTTATTCTTTGTCAGATTGTAGAATTAGGTGTGTGGGTTGTATATGGTAAGTAGGGTTTGTGTCAATTATGTGCAAGTCGAATATGACACAACCAACACAAGACAATTTTTGTTAGTCATGTATTGACAGAAGATATAAAGATCAAACATATATATTCCCTTCGCCAGATTGTATATTAAGACTAGGTGTGTATATGCCTCTCCATCAAGTGAATTAGACTGGATAGAGAATCAAAGATGCAATTTCAAACATGCTGCAATTTCAAAGATGCATGGAAACTATTAAGAAACACTAAAGTGAATTGTTTTCAATATGCATTTTTTTATATTACATTTTAGTCTTGTACATGTTCCAGTTCTTTGCATTGTAGTCTTAGTTTGTATATTACAACCTGCGTCTCCAACATTATCGACACACCATTATCGTACAATATAAATAAACTGACTTCATCATATTTAATTTCATAAAGTTACAACCTTTCTGTTCATTCAGTGTTGAGCAACATTTAGCAGCAACATTATCATGTTCATATCCAGTTACAAAAAAAATCCAAGTACCAAAAAGCAAAATAAACATCAACTGTTTCCATTGCCACAACCAAAAAAGAAAATATTATTCAGTGACTTACCATTTTCCCTTCGATGAGGCTTACTCGTTATACCCGATCACTCGGAATATGAATCATCTGATTCCGATTTCTCAGAACACTCTTCCTCCTCATCAGACTCTTCCTCTTCATCAGACCCCTTTTTCTCTTTATCTTCAACTGACTCCGCTTCAGAATCGGTCTTTGGATCCAAAATTTCATCATTAATCCCAAGAATCTCATCGTCGCGAAAATTCTCAAGTGACGCTTCTAGGTCAGATGCAGCTTCGTCTTAATCTGTAGTGGAGATATCACTGACATTATGAACGAAAAAAAAGGCTCTTCATCTTCGGTAGCACTTGCATCACTATCGCGCTTTTCATATTCTTTTTCCTCTGCCGCCTTGATCTCTGCAATTTACGCCAACCTTTGTCTTTTGTCCTGCACTGCATAGTACTTTTCCTTCTCTTCTTCATCTATGAAGGGATCACGGAGACGCTTCTTTGGTAAAATTTGTACCGGTTTCTTTGGAAAAATATCTACCGGTTTCTATTGTACTTTATTTTCCGCATCATGCATTTCTTTCCAGAGAGGATCGAGTTCGATATCACTCAATAAGTCACTTACTCTCTTTTGTACTTTCTGGAGATCATCCTTGGTCATCTACCCAATCATCTGCATAGTGGTGGATAACCTTTCTTACCTTTGCATATTTTCCCACTCTTTCAATTATTGCTCTTCACCATGTGGGCTTTACCCTTTAGAAAAAAATCACAATTATCATCATCACCACCATTTTGATTGATTTGCTTTAAAAAAAAATTCAGAGAACAATTATCTCCCTCTACAAATTTTCTCTGAAATTATTTTCTCTCTGACCCTTTGGTTTCCCCCTTATAAACTAGTCTAACCTAAAAGACACAACAGTTGGTAACATAAATAAACTCAAAATTCTTGCAGGGTCACGCCTATTCCCTAGAGAAAGCTTTGATCGGTAATACCACCTGACAATAATAACAGCCATTTTTGGTTGCAAAACTTGAATGGGAAATTTGTAACGGTACGCCTACAAAAGGTAATTTGCTCATTTTCACAGTCGCCAGGAAATTTGCTGCCGGCGAGGATAATTTGGTCATAATCACCGTAGGGGTAAATATGCTTTCGCTTTGGTCATTTTCAGCGTCGCCGGACAATTTTCTTTCGCGGGAAAAATTGCTTTCACAGTTGTCGGTAAATTTGCTTTCGCATGTAATTTTGCTTTTGCTGGCAAGTGTGCTTCCACCGTCGCCGATAAATTTGCTTTCGCCGGGAATTTTGCATCCACCGTCGCCGGTAAATTTGCTTTCGCCGGGTCTGTATATGGTAATCTTGCAACTTGAGTTCAATAATAGGTTGCAGTTTCATCAAATCTGATATTTGACTTCTCAAACCTCACCTGGACGAGAACATTAGGTATGTATATGGTAACCTTGTAAGATGAGTTCCATAATAGGTTGCAGAATCAACTCAGGATCCATCCAATCTATTATTTGACATCAAAAACCTCAGCTGGACGAGAACATTGGGTATGTATATGGTAATCTTGGAAGCTGAGTTCCATAATAGGTTGCATAATCCACTCAGGATCCATCCAATATGTTATTTGAAATAATAAAACCTCACCTGGACGAGAACATTGGGTATGCATATGGTAATCTTGCAAGCTGAGATCCATAATAGGCTACAGAATCCACTTAAGATCCATCCAATCTGATATTTGACTTCTCAAACCTTACCTGGATGAGAACATTGGGTCTGTTTATGGTAATCTTACAAGCTAAGTTCTACAATAGGTTACAGAATGCACTCAGGATCCATCCAATCTATTATTTGATATCAAAAACCTCACCTGGATGAGAATATTGGGTATGTATATGGTAATCTTGCAAGCTGAGTTCCATAATAGGTTGCAGAATCCACTCATGATCCATCAAATATGATATTTGACTTCTCAAATCTCACTTGGACGAGAACATTGGGTCTGTATATGGTAATCTTGCAAGCTGAGTTCCATAATAGGTTGCAGAATCAACTCAGGATCTATACAATCTGTTATTTGTCATCAAAAACCTCACCTGGAAGAGAACATTGGGTCTGTATTTGGTAATCTTGCAATCTGAGTTCCATAATAGGTTGCAGAATCCACTCAGGATCCATGCAGTCTGATATTTGACTTATCAAACCTCACATGGACAAGAACATTGGGTCTGTATATGGTAATCTTGCAAGCTGAGTTCCATAATAGGTTGCAGAATCCACTCAGGATCCATCCAATCTGTTATTTGACATCAAAAACCTCACCTGGACGAGAAAATTGGGTCTGTATATGGTAATCTTGCAAGCTGAGTTCCATAACAGGTTGCAGAATCCACTCGGGATCCATCCAATCTATTATTTGACATAAAAAACCTCACTGGACGAAAACATTGGGTCTGTATATGGTAATCTTGCAAGCTGAGTTCCATAATAGGTTGCAGAATCCACTCAGGATCCATCCAATCTGTTATTTGACATCAAAAACCTCACCTGTACGAGAACATTGGGTCGGTATATGGTAATCTTTCAAGCATGAGTTCCATAATAGGTTGCGGAATCCACTCAAGATCCATACAATCTGTTATTTGACATCAAAAACCTCACCTGGACGAGAACATTGGGTCTGTATATGCCTCGTTTTGTTTCTGATTATGTGTTTGACCACAAATTTGACCTTATTTACCACAAATTTGACCAAATTGACCACGAATTTGACCATTTGTACATCGAACCGGACGCCTTAGACCTAGATATTTTGAGAGAAAAAGAAAATCTCTCCTCAATTATTGTACTCTTCTCTCTTGTCTTAAACTTTTGGCTCTCAAATTTCGTTTCCCCCTCACTTTCCCAATCTAATAACTCTTTTTGATATCCATTCCCTCACAATTTTGAAACCCTATCTGATTTCGCTCTCAAATTTCATTTTCCTCCTCTTACTCAATAAATTCAACTCTCCTCTTGTTTTATTAAAAGTGTGAGACGAAGAACTCATGCCCTTTTCCCATCTTCATTCAACTCTAAAGAATGAGACGAAATTTTTTGATACCTCTTTACTCGCATCTTTCATTGTATCTCATTCAATCTCAAGGTGTTTTCTTTGTGCCTTTTAGCTACGAATAGATTGGTCAAAATAGTTTATTTTTCTCCTTTAGGGTTTCAATTTGTTTAATAGATCTGTATGAAGATCACTGGTATGTTTTAAATTTGTACTTTTCCCTTTAAAATTAGGTTTTTACTGGTTGTAATCTCATCAATAGATTTTAACAAGATATATATTTTCGATTTTTTGTTGTTGTTGTTGTTGTTGTTGTTGTTGTTGTTTACTGCTTAACATCCATATTGTTTACTTCTTAGAATCAATTTGTAATGTCTTTCAATAGATTTATGCTTCACATTTAAGGTTTACTGATTTTTACTGGTTTGCATTATCTTTCAATAGTTTGTTCTAATCTATATTCTTTATATGCTGATGTTTACTGCTTTACATTCCTTTTTTTCTTGGATGTTGTAATCTCTTTCAATAGATTACAACCCAAATAAGGTTTATTCAACTGTAATATCATTCATCAGATTGCTGCTCTAGATTTATGGTTGTTTGGTTGTAATTTATTTCCCTTTTGTTCTGTATACGGTTTGTTGTTACGGTTCCTATATGGATAGTATTGGTCCTGTAAATCTGTTTAAGCGTTTGAATAAATTCATTATTCGACAAAATCAACTTTGTCAAAATGAATTTATTCCAGCCCTTAGAGAGCCTTGCAGGATTAGTAGACACCCACATCGATATGAGTTGTATCATTCATCTAGGATTCTAGCCATTCCCATGAACACGATGCTGCTGCAGGTTTCCCTTTTAATCGCAGGTTTGTTTTGTCATCTATTACGATCTATTCAACAATGAAGTTTATATAAATGATTTGATTCCAAGTTGTTGAACATAAATTGCAGGATTGGCATACAACCACAAAAGCACTGGAAATTCATTTTTATGCCTAAAAATACAACACCCAGCACAAAGTTCTATTCTCCTCTTGTTCTGTATGCGGTTTGTTGTCACGTTTCCTATATGGACGGTAATGGTCCTGTAAATCTGTTTAAGCGTTTGAATAAATTCATTATAATATTAGACAAAATCAACTTTTTCAAAATGAATTTATTCCAGCCCTTAGAGAGCCTTGTAGGATTAGTATACACCTACATCGATATGAGTTGTATCCTTCGTCTAGGATTCTATCCATTACCATGAACACGATGCTGCTGCAGGTTTACAACAACAAAAGAACAAGATATTCATTTTTATGCCAGAATAAACAACTCACCATAGAGAGTTCTCGTAGAGAAAACATATTATTGTACTTCTTAATTTTCCGTGAACTTTGTGTAGGTGTGTTGTTTATTTTGGCACAAATCAAGCTCACCTTATTGAGATCGATGCGGCAAACCTGACAAGTAACCTCTTTAATTCCAGTTGATGAGTAAACTATTAACACATTAGAGTTTCTTGCATTACTTATCATTATTATGGTCTCTTTCCCTTGATGAAAATTGGTTGATTCTTACTACCCTTCCCTTTGTTTTGCCAGGATTCATTGATGCGATTTGATGCTATGTAAGTGTGGAAAAAAAAATTCATAGTTAACAAGTGCATATCTTGTAATGTATTTTTGCCACCACTTACATAGCCTTGCAGGACCAGTGTACACCAAGATAAGAGATGTGGTAGTTTTGAGGTACCTAGAGATGTGCTCGTATAGCCGTTATATGAGACACTGTTGATGTGAAGGTGCAAGTTTCCTTTTCTATCTCGGGTTTGTTTACTTACCTATTTTGATCTCTTCAAATATATGTTTTACATGACTCACCCAACAGTGCAACTTACCACCATAGATTTTTCGAGTGGATACGTTTTAGTCGTTAGGTTTGTTGTAAATGAAGGAGATCGATGCAGCTAACCTGACAACTAATACGTTTTCCTCTCTAATTCCATTGGTAACTAAACTCTTATGATAATTAGTTTCCCTTGTCATTATTTTATTCTGACTAAAATACTGACTTACTACCATTCTCTTATTGTTTTCTGAGGACTCATTGATTGGAAGACTTGAAGTTGGAGATGTGTTAGTGTGGCAGTACCATCTGAAGTGAAGAACAAGATAAGAGACTGTTGTCTGTTCCTGCAAGGCTATTCAAGAGATGGAATAAATGAAGTTTCTTCAAATGATTTTATCTCGAGCTCTTGAACAGGTATACAACAACGATAGAACAAGATATTGATTTATATGCCAGAACAAACAACTCACCACATCGAGTTTTCGTAGAGAAAAAACATATTACTGTATATCTTAATTTTCCGTAAACCCGACGTAGGTGAGTTGTTTATTTTGGCACAAATCAAGCTCACCTTATGGGAATCGATGCTTAATACCAGACAAGTAAACCTCTTTAATTCTAGTTTGTGAGTAGACTCTTAACACATTAGAGTTTCTTGCATTACTTATCATTATTATGGTCTCTTTCACTTAGTAGATAAGTCAAGATAATGAAACAAAATCTTCTATTTAAATTGTACAATAATTAGTTACAATTTCAGCTTAGTAGTTAAGGCTCCCCCACTTTTCTCTCTGTTCTTTTCTTAGCTCTGATTTTGCTAACAAGAAGCTATATTGGTAGACTAAACTACCGCGCTTGGTGGACTAAAATGCCACGTTTGGTGGACTAAATTCATAATTTGAATTTTAGATAAGGGTAAAATACTAGCTAGATGAGATTTTATAGGAAAAATGAGGGGGCTACAACCAGGTTTAGTCAACTTGTACTTCCGTCCCAACGGTCGGGTCGGTCGACCCGACTTCTGAATCTTCTACATTTCGAAAGTTTCTTCAAGGTTGAAACATATGTGCATGCGGGTAATGTTATGATTAAGTTTATTTTTGGTCAGGACGGTACAAGCACTGATGTGGATAGTTGCAGAAATTGACATTTTACATACTCCAGGAATATACATCGAAACTCATTCCGATTAGAAGTAAAACTGAAACTTTATAAACGGAAATTAATTATCCGTTGAAAATCACACGGAAATTGAGTTTGTGTGTGATTTTCCTTAGCTTAAAGCGGAATCAGACCTGATCAACTCTTTCGAGTAGTGAAGGAGTTTCGTCACATTAAAACGAAATGAAAGACCGTAGTAGTTGAATTTCGCTATAATTAGGCTGTAGGGAAGCGAAATCCAACACCATTGTGCTCGACCATGATCAAATCTGATAACTTTTTAGAATAATGAAGGATTTCGCCATACAAAAACGAACCAAAAGACCTTAATAGTTGGATTTTGCTACAATTAAGCTATAGCGAAGAGAAGTCCAACACCATTGTGCTTGGCTTCACAATGGCAACACTTCCCATAACTATAATTTATTTGAAGCTAAGCGAAATAGATGGGAGGCGCACCTGAAGGGCATCTTTTTTTCTATCGATTTTTATTTCAACCGATTTTGATAAATATTATTTATGGGTAAAAAATTTAAGAGAAAGAAATCGATTTATAGAAGAAAAAAACTAGAGTTAAAACTCAAAAAGTACGAATACAAGTTGAAATTTTACATAATGCCCCGTTCATGGGTATGGTTGTAGAAATGCCCAGGTTATAGAAAAAAGTTAAAATGCCCCGTTCCGTTAACTAGTCCGTTAGACACAGTTGAACAGTCAATTTTGCACACATGTGGTTTCTCACGTGTGAACAAAAGTCCCTTTTAACCCTGATTTTAAAGATGTAGTGACATGTTGACACATGCTCTTCAGATCGACGGGTGTTTCAGCTTCCACGTGTCACACCAAAAAATGATTTTCAGCTGCCTAATTTCGTTGACACATGGCAAATAAAAAATGAACACGTAGCACGTTCTAGGCGTTGCCTAATAAGAAAACCAGGCTAAACAAAAAATCCCGAAATTGAAAGTAAAAGATACACTAAACTAAACCACTATCAACATCATATTGTTAAATAAAAATCTGAAACTAATCCTTGCAGAATTGATAAACTGAGAGCAGATTCGTTTTTATCTTTGGTACATGGTATACGTTATTTAAATGAAAACATCGCATATTATAAGTAAATGTAGTGTTACCAATATGCGCAATTTGTAAAGAATTACCATTACCAACACGAACTTGATCTGTTCCTTCATACTCATGAGGGATACACAAGTTCCTAACATCAGCAGTCAAATGATGAGTAGCACCAGAATCAGTCACCCACTGTTGTTCAGCTGGCCCTCCAGGTAAAGCAATATAAGCTGCCGGTGGTTTCTGCTGATTGGTGTTGCTTTTCTCATAGCGAAACCAACAACGGTCTGCAGTGTGGTTCCTTTTTTTGCAGATCTGACAGAAGATATCTCCATTTGCTGCAGCTCTCTGTTGTTGTTGTGGTCGACGGTTATTGTTGTTGTTTGGAGGATTTGGCCCTCCATGTTGATTTTGAAACCGTCGTTGTGTATTTCTGCCAGATCCACCCGAGCTGGAGGCAACATAGTTTGCAACAGGTTCTTGGATTTGAGCAAGCTGCTGTTCAACACGCATCTCAAAAGAAAGCAGATGAGATGTAAATGTTTGGATATCCATTCCTTCGACAGTGCTAAGAGCAGTGACGACTGGATCATAGGTTTGATTTAGTCCATTACTAATACACTGTTTCTTTTCTTCTGATGTTACAGTGTATCCGAGATGCTTTTAAGTGGTCAAACAATTTTTAGCATCATTGAGACAAGCTTTCAAGGACTTATTACCTTTATTCATGCAGTGAAGTTGCTTCTTAAGGCAACTCTGGTGAGCAAAGGTCTTTGGAGCATATTCAGCTTCCAATTTGTCCCAAATTTCCTTAGCTGTAGTGAGCTCCGCAACGGTGCTTAGTACCTCTGGGGTTAGTGTTGAGTTGAGCCATCCAACGATTAATGAATCCTGTGATTCATAATTTCATATGCAGTAAAGGCTGGATTAATGTCTTCACTTTCAGGAAGTGTTCTAGCAGGCTTGACTTTAGATCCATCTACAAAGCCAGTGAGATCATACCCTTTGAGAATAGGTCGGAACTGTGCTTTCCAAAGTAGATGATTTGTTTCAATGTGTTTAAGAGTCACCAGGTGATGTATTTGAACCTGGCGAAGGGTGTTGGTGTTGTCTGCCATTTTGATTAGGGTTTTTGCTGGTTTTTTTTTTTTTTTGAGTTTCTGGGTTTTGGTGGATATTTGCGGAAGCTTGGATCAATGGCTGATACCAAGAAAAGAGGTGTTTTAGGTAGAATATCTTCCACAAGAGATGTGGAGATTTGGTTCTCTTATTTATATCATAAAACAGTTACATTGGTCAAAACCATAAAGAGAAATACAAGTAGATCCTAGTTATTAGTCGGAGCTATCTGTTGAAGACTAGACTCGATTTAAGTTCACTTGGACTTCCTGTATTTGTGGAGACTGTTTAGTATTAGCTGTGCTGACAGAAACCACTTCTAAAAAATGAATAATGCTTCATAAACTTTAATTGCCTTGCTAGAATTTTAACATAGCTGACGGTACCAGTGAAAGTCGGGTTAAAAGAAGCCAAACAGATGCGACAGAAGTAGATGGTTGTGCTACCTTCCCTTAAGCAACAGTACCAGCTGCGGTAGAAGAGGATCGAGCAAGATTCTTACCCTTCTTTGGGAACTACCAGAAGAAATAAGATGTGCGGTAGCAGGTGCTTTCGTTTTGGAACTAGATGGTGGTGCAGAAATAGAAGGTGCAGTAGCGGGCTTCTTCATTTTCTTATTTGGTGCAGCTTTTCACTGTGAATTTATCCGCCTCAATAGAACACTCTATACTAATCTTGGACTCTTCCTAGTCTCTACTCTTTTACCAACACTTTTCTTTTGGACAAGACTTGCAACATTTGATATATCACTAACCCACAACTACCACCAGTATTATCAGGAAAACCCCATTCTTCATCTCACACAACAATACACAAGTATTTTTACAATATTATCTTCATTAGTTTTCTCCTTTTCCCAAAAATTTTTATAAAGAAAATTTCATTGCCACAAACATCAGCTGTGTTTCCTTTATCATCATTAAATAGATACATTTTGGATTCAGGATCCATACCCTTTATGGTACCCTTGAACATTGTTCCACTAGTGCCAGCCTTATAATCAATCAAATATTTAATAATCCGTATTACTTACTCCCTCCGTCCCACATATATAGGCGGAGAGAGACAATTCTCTTAGATTAAGAAAATTGCATGGGTTTCATAATATTATATGTTTTTTCTTGTTTTGCCCTTCGTCTTATCTCCAACACAATTACCTATGTACAATAAATATGGGTATATATGGAAAAATTCATCTTGGAAAACAAAGTCCGCCTATTTAGTGGGACAAACAAAAACCAAAATTCCGCCTATATATGTGGGACGGAGGGAGTATATAGTATTACTTACACCTGGTGAAGATGTGTATATAATGTTACGGTTAGATGGTCGTGTTCGAAGATCAGGAAGGAATCTGTTTGTGGAAGTCATTGTAGATATCCTAAGTGTAGCTTGAGATCTGCCTTTGCTATAAGATTGTGTATGACCTACTGGGAAATCAATATTAAGTCGTAATAAGAGTTAAAGCTTATTGACTTGTGCAGTTGGACACATATGGAGGCAGGCTTATACAGGCGTAATAACATAAATGCCTCATCATTCAATAAAGAACTCCAATGATGATGCCTATCACCACTGCAATTATTCAATCAGTAATTATATTCCCAGTTTCATGCTTAACAAAATCGTAACATCAACAATACCCTTTCATTCCTAATTTCATAAATTCCCAATTTCTAATCTAGTGACAGAATCATTTTGAATTTCAATTAAAAAAAAAAAATCAAACATCATGCTGTAGTCGACTTGGGCAAAAAACAAACCCTAACTTAAAATTCACAATTTCAGATACCAAAAACATCAAACAGCATCATGCATGAGTCGATTTTTAGCAAAATAAACAGGGGTTCAGTTACTTACTTGTTTTTTGAAAGATAACTAATCTTCTCTAACCAAGATTAAAACAGCACCATCTCTCGATCTAAATCATATTCACTCTCTCTAGCTCTTGATCTATCTCACTCTGTCGATCTGTATCAACGCCCCTCTCCGGATCTCTTTCTCTCTCGATCTCTTTCCTTTCCTTTAATTATTTATTTATTATTTTTTTTTTTTTTGTTTCTGTAAAATAAACACCCGAGGAAGATGAATCTGGATTTGGTAAGACTGACACGTGATATTTGCTACGTGTCGATCTATGGTTTGTGTCAGTCATTATGTGTCAGCCTGTGGTTGGTTTACTGTATCAGGGCTAAATGTGACATTTCAGTGACCATTGACCGGTCAAAAAATCATTCATTGACCACCTAATTGGTCTTAACGGTATAATAGACAGAACGGGGCATTTTGACTTTTATTTGAAACTCGGGGCAGTTTTCCAACCATGCCTCCGAAATTGGGGCATTTTGGCTATTTTTCCATTCCCTATTTCTCATTGCCTAAATAATATTTGACCGATCCTATCACGTAGACTGGCGTAACTGGATATGACACCGTCACTTACGTATTCGGTTAATTAAACAGCCACGGTCATCCTGGTGCATTCAATTGATTTTCTCTTGGTGAGCCTAGTATCATTACTCCAAGCAAAATCTTTAAAAAGATCTCGTTAAAGTGAAGATACCAAATGCAAATTATTACTTATCCCCAGAAGATTAATTTTTAGTTATCTTATGAAGCCATGAAAAGAATTTATGAGGCCCTCCCTTATATATAGTCTCTGCAAAGCTTTGAGCTCTTCTTACTCATGTAAACACATAAACTGATCTATCGGGATACTCGCTCACCGTTGCAGCAATGAAGATTTTCTTCCTAGTTTTTGCTTGTTTTTCTCTCTTCATCTCCCAACATATCACTCCTTCAGGTAAATTTCATTTCTGAGTTTCGTTCCCAAGTTCATGTCGGAGTTATGGAAAATGCCAAAACTGAATTTGTATGGAATATTCTATAGGGGCACTGTCAATTGGTGTGGCATATGGAACAAAAGGTAACAATCTTCCTTCTCCAGCCCAAGGATTCGGCAAATTACAAGAAAGACACGTTCATAGAGTCCGCCTCTTCGAACCAGATCCTGATATTCTAGCATACGTAAACAGTAATCCTGCATTTGAAATCATGCTTGGGACACTCAACAACGATATTACAAAACTTGCAAATGATCCAAACTATGCAGCAACATGGATCAACACCAATATTGCGGCGTACCCAAATATTACTTTTAGTTATATAGTAGTCGGTAATGAAATTCCATTCCCTAGTGACCTAGCAAATTTTCTCCCTCAAGCTCTGACGAACCTTGACGCTGCAATTAAATCAACTGGCCGAACGATTCCCGTTAGCACGGTTGTTTCATCAGCCGTGTTGGGGGAGTCATTTCCTCCATCTGCAGGGGCGTTTAATAACGATTCTGCCTCAATAATGGGAACAATCACAGCTTTCTTAGAAACAAATCAGTATCCTCTTCTTGCTAACATTTACCCTTATTTTGCATATGCTAATAACCCTGAGCAGGTTAGGTTTGATTATGCAATGTTTAATACTAGTGATGTTATTGTTCAAGACGGAGACCTTCAATACAAGAATTTGTTTTTTGCCATGGTTGATGCCGTCGTTTCGGCTCTGGAAAAGGCTGGTGGACCGAACGTTCAAATCGTCGTGACTGAAACTGGTTGGCCTTCGGCTGGGAACGGTGATATAGCCACGGTCGCAAATGCTGAAATGTACATCACCAATCTGCTTGGCACATTGTTCATAAACGAAGGGTCTCCGAAGAGACCACGCCATGATTTGGAGACATACATATTTTCCATGTATAACGAAAATCTAAAGCCTGAAGGGGTCGAGAGAAACTTTGGAGTTTATCAACCTGATCTAACAGAAGTATACCATGTCTATTGGCCAGACAATTAACAGTACGCAAAAACTATTACAAAAAGAATAAGCAATGCTTACCACTAGTCATTGCTAAATATAAATAATCCCAAATTCAGGGAGTCATCACTTGTTAACTTGTATACCCGTATACATGTTAAGGTTCATTAAAACAACAAATTCTTGCATTGGAAACAAGATTTGTTTGTTTTATTGCATTGAAAATAACAATTCTTTGCATTGGGAACAAAATTTGTTGTTTTTAATGCAAGAAAAACCAATTTCTAGTAGAATAAGACAAAAAAAAACACAATTTCCAAAGAAATAAAATAATTCTTTATTAAACCTTAACATGTATACGGGTATACAAGTTAACAAAAGCCTTTTCAAAAACACATCGGTGAAATCGGAAGAATAACATTGGATGACACAAAAGATCAGATGTATCGGAATCTGTACAACCAAATATCCAACAATCTCCAACTCAATCTCCTCGACCGATTCGATTCTTTGGTATATAAGGTTTATGGAAAAAAATACAACAGCTCTTGATATGGAAATGAAAAGTTCTGAAACTGGTCAAACGAAGAATGGTCAAGAAAAAACAGTTACAGTCAAAGACTTTGTTAACCGTTATTTCAGAAATGCAAAATTGAAAGAAAAAGCTCCAGAGACAGCGGTTACTCAAAACTCATTAATTCCCAGCAATGAAAGCACTCATCTAGACAACATTAACATTCACCCCTCGGTGGAAATGGTATTAGAAACGCCTCAAAGATCTCAAACCCTTAATAGAGAGATTATGAGAATTAATGATATCCATAATACAGTGGACATGATCATGGAAGCAACAAGAAATGTTGGGGCCAATTTTGGGGCTCATGAAAAACAAGCCAGAGCACTATACATAGACATAGTTGCAAAAAATTATCATCAGGGTCAACCAACCAATATCTCTAAAGCTAATACATACAGTGGAAGAGATAGTCAATATAGAAGATACAATTGAAAACTCTACTGAAGAAAAGAATGGTGATACTGAAATTTATGAGGATGCAGTGAATTTGGGAACAAATGGTTTGAATGGATATTAAAATTCTTATATGGAACATGTGAGGTTTAACATCTGTTGATAAAATGGATGGTCTTAAAGATCTTATCAAAAATCGGAAGCCAAATGTGTGTATGCTACAAGAAACACATATGATGAAAATGAATGATTGGTGGGTGAAGAACATATGGGGCAATGAGCATCATCAATGGAGAGATATTCCATCTAAAGGACTATCAGGAGGTTTACTCACTTTTTGGGATGACAATGTTTATGAATGCATAGATGAATTGGTTGGTCCCAATACCCTCTCTCAAAAACTCAAATGCAAGCAAGACAATTATGAATGGTGTGTTACCAATGTGTACTCTCCTTGCACATATTGGGAAAGATGGGAATTTTGGGAAGAAATGGAAGACTTAACAGGCTGGGCTAGTGAGCATTGGTGCATAGGAGGGGACTTCAATGCAATCAGAAGAAGAGGTGAAAGGAACAAACCAGGAGGTTCTAGAAGAAACAATAGACTCTTTAATGAATACATGTAAGAACATGCATTAGTGGACCTTCCACTCAATAGAGGCTTATTCACATGGAGCAATATGCAGCCTGATCCTTTACTTTGCTGATTGGATAGAGTGATGGTTTCTCAACAATTTGAAGGTAAATTCCCACGATTATCCCAAACTGTATTGTCTAGAACTCTCTCTGATCACTCAGCAATATTACTTACCACCTCAAATATACCCATTGCAAAACCTCCTTTTAGAGTGGAAAGTTTTTGGTTTTCCCATCCTGATTTTTTGCCCAATTTGGCCATTTGGTGGAGTACACTCAAATTCACAAGATCTCCAAGCTTCATTCTAGCTAAAAAACTTCAAAACCTAAAAAAATTTCTCAAGAAGTGGAGCAGAGAAACATATGGGCAGCAGGAAACTAAAAAACAAGAGCTGGCAAGCCTCATCAATGCACTGAACATGTTGGAAGAAACAGGAGCTCTACCTGTGCAACAATTCACAGAAAGAAATGAAATGAGAGCAAAACTCAAGCAAATCAACATTAACAATGCTAGAAAATAGTTGACCAGAGCTAAGACTCAGCATTTTAAAGAGAGTGATGCAAATACTAAATACTTCCATACATTGGCCAATGGAAGGAGGAAAAGAAACACAATTCAAAAGCTGGTCATCAATGGGGAAGATGATTTTTGTCAAGCTAACATCAGAGAAGAAATATCAAATTACTTCTCAAATCTTTTTTAGGACAAGCATCCTGCCAGACCTCAAATGAATGTAGATTACTTCACCAAAATTACTCCAAAGGAAAGTAAACAACTTGAGAATCCAATAACTGAAGAAGAAGTTTGGGCTTTTATCAAGCAATTTATGAATAACTAGTCACCTGGACCAGATGGATATAATATGGAATTATATAAAGTTGCTTGGCCTGTCATCAAAAATGACTTCATGAATGTCATAAAGGAATTTGAAACTCAGCAAAAGATTGATTGGAGGTTGAACTGCTCTTTTATCAGCTTAATTCCTAAAAAAGAACAAGTAGGATCTCATCAAGATTTCAGACCCATCAGCTTAATCAGTAGTGTCTACAAAGTAATCTTAAAGACACTTACTCAGAGGTTCAAGAAAGTGCTACCAAAGTTAATATCTGAAAATCAAGGTACATTCATTGAAGACAAGC
This sequence comes from Papaver armeniacum, assembly GCA_023531295.1. Classification (NCBI taxonomy): domain Eukaryota; kingdom Viridiplantae; phylum Streptophyta; class Magnoliopsida; order Ranunculales; family Papaveraceae; genus Papaver; species Papaver armeniacum. The sequence goes on along the minus strand of JAJJWW010004015.1, from coordinate 1,781,050 downwards.
ACTACGCCAATATGGGGTAAATTTGACAGGGCCCTTTTAGAAACTTGACTAGGGACTCCTGTCAATTCATTTTTGACGGGCCAAGGCTATCAAAATTTAGTCAGGTCCATACGCTTCATTTTTGACGGGCGTAACAAAATAACCTGCCCATTAGATTTTATTTTCTCTACATTATCGGATTCATTTTTATCTCTTTGAATTCCTCCAGAGAGAAGAAAAAAAATGAAACCCTAGATTTTAGTTTCAATCTCTTCTCTCGCGGTGGGATTCGATTTGGAGAGTTTAATTTCAATCTCAGATTTCTTCATCTTAATAAACAAAATCTTTTCTCGATTTCCTAGCCGATTCTCACTAACTCAGTTCTGATTATTTCTTCATCTCAGTAGCTTCTTCATCAAATTTTTTCATCTGATTATACTTTAACTAAACAATCTGATTTGTTTGGAAAGATTTACTCACGGAACAAATTCCTCTCACTTCAGAAGTAATCCCTCTAACCTCCTCTTTTTTTCCCAATTTGATTCGATTTGTTTCTTTTATCTGAATATTTTCTATTTTCTTTTAGGTGAATCACAAATTCGATCCATTAGAAGATGTCCTCTTACTATTGGATCGATCACTTGAGTTGTTGAAGGTACGAATGTAAGTTTATTTGATTTTATACCCATGTTACATGTTTGTTTCATGAAGAAATTAAGTGTAGGGATACAACTTACAAACCCTAAATTTTCTTAAATCTTATCAATCAGTGTGAGTAATTTTGGGTGAAATGAATGTTTACTTGATAATTGTTACGGATTATTAGGGGCTAATAGTTGACATGAATTAATTAGGATATGGAAAGATGGCAAACAAATTACTCTTGTGGAGATATATATTTTTGTAGATGATTAAGTATTTGGCTTGTTTAATTTTCATTTATTGAAATCCCTATACTCCGCATTTCATCATGTACAGTACATTGTAAGTGGAACAATTTACTTGATAGCTATCAGATGTTAGTTGGTATTATGGGGATCTTGGAATCATGTTTGCTGTGTTTATTATGATTTAGAGATGATTGCCACATACTCTTGTTCAAAGTAGTTTATATCAATATAACTCATCTTTTCGCTTTATTAAGATTTCTGAACGAAAAATCACTTATTCTTTGTTTTACTAATAACGCGGCTTTCTACAGGGTAACGTACTCCTTTAATGCTTCTCTCAGTTTGCCTTTGTTTGCTCTGTATCAGTTGTTGTGGATGTTTAATTTTTGGTGTAGTTTTTGTTTACAAAGAATTTTCATTCTGTACTCTTATCAGTGTCTTTGTTCTCCTGTTATTCATGTAAACTTAGCCAAGTGCTCACACTTTTGTCTTGCTGAAATCTTTTCAGGATCTTCTCCGAAAGAAAGAAGGTGATCGAGCGATGTGGGAGTACCCATTTGCAGTAGCTATGGATGTTGTTTATAATGTTTTAGCAGATAATGGTGAGTATCCAAACTCTTAATGCATGATAACATCAAAATGATTTCCACCTTCAACTGTGGATAGCTACATTTTGTTATCATCTCCAATCAAATTTATGATATGTTGATTATGCTGTGAATAAAAAATGTAGACAACGCTTGAAAATTTTGGTCATTTACTTGGTAAAAGTTGAGCATCAATTTTTATGGGCTCCATCATGTCATGTGTTCTAAACGGTCCAAACTGGTGATTATCTTCCCAGTAAGGAAACTAATTGTTTGTGTCTAATATAAATACCCAGTGCATACCTATATGTCTCTCTCTCTTTTATTCCTCCAATTTATGTTTTGTTGGCGTTGACATTGCAGGAACAGAGCACCGTGCCATCGCTAAGGAAAGCCCTCAGGGATGTTGCAATGGAGAAAGATTCTTCAATTGTTGCAAGGGTACACACTATCACAAAGCTTTTTCTTTAATTTTGGATTTCCTAATAATTATTTTGTGTGATTCACGTAGTTGCTTGCATTTTGCTCTATCTTTATATTATACTTGCTTTAGTGTAGGAGGATCTCTCAACCCGATTCACGGTTGGCCAAGAAACGTTGAAAAGAGGCGGAAGAGGAACAATACAGAGTAAACAATTTATTTCTATGGTTTGTTAAGCAATTAAAAACTAGATTGCTACTTGTGTGATCATTCAGGTATCACTCCACCGGTCAAGAGCAAGAGTCACCACCGAGGCAACAAGAACAACAGAGGATAGCGAGAGGTTCAAGCGCGAGCTCTACACTTAAGGCCGAAAAGCAAGTGTTGGATGAGAAACTAGAAGCTTTAACCAGAAATGGATCAGGTGCGGATTATTATTTACAGGATGAGAACCTCGACTCTCATTGTTTGTTTGTTCTCAATGGTGCTACCTTTGATCTCCATCTGTGTTCTGAACCTGATATTTGCCTTTCTTAAACTGGTTTACACTGATATGTTTCCTGTTCTACTTACGATCCTAACATAATCTTTCCTTAAATATAGTTTAACTTGATTATATCTTTATCATTAGCTCAAATGTGCAAATATATGTTAGTATTGCTTTGTCTTCAGTTTATGAACATATTATTCCTTGATTTAATATACTTAATGGAACTACTAGTATTATATGTCCTAATGCGAGTAGAGCATGAATAAATGGAAACAAAACATGCTCGTATATATTGGCTGAGCAAGATGTGGCTGCTCAAAGAGATTGTTCTCACGAGCATTATGTTTTTTCTCTTTTTTCCGCAAATTTTAGTTCTCCAATTTATGCATGTTGTATAAGTCCTAATAGACCAAACGTATATACGCAGGGGAAATACGAGGCGCCTATGAGATTTATCTGATGGGGAAGAGGGTTGTTATGGCAGCGTCGATGCTGGAAGATAAGTTACAGTACCAATCTGGTCAAGCTAAGGGTTCAAACTCATGAAGGTATCATATCTATACCCATCTTGATCTCAAATCCGATTTCCACAAACTCTGCCACTCTTTGGATCATGTTGTTTTCCTATCAGTATATTTGGATAAATCTTAGTAAATTTTCTAGGAACGAAGTAGAATATTCTCTCTTAAGAGTTTGATGGTCTAGTTTGGCTCTTTGTAATTGTTTCCCCTACTAGATTCGCCAAAAAGGATTTTTTCCTGAATAAGACCTCAATTTTCTATCTTAGTTTAAAATGGTATATCGAATTTGTGATTTATGTACGGCTGTTGCCTAATTAATGGTTATTTGGATTGAAGTATACATGTTTGGTTAGATACTTTGACAATGTTTCTCCCTGAGCCTGATACTGTTTTTGGTGGTTCCAGGAAGAGCATGGTCTGAGAGTCAGGTCAGGCTTATTATGTCTTGAGATGTTGTAGATGTGGAGGCCATGAAGAAAGAAATCAGCTCGCAGTGTAAGAGTCTTCTTAGAGAGTTTTTTTATTTAAATGCAGTTGCCCATAGTTTCACTGAGTTCGCAACAAACCATACTAGTGCCACTGTTGTTTTTGTACTCTAATACTCACACTAGCCTTTTCTGTTTTATTTTTCATTCTTGATGTCGTCTTCTTGGATGTTGTTTGGACAAAGACTTTATATGAGATTGAACTTTTACAATATAGGTCTATTTATATTGAAGTTCAAAGTGTTCTTAGTTCTTCGTGTTACTTTTATTTGCAATTTAAGAAACCAAAAAAAAAAAAAAAAAAACTATTTATATAAGAAATTCAATTTTAGAATAATTGACAAGAGGTGCCCGTCAAAAAATAATAATTATTGACAGGCAAAGATCGTTGTTTACTTCTGATAATTATTGACAGTGGGTCACCATCAATTAGTGTTTTTGACGCCTTAAAAAATGACAGGCCATCCGATAGGCAGGGTCTGTCAATAATCTCTATTAACGACAGACCTGGCCTGTCGAAAAAGGTTATTTCTGGCGTAGTGAAGCAAATCATGGATGGAATTTTAATTGATGGAGAATTGATAGACTCTAGATTCAAGTCATAAAAGAGGATATTCAAAAGGCATTTGACAATGTATGTTGGCATACAATAAGCAGTGTTTTGCAAAGCTCGGGATTTAGAAACAAATTAAATGGATCAAGTGGATTGAGTGGTGTGTTACCACTGCATAACATTCTCTCTTAATCAATGGCAGCTCCACTCCAAAGTTCAATCCACAAAAAGGATTGAGACAAGGAGACCCATTATCTCTTTTTTTGTTTATACTAGTGGCAGAAATCTTCTCCAAATTAATGAAGAATGCAGCTCAGCTGAATATGATCTCAGGATTTTCCATCAATTCCATTCAAATTTCCCACCTCCAATTTGCAGATGATACCCTAGCGTTTCTTGATGGCATCAAGAAGAAGCTGAAAATCTCTTTATCCTTTTGCAGATATTGAAGCTATATCTGGCTTGAGTGTAAACTATAACTAAAGTTCAATTATAAGCATTGGTGTTGATCATAAGGTTCAAGCTATGGCTGACATTTTGAAGTGCTGGGTGGAGTCTCTTCCTTTAAAATACTTGGGCATGTCTAATGGAGCAAACTCTAGATGTAGTGCCATTTGGGATTCAGTTATTGAAAAGTTTCAAAAGAAACTAGCTCCATGGAGAAGAAAATTCTTCACTAAAGCAGGAAGGGTATTGCTCATTAAAACCTCTCTATCCAGTCTTCCTATTTATTACATTTCTATCTTCCAGATGCCCTCTATTGTAGAAAAGAAGTTAAACCAGATTATGAGGTTTTTTCTATGGGGATCTTCAGCTGATAAAAGGAAAATTAATTGGATAGCATGGGATAGAATCAATTTGCCAAAGAAGAATGGAGGTTTGGGAATTAGAAAGTTGAGACTTACAAACAAAGCATTACTCTCAAAATGGTCTTGGAGATTCTCAAAAGAAAAGAAGCAACTCTGGAGTAGAGTTATTCAAGAAAAAATGCATACAAAGTCAGACTCTTTATGGGTTAAAGATTCCTCCAAAACACAGGGTAATGACATGTGGAAGAATATTCAAAAACAAAAGCACATAGTAGAGCAGATTACTACCCTGAAGATCAATAATGGTAAAGAAGTTAATTTTTGGTGGGATAAGTGGACAGGTGATCAAATACTGAAAGATAGATTCCCAAATATCTTCAAGATGGCAACAAAGAAAGATGCTTCACTTCAAGAGATGGTGACTAATAGGACATGGAATCTCCATGTAATAAGAGATCTCACACAACAAGAAATCCCTGAGATGCTCCAGCTATTTGCAGTCTTGGGCTCTCCACCAGCTCTTAATGATGCTGCAGAAGATGATCTCATTTGTAATGCTCCAGGAGGATTTAAAGCCCAACTTTGCAACAACTGGTGAATTGAGCAGTTACCAGAATCACTGAATGCAGTTCCTTACTCCTGCATATGGGTGCAATTTGTGCCACCAAAAATTCAATATTTCATGTCGGCAGCTGCTCAAAATGCCATTCCTACAGTTGATAATTTGCTCAGAAGAGTCTGTCAAATTCAAACTGCAACTTGTGCACTCTGCAACTCTCATCCAGAATCAGTAGATCATTTACTATTGCATTGTAAGTACTCTCATAAAGTTTGGTCATATTTCATCAATGGTTATAATATTAGATGGGTTCAAGGAGGCACAGTAACCATGCAATTGCAAGCCTGGAAGTGTAGAAGAGGAAGAAATAGGGGAAGAAAGATATGGCCTTTGATCATATTTGCAGTTTATTGGGCTCTTTGGAACGAAAGAAACGGAAGAGTTATGGCTCATAAATGACCTAAAGGAGAAGAAGAAACCATAAAGGAGATTAAAAACCTTATCTATATTTGGGGAGGTCATCAAAAATGGTTTGCTGCTTTAACTTTCAGAGAATTGATAACACACTGGAAAGTAGTTATAGATTCCAGATAACAATATTTGTAAGATTGTTTTGGTTTAGTGCTACGGGCCTGACCTATTGTAATCATTAAATTGGGGGCCTTGTGCCTTATTACATTTTCTTTTATAAATCAAGTCAAAAAAAATAAAAAAAAATAAAATAAAGATCTGAAATTGTGCTTGATAATTTTATATTGTCATTTTTCACTTAGCGCCTTATTGCACACATAAAGTGCAACAATGAAAACGAGAATTAATTATAGTATGAGATAAGTCCACATAAAAAGTGGCAGCACATTTTACATGACCGGAGGTCATCAAGGTTGACACGCGGATGGACCTTTATGGTGGGCTTAAACTAGGGTTTAGCCCGACTTCCCGAGGTAGCGTCAAGCCTATTTTACCACTTACTCGATCCGGATGGGCTTAATTTTTTTGTATTTAGCTCTGGTTCATTGTGATTTCACATTATTAAAAGGTAGTTTTTGGTTTTACCTATTTCCTATCCCATGTTTCCTAATTCCCATCCCAACCACACAAACCAAATTTTGTATAACTCTTTATAAACTGGGTTAACAAATCTCATTTTATTTACCATAATTAACAATTAGGTTACAAAAATTAATCATCAAATCACCATTTTCATTAGGTTTTGGAGATTGATTTTTTTTTCACGTACATAATAGATAGTGTGTACCTAGAAAAATAATCCATTAACAAAATTATTAAACTTGGGGATATTTGAAAACCTAATTGAATAGAATGAGAACCCAATTACATGTCCCATTAGAATCTCAATTTCAGTTTGTATACAATGTTTCCATTACATCAATATAAGAGTCCATTAAAGAGGCGATGTGTTGATTACTGTTTCCATGGATGATTATAGTTTTAGTTTTTGGTATAAAACCAGATCATTAGAACAATACAATGGTACTCGTAATATATAATATCAAAAAATTAAAAGTACCAACAGTTATAAAAATCAGTAGTGGTAGTAGATTTATTAGGATTAAATCAAGAAGATGAAGAAGGAACTGTTGATGAAGATGAATAATCGAGAGAGTTTCATTTACCCACTTTAAAAAAAGTTACGGAAAATATAGTTTATGTTGTTGGGATGGGATTTAGGGAAAATGAGGATGGGAAATAGGTGAACCATCTGCACCGGCTTTGTTATTCAGGTAGCTAACAGCGATTTTTGGCTTACACTTCGTATACACCTCCATCTGGCACATATCAGTTGACATGACTGGCATCTTTTTACTCACTAGGGACATGTGGTAAGAAGGCAGGACCACCAGCTGGTAATCAGAAAAATGACACCTACGAGATCACTTTACCCAAAACACACGTGTATCCCCGATAACGTTACACCAAACATAAAGTTTTCCAGGGACCACGTAAGCATAAAAATCATACACGCAACCACCAACACAGAGTCCAGATAACCATAGGAGAACATCTGAACAAGCGAGTAGCTGCTACCGTTATTAGTTGATCATCATGTCTGGGATAAAAGATGGATTTGTATCATTCACAGCTTCAGTGCAGGAAGGTTTTGGGCATGTGAAAGCGTTTTTTGTAGGGAACGCAAAGAAATTGATGGCAAGAAATGAGAAAGAATCAAGTGAAGCTGATCTTCAAACAGCTAAGATGCAAGTTGATGCTACGGATGCTGCTGAAGACACCAAGAAGAGGTTAGCTAATAAGTAGATTTACTAATTTCGTTAAGAAAGAAAACATGTTACTAATCACTATGTGATTTGAGATCTGTAACTATTTTACTATTCAGTAGTAGTACTAAGTGTGAATTAATCTACGATGTTTTAGTTTTGATCTTGGTGTTTGTTACAGATTAAGATGGTGTGAATCAGTACTGTTTGTGATTGTTGTTTGGGCATTTTGGGCACCGAGTCTGACTCGGTTACAATTTGGGCACCAAGTCTGACTCGGTTACAGATTAAAACACAAACTTTAGTTTTGTTGCAGTCAAAAATCATTTATTGATTCCTAAATTAATACCGAAAGCTAGTCCATGCTTCTGGCATTTATATAATCCAAGAGTGTAGAAAAAAAGAATTGAGTAAGAAATAAGAAAATTGAAAAATTCTACTCGCCTGGAAACTAATACCTGAGGAATAAAATGTTTTATATCAAGCAAGAAGTGAAGTGATACGTATTGCTACAGAGAGATCCATGTCTTCGGATCGTTATCCTGCTAATAACATGCTACATTGTCACGTCTTTGGATCAAATCGTGCTAATAACACGTAATCAAATCCTACAAATAGGTAATATTAGCGGGTAACATTATCAAGTCTATATATCATATTCCTTGGATCATATCCCACAACAGGCATCATTATCAAGTCTTAATATCTTATTCCGCCTCTCACAAAGATGAATACTTTGTCATAAAATTGACTGTTAGATATTTGAAGGGCTCAATTTCCTCAAACATCTTACACACTAACTTCATGGATTATTATAATTTTAAAGATCATACGATATGCGGCAATATGGAGTGTGTCAAGACTTTGGATCAATTTCTTGAATCTGCTCTGGTTAAACGGAATAAATAACCTGTAGTGGGATAGATATATAACCTGTTCCTTTCTGGGTCGTAATATGTAGATGCGAATTTTGTGTTGCCTCACATTTGAAACATTGAATGTGCATGTTACATGTAGATAGATCATTTATCCTTGGATGCGCATACAAGAGTTATTTACGCGGTACAAGTACAAAATCAGTACCAATGACACCGAAACTTATAGTTAGCAAACCCCCGTTCAAACATCTTTTATTAGAAAACTGGGTACTTTTTAAAGTAAAAGATGGTTTAATCAAACCAGAATACATCTACAAGAGACTAATCAATCAATATCATGAACTGGAAACAAAATGTACAGAATCCCCCCCTACCCTGATTTACTTATCAAGACTTGTGGTGAAGTTAGGTTGTACAGGCATTACATTCATTTCAACATTATAGCCTAAAGTTCTTTAAACATATAAGTTTTCCAAAATTTGATGAACGCCGTAAGTAAAAGATGAAAAACAACTCATGTTTCCCTATCATCCAACTTTGAGTTTCCTAAAGTATTGATGAACATCGGGTTTGATTACATCTTTTACTTTGTTATAAATACTACTACTTTGTTAAAAGAGATTTGGTTAAAGACTATATTTTGGAGTTGAATGTAAAGACGGAATAGAAATTGGAGTTTGATAAATGAAACACAGGAGAAAACTATCGAAAGATGACTAAGATCTCATCCCCAATTATATTTTTCTAATATACATTTGAGTTTAGTCTTTTTACATTTTCAATTTTGACTTCTAGAGATACCTGCCATATTTGATACTAATAAAAAAAATGCCCTTATACCTGTTACGTTTTAAAATTTTGCCGGTAAACTCTTACTTTGGATTTTCTAGTTCTTGAAACATTGGTAGAAATGGCTAAATCTCTTTGTTATATTTTATTTCGGATTTTTTGTACTTGAAACATTGGTGTAAGTTGGAAACCGTCTACCAACCTTCAACTCAATTTCCTCGACCATCTCAGCTTTTAGGTTTTATCCTATCCATAAGATATGGAAAAACATACACGAGCAGACTCTAGATATGGAAATGAAAAGACCAAAGTGTGTTTGATCATTTTATAACCTCATTTTTCATTTAGCCACTTCAGTGCATACTAAAACTGGAACAGTGAAAACGAGAATTATATGAGATAAGTTCACTTACAAACTGGCAACATTATTTACATGACTGGACTCCCTAGAAGTTACCAAATTTGATATGCTGATGTAGAGGTGTAAATTGTGCCATGCCAACAGGAGCAGAGTCCAGCCTAGCACGCTAAAATTTGAGCCTAGCCGTCTCAATGTGTGATTTAGCCCAACAAGACACAATATGGTTTATAATATGATGTGTTGGGCCAGACTAATTGGCAGAGTGGCATAACACGATACGTGGCACAGCACGACACAACATGCTAGGAAAGCATGTCACAACATGCATACAACATTATCAAATATGTACATACAACATATTTTGTGTATATTTCAAAAAAAGAGTACTATTCTAGTCAATTTTGACGTTTTTTTGAGTTATTTTTTCTTATTTTTTTTTTTATTTGAAGCATATTCAGTTATTTCTATAACAACACACACATTTCTTTTTTATTTATTTATTTTTTTAAATTGAAGCATATTGAGTTATTTCTATAACAACACAAGCAACATCTGAATATCTTGATAATATTTATGTTGAAGAATATAAAATAAATGTGTCAGGCACATTATTTTCGTGGCACATCACAACACACCTTTAAGCACGGCTGAACATGGCATGCCTTATTTTCTAGCACGGCATAACACAACATATAGCACAGTGGGCTCGCATTTTTTTTTGGACACCACCCTTTTTTTGCGGGGGACCAATACGTGATAATAATTTTTACTCTATAGCTATAAGGGGTGTCCTAAAAGGTGGATATGACTAACCCATCCTTAACCTAATTTAATTTATAGCTAACCTAACAACCACAAATATAATATATATATATATAACAAAATCATTAACAAAATAAAATCAAAATTATAACAAATCCATTAAATTTAATTTTTCACAAACCCATTATTTTTAGAGGGCTCATCTTCTTCTCTTCCACCCCATTCCTTGTTGTCGTCGATTCAAAGAAATTTTCATAACCCATTACTTGTGATTCATTTTTGGTTGAAAAAATGAGTAGTAATAATGAAAATGAGTTGAAAATGGAAGTTGCATAGAGAAGTTCAGCTAAGAATTATGTGAAAAACTTTGTCGAACTAGCCGAACTCAGCTTTAGTGGAGATTTTTCTTTCAGAAAAAAGTTCGGTTACGTCGCAATTTTTTTTCTTCTAACCGAAGTTTTTTCTGAAAACCTATGTATTGAGTTCGGTTACGTCGCAAACTTTATTTCCTTGTCAAACTTTTAGTTCGGTTACGTCGCAATATCCTAACCGAATTTTTCTATGGAAAAAATCTCCATTAAAGCTGAAACCATGGTCCCCGTGAAAAATGGGTGGTGCCCAAAAAAATGGTTCTTTCACTAGGATGTGCCTGTTTTACACCTTCACGCTGGTGGACCTTTTTGGGGTAAACTAGGATTAAGCCCGACTGCCAGAGTAGTACCCAAGTTAAAAGCCTATTTACTTCATATGAATGGGCTTAATCTATAATGTTGGCCTAGGTAAGAATTTTATATTTAGTCCTCCAGGATCCATCCATACTTCACAAGATTAAGAGGTAGTGGTTTCTTGATACCGGCTCATCTCTCATGTAGAATTTGATAACCATCTGCACCTGCCATGTTATACTTTGCTTTGGATCGAAGGAGTTAATACCGACTTTTTGCTTACACTGACTTCGTATGCACATATTGGATGACATGTGATAAGGAGGAAGGATCACCGGTCAGTAGCAAGAAACGTGGTTTGTAAACTTACCAGTCCAACATTGACAAGTAAATATTAAGTAGAAAAATAGCACCTACGGGACCAATTTAACGAAAACACGCATGCATCCCTTTTTAACGTTACACCTAGTATAAACTTTCCCAGGCACCATATACCATCCATTAAAATTATATACTAACACCTGCTGCCACCACCATCACCGCCATGGCAAACGCAAAGTTCAGACGACGGTAGAAGAAGCAACTACCTGTTGTTAGTTGATCCAGGATGTCTGGAATAAAAGATGGATTCGTATCATTCACAGCTTCAGTGCATGTGAAAGTTTTACAGGCTTGTGTTATCAAAAAAAATTGGGATATGGTAGGTGAGGTTGTCATTGGCATGAGTCACATGACTCAAACCTGCTTCACGATAGGGCACATTGCTAAAGTTTTTAATCATATTAATATAACACTCATTCCTAAAGTTTCTCTTGTTGAACTTGCTTCGCAGAGGAGTATTTCGGATAATAATCTGCTAGCTAATGAGGCTATATTTGTTGTCAATCATTGTGACAAAATTGAAGGCATAACTGCCATTAAACTTGACATGTCCAAAGCTTATGATAAGCTAGAATGATCTTTTCTTGAGAGTGTCTTGACTAGAATGGGTCTCTCAAACCACTGGATCAGACTCATTATAACCAGTAGGTTTCTACAGTTTCCTACTATGTCCTTCTCAATGGTAGCCCCACAGGTTATTTTCAACCTGAAAGAAACCTCAGACAGGGAGACCCACTATCCTCCTATTTTTACATCATCTGCTCTGAAGTCCTTTCTTCTTACATTGATAGCCTTCAAAAGAAAGGAATTTTAGTAGGCATCAAGGTTTGTAAAGATGTTCCAGAAATGACACATTTGTTGTTTGTTGATGATTGTATTTTGTTTTCTAAAGCTACTATTCAAAACTTTCAATTTATCAAAGATTATCTTCAAAAATACTGCTTGGCCTCTGGGCAAGAAATAAACTTTGATAAATATGGTATCTTATTCAGTACGAAAATTCCTGAACATAGGAAAGATCTCTTGGCTAACATTCTATAGATTAATAGCAGAGATTTGGGAGAAAATTATCTTGACACTCGCATTGTGTTTCAAGCTTCTAAAATTCAAACCCATATGGGTATTCTCCAAGCTATGGATGCCAGAATCTTTATCTAGCTATATAAGCTCGTGTCTCAAGCAACTAGAACTACTTTGATTAAACATATTGGCCAAGCTATCCCCCTTTTTCAAATGGGAGCCTTTCTTATTCCAAAACATCTGTGTAAACAAATGGACTCCCATCTTTATAAATTCTGGTGGAGAGAGACTTTAGATCCTAAAAACAAGAAACTGCATCTTTTAGGATGGGACATTCTTTGTTCCCCTAAAGTTGAAGGTGGTCTAGGCTTTAGAAAGGATGAGCTAAAAAACCTGGCTATGCTAACTAGGAATGCCTGGAGAATTCTACAGAATCCTACTTGTATGCTAGCTACTGTTCTCAAAGCCAAATACTTTTCTAGAACTGATTTTTTGAATGCCAAGTGTACTGGTAAGTGCTCTTGGACTTGGAAGTGTTTGCATGCTATAAAAGAACTTATCAAGCCTTTTATCTCTTGGATTGTTGGGGATGGTCATTTTATTGACCCATGGTGTGATAAATGGATCCCATCTTTGGGTACTGCCACACCCAACCCTTTAGTCCAACTTGATCCTAGTTTTAAAGTTTCTTATTTTATTGACTCTCATACCAGAACCTGGAATCTGTCCAAACTTAACACCCACTTTGATAATGCTTATGTTAAGAAGATTGTCACTATTCCCTTAAGTTAGCTTTGTACTCATGACAGGAGGGCTTGGGATCTTTCAAAGAATGGCAAGTTTTCTTCAAAATCTGCCTATATGGGGCTTAGAGGTCTTAGGCCCTCCCCATGTAAAAATCTTTGGATGCGCATTTGGAAAATCAGGGTTCCCTACAAAATCCAAGTCTTTACATGGAAAGCTGCTAGAAATGCTCTCCCTACCAAAACTATTTTGCATACCAGAATGCATATGCATAGTGTTGAGTGTGTTAGGTGCAATCATCCACAAGAATCCATAATGCATGCTTTGGTCCTCTGTCCCTTTGCAAGTCGAGTTTGGTTTCTCTCTGATTTTTGCATTTATACTCAGTTTTTTCAAAACAAATCTTTTACTGACTGGTTATTATTTTGGTTAATTGATCCATTTGTCTAGACTCCCTGATGATGCTCAGTGTCTTTTTGTTACTATCTTGTGGTCTCTATGGACTAGTCAAAATAATTTGATCTTCCAAAACATGAAGGAAACCCATACAACTGTCTTAGTAAGAGCTAGAGCCATGCTTTTAACTAGGAAAACCAAATGGATGCTCCCTACTACCCCTATTGGATGTGACAAATGGATGCCCCCCTATGTTGGATGGATAAAATGTAATACTTATGGTGCCAAATGGTGCAGGTTTTGTGATGAGGGACTTCTCAAGCAAAGCCTCTTTTTATGCTTCCCTGGTTTTTGAAGTAAAGTCTGCTGAAGAAGCTGAAGCCAGAGCTATTTGGTAAACCTGAAGAAAGCCTTGGAGCAACAGTTAACTCACATCATTGTCGAAAGTGATGCTAAGACTCTCATCAATCAATTTTCAGCTGGCTAGTTTGATGGAGACTCGCGTACGGATGCTATTTTCAAAAACATTCAGTTTTTTCTTCTAAATTAGTAATTTGTATTTTTAACGTTCAACCGCGTGTTTGTAATTTTGTAGCTCATGAGTTAGCTCAATGGGAAAAAACAAACAATGCCTCTATGTACTGGTCTGTGCCTCCTGTTTGGCTTTTGCCAACAATTGAGGGGGATCATAAGCATTTTTGAAGGCATTTATCTAGAAAAGTAGGAAAGGCAGAGAAATTGATGGCAAAAAATGAGAAAAACTTTAGTGAAGCTGATCTTCGGACTACTCAGATGCAAGCTGATGCTACTAGATAAAATATTTTAAAGATTAGATATTTTCGGTCCTATTACATGTCCTCATCAGTCCCATTACATGTACGAGATTCAAAGATTAGATATTTTCGGGGTTCAATTTCCTCCAACATCTTACACAGACAAACCGAGTAATTTTAAAATAATGTACATATATGTGATATATTGTGGAATGTGTCAGGATTGGATCAATGTCTTCAATCTGCTCTAGTTCATGGAGTAAACTGTAGTGCGACATTTAAGCACAAAAGGTACATTCGAACTTTGTTTCTTCTCTAGTCTCACATTCAAACGCTGAATGTGCAATTAACGCATGATGGATCATTTATCCTCAAATGCACAAAAATAGAATGCATGGGTTGTGTGTGACAAGTACCGATTCAATACCAATGAACACATTAAATTGTATAAATTGTGGATTTTTTTTTTTATTGATGAGTACCTAAATGTTAATTTTGATGTTAGTTTTATCTGGATTGATCTCACTCGGTCTAATCTCGCATGCATTTTAAGGGATTGTGTCACTAGTCCGCACTGAGTCTCATGACTCGGTTGTCCCAGTCAGACTCCATGATCCTTTTGTACCTACTAGTCAGTTGTTAGGAGGGAAGGAGGCCAACCGATAAGTAATCAGAAATGTTGTTGGCTCAACTTTGATAACTGACCAGTAGAGAGCACCATTTGATCGGTGACATGTACTAGTGAAATAGTAAAATAACCCAATGTCTTGTAATATTCGTGAAAAATCATCCACAAAAAAACCAACACGGCCGCCGCCGCCGCTGCAAAGTGTGAACAAGCAATAGCAGTCGGGATTAGTTGACCATGTGTGGAATAAGGAATGGATTCCTGTCATTCACAGCTTCAGTGCAGGAAGGTTTTGGGCATGTGAAAGCTTTTTTTGTAGGAAACACAATGAAACTGATGGCAAGAACTGAGAAAGAATCAAGTGAAGCTGATCTTCGTACGTATAAGATGCAAGTTGATGCTGCTAATGCTGCTGAAGATACCAAGAAAAGGTTAGCGAATAAGTAGATTGTTTACTGTGTAGATGCGGTGTGATGAGAGATTTGTAATTATTTACTAAATTGTGCTTTTAAATGTGTAATAAATCTGGATGGTTTGATTTTAAGCTTGATTGATCTATGAAAGCAGTAATCCTTGGTGTAGTTTAACGATTATTTTTGAGAAATTTTGTGATTGAGCGATCCAGGAAAAATGATGGTACAATGGTTAAAAAATCATTTACAAAAATGGCTCAAAGAGCTTAATTTAACCAGCTAAGTTACACCCAGAATATCCAACTGGAGCCGAACTTACCGAACAAGGTCAGATAATTAAATTTGAAATTAACAGGATTCGACGACAAACAAAAACACAACTTCAGATGCATTTCCAAATTCTAAAGTTGCCTTTCAACATTCACCCGACACAAACCTACACAATATTCCATAAGTTGAATAACATCTCATGTCATTGTAATATTAGAGTATCTAGTTTCGTCAATCCCACAACTTACATTTTATGCGATTGTTAACACCCCGGGGTATCTTAGAGGCTAGAGAATTCAGTTTCCTCAAACATCTTAGTTCATATATTAAGTAATTTGAAATATTATAACATGCATAGTTTACAAGATGTGAGAAATTTTGAATCATTTTCTTTCTCTGCCCAGCTTTAAATCAAGACGAATTGTTTTCTGGTACATATATAGGCAGAAAATGTATACACAGGCTAACAAACATCTGATTTCCAGTGTCACGCTTACACATATTGGGAAACAGTACCAGAGAAACCAAAGAGTATGATAATTCATTTGTTGAGAAATGTATAGAGACATGATTCACGTGGACAACACCTTTGATTCTTATCTATTTCTGGAGTTGTTCTCTTGGCTTGTGCCGTGCCAAGTCGTATCCATTTTCAAAATTCACTCGTCTGAATCAGAGACGAGATTAGAGATTTTCTAACTAATTATCCATTAGTATTCATGACTATGTACTTAATCTTGATATTCTAGTTTTGATCCTGGTGTGCCTTCATCTGCTTCATTGGTTGGTGGAATAAACTGTAATAAGCACAAGATGTACTTACGAATTTCGTTTCTTTTTTCCTGGTCTAACATTTGAAATGCATGCATGATAGATCATTTATCCTGAAATCCGGCACAAAAATAAAATCCATGAGCCTAAGTTTTGCGTGATAATTAAGGATATGTCTATTTATCTACGCTTAGAGAATAATTTTACATTTTAGAAATGCCATGACTTATTTTGATTAGTCGACGGGTGAGTGATTAGAAATTTAGTTGGCTCACTTTTCAGAACTGACCAGTAGAGGACCTTTTGAATACTAGCCAGGTACTAATAGTAACCCAATGCCTCTTTGTTTGGATATTACACAAAACACCACCACAAAGAATATTGATAAGTAATTAGCTAAACATTGTTATCAGTTGATCATGGCTGGAATCAGAAATGGATTTGTATCATTCACAGCTTCCGTGCAAAAAGGTCTCGAATATGTGAAAGCGTTTCTTGTAGGAAACACAATGAAACTGATGGCAAGAAATGAGAAAGAATTAAGTGAAGCCAATCTTCATATTGCTAAGATGCAAGTTGATGCTACTAATGTTGCCGAAAATACCAAAAAGAGGTTAGCTAATCAGTAGCGTAGATTGCTAATTACTATGTAAATGAGATGCGTGTGACGAGAAATTTGTAATTATTACTAATTTGTTTACACACAAACCTGCCTATCTTTTAGAGACGGAGGGAGTATGTAACTAATCCTATGGTGTGTTTTGTTTTTGTTGATCAATATTTTAGTTTTATCTTGCTGTTGATTCAAATTTGATGAAGTTTAGTGATTTATTTTTTTTTTTTTTTTTTGTGATAATCAAAGCTAGCCAATTTTATTAACTAGAAGCTTCAATTACAAGATTTAAGATAGGAAAAGATTTCCTTCTTTAATTTGTCCAAAATTTGCATCTTAACAGAATTTTCTAAACAATCTGATGAAAAGTTCTTGATGCTTAATATCCTAGCTTCTTTTGGTAACTTATCTACTGAAAATAGTAAATTCCTACTTCTAAATTTAAAACACACATTACTAAAAGCATTAAAAAGATCTTTGCATTTCTTGATATTGTTTAGCTCTCTCCAATGAGGTTGATAGGTATTATCTCCAATGATAGTTGACACAAGGTTTTTGCAATCGTTTATGAACTCGTAGGAGTTAATGTAGAATGGCAGTCCATGTATAGTTCATATATTACGGTCCATATGTATTGTTGGTCTTATGTAAAGTATCCTGTAAGCTAAAGTCCAATATGCTTAATATAAATACTTGCCTCTAGTACCCTAATAGGGTTAAGAGAGCTTATACAATTGTTCATGGTAACAAGAGCCAGAACGATCTCTCCAAAACCCTAGCCTCAACTTTTTTTTCAAAACCCTAGCCTGCTCTTCTCTTCATCATGACTTCACCAGCTCAATCATCTTCCTCTGCTTCTTCTACCTCCAGCACTATGGCCTCCTCTACCTCTAGCACTATGGCTTCTAGCCACAGCTTTAGCTCTCCAACTATACCTGCATCTATCTCGCAAAGCATAGGTTCTCTTATGTCTAACTCTTGCTCTTCCTTGTTAGGAAAATCACCCTTCATGCCTTATTCGACAAAAATAGTTCTCTTGGATAGAACTAACTATCTTCTTTGGGAATCTCAGATAATCCCTATTCTTAAATCTCAAAGACTTTTCAAATATCTTCACGAGTCCTATGAGATACCAATTTGCCCGAACTTGTTGATGAAGAAAACTGAAGCTCGAACTCCTAACCAGACCTATGAGGAGTGGGAAGTTATTGATCAAACTATCATCTCATGGATTAACTGCTCTCTCACTGAAACCATGAAGTCTGAATGTGCAAGACGTGGAAACTCTGGTGAAGTATGGAACTATCTTCGATCTACTTATGCAACAATCAACCCAGTCCGTATTCTTCAATTGAAAGCAAACTTATCAACCATTCAAAAGGGTAACTCTTCCATCTCTGAATATATTCAAGATTAAAGAAATATCACGATTCCTTGGCAGCCGTTCTTCAACCGCAAGATCGATCTTGAGCTTGTCTCCACAACTCTCCAGTGACCGGGTGCCGATTTGGTCTAATATTTATACGGTCGTTATAGCCCGAACTACTCTTCCTAGCTTCACTGAACTTCATGCTTTGTTACTTTATCATGAGTCTCATCTTCAATATTTGCAAAACCTGCAAACCCATCTTCTTGATGCTCGAATCCGTTTCCTTTTTCTTGGTGCTCCTCTTGGTCGTGGTGGTTCTCAATAACAGAACTCACCTCAACAACATAACAATGGTCGTGGTCGTGGTCTCTCCAGCAATTCTGTTCGTGGCCGGGGAGGAGGTTTTGGTCGAGGAAACTACACCAACTCTTACAGAGGCGGCTACAATAATTCTGGTGGTCGCGGAAAT
This sequence comes from Papaver armeniacum, assembly GCA_023531295.1. NCBI lineage: Eukaryota > Viridiplantae > Streptophyta > Magnoliopsida > Ranunculales > Papaveraceae > Papaver > Papaver armeniacum. The sequence continues at coordinate 1,762,217 of JAJJWW010004015.1, read as the reverse complement.
TGGAATACTCATTGGAACAACAGTATTAACACAAATGGTTTGAACAATGGTGGTCGTGCTAGCAACAATGGTGGATATCCGTCTACTTCTTATGGTCGTGGCCGCAACAACAATATAGGATCTGTGCTTGGTCCTCCACCTCAAAACTCGGTCATTATTTGTCAGTGGTGCGGTGTGAAGGGTCATACCGCTCAGGCATGTCATCGACTTACTCAAGCTCCAAATTTTGATCTTACACAAGCTTTCTCAGCGTTGCAAGTTCAGCCAATGCCATACGAAAACCAATGGTTTGCTGATACGGCTGCATCTGCACACATGACATCGGATTCCTCCCAGATGACAAATCGTTATGATTATAATGGTAATGATAAAGTTCTAGTTGGTGATGGTAAACTATTACCTATCACAGGAATTGGTGACATTACTCTTCACTCTCCTTCATCCAAATTGCTCTTTTGAAAAACACATTACATGTTCCATCACTTGCCAAGAATCTTATCTCTGTTGGCCAACTTACTCGTGACTCTAACCGTGTTTTTTCTTTTTGACCGTGATGTTTTTGCATTCGGGATCAACTAACAGAGCTCTTACGTACAAGGGCAAGAATGAAGGTCTGGATTGTATGCTATTTTCCCTAGTGCTTCTTCCGATTATCATTGTCTTCTGTTACAGCCCTATCTGCTACTACTATTGGTGTTCGAACAAGTCCCACTGTGTGGCATATGCGCTTGGGACATCCCAATACCGCTGTCTTCAATTCTCTCAAGCCTCGTTTATTGTTTAGTTCTAGTCTTTCTTCTTACGGTTCTATCTTGCTCTGTTGTGTAGGTGCTAAGCATCACCGTATTCCATTTTCCTCTAGAAATATTTATTCCAATAAAATTGGAGCTGTTATACACTCAGATTTATGGGGTCCTGCGCCTTTTCTTTCTAATTGTGGTTTTCGTTATTTTCTTCTATTTGTCGATGAATGCTCTCGCTTTTCTTGGGTCTATTTCCTATCTGATAAAACACAAGTCTTTCGTTGCTTTGTCAACTTCCAAGCCATGATAGAAAAACAATTTTCTACAACCATACGTGTCCTCCAAACTGATGGTGGCACTGAATTTGCTGATCCCTTGAAATCTTACTTATTTGAACATGGTATTCTAAGTCAATCTTCTTGTCCTAGCACGCCTCAACAAAATGGCCTTGCTGAACAAAAGATTCGTCATATTACTGAAACAGGTCGGGCTTTGATGCTTCAAAGTGGTTTTCCTGAGAGTTTTTGGGCTGAATTTTATGCAACCGCTGTTTATTTGATAAATCGTCTTCCAACTCCAATTTTGTCTCATAATTCTCCCTATTTTGTTGTTCATAATCGCCATCCTGACTATGCCTTTTTAAAAGCTTTTGGGTGTCGTTGTTATCCACTCTTGAATCAATTTCGAAGTAACAAATTACAACCAAAAACTCTACCATGTGTCTTTCTTGGGTATAGTGATCGTCATAAGGGATACAAATGTCTAGAAGTTAAGAGCAACAAGATTTATATCTCTCGTCATGTTATATTTGATGAATCCATATTTCCTTACCCAACTGATGTTGGTGCTAAACCTTATTTTCTTTCCTCTAATCCCGCTACATCAACTCTTCTTACTTGGCCAAATCCTATTTCAGCCACGCATCTGATTTCTTCTCAGTTCTCTTCCCCAAATTCTTCTTCTACAGCCACTGATTATGTTACTTTATCTCCACCAAATCCAATACCATCTCCCTCTACAGTCATGCCATTATCTCCTCGTCGTCTCTCTTTTTCTGATAATTCTTCTTCATCGTCACCTGTGTCTCCCTCCACACTGGCATCTCCCTCTATAGCAACTTCTGATGCTTCTTCTTCATCGTCACCTGTGTCTCCCTCCACATTGGTATCTCCCTCCATAGCAACTTCTGATGGTTCTTCTTTGCATACAAATTCAGCTGACTTGCCAACAGAACAAGAGCCTCCTCAGTTGACTACTAATGCTCATCCGATGGTGACACGCCTCAAGGATAATACTATTCAGCCTAGGAGTTTTAAAGGTTGTTTTACTACACGATATCCCATCTTACAATGTTTTACAGCCCAGTTTGCGTCACTTCCTTCTGAGCCAACCAGTTTTACTGCTGCCTCTAAGTTTAAGGAATGGTGGGCAGCCATGATTGAAGAATTCAATGCTCTTTTACGTAATTTCACTTGGTCTCTTGTTCCTCGACGACCTGGTATGAATATTATTGGCTCTAAATGGGTTTATCGTGTGAAGCAAAAACCTGATGGTTCTCTTGATCGACGCAAAGCACGTTTGGTTGCTAAGTGGTATTCTCAACAATATGGTATTGATTATGATGAGACTTTTAGTCCTGTCGTGAAACCGGTTACAGTTCGTCTAGTTCTTAGTCTTGCAATCACTTATTCATGGTAAATTAAGCAACTTGACGTTAAGAATGCGTTTCTACATGGTTCTCTTGACCAGGAGGTTTATATGGAACAACCTCAGGGGTTTGTTGATCCTAGATATCCTAATCATGTCTGTTTATTACACAAGGCTTTATATGGTTTAAAACAGGCTCCTCGTGCGTGGTTCAATCGCTTTGCTACTTTTCTTCTTGCCATTGGTTTTCAGTCTTCTCAGTCAGATCATTCTATGTTTATTAAACACTCCGGTACAGGGATTATGATTCTCTTACTTTATGTTGATGATATCATTCTTACTGGTAGTGATACTGCAGGTATTAATTCTCTTTTACCAAAGCTTCAGTCAGAATTTTCTATGACTGACTTGGGCGACTTGCATTATTTTCTTGGTTTGGAAGCTATGCGAACTAAAGCTGGTCTTGTGTTAACTCAGAATCGATACACATTGGATCTTTTGAAACGAGTTGATCTTGCAGATTCTAAACCTGTTTCTACTCCAGTGACGTCGCGTTCTAAACTATCATCCAATGATGCTCCTTTATTTTCTGACATTACACTGTATCGTAGTTTGGTGGGAGGCTTACAATATCTCAATATGACGCGTCCTGATATTACTTATGCGGTTAATCAGGTTAGTCAATATATGCATCGTCCAACTCAAGCTCATTTTATGGTTGTTAAACGAATTCTCCGTTATCTAAAGGGGACACTTGGTCATGGAATTTCCTTTTGGCACAACAATCCTATGGAGCTTACGGCTTTTTCTGATGCTGATTGGGGAGGTGATCCTGATACCTCACGTTCCACTTCTGGCCATTGTATCTTCTTGGGCAAAAACCTTGTTTCATGGGGCTCTAAGAAACAACCTACAGTTTCAACAAGTAGCACTGAAGCTGAATATCGTGCACTATCATCTACTTCCGCTGAGCTCACATGGATTCAGTATTTGCTGAAAGATCTTGGTTTCTCTTTAGCAAAGCCTCCAACTTTATATTGTGATAATATCAGTGCTACATATCTTGCTATCAATCCCATTCAGCATGCGCGATCGAAACATATCCAGATTCATTATCATTTTTTCAGAGAACGTATCTCATCAGGCTGTTTAATTCTTCGCTATATTGCAACCGAACATCAACTTGCGGATTTGTTTACTAAGGATCTCTCTACAAAGAGGTTTCATTTTCTATGTTCCAAGCTTTCACGTTGTTTACCACCGCGTACAGCTTGAGGGGGGGTGTAGAATGGCAGTCCATGTATAGTTCATATATTACGGTCCATATGTATTGTTGGTCTTATGTAAAGTATCCTGTAAGCTAAAGTCCAATATGCTTAATATAAATACTTGCCTCTAGTACCCTAATAGGGTTAAGAGAGCTTATACAATTGTTCAGTTAATCTGGTATAGCACCATTTGATGACTGGAGAACGTTATGGTTTTTTAGTGACCAACTACATTTCCATTTACTTACTGGCAAGGTGCTCATCTCAGTGACCAACTACATTTACAATTCCTTTCGCCAACTGCATTTCCATTTACTCACTGAGGTGAGCACCTTTGGCCAACTACATTTCCATTTACTTACTGGCTCAGTGACCACCTTTTGTTGAAAAAACGAGCCTATATTTGTAAACCGGGTTTCAAATAGGCCTATATTTCTCTTTCTTTTGTACTCAAGGCTTTTCGGTTATAGTTTCTTCATCTTGAGCATATCCAGTTTTTTTGTTTAGGGGTGATACTGGATACTATATCCCCCTTTGGTCGGAAAATTATAAGTTGTAATTACCTTTGCAGTTGGTTCCTGCATTTTTTTTCTTCAATGAATTAACTAATTTACCGATCAAAAAAATATAAAGAAATGGATTTCTTCTTCTGTGCAAAATGGTTTTCAGTATGTGAAAGCGCATTTTATAGGAAACACAATGAAATTTGATGACAATAACCGGGAGAATCAAGTAAAGCTAATCTTCATATTGCTAATTGATGCAACAAATACTGCTGAACACACCACGAAGAGTCTAGTAAACAAGTAGATATCATAATATGGAGATGAAGTGTGATGAGAGATTTGTGATTACTTACTAATTTGTACCTCTGAATGTAATTAATTTCGATGCTTTTAGACTTTTAGTTTTAATCTTAACATAAGTTAAACAGTATTATCATGAGTGGTTTATAAGAGAAGTACCCAACACGGGTACCGAGTCTAGCTCGTCAGGCCTTGGCGATCCTGAAAAATAAGATGGTAAAATGGGTCAAAAGTTTATTTTAAAAGTAATATGGCTCAGGCAGCTCCATAGCTAAGTTGAGCACACTTAGTATCCGATTCAAGACAAAATGAAAAAAAAAAAAAAAATCAAATAATTTGATTTACAATTCAGGGATTAGATCTGATATACAAAAATAAACATCTATGCCTTCGTTAACATTTTGAACTGATGATTTCAATACACCCAAGAAAACTAAAAGATCCAGTTTCCTCTAACATCTTGCTTCATATATGTCATATGTATTTAGTACTTGGAATACTATAAAATCGAATTGTATTTGAGATGTGAAAAAATTGGATCATATCGCTTACTTTTTATATCACGACAAATTGTTATATCGACCGGGTATATAATAACAGAAAATGTCATGCTCACACGTATTTGAAGGTACCAGAGAAACTGAGAAACCTATAAGCACATAAAATGCCAATGACAATTTAACAGTGCTTAAAAATGATTTTTGGCTAGTCTAAATTTCCCGTATACCCAGGCAGCCGTATATTCGTTCTCAAATCTTACTCGTCTAAATTTTGTTGGGTAAAACTATATCTGTATACCCCATTAAAACACGTACAATTCCTCATTTTCATCTGATTCACTTACCAAATTATATCTATATACAAATGCTGCTACCAAGATGAGGTTAGCAAATAAGATGAGGAGAGTCCATATGCTCTCAATTGGAAGCATGGAAGTTTAGAAGAGGGAGAAACGGAGAAAGAAAAATTTGGCCGCTGCTTATATTTGCAATCTGTTGGGCAATATGGTCAGAAAGGAACAGTAGAGTAATGACTAGCAATAGACATAAGGAGGTCTCAGAGATCATCAATGAAATCAAATTACGTATATTTATCTGGGTGGGAAACAAAAATGGTTTAAATTGTATACTTTTAGAGACCTCGTTACACATTGGAAAGTAGTGATTGATAGAATGAGAAATGTCAAATTGACATCAAAATGGGGGCATTTTGCCTTCTTACTTTTTCTTTTATCTTAACCTTTCTCCTCAAAAAAAAAATAAATAAGAAATGAGATGAGGGATTTCTAGTACTGAATGTGTAATTAATCTCGATGTTTTAGATTTAAGCTTGATTTTAAGTTCAAATTAACACAAGTTGAACAGTATAGTTTATCAGAGAGGGGCCAGCTTTCTGGGTTTCAGGTCGTTGAAAATGGATCGATTATATCTCATCTTCAATTTGCTGATGATACGCTTATCTTTATTGATGCTAGTGTGGAAGAAGTGAGAAGACTGTTGATCATTCTGGCTGTATTTGAAACCATTACTGGGTTGAAACTAAATTTAGATAAAAGTACAATGATTAGTGTTGGAGCTGACGAGGTGATAGATGCATTATCTAGGGAGCTTGGGTGCAAGACGGAGAAATTGCCTTTCACATATTTAGGTATGCCCATTGGTGAACATTGGCGTAGTACTACGGTTTGTGATATGTTTTGATCAGAATGGAGCAAAAGTTGGCGACATGGAAGAAGAGGAAATTGAATAAATCCAGTAGACTTATTCTTATCAAGAGTTGTCTTGCGAGTTTACCAATTTACTACTTGTCTGTATTTCACCTTCCGGTTAGTGTGTATAAAAAGATGGTGCGGATTATGCGCAACTTTTTGTGGGGTGCTGCGGAAGGTAGAAGGAAATTAGTTTGGGTTGGTTGGACAAAAATATGCATGCCTAAAGAGAATGGAGGATTAGGGGTTAAAGTTTTGAGAACTACTTATCAATCTTTATTGGTAAAGTGGATTTGGACATACACAAAGAACAAAAATAGCCTATGGAGGAAGATAGTTAATCAGAAATTCAAGAGGAACACAGATTTGTTAATGCCAGATGTTGACAACAAATCACAGTGCAGAAGTCTATGGAAGAATGTAGTGAATATGGTTCCTATCGTCCAAGATATGTCACAATTTACGGTTAGAAACGGTAAAGGGATCAAGTTCTGGAAGGATAGATGGTTGGATAGAGGGACATTGCAAGAATTATTTCCGGTTATTTGTAAAGCAGCTAAGAGGAAGGATGCGACCATCGCTGATATGATTGTGAACAACAATTGGAGTTGTGAATTTAGGAGGGCTTTGAATGCAAACGAGCAGCTGGAATGGGATTTGCTTCGACGTGATGTCTCTCATATCCCGATGTTGATGGCAGAGGAGGATGAATTGGTTATTATGGAGGACTTTAGTGCTCAAAAGTTTTATAAAGCTTTATCAGGTAACTATGATACATGTAACTTCGACAAACACCTTTGGAAAGGATATATCCCTAACAAGGTAAGTTTCATTCTTTGGGCTTCTTTTCATGACTCGCTCCCAACTAGGGACATGTTAGATCATCGTGGCATAGACATTGAAAGTGATTTATGTGTTATTTGCAATGACAAGAAGGAGACATCAAATCATATGTTTATGCACTGCTCCTATTCTTTTAAAATCTGGGATTATTTTATTAAGGCTTTCAAGATATCATTCCCTATGCCAACTTTACTCCATTTGTTTGAAGCGTGGTCGATGAATGTGTTGCATGGAAGAGGTGAGGAGGTGTGGAAGATTATCCATTATGCTATTTGTTGGATCCTGTGGAAGGAGAGAAATGGGAGAGTGTTTGGTAGTCGTCAGAAGAGTACAACGGAGACTATTGATCTTGTTAAACAACTTGTAGTCTCATGGTCTTGTAACACCAATACGTTCAAATTTGTTACCCCTAGTCTCATTTGGAGCAATTGTGAGGATCTTATGAGTGAGTGATTTCCTTTATACTTTGTAAATGCTTTTTCTTTTTAATATAACCTTTTCTTCGAGAAAAAAAAAAGAATGATCTATGACAGCAGTGCTCATTTGTGAAGTTTAATAATTATTTGTGCGCAATTTACGCACCTGAGTCTGGATCCTCACGACTTAGTACATGGCTAGAACTAACCAGAAGCATGAGATAGTAAAACGGGTAAAAACTCATTTGCAATTATGGCTCAGACAGCTCAACAGCCAGCTAATTTAAGTAGAGAAATTTGCCGCAAAAAGACTTAAAAAAGGCCTCTATTCTTCTTCGTCCCCTAGAGTCCTGGTCAATTCCAAAACCAGCACATACCATAAGAACAAAATATGACCAACAAAATACCTTCTGTATTTCTAAAGTAATTACGCGTACGAGTGTTGTACGAGTGTAGTAAAACAATTTTTGGAATGCAGTAATAGTGCACTCCCGTCCCTGATTAATTAAGAAATCTAATATTAAAGTCAAATTCTAGCACCTAATGTCCTGGAAAATAAACTTAATTTAATGTTTTTAGTATTTTATGATAATTTCATGTAGTAGCACCAAAACGATACCACTACATTTTGAAGAATAGACTGATTTGAACTCCAAGTACCTCTTAAGCAGAATACATTTATTATGCTTGATTTTGCAAGATTATTTTTGAATCATTGAACTCATAACTGCTTACCCCGGAGTCAATTTCCTCAGACATCTTACTCACATATAATTTCCTGGCTTCAATAATTTAGAATTATAAGAGAAATATTGATTGATTGACCAGTTCCTGACCTGTGCATCAGGTGGTGATCTAAAAACATAGGAGAGAAATGTGTCAATGATTTCGATCAACGTCTTCGGTGCTTTGATTAGTTGAATAAACTATAATAAGCTATATAAACGCAAAATGCAAGTAGGAATTTTTTCTTCCTCTTTGTAGTGGTTTTGGGGTCCCTTTAAAAGCTGATAAAATTGTCAAAATAAAATAAAGTGTACATGCGAAAGTTCATTCTATTCATGTCTCACATTTAAACATTGAATGCATGGTACATTATTTATCCTAAAATGCAGATTAGTAGCAAACATATACAAGTCATGTGTGATAAGTACCATTCAACATCAATTACACAACAAATTTTTGGTTGTTTGTTTAATGAGTACTCAAATATTATTTCTGATTTTGCTTAATGCAGAAGTCTGTTTCAAGGCAGATTGACATTACAGTTAATCTTCGATAAATTAATAGCATTTTGACCCGAAAAAATTATTATCTTAGTAAAATTATTAACTTATCAAGTTAAAATTTAGTTTACGTAAGTGTAGTTTGGACCAAAGGGTTTTATTATTTTAGAGAAGTTACAAATTTGTGGATGTTCAAATATATTTATTTGGTGGTGCTAAGCATCGTGACTAGTTTTAACTTGACTCACTTGTCTCGGATATTTTTCATAATTTCTTTTTCTAATTTGACTAAATTAACGGTATGTGGAAAATTAAATTCTTTTTTAGTCTGACTTGACCATACATGGAAAATTAGAATTGTTTTTTAGTCTGATTCAACGATAAATGGCAAATTAGATTTATTTTTTTAGCCTCGATGATTTGGCACATGAGTAATCAGCCACTACGTATCACCATGATAGATTAATTAAGCAATGAACCAAAATAGTTTAAGTTAACGCACAAAAATTATTATTTGAATGAAAATAATATTCAATTTCCTCTTCTTTTAATATATCCTCATTTTCGATCAAATAAATAAATTAATTAAAAAGAAAGAAAGATAAGAACATTATCGAATACATATAAAAGTAATAAAACTCGAAATTTCCATCTAACATCGTGAATAAGTGGTACGCTGAGTATGCAAATGGGATGTTCCGTCAAACTAACATCTTGATAATGAGACGACCCTTTTCTTGAATGTGAACCTTGAGAACCATGATGTTTCAATCCTGGAAAAGTCCAGGTATAGAGACATGCGTGATTGTATATCAATAACATAGTGAGTAGTATTTATATTCTTCCATTCCAGTTTCCTCCAGCATCTTATTTTATAGATTTCATAATTGAAAATACGGTGGATTTTATAATCATGTATATATATAAGCTCATAGTGTATATGTAAACATTGTTTAGTTTCTAACCTCACATATAGACTTGGTTGAAATGGAGAATCTGTTACACATAAAATGAGTATGACAATTCATTTGGGCTTAGACACAGACTTATACTTATATTCAAAACTTAAACTAGTACTGCCAATGCCATAAACAGTTTTTCATTGCACAAACATATAAGCACTTGGACGGATCCAGAAATCTTACTGAGAGCGAGCAAAACTTGGGTATGGGTGCTCCTTCAAGGATATATATTTCCTGGAAGCCCAAAATTGTAGGAACTTTTTAACCTTGGGAGCCTGCTGGGCTTGATTTTTGGGAGATTTTTGTCGGGAGAGGAATGGTTCGAGCAACCGTTAAAGGAAACAAAAGAAGAAGGAATTGATGTTATATCATTGTAAGCCTTGGTTTGTTGAACCTTTGATACATCTCTTGCACATAATAATTTCTTTCGATAGTATAAATAATTTTCTTTGGTTAGTCCGTACCGAGTCCTATTCGTTCTCAAATCTTACTCGACTGAGTCGTTCTGGGTACAACCCATTAAAACATGTACGATTCTTCATTTCATCTGACTCAATCCTCTCTCTCTTTTTTTTTTTTTTTTTTTGGAATTTATCTGACCCATTTCCGAAATCATATCTAGATGACAGATCAATGATTGGATAATCGTAGGGCTATCAATGGATAACCGAAAATTCGATATATGTTTGAATAGTTAGGATATCATCCAAAATTTCGGATAATGGATACCTTATCGGATATTCTTACTTTGATGAAACAAATACAGAAAAGGTATTATCATGTAGGATAATGTTCGATATCTGTTAAAGAATGCATATACAATTTTTTTTTAATAATAAATTTAGTTGTTAACTTGGCAGTATATAAAGAGTCAAAAATAAAAACATTATGGAAGAACAAAAGCACAACTAGTTTTGTTGGTTGTGAGAGGCGGAGAATTTTTCAATTTTGGTAGAAAAATTAGAGTTTTGATTAAATATTAATGTAATAATTTATAACATGAGATTTTTTGTATTTGATCAAGGTATTTGGTTTTAGTTAGTTGAATTTCCTTGTAGTTTCTTTGATTTTTTTTGTTGCAATTTATGAAATGTAGAGGAAAACTAAAAAAGAATTTAGTTTGGGGTATCTTGGTTGTGATACTATAGACTTCCTGAAAAGATTGCAAAATTACATGGCTAGTCATGATGCGAATGTCAAAGTGGGAGATTTCCTGTTCCATAGATTAGCGGTTGTCATTCAAAGAGGGATTGGAGCGATGCTTGTTGCTATGCCCCCGTCCAATTTCTTGTTAAATTTTGATAATGTATAACCCCTCTTTTCAAATTAATAAAAGAATAAAATATTAAGGAATATTTTATTTAATTATTTTTATTACAATGAAATACTGTCGGATATTGCCGGATATTATCGTATATCCGAAATTGTTATCGGAACAGATACATAAAATATTTTTGGATGTCTGTCGGATACTATCGGATACCCGGTAATCCGTACTGGTAAGGGATATGGTAGAGTTTCCATACTCAGCTACTAACTTGTTTTGAGGAACTTACAATAAGGTTGACTTGGATACCCCAAAATAAAATAAAATGATTTGACTAATCACTTATAATAAATTGACCGTTTTGAGTGAAATAATTATATGATTAAAGCTCTGTACGTTTCTAAAAAAATAGGGTTGTTTGATTTTGACACAGATTAAGAAAACTAATCATTGAAACCGTTTTTTCATATGTTTTCCTAAATTATACTTTGTCTCGTTTGATTAGAGAGAAAGGAAAAGAGAGAAGTGGTCCCCTTTTGTGTTAAGAGATAAAAAGAAGAGATAAGTGGTCTCTAAATGAGTAAATTAGTAAACCCATAATATTTGATTTTCCATTTATGGAAACCAGGCTATTTTTGGCATATCCAGATAAGAAAACCAGATTTATATTTTAGAAATGGAGGGAGTATATCATTATGGTTTATGCATAATGGTCAATTACTAAACTGGTGCAGTTGTTCTTGCTTACAGAATCTAAATGTTCATATTAAATTGATGAATTTGTATTCATTATTTTGACTTCACTCAAAACTATATCAAATCATCAAATTAATTTGCATTCCAGGATCGGCGGAACGAATCTGCAGTTCGGAAAGGGAGAGTTTACTTTACTTTCAAGTCTTAAGAAAACTGGTGAAATTTGTGTTTAAGGAGAGTTCCATCCCATTTGACAAAACTTTTTCCCATCAGAAACAGACTGGATGCAGCACAATTGAGAAAATTCCTTCTCGGTAAGAAAAGCAAATGTACTTGTGAATGCAGACAATTCCTTGTCTGCATTGTGCACCGCATCCTTAATTATGGGGAGTGAAGACACAAAACTCGTCGAGTTGTTCGTTCAGAATCTAATGAATGACTTGTCGGAGCTTAACAAATTCCCTTGGGGCGACTTGAGCTACAAATTAACTGTTAAAAAGTCTCTAGATTCATTACATTTTCTAGCTAAAAAAGGAGCCGACGTACATTAAGGGTTACAAGGCGCGTGGTACGGCACAGGTGTTGGGGGGTAAGAGGCAATTGGCTTGATAATTTATGCTTTATAATGACTTATCATTACCGTCAAAATGGTTCCTATTATTTTTTGTAAGTTTGGGGCTTTTGAAGTTCTTCCTACACTGCTTAATAGGTGGGGAAAAAAGAGAGTATAGGGTGACGACCTCATATGATGGTTGTGATATGAACCAATATCATTCTCTACAATAACATGACAGCCTACATTAAAGAACCCAGTTGTATATGTCCTATAAGATGTATTCGATTGAAATTAGAGTAAATAACACGACTTATAATGCATTCCGACATTGAATTTATAGTTCGAGATATGTGACGACATAATGTGATGCTTGTTAGATGATAGAGCTTGGCTTAGGTGAAGGCGAATTAGAGTATGTAAAATTACGCTAATTGTATAATTAGTCGCGAAAATAATTAACTCAAAATTTTATAATAAAGAAAAAACATTTTCAAAGTTAAGTCAAATAGCTAGCAAATCGTTTATCAAGAAATTAGATTAATTAGTATGCTTATAATCTTATAATGCGGCATGCCTTTGTATGTATTATATACATGAAAAAGTCTATCTGTGCATATATGAATCAAATCGATTTATTTTCCTTTTCCTAACCCCAGGCGTTTGATGAGGTCTCTTCAAATCTGAACTTGATGGTACGCTTCTACCCCTCACCAAAGCTAATTGAAAGGGAACTTGACATGTAGTTAGAATTGAAGAGTTTATTTATGGATCTATAGAAATCAGTTTCCTCAAACATCTTATCTTTGTAGATTTTGTACGTAGCGGGAAATACCATAAATTTTTAAGAGATGGAATGCGCTATACTTGGATCTTTAATCTAATCGATGCCTTTTGGATATATATATATACATATATGTACATAAGAATCTTGCTTATTTTCTTATTTCATACTATTTGAAAAATAATCACATAATCACAAAATGAGTATGACAATTTATCTGTAAAAACTATTTCAGGGTTCCATTTTTAAAAGAGGTTAAGAACACTACATATATAACATGAAGATTTTCACACCGCAGACATGGTGTTCACATATAGGTGGGTTAGAACTAACAGCATTTTGTCAAGCGCAACTTAAGATGTTAAGTTGGTAATTTAAGTATGGCCGCAAACTAACACATTATTGAGGTGGACATGTGATGCCAATCATGTCGTACTGGTCACTTGTTTGCCATTCTACTTATAGTTCTTCGCATATTCACCATTCTCCGGATATTCGTTGGCTTGGTGATTATTCACTGCTATGCAGAAATCAGTTTCCTCGGACATCTTATTTTGTATAATTATAATAATAAATAGGCCATAAATTCATAAGAAATAAATTACTCAACAGTGATCAACTTCTCTTTAAATTTTTGATTGATTGGATAAATGCTTTCAAAGTATATATAAGCACATATGTACAAGTGAACGTGGCTTTTCTAATTTCTCACCATTTGAAATGGAGAATGTTAAGCACAAAATGAGTGGAATGAGTATGACAATTTTGGTCGCACATTCATATATCCCAACTAGGTCCGAGGAAGATTTTCTTTACCTTTCTGTACCAAGTTTCACAACTCGGGTTTAAATCTGACTCACTTGTCCCTGTCTCATAATTTATATATTTTTTATACTGAATCATAGGGCATAATATGTATTATGCATGAATTAGACATAAGATAGCAAATTACATTCAGAAGCCAAATAGTCACCAATATGTAAACATTTCATCACTATTACTTCGGCTTCTGATTGGAATTTGATATCCTATGTGTAGTTCATGTTGGAAAATGGGTTCAAATAGAGGATGAAATAAACACAAAGAAATTGTTGTACTCAAAAGCTTTCAAGGCTCATACGATTTCTTTTAGACAATTATTTCTACCCTCCCAATAAATTGGCGATTACAACAGGTATGTGAAATAATGCCTTCAGGATACAATGAAAGCCCTACAACGGAAATTGAATTCAAGGTTTGTACCCCTTGATCCAATCAAGAACACATGTAAACAGGATTTCTGATGATGCTTTGTTTAAGAGAGAAAACAGAGAAGGTTTTTTCGATGATGTTTTCAACGAGTTATGGGAGATGCCATTTATAGGGATTTTCGCATCTGTTGGGAATACATCTTTTCACTCAATCTCTTCATCATCGGACATCAATGGCGTCTGTTGGATTTGAATATTCGGATAGTTTGTAATGGTCGAAACAGTTACCCCAACCAAAAAATTTTTTCCGAGGCTACGCCCCCAGACCCTATGATAGCACGGTTGAAAATATTCCAACAATTCATGCATGATACATTCTTCAAATTATGAGTATGTTCAAAAATTGATATTTAATATATTCTTTAAAAATGAGTTAGACAGAGTAATCGGGATGCAGTTATATCCCTCGCTATTGGTATATGAAACTCATTTCACTGTCATAAAAATCAAAAAAGTAATTTATGGATCTATTAGACAGTTTCCTCAAACATCTTACCTTATAGATTCTCTTATTATAAAAATCATAAATCATAATTCTTCATTACTAAATTAGACAGAATAATATTGATACAATTATACCCTTGGCTATAGGTATATGAAACGTCATTTCAGATGTCCTAAAAATCAAACAAATAACTTGCGCATCTATGGAACAGTTTCCTCAAACATCTTACTTTATAAATTCTCTTAAAGTAAAAATCATAAATCTATAAAAATAAAATGTTCAACTTGGGTCATTTTGTTTTTTGGATTTTTGGTTAGATCAATTCTTTCAAGCTATATATAAATAAGCATATATATGTGTTTGTGATCCTTGCTTATTTTCAAATTCACATGTTTTGAAACCGACATTTTTAAGCACGGAATGAGCATGAAAATTTATTTGATACAAAACATGTTTTTGAGTTCCAAGTGATTCTGCTCGTTTGGTGCCGTTCCATATAGCATCGTTTCGTGCCGTTCCATATAGCATCGGGCCGTATGCTACTTGTGGGACCGTCAGATGTAGTTCTTAGAGAAGACATCAACAGTGTTTCTAAACAAAACCCTAAATTTCACCGTTTTTTTTTTTTCCCCATCCTCTTTCAAAATTTTCCATTTTTTTTATTTCATCCTCTAGTAATTTTCGTTTCTTCTACTTCCTCTTCTTCAAATGTCAGTAACAATGGATTTATCTGAAGAAATTTCACCATTATCAGCAACCTGCAGTTATTATTCACTAAACACCTATCTACAAACACCTTCATCACAACTCCTATTTCGATCAGGTTTACCTCTTCAAAAACGACCTCATGTTCGAAATAATCAAATCCTTTCTGAAATTTCAAAGCCTTCTACAAATTTGGAGGCAATTTTGCCTGATGTGAACAATAAGGAGGGTTTTTGCTCATCACTAAATCACTTAGCTGGAAAAGACGATGCTACTACTGGTGATGGTGGTGAATATGATGGGTGGCTTCAGTTAGCTTTGCTGAAATCCCGGTCAGGAATGGATTCTCAGGTAAGGGTTTCTTCAAATCCTGAAGGCCCCCTTCCGGAAATTGTTTCAAGGTAATTTTTTTTTTTTTTTCGTGTGATTTTTGGGGTTTTATTTTACATGGAATTTCTAGAACCCTGACAAGGAAAGCTTGAATAGATGGAGAAATCCTCAAAATTGTGAACAGAAATTGGAAATGTTTTCAATTATTACAACTTGAATGTTTCTGTTAGTGTTTCAATGATCTAAAAAATTAAGATAATTCTTATTCATTCATTAAAAAAATAAATTAAAAAAAATCTGTTTTTGATCAAGCCAGACTAGAACCAAATGTAGTAAGTCCAATGGACGAAGAAGTTGGTGTGACAACAACACACTCGTGTTCAGCTGATACTGTATTACATGAATTTAGAAATGATATTGTGGATGATGAATTGGCTGAAATTCTGTGTAGGAAGAAGAGAAAGAGAGAAATCCGCAACGAACTTAAACGTCACTCTGAGGATTTGGTGAATAAAATGTTGAAGAAGCAAGAGGATATGTATAAGGTGTTACTGGAGACTATGGAGCAGAAGGAGAAAGATAGGATTACAAGAGAAGAAACTTGGAGGAATCTTGAAAGGGATAGGATGAGGAAAGAGGAGGAGAGGAGGGCTCAAGACACTCATCGAAGTTTAGCTCTCCTTTCTCTCTTAGAGAAGTTCTGCGGACAACAGGAAATTTATACTCCACAATCCAAGGGGCAGCAGGTAATCGCGCCGTCTCCAGAAATAGTTTTGCCTGATCAGAGTGGTCAGGAAAAAACAAAGGCTTAAGAGATGGCCTAAACATGAAATACAAGCCTTAATCTCCCTTCGAATGGCAATGCCGCAGAAAATGCTAACTGGTGCCACAAAATTTGGAATGTGGGAAGAGATATCTCTGGGAATGGCTTCAATGGGATTCACTAAGACTGCAAAGAAGTGCAAACAGAAGTGGGAGAATATTAACAAGTACTTTAAGAGAGCAGCGAGAAGTGGCAAAAGGCGAGCGGAAAATGCAAAGATATGCCCATATTTTCAAGAACTGGATATGTTTTACAAAAAAGGTGTCATTAGTTTTGAAAAGGCTCCCGAGGCTGAAATCGGAATTAAGTAAAAAGGTTTACCATCTAACGAGCATCAATCTATCTTATTTTGTTGGGAGAGCATCATCCTATCTTTTATGAGGGTAATTTTGTGAACATCCTTAGAAATATTAACTTTTTGCTTAGTCTCCTTCAGGATGCTTCAGTCTCAGTCTTCACTATCGAGATGGTAATTTTGTAGCCGATCTTCTGTCTAAGAAGAAGGCTGTATCAGCTGAGTATATCCTGTATGGATTTATATTACCAATCTTCTCCCTTTTTTGAATACTCTTATGGATGAGGATGCAATGGGGAGGCTTTCCCCCGTGCTGTAAAGGCCACTTAGTTTCTAATGTAGAACATATTTAACTGATATTAAAATGAAGATCTCATTAGTCATATGTCATATTCTTAGTTCGGCATCTAAATCAAATTGGAGCCTTTTCTTGTTGATTATGGTCGAAAATTGGAGTGAATGTTGAATTCGTTTTTGCTTTCCTATATAATGCTTCCTTGTGTTTATCCAGGGTTTTCTTTCATAGTATTTTTTTGTTATTTGAATCTAGAAATTATCATGAACTCGATAAGCCATAACATTTTAATTCGATTTTTCAGTCCCTTGAATTAAAATCAGTAATTTCTTCCTTTATCTTTCTTTGCTTATCCATACGTGTTTCATAACTCCATTTGCTTATTCTCAAATTCACACTATTTGAAATAGAGAACATTAAGCATAACATGAATTTGCATATGACAATTGTTTCACGGTGGAGGTTATTTTCTGATTTATGGTTGTTGAGTTTCTAAAATTCCTTCGGATGGAAAGCGATGTCGGAAGAGATGTCTCGTGGAATGGCTTCAATGGGATTTACTAAGACTGCAAAGCAGTGTAAAGATAAATGGGACAGTATGAATTGGTGGTACAAGAGAGCAGAGAGAAGCGGCAACACGTGGGCAGAAAATGCAAAGACATGCCCATATTTTCAAGAACTGGATATGTTGTACAAGAAAGGTCTCTTTAGTTTTGAAAAGGCTCCCGAGGCTGAACCCGAAGCTAGTTAAACGAAATTGTCAATTAACGAAAGTCCAGCTATATTGTTTTGATGGGATAGCATCAATCTATCTACCGAGAGGCTAATTTGGTTACCATCCTTAGAGAGATATCACCATTTTGCTTTAGTCTCTTTCGGGATGCTTCTGTCTCTCCTCACTCCCGAGAGGGTAATTTTGTAGCCGATCTTCTGTCCACAAAATTTTGTAGCTGATAAAGTTTAGATTCGCCAACCTCCTCCTCCCTTTTTGAATGCTCTGGTATATATGAAGATGCAATGCGGAGGCGTTTCCCAGTGCTGTAAAGCCCACCTAGTTTCTAATATAGAACATGTTTACCATAAATCTATCTATTGAAACTAAAATGAAAATCTCTTTAATCATATTTGGTTTGGCATCATATTCGAATAGGAGGTTTTTCTCTCATCTTGTGTTGATTAAGGTCGAAAATCGGAATGAATGTGGATTTCATTTTTGCTTTCCTGCAATGTTTCCATGTATTTATCCAAGGTTTTCTTTGATATCATTTTTGTTATGGGACAGGTAGTGATTTTTTGGGTGTTTCCGGCAATGAGAGTTTGATCCGGCTTGTTAATACTTAATATCCGAGTAATTCAACCAAATCAAGTAAAATTATTTGATTAACCACTGATGAGAATACAATGAGCAAGAGTAAAATAATTACAAACACAAAACCCAAGTCTTATAAAGGATAGAACTAAAATTAATATTGTATCATCAACCGGTCTAGTTGTTCTTGCTTCCGGAATCTAACTGTTGATCCTCTAGTGCACAAAGCAGAAAATATAATGTGTGACAAGTTCAATTTGATACCGGAGATCCAAGTTTGGTTGCATTTGCTGGTATTTCAGTTCTCAAGGGAGATTTCTTACTTGCCCGTACTGAGTCGTATAACTGGGTCTGAAGTCAACTCATTTGTCTCGGATATGTACCTCATTACTGACACAACGGCCCTCGGGCATGAATAATTCAGATTCCAAACCATTGATAAAAATCAGCTTGCACTTTATAGAGCTCCCAATTTCAGTATGCTTATAGCTTTGAGGCATCTATTTAGACTTGCTTGTTCCATATGGCCATATGTTTGTGTCGCATAATTCCCTTTTCAGTCTTGATTGAAAGCCCATATGATATGTATGTGCACTCGAGCACGAAGAACACATAAAAAATTCGGAAAATGGGTCATTTGTCCAAAAAAATTTAAAACACGGTTCAAATGGACGAGTAAAAAATTTTATGGGTGAAATGGACACAAAAAAAAATAGCAAGGATGAAACTGGATTCATCCTGGCTTAAACTTAAAAAATAGCAAGGATGAAACTGGATGCATCTGTGTAAAATAAAAATAAGAAAAAGTATTTGAAAATGGACCAGGATGAAAGCTGGTTACATCACTTTATTTTAAATTTTTGTCCATTTAAACGGTATCTAAACCCGACTGTCCTTTTCATCCAGGAAATTTTGATTTTGGTCTTTTTAACCAATTTTGTGTAAAAAATTACATTATGAATTCAGATGCCAAATAAAAATGCTCATATTCAAACAACACACACAAAGTTGCTCAATTTTATTATAAATTAAAACAAGTCTAGTAAACACTAAATTATCCATTAAATCATCCAAACTGCGTACTAATAAAAATAAACTAACCTATTTCTATATAATGTGAAACTTCCAATTTGTAGGTATTTATGAAAAAGTTAACATCGATATTTAATTTGTTTTTCAAATATATAATAGGTGAAATGATATTTACGGATCCATTGACATTAGTTTCCTCAAATATCTTGTTTTGTAGATCATTTTTTTTCGAAGCAATTCTTTCCAAGTAAATATAAACACATAAAGACCTTTCTTATTTTCTAATTTCACATCTTTTGAAATTAAGAATATTGAGCACATAACGAGTATGACAATTTATTTCTAAAAGTTCTTTAGTGCTGGAGATTTTTTTCTGATTAAATCTATTTATTTGGGCTGCAGGATTATTTTTTTTTTTTGAGGGTTGCATTAGAATTCAAGTGTTTTAAATGTGGATCGGGGGACTTAATATGTAGCAAATGTTAATATTACCTTTGATTAACTGAACCTAAATATTCTAGTTAATTTGAAAGAAAGAAAAAAAACCTCAAATATATTCTTCTCCTTCTCTTCTTTATTCATTTACATAAGAATCGAAAAACCCATAATTTGTTCTTGCTTTTCATTGCTTAAATAGATTAGTTTTTACTAAATTTCAATTTAAATTTCAGTTTCAAGGACTAATCTTGTTTCTTTGATTTCGTATTTAAAATAAACAAAATGTTCAACTTTAATCGTTTTGTATTTCGGATTCTAAACCATCAAGTGGTATGATGTTTGGTATGCTCCCTCCCACTGCGGAGGTAGGGGTTCGAACCCCGTAATTGTCAGAAATAACTCTTTATAAGGAGTTAAGGATGTAGCCCAAGTCCACTCTTCCAAGCTATCAAAAAAAAAAAAAGAAAAAAAAAAGTATTTCGCATTCTAGTGCCATCAAATTCTTTTGAGCTATATGTAAATAAGCCATATATGCACATGTGAAATTGAAAATATTGAACCATCTGGGGTTAGCCCAGTTCACTACAACAAAAACATACATGGATCATTCTTAAAAAGTGTGATCTAAGTACTGACTGTTTGTGATCTTTGCCGGTATAATCTAAAGGGTGATCTATAGATAACAACTCTCCAAAGAATGAAAAGTGTGATCTTACCCTATCTAAGAACATAAAGTTTTGAAAAGTTGAGATCTAAAGATAAGGATTTTAAAAGACAAGATTTTCAAAGTTGTGATCTTTCCTCTATGTTTTCAACCCAAATTTACCCTATACAAACAGTATATTCCGTTCCAATTATGCACCTGTAACTCAAATTCAAAACTAATATATACACAATCCAAAAGGCTAATAGAAAACAGTATATTTCATTTCATTCAATTGCTGTCTGAATCAAATTCATTCCTGAACCAGAACTAACAGAAAAGCAGGACAAATTTCTGCCGTCTACTACATCGGACCAAATATACATATTTAAAGCTCATTACACGAATAACATTCTATTATAAAGGGAAATCTCGGTCATCAACCAAAATAAACTTAGTCCAAACTCGGGGGAAATCAAGATGTGTATCTTGGAACAACCCACGGATAATTCACTCAACATATTCGGAATTCCCATGTTTTCTACACACAACATAAGATTTAGCTGTGAAATAAATGCTCATGAGAATCATCTTAGCTTAACAGAGTCTCAATCCCAGGTCACCATTAATTAGACATAAGTAAACCAAATACAGGACATAGGCATACATTTCTAACATTTGAGCACTAGTCCAGTATTGAGTCAACTCATCTACTAGTAATTGAAATGTAAACAATGTTCACATAGAGCCATATAGCCCAGCGAATGGAGCTTTCTTTCAACAATGACGTCATCCTTACTAAGAAATTTGGAACTGCCGAGTGTGAAAAGTGAATTCGAAAGTTTGACATAAATGATGTGCATGCCTCTATAATGATTGTATGATCTAGTGACTAGGTGAATGAATACGAGTCGTATATTTTAGAGAAAGAAGTACAGAGCGTATTTGCTTGAGATTGTTCCCACCATCGGGCAAAGAAACAAAGGTAATGAGAAGACCAAGCTTGACGTGCGCAACCCACTCTTTAAGCTCTCTTCATCCATTAACACAATTGACTCTGTTAGTTATCCCATTCCTAGTACAAAAGTGGTCTTGTATTATAGTTTAGCACCACATCACAACTGTGAAGTACCTAATTTAAAGTTAAAGGTATATATAAGAATAAGAGGAAACAGAGATATACCGTTTGAGCGGTGATTCCTCAACATTTGATAAGCTGGTGTCTTGTGCTAAAAACCATACCATCCAATACATCATAAGACACATCAGTTGCTTTGGCATGTTGGTCTGAGATTGTCTTTCATAATGTCGACAACACGAGTTAATACTGCAGGCTTACTGGCCATGTTACACTTTACAAACAGCTGCCTTTTGAAATAAGAACACCTGCAAGACCATAAATGATATGATTAAGATAGCAATATAGCATAGATAATGCCACAAATAAGACTAAAAGTGAACATAAAATCTTGTTAGGACCCTCACCTTTTATGGAGAAAGACCTATCCCGAGATTTCCATGAGAAAGAATAATGTCATCTGCTTCTTGTAGGATCTAGCGGAATTGTGTTAAACCCTGAAAGCAATTTCCAGAAAAAAGCAATGGTAAATATCAATCCAATATGAATCCTTGATCAAAAAACTTATTAAGAAGATTAGCGCATGTGATAAACATTCAAATAGCATGTACATAAACAACAGAATCAATTGGCATGCCAAAATCTAATTTTAAAACCATATGCAGGAGATCAGGTGGATGCCTGAAAAGGTTCTGGAACATACACATAAGATCACTAACCAAGATGTTACCTAGAAAGAAAGCTCGAATTGTAAGTAAATAAGGTGTCCAGAAACTATCAATAGTACAACTCTTCAGCTGAAGAAGGATCTTCCTAGAAAGAAAACTTCAGTCATCAAAATTAATAACATCCTATCATGCCATCAAATCATTACATAAAAAATACACCTCACTGGTTAGCAACTACCAAAATGAGTAAATTGCAGGACTACATGCAATTCAAAGTTGTTTCCTACTAGCAATAACTTTGATACTAATTGATTGAAAATAAAACTACCTTTGCCTATTGTTGAGCCGTATCTCTTGAATAACATCCGAATTCGATATGATCTTTAGTAACACCTTGGGTGAGAATCTCCTCTGAGTATTACGACGGCGATTGAAAACCGAGACTCTTCTTCCCTGCCTGGTTCAAAGTAGAATGTAACCAAGATTAAAATTTAGTATATGTAAGAAAAAAGACATATCACAAACAGGATACACGAATCACGGCTAGGCACAAAAAAAGCTCTAGGACTAGAAGCATACACAGTAGAGTAGCACGTACACTAAGTCTAAGAGGCAACACATAGCAGTTGAGTGAGGAGGCTAACAGTAAATTTAAAAGTGGAATGCTTTAAAGTAAACTTCCAGTATTTAGTGTACACGAATGAAATACTTAACACCAATTTTAACAAATAAAAACTACTTGAGATTCATCAAACTAGTTAAATATTCACACAAAAGAAGCAAGTGCGAGACATGTAACAACCACTAGGTTCTATGCAAGAGATGGAATTACAAGGCATTAAAATAGGAATGTTATTATTCACACAAACATGGTTTAACTATCATATAGCATTTTATATACTGTCACGCTGAAGTAAATCAAAACAGTAGATTGGAATTATTTATGATGACTAGTAGAGATCTACAGAGGATTGATCCAAATTCAATGAAATGCAAGAGTCAAAATGCGACATCCAACATTTTTATTCTCACTGATCGAAGCAGACATCATTGTAGTTTCAAATCATTAAAAGTAATCCAACAACAAGAGAATTCTATAAAAAATCCGTAATACAACCTAAGATAAAATGAAAACCTAGATTCCGATCGGATATATGGGGAAATCACAATGATATAGACAAGTTAAGAGATATACTTGAAAACATTACCTCAGAACTTTTTCTTCGGTGGTGATCCAATTTCGAAAACCTAACCTTCGAGATTCGAAGTCGAAATTCAATTTTCTCCATGAAATCCGAGTGTGTAAACACACTGATTATGATTAAAACAAATGAAATCACAATATTAAAGAACAAAATCGAAAGTTTATGGTCCAATTTCTCTTGATTTGGCTCATGAAATCGAAAGTCTAGGGCTTAATTTCTCTCGTCGGATTTTATATGAGAGAGAAATGAGAGATGAGAGAGAAAGAGAAATGAAGAATGAACCCGATAATTTTCGTCTAAGTGGTTTTGTCGAGTAGATAAGGTTGGGCCGGGTCGAACTTATTCGTGTTTTTTCAGATGGACACTTTTTAGGTCATTAAGTGTTCAAGATAGCGATCAATTGACCACTGTTAAGATCACAATTCTTACGAAGCTTGAGATCTATGAGATGGTATGTTCCTAATAGATCACACACGTCAAAAAATCAATGATCTTTAAATTTTAGGTATAAAAAGACAATAGGTTTTTATAAGTTGTGATCTATAGTATGTGATCTAAAGCATGTTTTGTTGTAGTGGTTGGCCAGGAGCCTGACTCTCAAGGAGGAGGTCAGGAGTTCGAGTCTCCGCTCAAATATTGGAGTACTCGTGTAATTATACTAACTTTACTATGGGGTTCAGGGGGCCGAGTTTGCTCAGTGGGGAGTAAGCCGGTGGCTACGCTGCCAGGGGGCAGGACGGGCCTATGCCTAGTTTCAAAAAAAAAAAAAAAAAATGAAAATATTGAGCACAAAACTAGGATACAATGGTCTCTCAAAAAATAAACTAAAGATTGTCTCTCATTGAGGATCGTCCGATTATCTCAGTGAAAAATCAACAGTCCACAATTGTGTTTTGAGTTACGGTGAATATATAACCACGTCGTCATTCGATAAAACATGTTTCCCAGAAACAAAACCCTAAAAATCATTCCTTGACTCCTCTTTTACTTGCCTCTTTCAAAAAATTTCAATTCACAAAATTTCACCGCTTTTTTTCTTCTTTCAAAAATCTCAATTTTTCTTTCATGAATTCATCAATTAATCCTCTGGATAATTTTCTTTCTTCTTCATCTTCTTTATTTTCTTCAATGTCATTCACAGATCTATTAAACACTAGTTATCAACAACCACCTTCTTCATCAGAACTCCAATTTCGATCAGATTTACCACCTCTTCAAAAATTGCCAAATAATTTTACAAATCTTGACTCAATTCCGCCTGATCTGAGAAATGGCGAATGGTTTTGCTCATCAGGAAAAGGTGTTGATGCTATTGGTGATTGTGGTGAAGAAATGGATTCTCAGGTTAGGGCTTCTTCTAACCCTAAAGGCCCGCTTTCGGACATCTTTTCCAGGTAAAGTTTTTTTTTTTTTCCTCTATAGAAAGTATTTGCTTGTGTGATTTTAGGGTTTTAATTTACCAGTTTTTACAAACAATTTCTAAAACTCTAGGTTACCAAAGATATCCTGAAAAATTGTGCGCAGAATTTAGGTAATTTTTTCAATTATTACAAGAGAATAAAGAATCGGAGTCAGTACAAGTTGAATGTTGCTACTAGTATTTCAGTGAGCTCAAGAATTTAGATAATTCTTCTTATTCATTCATCTAATTGTTCAAACCTGTTTTCGATCAAACCAGTTTACAGGATACAGTTCAAGAACCAAAAGTAAGTCTAATGGAAGAAGAAATTGGTGTGGAAACAACACACTCGTATTCCGCTGATTCCGTATTACATGAATTTGGTTCTGATGCTGAAAATGAAAATGTCTATGATGAATTGGGCGAAAATTTGTGTAGGAAGAAGCGAAAGAGAGAAATCTGCCACGAACTTAAAGGCCTTTTTGAGGAATTGGTGAATAAAATGATGAAGAAGCAAGAGGATATGTATACGGTGTTACTCGAGACGATAGAGCAGAAGGAGAAAGATAGGATTACTGAGGAATTAGTGGATAAAATGATGAAGAAGCAAGAGGATATGTATAAGGTATTACTCGAAAAGCAAGAGGATAAGTACAAGGTAGTACTGGAGAAGCAAGAGAATATGTATAAGGTATTGCTCGAGACGATAGAGCAGAAGGAGAAAGATAGGATTACCAGAGAAGAAACTTGGAGGAATCTTGAAAATGAAAGGATGAGGAAAGAGGAGGAGAAGAGGGCTGAAGACACTCATCGAAGTTTAGCTCTCGTTTCGCTCTTAAAGAAGCAAGAAAATGTGTATAAGGTATTGGTCGAGACGATAGAGCAAAAGGAGAAAGATAGGATTACAAGAGAAGAAATTTGGAGGAATCTTGAAAGGGAAAGGATGAGGAAAGAGACAGAGCAGATGGAGATAGATAGGATTACAAGAGAAGAAACTTGGAGAAACCTTGAAAAGGAAAGGATGGGGAAAGAGGAGGAGAGGAGGGCTGAAGATTCTCGACGGAGTTTTGCTGTCCTTTCGCTCTTAGGGAAGTTCTTGGGACAGCAGATAATCATTAATGCAGGACTCCTTGGACAGCAGGAAAGTAATACTCCACAATCCATAGAGCAGCAGAAAATCAATATTCCGCAGTCTTCGGAAATAATTTCGCATGATCAGAGTGGTCAGAAACAACAAAGGTCTCATAATTGGACTAAACATGAAGCTCAAGCCTTAATCTCCGTACGAATGGCAATAGAGCAAAAATTCTTACGTGGTGCTAGAAAATCTCGAATGTCGTGGGAAGAGATATCTCTGGGAATGGCTTCAATGGGATTTACTAAGACTGCAAAGCAGTGTAGAGATAAATGGGAGACTATGAACAAGTGCTTCAAGAGAGCAGAGAAAAGTGGCAAAACAAAGGCAGAAAATGCAAAGACATGCCCATATTTTCAAGAACTGGATATGTTTTACGAAAAACTTCTCATTGATCTTGAAAAGGCTCCCAAGGCTGAAACCGAAACTAGTTAAGAAAAATTCATCATCTAACGAGCATCATTCTATCTTATTTGGATGGGAGAGCATCAGTCTATCTACCGAGAGGGTAATTTTGTTAACATCCTTTTGTTGGAAACCACCATTTTGCTTCAGTCTCTTTCAGGATGCTTCAATCTGTCCTCACTACCGAGAGGGTAATTTTGTTGCCGATCTTCTGTCAAGGCAGGCTATATCAGCTGATGTAAATCAAGTTTGCATCCCGCAGCCTCCTCATTTATTTGGTACTCTTTTGTATGAGGATGCAATGTGGGTAATTTTGCTAACATCACTTTTTTGCTTCAGTCTCTTCTTTCAGGATGCTTCGGTCTCTCATCTCTACCGCGAGAGGGTAATAATGTTGTAGCCGATCTTTTGTACGAGAGAAGGCTATATCAGCTATTGTAAATCATGTTTGTATTCACCAATCTCCTCCTTATCTGAATACTCTTTTGTATGGGTAGGGCTTTTACCCGTGCTGTGACTAAGCTCACCTAGTTTCTATATTTACCAAACAAAACATCTATCTATTGAAATTAAAATGAAGATCTCTTTAGTCATATTTCATTTTCTTGGTTTGGCATCTAATTCAAGTCTGAGTTTTTTCTTTCATCTTGTTGATTAAGGTCGAAAGTCGGAATGAATGTTAATTTCGTTTTTGCTTTCCTACAATGTTTCCTTGTATTTTCTTTGATAACATTTTTGTTTATGGCATGCCTATTAAGCCATAAGGTGATAAGGTAGTGATTGTTTTGGGTGTTCGCGGGACCTTAACTCGGCTGGTTGTGAAACTTAAATCAATTCAATTTTTTTGATTAATCACTGACGTTAAAACGCCCAATAGACAATTACAAACACTGGATAAAATTAATGCATCAAGGAACCAAATGATCAATTACTGAATCGGTCTAGTTGTACTTGCTTGCAGAATCTAATCGTCTATCCTGAAGTGCACAAAATAGAAAACACTATGTGCGACAAGTTCAACTTGATACGGGGAATCCAAGTTCGGTTGCATATTGCATGGAGTGCGACTCACTTGTCTCGCATATGTATCTCATTACTGACATATCAGCATGCTAGCTTCCAGGACTAGCTTTGAGACATCTGTTAGACTCACTTCTCCCATATGTGAGTCTCATAATTCATTTTATAGTCCATAATATGTATTAGGACTCAGCTTTCAGATGCAAAAATGTAGTACTTCAAACTTAATTATCTATAGAATCCTCCAGACTGCATTAACAAAATTCAGATATGTTATGGAAAAATTAACCCAAATCCAATCTAAATTTGAGTTACACTCTGAACAATTTTTTTATGTTTACTTGATGAGGTCTCTTTCGCACATCGATATGATGAAGAAGGTCGTTGAAGAAATCAATTATTATAAAAATATGTTTAATGTACGTGTTAATACTGAAAAAATAGAATTTAAAAAAATTTACTCCCTACGTACCACATTTATAGGCGGAGTTTTATATTTTGGTTATCCCGACAGACGGATCTCCAATCTAAAGATGAGTTTTTCTACATATTATTTAATAAACAGGAAAGAGAACGGATATTTATGAAATCAAAAAACTTTCTTAATCTAAGAGATTTTGAATTCGAAGGAATGAGGAGCATGAAAGCTCCGCAACGTCATTGATTAATAAAATATAATTACATAACATTCAATTGCATCCATGAATCGAAATACATGATTAGTCCAATAATTTTGAAACGAAGAAAATCGAAAACAAAAATCTGCACCAAATATAAACTGACGAGGGAAATTAAATCTTCTAATGGTTTATCAATATTTTGTTGGATGCATTTCGAGAAGATATGATGCTTCCATAAAAGAAGTAATATGCCCAAATTCAACATCGAATTCTGTAATCTCAGTTCATCACTTCCGTAGATGGTCATAAGAAAAATTGAACGAAATCGAAGCCCCTCCAAAGGTATGAGAAACCGTAACGACACAAACTTTCCCTTGAAACGCCTTCGTCTTAACCGTAACGACACAAACTTGCCTTGTAGCTTACTCTGTCGTAAGCAGTGCAGAGTGTAAAGAATGGAAAGGAGCAATGAAGGACGAGATGGAGTCTCTTTACAAGAATGACACATGGATTCTCATGAAGCTTCCGAATGGTAAGAAGGCCATAGGGTGCAAGTGGGTATATGCTAACAAAGAAGGATCTTCGGTGAATCAAGTAAGCTACAAGGCAAGGTTAGTTGCAAAAGGTTATGCCCAAAGAGAAGGTATTGACTACAATGAGGTGTTCTTTCCGGTGGTAAAACACTCATCAATCCGTATTTTGTTGGCCTTGGTAGCACAATATGATTTAGACCTAGTTCAGCTAGATGTTAAGACGGCGTTTTAATGAGGTGTTTTATTTTAATTAATATGTTTGTGTCGTTACGAGATGTTGTTACTTTTGGATTGACTTGTATCCACAATATTTTGTAAATAAATAAGTAAATAAACTCACCTCCACATTTCAGGGTTGAACTTCCTGAAGCATCTTGTCAGCCGGCATGTTATCTGAGTGCTATAGTTGGCCTCATTTTAGTTTTACTAGTAATTAGATAAGCAGTTCATAGATACCCCAGTTTCCTCAAACATTCTACTTTCTAGATCTTGTAATTGGAAATGTCACAACACACCTTTCCTCTTAGTGTTGAGACGTGTAAATTCCTCAACACTCACTATTGTGTTGCCAGGCATGCTGCCACAACACACCTTTCCTCTTAGTGTTGAGACGTGTAAATTCCTCAACACTCACTACTGTGTTGCTAGGCATGCTTCCTTAACACATCCTTCATCTTAGTGTTGAGACGTGTAAATTCCTCAACACTCACCACTGTGTTGCCAGGAAAACTGCTTCAACACATTTTCCTCTTAGTGTTGAGGCGTTCAAACTCCTCAACACTCACCACTGTGTTGCCAGGCAGACTGCCTCAACACATTTTTCCTCTTAGTGTTGAGACATTCAAACTCCTCAACAGTCACCATCCGTGTTTCCAGGAAAACTGCCTCAACACATATTTTTCCTTAGTGTTGAGACATGGAAATTTCCTCAACACTCATCATCCGTGTTGCCGGGAAAACTTCCTCAACACATACCTTTTCCTTAGTGTTGAGATTGCAAATTCCTTAACACTCACCACTATGTTGTTAGGCATACTGCCTCAACACATCTTTCCTCCTAGTGTTGAGACGTTCAAACTCCTCAACACTCACTGTTGTTGTCATCATGCTGACGACTTCACCACCTCAACACTCATCTTTGTGTTAAGGATCAACGTGCCAACACTCCATGGCATCAGCACCCTGTGGCCAAGCCAGAAGTATGCCAACATAAGGATCATAGACTACTCATGCCTCCTGCCAAAGGTTAGTCGAATTTTCCTGGCAATCTCTTAATGTCTTCCCTTTCGATTTTATCCTCATATGTCACCATCTCATGCTTACCCCGCAACAATCCCTTTCGATGGTGGTTTTTAGTTCAGGGGTAAAATTGTAAAACCTCATATTTAATGTGTCGTTACTCTGCAAAGAAACGGAGCCATGTAAAGTGATGAGTGTTCAACCTCTCCACTGGCGTATTTCTTGAGCAACTCAATATGTTCACATGAAATTTATCCAGACTGATGCATGTAAGGAACAATCCGTCGTGGATTAGTAGGTCAAAGTCCTACCCAAAATCATAAAGTAAAGAATGAAGGAGCCACGGAGAAGAAGCAACAATCAGAGGAAGCGTGACCATGCCATAGGCCAGACGACGCCACTTTGCCATGCCCCATGCTACACAACCGGCCCTTACTCCTTTGTCGACCAATCAGGTCGCTTTAAACCTTCCACACTCCCATTAGCTGTGGGTGGGCCCATACTTTCCGGCCCTATTCCCCATCGACCAATCAGGTCACATTAAACCTACCACGCACACCAGAAGTGTAGCCACACTCGTGCTTGGCCATCCCCATCTTTTTATTGACCAATCAGGTTGCTCTAAACCTGCCACAATATTAAAAGAGGTGGAATTGCGTCAAGTGGTCACCATGCCAAATTGGCTTCCCAAAGATTGTACAAACAACTGAGAATGTTTGGTAAACTATTTTAGTATGATCTACATGCCAAAAGTTTCGTATGGATGTCTAGCATAACATACTAAAAATTCAAATCAATCGAAGTAACGAGCTAAAAGATACAACATAAAAGGAGAGCTAGGTCATGGCTGAAAACTGACAGAACCCCTCCTGAATTCTTCCTGAGTTTCACTATCGGGCTGTTTTCACCTCCTAAACGAGCTCAAAACCTAAATATTCCCGAGTGAGAAGATAGGAAATTCTTTTCTGATCAGAATGGAGAGGCGGACCGTCAAAATCGAAGTTCGTAAGATAATTCTTTTAACGATTTTAGTGAGGGTCCCACAATTGAATTTTCTGATTAAAAAATTTCATGAGTTAACACAAATTTATGTGAATCATCTCAGCCATCCAACTTGGCTAGACAACTTAAATGGTTTATATTTAATTTGATCCAATCA
Source organism: Papaver armeniacum (assembly GCA_023531295.1). NCBI lineage: Eukaryota > Viridiplantae > Streptophyta > Magnoliopsida > Ranunculales > Papaveraceae > Papaver > Papaver armeniacum. Next base: position 1,731,272 of record JAJJWW010004015.1, on the reverse strand, counting down.
TCTCGGCCATCCACGACCACATGTCACATGCCTAATGCGCTAATTAGGGTTTCGGCATGCCAAACCCTAATTTAGGCAAAGTTGATACGCCAACCGAGCCAAAACAATGTTCCACAAGGAATTGGGATTGATGTGGCCACTGAAACTGATGTTGCCACACCACATTTGATTCTAACACCAACGTGCCAAAATCTAGTGGCCATGGCTACGCCAGGAGCCACTTACACCACCGTGCCACTGGCATGCACGAGCTATGCCAGTCATGCCGCAGTGCCACTAGCATACACCAAAAATGCCATTGTGCAATTACCAGGCGCCAACAGAAGGTAGCCATAATCAACAGCTACCCTTTCTCATGAGATGCAATCTCAGCCATCCAAGTTCACCACCGAACTGACGGACTTGTGGCAAGTTTTAGGTGACCAGCCAAGACGAGCCTAATAGCATCACATGCTATTTTCCTGCGGCAGGACTCTTCATTTTGGATTGCCACACGTAACAAAGCGCTACATGTTTTCCACGAAAACACTCGAGAAATCAAACATGTCACAAACTAGGGGATACTCATCAGGGTATTGATCTGGCGGTTTACAGCTTGCGGCGTGCAATACGACGCCCGTTATAGGAAAGTGTCATGAAGCGGGACGGTTAGTAATGGGAAGAAATAATGGTGTAAATGGATCCACTTCCTTCATCATGAAAGCATAATTTCTGACGGTTACACATTACTCTAGTCTTCCATCTTTCAATTGTTTCTACTTCTTACGAGACCAGGGTACGTTTTATTATGACTTGTATAAATAGGTTCACCTATTTCCACCAAAGAACAATTTTTGGTCAAAGAACAACACAGTGTCCAGAAATCACCAAAGAACTGATAGTTTCCATTCTGCAAGCCAGTTCCACATTCTGATACAAGTCGTAAAATAGCCACACCTTCATAATTAACCATTTTGGTCTCAACACTTTCTTCGCTTCCCTCCCTAAGACCAACCCTTCTCCTTCACTTTGCGACCGAAGCAAGCCTGGAACGGCCATTTCTTGGTTTAGGCCAGGATTGTAGTACAAATTGATCTCTCGAATTAAAAGTACTCCCGTGTAGTGCATTGTTTTGGGTTTAGATTTGTTTCTCATCCACACACCCAAAATTACCAAAACCAGCAGAAACAGATTTTACCCACAAACACCTAGATCTAGATCTCTACTAAGAACCCATTAATGGAGATTCTGAATGTAATACTTATGTAATTCCAACAATCATAGTGAAGAACCATGGATGTAGATCACATTGATCGAACCATGTAAAAAATCCTTGTGTCCAATTTACAATTTTAACACTTTAATCTTCATTTTCATATTCAATATGTCTAGATCTATAGAATTATTAAAAGGTGTTAGTTGTGGGATATCCTGCAACTACATTAATTAGGCATGAATAACTCAGATGCCAGACCATTGAAATAAAAAAACAAACTGCACTTTTTGGAGCTCCCAATTTCAGCATGCTTCGAGGTCTAGCTTTTAGACAGTTATTAGACTCACTTGTCCCATATGAGTGTCTCAAAATTCCTATTTTAGTCAGACTCAAAGTCCATAATGTGTATCAGGACTCGGGTATGAAGTATACATAACAAATCACATTCTGGAATCATAATTCAGATGCCAATATAAAAATTGGACTCAGTATTACTACAAAGTAAAAATATACACTTAGAACTTAAAACTTAATTGATATCCAAGCTATGCAGTAACAAAAAATACTTTTTCTTATAATGCAAAACTTCAGATTTGTAATTATCTATGAAAAAATAACATATATTCAACCCACATTGGAATTCTTTTGTGAATAATTTTTCGTATTCAATCTAGGTATGAAGCCTCTTCAGTAATCGATATTTTATTGATAATTATGAATCCGCGGAGATTAGTTTCCTCAAACATCTTATTTGGTAGATTTTTTAACGAGAAATATCATAAATTTAGGAGAAATGAAATGTTCTACACTTGGATCTTATTTTTCTTAGATTTTTGATCGAATCAATCTTATATAAACCTAGAAAAGGTTTTCATGTTAAAAATTCTTTTCTAGATTTTTAATCGAATAAGTTCTTTCCGGGTAAATATAAGCACTTAAATACATGCAAACCTTGATTATTTTATGATTTCACACCATTTGAAATGGAGAATATTAAGCACAAATTTAGTATGGCAATTTCTTTGTAATAGTTGTTTCATGGGGGACATTTGTTTACGATTCATGGTTGTTTATCCTTTTGGGTGTATTCTGACGTGCTTTGTAACATGATATATACGCTCTGCTATGCCAAATGCTACTTCATTGTTTGGATAGGTAGAAAAACTATAATCTTGAGTGTACGAACCATCGGCTTTCCCGTGCTACCAAGTAGGATGTAAATATAGCATAGCTTTTAACCAATTATAATTAACAAGATGGTGATTGAAATATTTAAATGGACACAATTCACAACTTAAATGACCACGATGCTTTAAATTCCCATATAGCTAGTTAGAGCAGTTCCTATGGAATGAACAAACTCGGAGTTTGTTCATTTTCCTCCCACTATGGAATAAACAAACATGAAAAATGGATGTTCAAATCATCAAATCTGATGCTTTGAACATTGAGTCTGAACATCCAGCGTGCGTCTGTGGAAAAGACGGGCGACATTGCTAATAACGCCGGCGTCGGAAGAAATAACGCCAGCGTATGTACTTCCAATGCGCGTTTTCATTTAAAGCACCGACATCAGTATTAAAAGCGCTAGCGTCAGCCCAAATGGCACCAACGGCTCAATCTGAACCGCTGCAATAACCTTTGATCCAAAGGCTACATTTTTTGAAATCTATAAATACTCCTCATTTCAACTCTAAATTCACACATTCTTCCCTCTCAAATCATCTACAAAAATGCCTCCCGGAGTTCGTTCTGTTAGATTCACTCAACAAGAGGATTTAGATATTTGCAGAGCCTATGTTTTTCAAACACAAGATGTTGCCACTGATGTTGCTACAGGTAGGAATGTATCACCATCGACGTTCTGGCAGAAAGTTTTTGAAATGTTCGCTGCTGAAATGATGAACATTAATGGGCGTGATTGTCAGGGATTGGCGCATCGTTTTAGTGTAATTAGTTGTATGGTATCGGAGTTCATCGCTCAACTAATGGAGAATCACAAAAATAAGCTCAACGGTGAAGCCGAACTTGAAGTGGAACCCAGAACTCTAGCGATGTGGCCAGCATCTTAGGGTGCTCATCAAATACGATCCCTACATCGCCATAGGAATTCCACCACCCGCCGAGAATTGACGCCGCCTATGTAGTAGTTGTTTTAATCTGATGTATTTCTTTTATTATCATGTATGGTGTGGTTGTTCAATGAAGTATGTTTTTATTTATGAAATTGATGGTGCAATGTTTAATCGAGGAAATTTTTAAATTACTTGATATTGATGGTTTTAGATAATCGTAATAACACAAAATAAATAACAAATTAAACCATAGTGAATCGATTTGTCCTATAACTTCAATCAGCCCACTGCACCAAAAAATACCTGGGACATTCCCAGAAATGCCTTCCATATGTGTCTTCTTCAGAAGAAGTCTTCAAATGCATAAAAGTCCTCCAACCGGGCTTTGAGCATGAATTGATTCTCTGTGGATAATGTTTGTATTCGTGATCTCCATATCCACAATGCTTGCAGTGTAATAACTCCTTCTTCAATTTGTCTTTATGTTTGAAGTTTTTGCAGAGTGTTGCAATCTTTTTTCTTCTTCTTTTTTAATCTTCATAGCATCATCTAGCATATGTGGTTCGTCTGGACAATTGGGATCTTGACATTGCAAATAACTGATCTTTTCCTTTTGTGATTCAATCACCATTATGATGCGTGAACAACCCTCCCGCGGAAACTGTGAATACATCCAAGGACATTTCATAATACTGTGGTTATCCATGAAACATAATGGACAAACCTATTTTGCTTCGACACATAATATTTGCTTCGCTTTGCCTTTAGAAAACATGGTGGATGATGAGAAAGAAATCAGTTGGTTTGGTTTAGAATAAAACCTAGTGATGTATTTATAATAGAAAATAGGCGTTGGTAATTCAAACGGGCGATCAAAGGAAGTCGCGGGCGTTTTTACTACAAACGCCAACGGCTAAATTTCCATTTCCAACTGCAAACTTTTCTTTCTCGGCCTATAAATTTCATTCCTCCCATCTCCAAAATCACATTTTCTTCTTCTTCTTCTTCTTCTTATTTCCTACATCTCTCCTTCTTTGCATAAATGTCTGTTAGAAATCGTGGTCCCAAGTTTACTCAAGAAGAGGATATAATTCTATGCAAAGCATATTTCTTTCATAGGGTAATCATTGGTGTTGTTATTTCTCATGACGGTTCTTTTTGGGAGAACGTTTTTCAATGTTCGTCTCATTGACGGGAAACCCAGGAAACCGAGATGCTCGTCGATTGCTTGCTCGTTTTCATTCTATTATGCTTGTAGTCCATCCATTTCTTGCTCAGGTAATAGAAATTGATCGAGAAAAGTTCAGCAGTGTAAATGAAGATGAAGTGATCCAAAAAACTCTTGATAATTGGGAGGAAGCCCATGGTAAGCCTTTTCGTTATGAAGCGTGTTTCAGAATTCTAAAAGATGGTCCATCTCAAGCACATCGTTGCTGCACTCGAATGCCGCTGCCGGAATTTACAATGGAAGAAGATGTTGCTCTTGTTCGATGTTGGTTACATTGTATGGCAAGACCAATGAACAATCACAATTTCTGGAAAAGAGTATTGGGACATTTTGTAGCATCGCGGAACGAAGCCATAAGAAACAGTAAGAGCCTAGAACTAAGAATCGCATTCACCACTAATGAAGTCAAACATTATACGGAAGTATTGTGGATGGTTCATCGTAGAAATTTTGGATTATACAACGAAGAACTAGAAACCATCGCTCAGACCAAGTTTACCGAAGAAAGCGGTAGAAAGTTTAGGCATTTTGAATGCTATGAACATTACAGAGAGAATGTCACTGGATTTGATATGGTTTGATGTTTTTGTTGTGGTTTATTAAAATGTAGTTTGATGTTATTTGCAAGTTTAAATTTCAATAAATTTCACTTAATCTGAAGTGGAAATCTATTTTAAAATATAAACATTTTCATTCATTGATATTACTGCCAATTATTTTACAAACTTTAAACTTTAGACAATAATAAAAATTTCAATAAAAATCAAGTACAAGTTTTGGCCTCCTGTTTATCTTCATTTGACGTATTTTCCATTCAACGTGCTCTTTGACAGTTTCACCTTTGTTTTTGAATTTTTTGTTGTTAACTTTCAAAACTGGAGCTCTTCTTTGCCTTTTAGCGGAACATTTTCTTGGAGCAACTTCTAAAACTTGCACTTCCCTTTTACAATTTTCAATCTTTTTAAAACTCCCACATATCTTAGAAACAGCAGCTTCAAGTTTTGCATCGCAAAAAAGTGTGATCACCTTTTCAGCCATTTTATAAGAGAAACTTCAAGTGAATTTTGGTGTGAGTGAATTGTTTGAAGATGGTGGTAATTTATAGAGGTAAAAAGTGAAATTCGAATTTTAAAAAACTACCCGTTGGCGTTAGAAGCAAAAACGCTGGCGTTATATCTTGTGACGCCGCGTTGGTTCTTCTGACGCAAGCGTTTTTTCTTCCAGTGCCAGTGTTCGATCTACTGACTCTAGAATTTTTACCTAGATCGCACGACTATTGATCTAACGCTCAGTGCTTTACCATAGTGGAAAACCTAGTTTTTCCATCCACCTGGCTCAACAAATGAATGGGTTTGTTCATTCCCATAGGAATTGCTCTTAGTGAGTTTGTGCATTTTTGTGAAATTAGTCTCAACTATCCGCAAATTGTGCATAAAATCATCGTCCATTTACAACACCGACCTAAAAATAAATCTTTTTATAAGGGCTCCAAGAATTTGGTTTTGAGGCTCACAATGTGACAAAATCGGAAAACTCTTTATCTTACTAGTTTTGTTAATGGTCAGAACGCCTTCCATTAATTAGTGTTAAAAAATAGATTAAATAAACCGAAATAATGTTAGTGATCAGATTAGACTATTAATTTGATTTATAATTAGTGTTTGAAAATCAAAAATAAAAATATTTTGATTTTTTTTCTTTTCTTCTGAAAATTAAAATGATTTCCTAAACATAAATACAACATAAAGTTGTGAGATTATATTTTATAACCATAAATAAAGTCATAATAACTTAATGTTGTGAAATAACGAGGGTACCAAGTATACCACAGTCTTTTCGACATCAACTTATAAGTCTGATACCTTCTGTGACCGCCTATGGACAAAGAAGTCGAGACAATACATCAACAAGTAATGACTTGATAACAGTTTAGGTACAAGCCCGATTTACTAGAGAATTAATATCAAGTGCTTGGTATTAATGTACATTGGATTTACCTTTAATTATAACTAAACAATAATTATAATTGCAGAAAATAAAAGTAAATACACAAAAAGATTTTGTTAACGAGGAAACCGCAAATGCAGAAAACCCTACGACCTAGTCCAGTTTAAGCCGATATACAAAGACACTACCAACTTCGTATATAGTTGAGACAAAGTAAACTATCTCTAGTTACCTAGTTTCCTCAGGATCCTTTCGCCTACAACCAATCTGGTCAACAGACATGAATACTAAGATAGAGTCCACTATCTTAAGTTGCTTCAGTCTCTCTGAAGATTTAAGCACTCAACCCTTTCGATCGTCTTCCGAACAGTAAAGGACCAATCTGTTTGGTAACCACTCTCTTATCTCAGGAAATCAATCAGAGATATTTTTGTTGAGTGTGACAAAGGCTATTATATTTACAAACAATCAAACTCCTTTGTCGGGTTAGATCAATCAATATCTAGATTACCGACATCAAATCTAGATTTGCAATAAAACTAATAGATCTCAAAGAGAACTACAGTGATGCTGATCTACTACGACTAGATATAACAAGTCTATCAAAAGATAAACTATAGCTAGTCGTATCCTGGACAATCAAGTTTGTGCACGAAGCAAATCACGAAGATACAAACTAATAAGAAAAATCTTCTTGTCTTAAATCTTAAATAGTCTTATGTACCTGCACAGTAAAAACTTGATTCCTGACTTATAATCGATCATGCACAGAACGGAGGCTGTTAACAATGGATGATCACAAGTCAATGTTAAACTCTGGATCTAGTTTGAGTGACCTTATGTTCGAAAAGAAGGCTCTCAAGAATAATAAAACTAGGTGGAAATCAAGAGCTAACCACCGTTAGTCAATCAAATCAATAATTGAAAACTAAAATAACAATGCACTTTTAGTTTCCCACCAATGGTAATAGAAGACACTTCTTGATCCCAAAGAAGCCTTTAAACTGACGTATGTAAGGAATTTCTCATAATTAGGTTACTCTCCTCTCCAAGATAGCATTACGAGAATACTATTAGTCGCCTACATCGGAAACAACAAATATGAAGTTTTCCTGTCTCATGATAAGTTTGTAAGAAGAACAAACTTCACTATTATAGGCCAAGGTAGTTTGGACACTAAGGAATTTCCATAACCGGAGATATTTTAAGATATATAATAAAGCACCGAAATTCGATTTTATGAATTCCAACCAATATTCAATTATATAACCGAAATCTTCATGGAAAACTCAATATTAGTTAGTACTTAACTAATATATATTTCCAGAAATATGTCTTGATTGCTAGTAAAACAAAACATATTAATTTCAAAAATATCAAAATGATTCTCTGCTATTTCGATTTGGGATCTCACATTGAGTATCGAATGACATCTTAAACAATTAAGAAATAAGATTTCAGCAAATATTCAAATTACTCACTATGTCAACATTTTAAACTTTCCTATTTTGCAAACCCAAATTCCGAATCATACAAACCCTAAAATGTACGTGACTTGTAGAAATCGGTTTTGCAAATTGAGACTGGTGCTACCATGATACCTAAAAAAGTTAGGATCGGTTTTACCTTGGGAAATATAGGTAGGGATATGTTCTTCCTTGACTCTCAACATAAGCTAGTATAGTAACTACCTTGATTCACTATATAGGTTAGGATTGGTCCAACCTTAAGATCTTCAAAAACCAGACTATTAATCTTTTTGATTTCCTTTCGACTATGAAGCAAGTATGTGCGTCTACTTCCTTAAACTCATGTAATTAAACATAGTTTTCTAGGTATGAAATCAAATATGTTCACTACGTAATTTAGTAACAAGTTACAAATATTATGTCGATGTAGCAATTAAGAAGTCCCAAAGATAAGCATTATATATACTTCGTAATTCAATATATCAATACAAAGCGCTTATCACTATTAATATATTGTTCCTTGATTTTTTTATCACAATATGATGATCAAGTCTATTATATCAGAGTTTCACGTATATAACTTCGCATGTTATGTTTTCAATCAGAAACAACTTGAAATCTTACGATATAGAACTGGAAACAAGTCAAGTCACATATTACTAACCTCCAGTGGAAGGATGATGTTATCGTTAATGTCGATACGTCTTCAAAATCTTCAGGTCTTCAGAGTAATACTTGTATGTCTTAGCATTTCTAGACTTCCTTGTCTAACCTAACGATTTGACTCAGTAATCTAATCAAACGACTTGTGAGGTTAGATACTAAAATATGACAACCAACCTTGACATACCAATGCTTGACATGCGGTACGTTTTATAACCGTAAACAGAATATATGATTGGGAGTTTAATTTCTCAAACGCAAAAAAAAAAAAAAAATATATGATTGGAAAATCAACCGTAAACCAATCCTACAGTTGAGAATTCATATTTTCCCAACTGTATAATTGGTTACGGTTGAGAAATATTGGTTCGCCAACCGTATTCAGTTCTGAAACTAATTATTATATCCCTAGTTTAATGAAATCAAAGGCTAAAAATATAGTGGGTTTTTCAAGCCTTACCCTGGTGAAGTATACTATTGGTTGAGAAATCTTGAAAAAGAAAAACTGAAAGAAGAGGAAGAAGATGCAATGGAGGAGAGGAAATAGTGGAAGGGACGCGTTTTTTTCTTTTTTTTTGGTTTAGTTTTGGTTTTGGATTTTTTATTTTAATTAATTAGATTTAGCTTTGGTAATTAGGTTAGTTGTCAAAGACTATTTTCGTATTTCGTAGATTAAGTCTCTCATCAACATTCAGAACATTTGAATTCATTTGAGCCCTCAAAACCAAATCATTAGAGCCCCTATACCTAAAAATGTTTTTTTTTTTCTTCAAATTAAATGATTTATTCACAACTTTCCAAAATTCTAGATTTACTAGTTGGAAAAGTCATATCCTACTATCATCCCCATTGTTGTCACACATTAGACCGGGTCTTATGGAGCTTTCCAACCTTTTTCAGTTCTAAAAATTGTTTCCTAAAGTCTTGATTTCACGTTTATTATTAAGTACGAATCCCTGCGAGAAGAGACCATGAACCGACAATGGTTGTTAGTTTTGGAAAAGTAAAAAAAGGGAATAATGATTGTTCGTTTCATTCTTCTAACCCCTGCAACTTAGTGGGATCAAGAGCAATTTTAACATAAAAATCGATTAACTTATATAAACTGGATAATCATCATCCGTTTTGGGAGAACTTATTATTATTGCGACCAATATAGAAATAAGTGGTGTTTCGGAAATCGATGGAGCCAACAAATTAGAAAAGGACAACATCTTCGATTTTCTCGTGAAACTGAGAATAACCACAAGGCTAGGCTCTTCCCAAGCTGACGTTGAAAAGTAATTGGGAACGAAAATGTTTTATTTCTCCCGAGATTTCTATCTTAACTCGCAGCAAGTGAGATACACTTCTACCCATGTATAGTTCCAATATTAGAGGGCATTACCCTCTTTCGTCCGATCCCATCAGGTGGTTTTACCCTGGTTTTTTTGGCTATTCAACCTACATCACTCAATTAGGAATGACTTGGGAAGACCCATTCGACCCCATCTTAGGAAGACCCTTTGTCAGAGTCAATACTCCCCATCAACAGTATATAATTTCATCCTAGTTTGGTATTGCTGTGAGTTTTACAAAAGTGCTTTTATGTTGTGCTGTGTTGTGCGTTGCTGTGTTGTGTTTTAAAAATAAAGTAGTCAGACGTTTGGTAAACTATAATATGTAAAGTGTTGTAGAACCAACAAACTGTAAATTCTGTTTGGTAAATTATCATGTTGAAATACTTATGATGTGGCTAATGACGAAAATAGACATGGTTTAAATTCTTTTTAAATTACATCTATTAATAATAATAAAAAATTTATTTTGAATATTATTTAAATAAAGATAAAAAATAATAATAATTCTTATTCATATTTTAATCATTTAATATTTTAATTTTAGTTTAATTTTTAATTTTTACCTTTAAATACTATTATTATTATTTTTTTCTTTTAAGTTGTACCACTGATTAAATTGATTCTCTGTTTTAACCTTATTATTATTGTTGTTGTAATTATTATTTTATAAAAATAATTAATAAAATTTGATTAGTGAAGTAATTGTACATAAATAAATATTTAAGGGTGGATTTTGTCTTTTTAATATAATTACAAGGTTAAAATAGAGAATCAATTAATTAAAATTGAGTGGGTCCACAACTTCTGCTTTTGCTGCTTTTAAAAGCTACTCCTAGGTAGCTTTTAAAAGTTGGCCTAAAACAGAAGTGCTTTTGGAGAAAAGCGCTTTGAAAAAAGTTTACCAAACGCTATTTTCCTAAAAAGTTTGTTACAAGTTGGTTACAAAGTGCTTTTGTAGGAAAAAAGTAATCCCAAACGCGGCTTTCATGGTGAATAATTAGACACGTTTAGATAAAACGTGTTTCCCAGAAACAAAAACCCTATTCCAAAGTAGTTGAAATCGTTCCTCGGTCCTAGTCGGTTAGGGAGCTTGGAGCGAGGAGCAATTAGTCCGGACTTGGAAATCGCCAAAACTCGGACTGATACTCGAAATTTATTTATTGGATACTTATAAATTGTTGCTCATAAGTCATGATTTGTACCTAATAAAAATTAAAAAATTTACACTATCATGTAATTAAGTGTGCATATTGTTATATTGAACGTAATATTCTTTTCTGATTTTGGTGCATGGGCCAACTCTGAAAAATCGTTGACTCGTTTTGCCCAAAAATCGGTCCAAATCGTCCGTCTTAATCGCTAAAAATCAAAATTTCCTTGGAATCGGAAATCTCCTCGGTCATATAGCCTGTAGCGATTACTCAGCGAGTAATCGGACTTGGAGAGCGATTTTGACTACATGACCCTATTCACAATCATTTTCTCTTTCACTTTACTCTTTCATTCACCGCTTTTTTTCATCCACTCCTCTTTCAAAAGGTTCACTCATAATGGATTTGTCTGGAGATCTTTCTTTTTTCGTTCTCTGGAGATCTTTCTTTTTTCTTCTTCAGATGTCACTCAATGGATTTGTCTGAAGAAATTTTACTATTTTCAGTAACCGGGAGGAATAATAAGTTACTAGACACTTATCATCAAAAAAAACCTTCTTCACTAGAACTCAAATTTCGATCAGATTTGCAATCTCTTCAAAATCACTTCATGTTCGAAATAATGATACTGAATTTACAAAATGTTGTACAAATTTTGACTCAATTTCGCCTAATTTCATCAATAAAGAGTGGTTATGCTTATCAGTAAATGACATACATAGTAAAGAAGACATGGAGGCGGCGGAGTTGGTGACCATGCTACTGGTGAAAATCATCGGTCAAAAATGGATTCTCAGGTTAGGGTTTTTTCAAACCCTAAACCTAGAGGTGTAAAACGTGCCGGCCCGGCACAGCCCGGCACACGAAGTCGCGTGCTTCACGTGTCATGTGTCGTGCTGTGCTGTGCCAACGATTTAAACGTGCTGTGCCGTGTTGTGCTTTACTAGTCAAAAGCTAGGGAAAACACAGCCCACAGGCACAACACACGAATAAACGTGTCGTGCTGTGCCGTGCTGACACACGTGCTATAAACAATTTGAAATCACTTAATGTATACATTAAGTCGGACATTATCACAAGAATTTAATTAGACAACATATCATTCGAAATTATTTCAAGTAAAATTAACAAGTTTATTCAATAAAAAGAAATAGCCCATCAAATATAAAATTGGATTATTTTCATGTAATTAATGTTCTAGTTAAATATAGGTGACGACATTATAACAACGATATTGAAATATATTTTCCAAATATTAAGGTATTATATGTGTTGTTATAAATAAGCCAACATAAAATGTTAAAAACTAGCTAGAATAGTGACTCTTTTGTGAAATATACAAAAAATATGATGTATTATGCCTTGATATATGGTGTATTTGTACATGTTATGACGTGCTCTCTTAACGTGTTGTGATGGGCTGGGCCACGTGCTTATCCGTGCCGCGTGCTGTGTTGTGCTACTGTGCCAATTAGTCAAACCCAGCACGTCCCATTTAACTAACGTGCTGTGTCGTGCTGGACTAAGTCACGTGCTGGGTTGGGCTGTGCTCAAATATTAGCGTGTTGTGCTGGGTTGTGCTCGTGCTGGCACAACCCAATTTACACCTCTACCTAAACCCCCTCTTTCGGGAATCGTTTTTCCAGGTAAAAAAAAAAAGACATTTTTTTTCGGTCTTATGTAATTTGGGTATGTTTTTGTGTGACTTCATTGTGAAAAAATACATTTTTTTGATCAAAGCAGATTACATGATACAATTCAAGTACCAAACATAAGTCCAATAGAAGAAAAAGAAGCACTTTGTGTGAAAAGAACACACTCGTTTTCAGCTGATACTGAATTTGGTTCTGATGTTGCTGGAAATGAAAATGGGCATTGATGATTTCGGTGAAACTTTATGTTGGAAGAAGAGAAAGAGAGAAATCCACGATGAACTTAAATGTCACTTTGAAGATTTGGTGGATAAAATGATGAAGAAGCAAGAGGATATGTATAAGGTATTACTCAAGAGGCAAGATGATATGTATAAGGTATTACTCGGGAAGATAGAGCAGAAGGAGAAATATCGGATTACGAGAGAAGGAACTTGGAGGAATCTTGAAATGGAAAGGATGAGAAAAGAGACAGAGCAGATGAAGAAAGATAGGATTACAAGAGAAGAAACTTGGAGGAATCTTGAAATGGAAACGATGAGGAAAGAGGAGGATAGGAGGGCTCAAGATACTCATCTAAGTTTAGCTCTTGGACAGCAGGTAGTTAATACCCCAGAATCCACAAGGAAACAGATAATCAGTATTCCGCAGTCTCCGAAAATAACTTTGCATGATCAGAGTGGTCAGAAAAAACAAGGGCTTCAGAAATGGCCTAAACATGAAGTACATGCCTTAATCTCCCTTCGAATGGAAATGCAGCATAAATTGCTAAGTTGTGCTGCAAAATTTAGAATGTGGGAAGAGATATCTCTGGGAATGGCTTCAATGGGATTTACTAGGACTGCTAAGAAGTGTAAAGCGAAATGGGAGTTTATCAACAGGTACTTCAAGAGAGCAGCCGGAATTGGCGAAAAGGGAGCAGAAAATGCTGCAAAGGCATGCCCATATTTTCAAGAAATGGATATGTTTTACAAACAATGTCTCGTTGAGGCTGAAACTTAAACTAGTTAAAAAAATATTATCAACTACTGAGCATCAATTTATGTTATTTTGACGGTAGGGCATCAATCTATCTACGGAGCGTGTAATTTTGTCAACATCCTTAAGAGGTATCACCTTTTTGCTTCAATCTCTTTCAAGATGCTTCAGTCTCTCATTGCTCCAGAGGGTAGCTGATCTTTTGTCCAAGAAGGATATATCAACTGATGTAACTCAAGTTGGGTTCACCAACCTCCTTTTTGATTACTCTTTCTTATGAGGATACAATGAGGGTAATTTTGTTAACATCCTTAGAGATATCATCTTTCTGCTTCAATCTCTTTCAGGATGCTTCAGTCTCATCAGTACAGAAAGGGTAATTTTGTAGCCGATCTTCTGTAAGGGTAGGCCATATCAGCTGATGTAAAATCAAGCTTGGATTCACCAACCTCCTTTTTTGAATAGTATTTTGTATGAGGCAAAGGGGAGGCTGTAAAGCCGACCAAGGTTCTAATATAAAGCATATTTACTAAACAAAAAATCTATTTGCTGACTGTAATCTTGTGCTTAGAAACAGATTGATTTACAAGGATTACCAAGATGGTGATGACATATAAATGAATCGAAATTCACAACCAAATAAACCGCCACACAAAACTGACCAGTAGAACAGAAAACACCTGCCACCACCATTACTTCAAAGTCTGAACAAGCAACTAGGTGCTATTTTGCAATGTGGTAAGGTATTCAATTCAATTCTAGACCTATACCTAGAGATCATTTGCGAGTGGAAATTGCTGATCAGATCTACTTCATATTTCGTAAATCTATTTCCTGATTTTTTTCTTGAGTTTGTGTTTGTTTTTTTTTTTTGGCTCTGCATTCCTCTTTGGGTCCTTTCTGGTTTTACTTAGTTGCAACTTTCTTTTCTTGTCAACATAAATTCATTGTTTCTTTTTAAGAAAAAAAAAAATCGTTGTTTTCTTAAGAAAAATAAAATAAAAGAGCAAGTTGCTGCTATTGGAATTAGTTGACCATGTGTGGAATAAGAAATAGATCACCATATTGCAAATTTACATTAAAATAGCAAGTTGCAAATTTTTGTACAAAAAGGTTTCCATATATGAAATTGTTAAGATCACCGTATTGCAAATTTACTTTCATCTATAATAATTTGTGAGTAGTGCACTCAACATCATTATACTTTAAAGATTTTAGAGGTTAACATTTTTTTGGACTTCTGTTAGTGAATGTCGGTAAAAATTGACCCTTTTAGATCGGCTTGTATCTAAAATATTTTGTAAATCAAGAAACTCACTACCACTTTTCAAGGGTTAAATTTCCTCCAATATCTCTTAGCTTTTGTAATTTCAAAATCATAAGCCTATGACATAATAATAAGATATCTAAAGATTTGTCTCAATTTCTTGGCCTCTCCTATGGTTGATCCAGGAAACTGTTATTGGATATATAAATCACCAATTCTACATACAAACTACTGAATGAGCATGACAGTTCATTTGTTAATCATTATCAAGTGCACACAAAAATAGAGAACACCATAGATCACAAAATTGTGTACTGAGTGCAAGTTTGGTCATGCACTTCATGGGAGATTGTTCATTACTTGTCAACGTTGCACCCTATTTGTGTGAACCTGACTTTGCGTCTGACTAGCGTGAATTAGATGTTAGGTTAGGTCCTTTATTTTTAAATTTTTATTCATTTCACCACAAATAATTTGAACCAGGTGCCTTTTTGTACTTGAATCATTCAGTCATTTGTCGCACATCTAAATGGATTGGAAAGTTTTTTAACTTTCACTATATGATAATCTTTGAGTCCGTTGTGTAATAAGTCAGCTTCAGACGAGTCAGTCCGGAATATATAGATGCCGCAAGCACGGCTCAATGGCCCTTAGAATCGGAATCAGGCATAAGCTTTATAAAGCAAACTACATTCTATGCCAAGTCCTTGAAAAGAAATTAAATAAAAAATAGTGTCTTTATGTATTTGAAAGAGTGTGAGAATCTGTAAAATCATTGAACTAAGACTTCCAAAAAAAAAAAAAAATCTTGGAGGAAACAAGTCCTGTAAATATCTGTTTTTGTTTTCAAATTTGCACAACAAAAATTGATAAAAGTTAAGGTCTCAAACCAAATACTCGTACAGTTAGAGCTAAATGAAATACAATCAAGTCCCAACAAATAGTTACATTTCAAGTCTTGACGATTTTAGCACCAGCAACATTATCCACTAATACTTACATCCATTAAACAACAGCATAACAGAGAAATACGTCAATGCCAGCTATAACTTACAATAGCATAACAGAGCAATACGTCAATGCCGTCTATAACTTGGTTCGCTTTCTTGCAGAGGTCCTAGATGTAAACTCCTGAGCATGATAAACATTATACTTCGTAATTTAATATTTTTCTTTGACTTTTTGATCATAATAAAATGGTCAAGTCTAATATTAGAGTATTAAATATAACCTTGTATGTTATGTTTCAATCTTAAACGACTAGAAAGTACCTATAGGAATGGAAACAAGTCCAATCAGTATCACTAATCTCAAGTGGAAGGAAGAACAGTCTTTATTATGTTGATTGACTCTCTGAGAGGTGTCCTTAAAAATACCAAATTTCTCTTTAAAAGCTTTTACATCTTCCGTATCAAAATGGTGGTGTAGGAGAGATCCACTTTAAAAAACAGCATGGAGTTCAGTCTTGGAAGTGACAAAATCATGGGTTACCTTAAATACTTCAAAATACTCTTCAAATTCCAGACTAGAAGCAATATTATGAGGTTTTTAGCTGAATAGTCTGGCCATATTCTCAAATCTCTAACTCAATGGTATAGCAGTATGTGATGTTGCAGGCAGACATTTGGTAGCAAAATCAGTAGATTTTAGAGTAGATCGAGCATACCTAAGAAGTATCTACGTCGCCATTAACAATAGAAAAAGAAGATTTCAAAAGGATATTATAGATATATTTTTTATTTAGAGTTTGGGTTTTTCATTTTTCACAAGGGAAAAGTGCAAAGAGTTATTCGAGCCGGTCTATTAAGTAATTATAAGAACATATAATAATGTGCTTATACCCTATTATCAGAAAAATAATACATTTGCATAACTGCTACACGATACAAAGGAACACTTACATGAATATTTTCTTGATGAGTTTTATTGAAAACTTTATGCTTCAAAATTAAATTAAATTAAATGGACTAATAGTTATGCCATCCTACCAAAATTATTTCCAGATACGATACACATGTAGCGGGTTCATGGAAGTAAGTTTCCTCGTACATCTTATGTTGTAGATCTTATACTTACCAATGTGGCTATTAAATGTTATAAATGTGGATCAATTTCTTTAGATTTTTGATTGAATCAATTCGTTCTAGGCATAGATATAGGAACATATGTATTTTATAACTTCACACAGTTTGAATTTGAAATAGAGAATATTGAACACAAAATGGGTATGACAATTTATTTGTAAAAAGTATTTCGGGGTGGAAATTGGTTCTCATTTATTGTTTGTTGAGTATAAGTCACCATTCTTTTAGGGTATCGTGACGTGTTGTATAGCATTTTATGCCGTAACGTTTGCTATTGCATTGTCTAGATAGACAAGAAGAATTTTACCTTGATTATCAAGTTACCAAGCAGGCTCTAAGTAAGTGTAACATAACTTTCACCGTTCTAACAAAATGGTGATGACATATACAAATGTATCACAATTCATAACCTAGTACACCACCAGGATTAAAACTCCCCTAGCGGCACATCATAGCAGTCAGATCAATGTATACTTACTTGGTATGTTTTCAAGTAAGATAAATGTAGTAATATTTTCTACGAACATCCATCCAAGCATGTTAAAACCATCTCAGTTATAATTCTTTTTATGTACAACAATGCTTGGAGGTCCTTCCTGTTGGAGTTTTGATTAAACTCAAACTGCGACTTGGTCATTTGTTAGTCGTGTGAATAATGTATTAGTGCTTCCTAGTGTTTAAGGTTGTTTAACATGATTTAGTCGTGGGTTGTAATGTCCTATTAGTTAGGAGTCTGTTAAGAGTTAGTGATTTAGTGCTAGTCATCTTGTGTATTGACTATATAATGGCACTGTTAACTTTTAATTGAAATTGCCAACTTCTTCATAATGTAGTCTCTCTGTGTATTCCGCGTTTCTTCCTCTCTACTCTCTCTTTATACCTTGATTTTCATCATGGTATCAGAGCTAGGGTAGAGAGAGGGTACTAGAGTTAAAGAGAGGAGAAAAAAATAGATGAGAGATTGTTTCGTTAGATTTGTGAAGAAGAGTTGAAAATCATATCCTGATGTTCCGCTGTTGTTATTGGTGGGAGATTTACCGAATCATTATCAAGAAGCTGATGTTGATGAGTCCAAAAGAGCTACGGTAGAATTGCAGACTTGAATTCTCAGAAGTATTTGATTAAAATCCCAATAGAGAAGCTTGTTTATTTTCTGAAGAATGCTCACAAGCTGTGGAGGTAATTATATAAACAAAGTAGGATTTGTTTGATTTGGTTTTTTTTTTTTTTTTTTTGGAAAGCGGAGGAAAGAAAGAGAAAGCTCCGGTTTGTTAAGAATGGATGTGGTGATAAGTTAGTATCACAAAATTAACAGCCGACGTGTAAAGGCATGTTGATGAGGGGTTTAAGACTCCATGAAAGAAACCTATGCAGAGCAGTTGAGCAAACCGGGTGGTATGTGATGCGTTCGCATGAGATTACTTCGGATCGCAGTTGTGTTTATAGCATATCAGCTAAGATGATTGGTATGGGTACAATCCATGTTGGGTTGTTTGTGTATGTGAGTCTTCCTCGACGTTTGTGCGGTTGTTATTGTTTTTGTTGTTCATGTTTTTTCTTTAACGGTGTTAGTAAAAATACCCGTAGTGGTCAGAATTGCATTGTTACAGATCCAGTAGTGGTTTGTCGGCGTGCAAGAGTTTGAGTACGTCATTGATTATTTGCTTAGGAAGATGTTCAGAACCTATAAGTAAAGTAGGTTTGGTTTTATTGTTGAGGGGGCATATGATTGTATTACTGTATGTCTCGCTTGTATAGGCACAAGTGAAACCAGGAGTAACAGTAAAGCAATTTAATTGAATATTTGCCATTCTAGGTGTTGAAGAATGCTTAATATGGTGTTTAGAATCTATGTGTAAGTAGGTTCGGTTTCTGCATTTAGTATGTCTATCAATGGAGTTTAAGACTCAGGGTGAAGCCAGCGGTAACAGTTAAGCAAGTTCAACCAGATGCTCGAAGTGTATAAGAATAACGTGATGTAGTTGAGCCATGGCAACAATTTCTACCAGTGGTTAAAGATGAGATATTAGCCGTGGAGGTTTCAAGTTGCAGTAGGAGATATGATAAGATTTGTCTGGGAAGTCATAGATACCTACAAGTGTAGTAGGTTGTCCGCGAGTGAAGCGAAGTTATGATAAGGCATGTCGGGGAATTCATACGGTACCTACAAGTTTAGTAGGTATGGATATGTTAAGGAAATCAACACGGGGTATGCAAGGAAGGCATAAGTAACATCTCTGCTAGTGAAGGAAAGTTGTCACGGAAGAGCTCATGAAGTTTGTTACTGCAGTTTGAGTTAAAGGGAGGTTGTTGGAGTTTTGATTAAACTCAAACTGCGACTTGGTCATTTTTTAGTCGTGTGAATAATGTATAAGTGCTTCCTAGTGTTTAGGGTTGTTTAACATGATTTAGTCGTGGGTTGTAATGTCCTATTAGTTAGGAGTCTGTTAAGAGTTAGTGATTTAGTGCTAGTCATCTTGTATATTGCCTATATAAAGGCACTGTTAACTTTTAATTGAAATTGCCAAGTTCTTCATAATGTAGTCTCTCTCTGTGTATTCCGCGTTTCTTCCTCTCTACTCTCTCTCTATACCTTGGTTTTCAAATGCACTTGAAGATTTTGTTTATGTTAGAAATATTGTATTTTGGCTCGGACGGAGTAGATTTTTTGGTACTACTACAAAACATGAATTCCATGCCTTTTCCTATTTATCCAGTTGCGAAGAGAGGCTACGTTTTTGTCATTGACATTAACCTATTATTGTACATTGACATGTGATGAGAAGAGATTTAATGTGTTGTAAAATAATACTAATCCCTTTGTTTCTGGAAAAAATTGTATACGTCGTAAAATAGTACACGAAAAAATATGCACGAAAAAATATGCACGTTCCTAATAGATGAAAGTGTTTTACGTCCAGGAATGTTCTAGTTTCAAATAGGAACATAAAATTTCACAACATTAACATATCCCAAACTATTAGTTCCAAACCATCTATCTTTAAAGTTTCATTAATCTTAAAGTGTGAGACAGGGAATATATAGTATGAGTGGATCCTAAGAGCATCCACAGTGGGAGACTAAAAACTAGAGTAAAGATCAAATAACAGACGCAGTGGAGAGGGAGTAAAGATCAAAGACCAGACTAAAACTAAAAACCGGACCAAATATAGTCTTTAGTTTGGTTTTAGTCGGGCGTAACTTTAAGTTACGCCCGAACAGGCGTAATTTATAACTCCGCCTGACGATAAAAGACAAAAAAAAAGAATTGGGGCGCAACTAAGAGTTACGCCTGATTGGGGCGTAACTCAAAGTTACACCTGAATAAAAAAAAATAAAAATAATGGGGCGCAACTTAAAGTTACGCCTGATTCAGGCGCAACTTTAAGTTGCGCCCCACCAATTTTACTCCTTCCCCCGTAGTGTTTGAACACCTACTAAACCCAAAATTTGGTATTTTTTTTGCTCTTTAATCTTTGGTTTTGATCGCAACACTGCAGTTGCTCTAACTCACTAAATAAATAAACAATAGTTCTGGAATTTTGGGAAGAGTGTGTCATATCGAATCTTGTTTTATTGAATTCAAAGACTAACTTATAATTTTTTTTTTAAAAACTAGGTAGATGTCGAAAATGATTGTTAACATAATGCTTCCAGAAAAGAAAAAGAAAAAAAGAATTGTAAAAATATTTTAGCAATAAAAAAAAATTAAATACAAAATCCAACTAAGTCACCAAAACTTTGCATCAAGAAATCGAACTGCCATGTTGATGTATTGTGGATGTCCCATATCGATATTGAAGCACCATTTATAGTCCATCCTAGAATTACTTTGAATATGCCAAGTATGCCCATGGTTCTAGTATAAATTAGAAGACATAAAGCTAAAGGAGTTTTAGTTTTGGTTTTAGAATATTGTGTAAGAATGAGAGGTTCTCTTCTTTCAAACCTAATTGTTATCTCTAGGGGGAATTAAATTATCTAATTCTAGAGTATCAACTAGATGCCTCTCATAATCTTATAGTTTCCAATTTAATTGGGTAGAAATTGTAAGTTATTTGAGAAGAATCTCCATTATTAGGTTCTTCCTTTATTCAAAGGGTAGAAGAAACTAAGTTGGTTGATTATATATCCTTTTCAAGTTATCAATTTCAATTTATTTTCATTGTAAGCTTCCGCTTCTCATCATTTGGTATCAAGAGCTTTGGTTTGATTCTCAAGGGAAAAGGTGTAATTGGTGAAGATATTTTTTTTGAGGTGAACACTACTAATCTCTTTCTCAAGTATTTTTGGGTTGATTGATATGTTCTTTGATAGTGTTTTCAAATCGGGTTGTTGAATCTTATATTGATTTCACCATGGTTTACAAAAGAGGAGTTAATTTGGGTAGGATTTATTCAAATGATGTGTTAATGAATATTGTACATGAAGTGTTTGATGATATGTATCTAAGAATGGGAGAAATTTTTGAAGAATATTATTGGAAACTTGTAAGTCTCCATAACCAACAAAGGATTCTATCTAATGATTGTGATGATGTAAGTGAACTAGATGTATCAAATTTGGTTGGTGGATGTGAGGATAAACAAAGTGCCCACAAGGTGTTTGATAAAATGTCTCCACCAAAATTTGATAGCTATTTGAGTCATGAGGAATATGAAATAGTGGGTGTTCTTCCAATCTATCAAGATGGCATGAATGTGGATCAAATATTTGATTATTTTACTATCATGGACCAAGTGCTATCACGTAAGAATCAAGATAAAGAAGAGTACAATCCTTTGTGTTCAATTTTTGATGAGGTAGTTAATGGTAGTGAAGTAAAATATTTTGGTGTACCAAGGTATGATATTGAATTGGAAAATGCTATGTTCGAAGCATCTCGAGAACAATTTCAAGTATGTGAACCGACTACCGGAAGCAAGCCTTCACAACTTCATTATCAATCTCAACTTCCCCATAATTTGAAAAACTATCAAACTTTGGTGGAGACATTTTATCAAATATCATGTGGGCAACATCATTACCAATCTCACCTTCCCCACAACTTGAGAAACTATCAAACTTTGGTGGAGACAATTTATCAAACATCTTGTGGGCAACTTCTTGATGCTCATACCCACCAATTGAAGTTGAACTCTTTAGCTCCACTTCATCTCCATAGTCATTAGGAAGTTCAAATGAATCCACATAAAGACATTCCAACTTCTTAAATTTCTCTTCTACTAATTGATGCATTTCATCAAACATCTCATATCTCATTTTATTCAATAATCTCATCACTTGAACATTACTTACTTTTACTTCCTCATCCATTTTCATTCTTCTTTTTGATATCATAATAAAACACCATAAGATTGAAATACCCAATTTAAGAAAACTACCAAGAAAAAGAAACACAACCCAAAATACTTGATGATGATATTAGTATCTTTACCAAACCTTCCCCCAAAAAATCAAACCAAAGCTCTTGATACCAACTAATGTAAAGTAACACTTATAATTGAATTTGAATGTTAAATTATAACAAAACACCATGAAATAAAAATAACCAACCTTCAAATGATGCTTCTTCTACCCTTGGAACAAGGAAGATACAAGATTTGAGGTTCTTCTCTAATAATCTTCAAATTTCTACCCAATTCTAAGATTGGAAACTAGAAGATAATAGATGCATCTCTTACAAATTGAAATTTCTACCCAATTACAAATTGGAAATAACAAAGTGTTGGAGGCTCTTCTCTTAGGAAGGATTTAGGGTTCTTACACCACTTTTCTAAACAAAACCAAACTTGAAACTAGTAGAACTAGGGTTTCAACACTAAATAGTAAACATAAAGGATAGACTAGGAAATTAATAAACCAAATAAAGGGGGTAAGAAGGAGAACAAGGATAAAGAGGATAAGAATGGTATTTTATAAATACCACTATGCATCACATGTCAAATACTTCTAAATTTTTTAACATAAATCCTCCGCATATTCCAACTACACTACCATGTGTTGTTAGAAGGCATCTGTTCAAAATTCGATATCTAATTTACTTTTCAAAACTGCATTAGATGGACTAATACTTATGCAAGTATTAGACAAGCAATTGATGGATTCGTGGAAGTCAGTTTCCTCAAACATTTTATTTCGTAGACTTTGTAGTTAGAAATGTCATAAATTTATAAGCGGCCAAATGTTTTAAGCTTCATAATTTTTCATTTAAGGTTTCTGGTCAAATAAATTATTTCCACGTATCTATATATATGGGCGCGTATGTACATGTGAACCTTGTTAATTTTCTAAATTCATACTATTTGAAATGGAGGATATTGATCACAGAATGAGCATGACAATTTATTTGTTGCAAACCTTTCCTAGTTTTTTTTTTTTTTTTTTTAGTGTTGAGTTTAACTGCCAAACACCTAAGAATCCTATGTAAGAGCCTTGTCATACCTCGGATCACGGGCCCAAAAAATTAAAACGACCTCACATCTAACGCAGACCGAGTAAAACGTCAACTCAAATTCAGATCCCAAGATCAAATAAACCAGGTATAAGGCCGGTTCCTATGGGGTGGCTAACCCACAAATTTTCCATGCCAGTTGGTCTGTAAAACTGGTCGCACCACTTTGGGGAAAGAGGTAGGCGATCGAGTCTCAACCGAACGGTAGAGAATGCAGCGCTAGCGGTCTACACTCGACCGTTACCGGTGTAGTCTCTACCGTTCTGTTGATTTTAAATCTCCAAGGGCTCTTTCTCCATCACTATAAAATAAGTGACATTCAAACCCAAAAATTACACCAAATTTTTTACACAAAAAAATCATATCTTTTCTTACAAAATGGCAAAGGTTGAATCCCAACTTGACTTGGCCACCCAACTTGATTTTTCAGGAGTGGTGCTTGAAGTCGCTATTAGTAAGATATGTGACGTTTATAAAGAAATAGGTAAAAATCAAAGAAGTCTACAAGTTTTGGATTTTAACCAAATCAAACCTCCAATTAAGAAAAGACAAAAGAAAGTTCAAGGCAACGAAAATTTGAAGGCAAAGAAGAAGATAAACAAAGGAAACTCCGTTCATGAGCGCATTGATTGGAAGTTTGGTGAAATGAAGAAGATAAACAAAATGAAGAACATTGTCCCAAATTTTTATTTTTAAGTCTTTATTGTAAGTTATGTCTAGTTTATTATTATCTAGAGGCACCAATGTAAATTAAAATTCGAAAATTAGATTATTAAAATTTAATGAAAAATGCACTAATTTATATTAATAATATCTCAAAATTAAACTTTGATACAAATGAAAGATGCATCATACAAATCTTAATCTAACTGCATCATATTTGGGCAACACCCTCAAGATAAGATAACAACTATCAAATTGAAAATCGTTTCCCACTATGTTGCGCCCTCAACCCGACACATTTGCTTCACATCAAATTCGTTTTGACCATTTACTCGGTTCCGATTGCCTCAATAAGCGCAGCAACAAACAAGATCACATGCTTACTAATGACTCTGAAGCGATGACACAAAGAATTTGCATCTCAATTATTGAGGCTCAATATTTCTACTTTAAATCCCTGAAAAATGTTTTGCCATAAAGTATCTTGTTGTTTTCTTCACCATTGACCATATGTTCTGTAACAAGAATATAATTCCTGCAAATGGATTCATCTTCATGTAAGCTAAATCTGCGACCTCGAACTGTCATATTGGATTTGTGGAGTGAAAAAATGAAGATTGAAGAAATGGTGTGAGTAGAAATGAAACTAGATATTGTATTTATAAGGTGATGATATGATGACCGTTGGATGAGATGCAGTAGGCGGCCGAGTTTACACCGTTGGCGGTCTACTTCTGACCTGCTGGTTTATATTACATTAATTGAGTGGTCAAGTCTCGAGCGCTCGGTAAGGTATCGACCTGGCCTGGCAAAGTGGCAAATTTG
This sequence comes from Papaver armeniacum, assembly GCA_023531295.1. Taxonomy (NCBI): domain Eukaryota; kingdom Viridiplantae; phylum Streptophyta; class Magnoliopsida; order Ranunculales; family Papaveraceae; genus Papaver; species Papaver armeniacum. The sequence continues at coordinate 1,706,281 of JAJJWW010004015.1, read as the reverse complement.
CCACTTTGCCATGCCCATAGTGGGTGCAAAATTGGCAAATTCATGGTTTATCCAGACCAGAGGAACCGGCCTAAACCATCCTTTTTGGATCAACAAGATGGTGATGACATACATAAAAAACTAAGCACCACTAGGATTGAAACTCCCCCAGGGCGTAATAGTAGTCATATGAGCACGTATGATAAATCTTATATTTACAAGTACGATAACAAAAATGTGGTAACATCCTATGAATATCCGGTTAAGCATGTAAAAAACAACTCGGATGTGATTCTTTTTCTATACAACATTGCTGGGAGATCTTTCCAACTGGATATAATCATACATGGAGCTGTTTGTCGAAACAGGACTTAAAAGAAGGTGAAATTCTCGGACTTACTGTTCCTGATCGGAAATTCTAAAAGTAACATTTTGGACTTTTAAGAACTGTTTTATACCACTTTTGCCCTCGAAAATAGACTTTTAGCAACTGTTTTGGTTACATGAGAATTCATTGAGTCCCACAAACGCATCACAAATGTAGCATTGACCGTTGACTATTCTAGTTGCTGACCCAAGCACGCAGGTGCACTCTTACTAGACACTCGAAAAGCGTACTATTGACCGTTGACTAAATAGTGTCGAGTTGTTGACCATGAACATGAGTCCAGTTGCCGGTCAATATTTCGTGCACTCCAAAAAATGTTACCACTACATTCATAGTGCAGTCATGTACAAGGATATGGGCGTCATTTTTTTTTGGTCATATTTTGCCTTTTAGGTCATGTATGATGTTTTTGGAATTCAGCAGTACGTTGACCATATACGCGGATTTGGGCAATTTTTAAAGTTTTTTTCCGACAAAAATATCTCATTCCTAAAGCCATAAAATGCGCTTGAAGTTCTTTTTTGTGCTAGAAATATTGTATTCTTGCCTGGGCGAAGTAGATTTTGTGGTATGTCCACTGTATATAACCAGTATAACCCCTAAATTCCATGTCCTGGTATTACACTGTCTTCTCTTGTTGATCCAGTTGGGGAGAGAGGTTTTGCTGCTTTTTGGAGATTGAAAACATTGATGTGAAGTTTCTGATTTCCGGTGGAATCCTCATCCTCTTTCCACTAGGGTACTAGTAGTGTAGGGTTAGTCATTAGTGCCTAATGTGTTAAGCAGGTCGTGCCTGACCAGTGAGGCCAGGGCTCATTAAAAAATCATCTAACAGTCCACAGTAGTGTTTAAAATAAATGGTGAATATTTAGACACATCAATAGATACAATGTCAGGAGACCAACAAAAGTACAAAACCCTTTTTTTTTTTCGGAAAACAGGAGAACCTCGGAAAATATATTGATAAAACCGATTCTGGAAATCGGAAACCTTACAGAAATTTTTCAAGATTACACCAAAATCATTCAAGTTGTAGTATCTCCGCCAATTCTTGCCTATCAAATCATTTCCTTCAGACCTAAAAACAGTTTCAGAGGACATTCTTCTCTCTCGCAAAGGAGAGGAACAAACAACTAGGGCCAAACTGGTTTTGAGAACAACACCAGTATGTGTCAAAGCACAAGGCAATGAATGGATCAAATCCAACCCAATGTTCATCAGAACATGTGAATAATATGAACTGGAGTTTTTTAAATTTAGAACAGACTTCATTTCACAAAATTCGCCGCTTTTTTTCCCCTCTCCTCTTTCAAAATTTTCATTTTTTTTCTTACTTGAAATCATCCTATGGAAATTTTTTATTCTTCGTCATCTTCTTTGTCTTTTTAGTTGCAAGAAATCCCACAACTAACACCCCTTATGATATCATGATAATAATTTCTAGATCTAAACTTATTTGGTATGAAAATGAAGATAAAAGTGCTAAAATTGTAAAGATGGACACAAGGATTTTTTACATGGTTCGATCAATGTGATCTACATCCATGGTTCTTCACTATGATTGTTTGAATTACATGAGTATTACATTTAGAATCTCCATTAATGGATAATTGGTAGAACTCTAGATCTAGTTTTTGGGGAAGAAGATGATAAAGAAAATGAATCTCTCCTTACATAAATGTGTCTCCCTCTTTCACAAAATATCTCTCCTGCCTTTCTCTTTATATAGGTGTTTACATAGTGTATGACAGCTCACTTATAGTGGAGTACAACTAATATTTTCTCATGCTCCTGCGACGTTCTCTCAGGCTCTTGCTACATTCTCGCAAGCTAAGGAAATGAATGCATCCCACACACTAACAAATGTGTTATGAGATATTTTGATCCTACATTTTGCCTCTTTTTTCTTGAATATTGCTTGAAGAGCGATCTTTAAGAAAAAATCCATTTTTGTAGTAGTCTTTGATCTTTGTTGATGAAGGAACTACGCGAAAGAATACTTTTCTTGAAAAGTAGTACTTGCCTCTACTATTTTTTAAAGTTACGATCATTGAGAAGTAATTAGAAGTATCATCCTGAAGTATACGAAGTATGAAGTATCCTTGAAGAAGTATAAGAAGTATCCTTCCTCGATTGCGAATAAGAAGTATGCGAACAAATAAGAAGCATGCGAATGAAACTACTACTCCATGTTCTCTGCCTCATGCTATGCTGTAATGCAAATAAGAATTTAGATTAGTATTTAGAATTTCTTTTATCAAAAATTTTCATTTAATTGCAAGTTCAAATCTTTTTTCTTTGTTTTGATTTCCTTTGTATAACTTGTTTCGTCTCATTTGATAAATATCTTTCATGGAAATGATCCTAATGAGGTCTTATGCAGCCTGTTGATGGAAGGTCTTACTAGCCTGTTGATGGAAGGTCTTATTTTGCCTCATACTACTCTCAATGTTAAATATCATTCTCATTTGAAACAAAGAAAATATTCAAGAGAAATATATTAATTGATCTGCGAGATTTTTCTCGAATCTTTGTAATTGTGAAATCTTTGTAATCGTGCAATTGTATCGCTTTTTGTAAATCAAATCAAAACTATTTTATTTGTTGTAAGTAAAATAAAATGTTCAAGGAAATGGTACTTAGCTTTCATGTGATTTGTTGTTGTTGTCGTCGCGCGCGAAGTATATGGTTTGCTTGCGAAACTGGCATCCTTGAAATGTATAAACGTCGCACATTGAAATGTAATTATCGCAGCAAAAAGAAGTGTGAGAAATGAGACTTGAACCCTTGACCTGCCTCTTGCATATTCTCGCACCATACCAACTGTGCTAACTTGCGAAATAATCAAAGATCATGCGAAGTAATCAAAGGCCAACTGTGCGAGAGGAAATTCTGTATAAATTTCGCGTAACAAAAACAAATATGCGAGAAGCAAGAATTGATCCCGCGACCTGCTGCTTGCATTCATGCCTTCTGACCAACTGTGCCAGTCCTCCTATGTGAAATGTTTGTGCGAAATAATCACCCACTTTCTTCTGTGCGAAATATACATGCGAAATTATCAAAGGCCACACGAAAAATACACGTTCGTTGGGATTCGAACGCGCGACAATGAACTCATTAACTTCGCAGATGACCAATTGAGCTACCTCTTAGATGTGAAAGAATGAAATAATATTGCGAAATTATTCATTCATTTTTATTTTTATTTTGCCCTCTGTAAAAAGAAGAAAACTATGCTCGCAGGAGAACTCGCGACCACGAACGCACATACTGTTTTCTGGACCAACTGTTCAAGAACCTCTCTGCGAAATTAACGCATAACTTTTTTCTTTATTCTTTTATTCGCCATTGAAAATGAGAAGAAAATGAAAAATATGTATGTGTGCGAACTCAAACCCATGACTGTTGTGTGTTTTCTCAACCTTGAACCATTTGTTCTAGTATTCGCTTGTGACAAAAACCGCAGCGTATGCCTCTTATGTGCACTTCATCCTTCCTTAATTTCTTTCAACAATTTTCCTCTTGCTTTTTCTCCTGAGCAGTGAAATCTTCTATTGAAACCTTGGTTTTCTTCCCTGAAAGTGTAATTTCTTCCATGAAATTTCCGTTTTTGAGCCTAAACTTTGTGGATCTAGAAAAATATGAACAATAGATAATCTTCATGGAACACATGGCTTTCTTCGCTCCCAGAGGACTGTATTGCTACACAAGAATGCCATTTGGTCTAAGAAACGCAGGAGCAACTTACCAACGGATGATGGAGAAAATATTCGCAAAATGGGTACTCACGAAGTTGGAAGTTTATGTAAATGCCATGCTTGTTAAAACAAAATATTCAGGGGATCATGTGGAAGATTTGAGAGAAATCTTCGAACAGATGAGGAAATACAAAATGAAGGTAAATCCAATAAAATGCATCTTTGGGGTTGAATCAACGAAGTTAATGGGCCACATAGTTTCGCGAAAAGGCATAGAAGTTGATCCAGCAATGGTCCAAGCCAGATTAGAAATGCCTTCACCCACCACCATCAAGGATGTGCAGAAGTTAAACGGACAGTTGGCAGCATTGGGAAGGTTTATCTCGCGGTCATCGGACAAATGCAAACACTTCTTTGACATTTTTAAGAAGGGGGCAAAGTTTGCATGTACTCATGAGTGTGAGGAGGCGTTAAAGGGCATAAAGGAGCACCTTATTAAATTGTCAATCTTACAGAAACCAGAACCCGGGGAGGAGGTGTTGCTTTGTCTTGCGGAAACACCAAATGTACTTAGTGCAGTTCTACTTCGGAAAGACGAGGGGGTAGAAAAGCCCATCTTTTACGTCAGCAAAACCTTAAATTCCGCAGAGAGGAATTACCCAAAGATCGAGAAATTGATACTATCATTATTTTACGCATCGTAAAAATTACGAACTTATTTCCAAACCCACAAGATTAAGGTCCTTACGAGAGTCCCTATAGAGTCAGTCTTGAAAAACTCGAAGAGAGTTGGGAGAGTAGAAATATGAAATACCCAGATTGACCAGTTTGGGTTAAAATACGAAATACAGACTTCCACGAAGCACACATAAGTGCAGAGTTTCTCGCTGAATTTACCTCGGAAAAAGACGAAGGCATACATGAGATGATGGATGTAGATGAGAACCGGCCAAACCCTAAGGACTTGCTGCAGGAGAGTCATCCCAGGAAGTGGGAAATATTCGTCGACGGAGCCTCAAACAGTTGTGAAGGAGGTGTAGGGATAGTATTCACTTCGCCCACGAGGACCAGGATAGTGTTCTGCTTTCGGCTGGAGTACAAAGAAACTAATAACGAGACTGAGTACGAAGCAGTGATACAAGCTTTAAGGATTATGATAGAAATTAGGTTAGACGAAGTACGAATTACCAGTGACTCGCAGCTAGTGGTTCGTCAAATCGAAGGAAGGTATAATGCAATGGATCCGGTGATGCAAAGGTATCAACAACTTGTGAAAGAATATTCAGCAAAGATACGAAGCATTATTTGGATAAACATAGGCCGATGCAATAACAGACATGCGGATGCCCTTTCTTTTATAGCCTCAATGATTGAGGATCCAAAAATCGGGCATATCATGATTGAGCGGTTAATGCAACCCTGGTAAGCAAGGAGGAAAGGGAGCCCAAGGTGATGATCATAGAAGAGCTAGGGGATATGAAAATAAGCAATGATGATTGGCGATCCCCCATATATAACTATTTGATGAAAGGAGATCTACCGTGAGATAGGCAAGAGGCAAATAAAATTAAAAGTAAGTCCACGAATTACGAGGTGCGGGAAGGAATCCTGTACGAGAAGATCGTATTTGGGTCCGATGATGAGGTGCTTGTCGCAAAAAGAAGGGATAGAAATCATGAAATCAATTCACTATGGGGATGATGGTAACCATAGTGGAACTAGGTCGCTAGCTCTCAAAACCAGGACACAAGGGTACTTTGGGCCGTACATGCACAAATATGCGAGAGATATCTCCACGAGGTGTGAAGCATGTCATAGATTTGGGAAGAGGATAAATGCACCATCCACGAGTTTAAACTCTTGTTGAGTGTGTGGCCCTTCTCCATGTGGGGAATAGATATCTTGGGACCGTTTGTAACTGGGATAAAGCAAAGGAGATATCTGATAGTAGCAACTGATTATTTCACGAAATGGGTTGAAGCCAAAGCCTTGCAGCAAACGCCAGATGGTGAAGTGTTCAATTTTAATCTTGAGCACATTATTTGTAGATTTGGCATACCAGTCTTGATCGTTTCGGACAATGGGAAGCAATTCGAAGGAAACAATGTAAAAATGTTATTCAATGCATTTAAAATTCAATCCGGGAAGTCGACTCTGTTATACCCACAGAGCAACGGGCAAGCGGAGGACACAAACAAGACACTAGCAACCACATTGAAGAAAAAGCTGGAAGGTCATCATAAGGGATGGTGTGAACAGATCCCGAACGTGTTATGGTCATATAGAACCACCAGGCGAGATGCAACGGGAATGTCACCCTTTTGTTTGACATATGGAGCTGAGGCGGTGCTGCCTGCCGAAGTCATCCTTCCAACCACGAGAAGAGAAGCATGGGAGAGAGGGCTAAACTCAGACTTGATTCTAGCAAAGTTAGACGACCTTGAGGAAAATAGAGAAATTGCGCTACAACATATGACAAATTACCATTGGAGGCTGTCAAGGGAGTATAACAAAATATCTCTTCAATGATCAACTTATTTATGAGCAAAAAATCACGAAATAAGACCTCACATTAGGAGGCAAATAAGATTCACGAAATAAGCAGTTTCTAGGGAAACTTAAAACCTTCGCCTAGGAAGGATGAGAATCCATGGCATGCACCCTAGTTCGCATGAAAGTGCAAGAGGCAAGACCTAACGCATGTCGTGAACAAATCTCAGAGAGATAAGCTAGGGGTAATGATAATACCTATCCGCTGAGGGTCCCTTTTATGATGGCCTTCAGTAAGGGGTGCAGAAATATGACCAAGGCGCCGACGTATTCGGTTGAGATGCAGGTGCCTGGGACGTCTGGAGCGTTACCGGCCATGTCCGTATGGCAAGTCTTGGCTACGATGCACTCGATCCCAAGGAAACTTCACTTAGTGTGTGACTTGGTAACCCCAAGCCATATCGGCGAAGGTGATAAGAAGTAACGAAAACAAATGAATGTCGTAATAATGGATGGGAGGAGAAAAACATGCATGTTAGGGTTAACCTCCTTGAAGGGGCAATCTGGGGGAATATAAAGGGATGTCACCCTCCAGATTAGGGAGTTGTGTGACCAAAAAAGACGGCAATGTCATGGGACTAACATTCATGGGAATGGCTAGACCTGTCGCATTGTCGCGAGATGGGGTCAAAATAAATGTTAAGACGAGGTAGATGGATTATTATTTGCAAGAGTAATAAGCGCCTGATACTTCTTCGAATTAAGATCCTTCAAAAGGGATGAGGTATAATAAGACCTTAACTAGGAGGCACAATAAGACCTCGTAGAACCACAAGGAAAACACAAATTTGCTCATAATAAAGGCTAAGCTACCAAGGTAAAAATGAGACTTGGCTTGTGAGACTCTGTCTTGATTAGATAATGCTCAACAAGAACAAGAGGCAAGTATATACTTTTATATTTTATGTTCTTATTTAGCATTATCCTCACAAGATTCAGCGTCTCTCCAAAGTATATACTTGGTACAAAGGTCAATATTTGCAAAGGCAAAGGCACGAGATAGAGGCAATTACAAAGACACGAGGTAGAGGCAAGTACATTATTTATGAACATGAGGTGAACATCGTAGTGGCAAAGGTACGAGGTAAAGGCAAATACGAATGCACAAGACAGAGGCATAAGGGGAAAGGCACGAGGTAGAGGCAAATACGAAGGCGTGAGACAGAGGCAATTACATTATTTACACACAAACATGATGATGTATATCCGAAACATTCTGCCCCCAAGCTTGGGAGCGCCCAGTCAAGATAAAGTTAAAAAGTTACAACATTAGCAAAATACAAAATCAAAGACGGTCATGCATCCTTAATCATCATCTTCATGATCCTCGTCGTTTTCTGTATCCTCGTCAGTAGGAGTCAGTTCATTAACGGTAGGAGTTGGCTCATTAACAGCGGAATCATCATATTCACTATCCTCGTCGATTTCTGTATCCTCGTCAGTAGGAGTCTGTTCATTAACGGTAGGAATTGGCTCCTTGACAGCGGGTTCAGGCTCATCATCAGAAAATACTTCAAGATCCATAGAAACACGAAGGATGCCTTGAGAATCACGGAACTTATTAAAGAGTTTGACCTTCTCGTTCTGAGCATTTCTGCGAAGTCACTTCGCGATTAGGGTTGCATCCTTCACCATTTTATCAAGATCTTCATGCAAATAACGAACATCCTCTTGAAGAGTGGAGAACTTGTCAGAAAGATCGTTTTTCTCGCGGGATAAAAGAGACTTGATCCTTAAACCCTTGTTCAGATCCTGAGAAGGTAAAGAAATCAAGCAGGTAAGTTACTTTTGAGAATAAGGCGACACCCAAATGGCTAAGAAAGAGAAACTCACGGAGAATCTCAGACGAAATTTTCCTCTCCTCCGCGAGTTGTTTCTCGAGTTGTAGGATATGAGCACTTGACTTCTTCATCAATTCCCGAGACTCCCGAAGCTCTACGAGATGGGCCACGCTGCGATTTTGTTCATAAAAGATGAAAGACGCACTTGAAAATTCCGCGAAGTGTTACAAGAGAAGAAACACAAGTGCTAAACTCAGGACAACTTATAAAGCTCACCAAACCCATTATGGAAGAATGCTGCTGCATAGAGAGATTCAAAGAAGCGTTCAAAATAAAGGATTGATCTTCAGCCAAGAAGTCATCAAAAATGAGGGAGACCAAGGATTCAGTAGCTTCAGATCTTATGGACGGATTTCCACGAGTTGTAAAAAAAATATCCCTTAAGAATTTCATGTCAGGAAGATGCTCAGTATCCTCCACATCGTTAGCCTGTTGGCCACGATTAGACGAAGTAGGTTCAGTTTAAGGGGAAGCTCCCTAAGGGATAGCCTCGCGAGATGAGCTAGATTGCTGATGACGAGGAGGATAGGGTTGAGATAGAACTGATAAAGAAGAATGGACTTGGGTCATGCCATCTACATCCAAGCTGTGACGGCGACGCTGTGGGACGCGAGAAGTGGGAGAATCGTCCTGAAATCCACGAGGTTAGAGGACGAAACGAGAATAAGAAAGCAAAGTCAAGAAAGAAAGGGATACCTGGGCCGTGGCAGAAGGAACCACGGAACGTTGGCGTTTCCTCAAATTCTTAACAGAACAGCTTGAGGCTCATTCTCCTGAAAAATGGAAAGTTAGAAATTGACGAGGATAACGACCAAAAGAGAGGCCACGAGATACAAACCTGTGGTTGAACTGGTTTGCTAGAGTGGTCCTTTAACATACCAGGCGGGGGAAGCGGATACTGAGACAGGAACAAGGACGTTAGGGGACCATATAAGTAAAAGGCAAGGAAGACAAAGGAAAATTAGACTGACCTCGTTGGGCATCTTAGGCCAGTGAAGTCGACCCGGATCATACGTTGTGAGATGGGCATCCTCAGGGAGAGGACCAGTGCGAGCGGTGCCGTTCTCGTCGAAACCCCACACCAAAGGACCCTCGGCTACCAAAGGAAACATCATCCAATCCTCATCATTAGAAAGACGAAGATTTTTGTTTCGTTTCGTACCAGGAGGGTCAACATCCAAAAGAAGGGCCTTAGACTGGTCAGCCAAAGATTTTCGAGAAAGCTTGACGCCCCACTCCTGATAGGCTCTCGTTGTCATATCCATGCCAACGTAATTCGCGGAGAAAGAATCAATGTTATAATCTGCAGGAACGAAGTCTTGCACCAAGAGTGGAATCTGGGAAGGACCGCCATTAGACCTTTTGACGAACTCATTAGCAAGAAGAATAGTGTTTCCACATAATTGATAAACACCTCGCTGAAGCTTAACTAGAATTTCGTAAAAAATAGGGTTCTTTGGATCATACAGGGGAAAAGAAAGACCCGCTTTCAGTTGACCGACGGTGATCAACATCTTTGTAGAAGTCCAAGTTCCCATATGAATCCATCGGTAGTTTAGTTCCATGGATTTGGTTGCGGTAATCGGGGGAGAAACAGTGGAATCAATCGTCGGAGATAGAGAGATGCCCATCTTCTCAAGGTCGACTTTAAATTCCTCATAACTCGTAGATATAGTAGGACTGGGGACTTTCTTGGGAGCCATTGAAGGGTAATGAAACAAGACCTAAACTTACAAAAGGCTGAAAAGAGGAGAGAAGAAGGTAAAGTTTAAAAAGTGAAAAAATAGGGTATTTATAGAGATGACTGGTCAAACTAAGCTACCCACGATCGAAGAATATGAACCGGTGATCAGCGGTTACATGAGGAAAGGGACCACGTGGAGAGCACTGATGGGAAAGAGTGGCGGTTATTTAACTTCAGACGGTTCTTATTCCCCTCTCACCACGATCGAGTAGAATAAGAAAAGGCAAAATGTAGATACCAAAATACGAACCGCCAAGTGGACGTAGGGAAGTCGCGAGAATCCGGCCAAAAGATCTTGTACCGTGCCCCGAAAATCTTCGTCAGTGACTTGTCAAATCAAGTCAGAGTCGCCATTATTGACTAATTGATAAAGTAAAATCCATGTGCGAGATACCAACCACGAAGTAACCCACTAGGAGAATAGGAGCTACGAAGGATCAATGGAGTACCCTACAAGATACCAACCGCGAAGTAGAGATGGGCGAAATAAGCTAACTTGGCTAAAAAGACAACTTGCGAAGTAAGTAAATTATCGGGCAAGAAAAGAGACATCTGTCCCGATAGCACCCAGAATTGTCAGCGAAAGAAAGGGAAAAACTTTATGGAAAATGGTCTGGGCGAAGTATAAAGCATCTCCGCAAGAACGCATCGAAGTAAAATGAGTTGTGCACCATTAGGGTTGATTGGCCTATAAATAGAGGTCCTTGGACAAGGGGTGGGGGTGGGGATTTTGGAGAGAAGGAGGGCTAAACTTAGAGAGTGAAATTAGGGTTTCCTTGTATTCCGAGGGGTGGGGGGATTTTGGAGAGAAGGGAGGGCTAAACTTAGAGAGTGAAATTAGGGTTTCCTTGTATTCCAGAACTTGTATTTTGTTTCTTTGGTTGGTTCATCAATAAAGATTTTCTAGTTTATACTACTTAACATGTCTTAGATCTTGGTTACTTTTCTTTTGGGTGTACTACTGGATTTCCAGTAGTTACACTATCTACCAATCGGGTAATTTTGTTAATATCCATAGAGATATCTCCTTTTTGCTTCAGTCTCTTTCAGGATGCTTTAGTCATAGTTCTAATATAGAGCATATTTACTAGGAAAAAAAAATTGTCCACTGAATGTAATCTTGTGTGTAGAAACAGACTGATTTTTCCAGAGTTACCAACCAGGCTGTAAAAAACTCTCACCATTCTAACAAGATGGACTGATGACATATATAAAATCCACAACCTAATACACCACCAGGCTTTAAGCTTCCCTAGGGCGTCATAGCAGTCAGATCAACTATGTTGATCAACATATAATATATTTACAAGAAATTAAGATAACTTTGGTAACATCCTACGAGCATCCGGTTAAGCGTGTGATACCCAACTCAGATATGATTTTTCTTCTATGCAACATTGCTTGGAGGTCCTTCCAACCGAATATAATCATACATGAAGCCATAAAATGCGCTTGAAGTTCTTGTTTGTGTTAGAAATATTGTATTCTGGCCTGGGCGAAGTAGATTTCCTGGAACGTCGACTGTATATAACCAGTACAACCCGTGAATTCCATGTCTTGCAATTGCATTGTCTTTTCCTATTCTTCCAGTTGTGAAGAGAGGCTTTGCTGCTTTTTGGTCATTGACACGAACCTAGTATACATAGATAATTAAGTAACTTAGTGACCCGAGAAAACATTGAATGGGGCATAAAACTGTATCGAAAGAAACTTCAGATTAAGGATATGATATACCTGTAATTCAGCGTAAGTAGCAGACGCTAATGCTAATCGAAGTTTATAAGTTCCAGAAGGTAAGACTTTGTTGATTTTGAACACAATGCTCCATGTTGTTGGTACACTTTTGTTACCAAGTTTCCTTGGAACGTGCGCGTAGAACCAATCTCTCTGGTGCTGACTGACACCAATTGTAAAGACGAGATCTCTAGTTGGATACATTTCTGAGTATCGCTCCCATGTTCCATACTGTCGGAACCTGTAGACAGAAAGATAAGATCTTTCATAATAAAATGTTCATGTACTTAGGCAGCGTTGCTTGGGACTTGGGAGGACGTAGCAACTTACCAGTCTTCACGATTATCATACAGTTTGTTCATGTAATTTTTATTAGGTTCGGGTACTCGGAATTCAGCTGCAGACCGATCGGGAAATCCTATCTCCCACAATGTAGGACCAGCTCTTGGAGGTTCATATACAAGCTTACCCAAATTCTGATTAGATCCTGTACAATGTTTCATTTCATCCTACTAGTAAGATATCTTCAGAACTGGAGGATAGAATTGACAGTACTTGAACAAAATTAGAAGAATTGAAACCTGGAGATATCTTAATGATAATGTTGTGCTTAAAATCTCCAATAAAACCAGGAACCCATGCAAAAAGATTATATTCTCCGGCACGAACATTTGGGATCGAAAAAGATCCATCAGCATTGGCTGTAGTCCAAAACTGATAGCCCTGAAAGAAATGACACGCAAGAATTACTAAATTTCATTTCATTCGCTAACAAGACGTTAACTAAAGTTTCATAAGACCGAAATGCATAAATAACCTTGCATTCTCTTTGCCAAGATCCAACGTCTCCCGGGGGAGCCAAACCAACATAAGCAGATTTTCCAGCAATGTCACGCTGGTTAACGTACCTAATGGAAAAATTCTTGAAATGTGAATTAATTGATTAAACGGGTTTAACTTGAGCTACATCTGAAAATGTTAAAGGAGACATGAGATGAATCATACCTATCCCGGACAAACAAGCTTCCGGTAACAGTACCCCGTTGATCCGAGGCAGGAAAGTCAGCTGAAGCAGGAAAACTGTAAGGCCAACTTTTGATTTCCTTCGCCAACTGAAAGGACGTGTATTATGGGGGTGTGACAAAACACTCTTAAGCGTGTATAGTATATCTAATGCCTAATGGAGAGAAAGGTAAGAGCATGAAAACAATGAAACCTGAGCTTTTGCATCCTCCCAAAGTGTTGTATAGACATCCTTCTTCGCTTCAGGAGCTGAGTTAACATACACAAAAACCGGGCCAAAAACCTTCTTCCACGGTTCTCCATTTTTGAATTTTGGTGCTAGATCCTCTCCACTGTAATGACTACTAATAAACATCTGAATTACAATAACAAATCCATGTAAGAAGATGCTTTCCTTAGAGTGGGAAAACTGAGATGTATGATTGAGATGGACAAAGAGGTCTGAATGATGCTTACAGCAAGACTTATAGGGCCTGCATGGGAGGTAAGGTCTTGTTTGTGAGGGCCACCTGTGCGGAATTCATTACTGGCTGCAATCATCCATAATCCAATGGGAGGATTAGCACTAATCCATCCGTGTACCCCAGCATCTTTGTTCTCAGTTGAATACTGGTACTTATCATCTACCTGCACCATAGATCAAACACAAATTTACTAAACAGAAAATATTCTATATATATATGCCTCTATCATGCAGATTATTTACCTCTCCTTTATGAGCAGGATTGACTGGATCTGTTAACAGAACAGCTTCCGGGTAAGCTAATGGTTGACCTTTCTGACGATCTTGGTACGCAGGCATCTCTCTCTGCCTTGTATCTGTTATGGTCATGTGGTGAAACCTAGGCGCCATTTCAAAGTGCAGAGAGTGAACAAGTGTTGATGCAACAAAGAACTCAAAACAGGTTTATCCGAGTTCAAAAACTTCATAAATTAGAGTTATTTACTTGACTTCGCTGAGTTTGAAAGCAATCCTGGCTTCTCCAATGCTAAGCTCGGGCCAACCTTTCAAACGTTCAAAAATAGCGTACGTATAGAAACCCGAAGAATCTTTAAGCATAACGTACCTTGACGTTTGCACAAAAAACATGTATTAGTTACTACTCGTAGAGGTATAATCAACATAATGTTGTATATAGATAAACAAAGGGTCATGAGATACTACCTTTTATCTACATTAACAGGCATGACTTTGCCTTTAAGAGAAGTATCCCAACTCCTTGTAAATGAAACTTCGATTTGGTTCTCATTTTGTACTATAACCTTAAATGTTGTTGTCCTCAACCTACAAACATATTATATCACGTTGGTCCCAAATCAGATATCAATAGAGGCGGCTACATATACTTGATATCACATTGGTATAAAACGAGAGATTACTTGGTCGACGTCCCATTCTTCCCTGGGTCTCCCCAGACAACATCCCAGTACCTAATCATATCAGCAAATTGATAGATTAGTTAGCGAAGGATAGAATGTGATATCTTAATCATTTGGAGATCATTAGAACTCAAAATTTTAGAGTATAATCTTTGTCAAACACCACAGCTATGAATGAAGAGAACGTTTGTACATTACCCTCTGCTATCTTCTGCGGATCCATGATCGAGTAAGTTACCATCGATGTCCTTGTATTGTATTGCAGTTATTAGACCCTCGGGGTTCGATAAGTTAACTCGAACTATGCTGTTCTCCAACACTAGCTGCAAGCAAATTGGCCCATCCATTAATAATTACGTACTGATATTTTCGCAGTGAAGTGCTAAGTGTATAGTATATGTACGTGTCGTTCTTGAACAAGTAATTGGAGTTTAGAGTTGGATCCGCCAATGGAAGTAGCATCTCCCCGAGATGAAGGTCTAGCTTTCCGATGCCTACGATAAATGAAAAGATTTCACATCGTAGCAAAAAAAAGTACATTTATACGTAATATTGTTTATACGTACCTTAATGTAGTATCCAAGCCTCCACTTGCTGTATCCAAAACATAAAAATGAAGGGGAAAAAACAAAGTCATTCATATTGTTGTAGTATCTTGTATACGCCGCCGTATATATGGGACATTAAGAGCAAGTCTTATGGTGGAATCCAAGCTATTCCAAGTGTGGAAAATTCATGGAATGTCAAGTCTAATGGCTTTCAAGTTGGGGTCTTCCCACGAGAAAATCCAAGTATTAAGAATAGCGCCAAACGCCAATAAGAATAGCGCTAAAAAACGCCATTAAGATCTGCGTTTTTTTTATCCAAATAGATTTAAAATGAGTTGTTGAAATCTAATATTTGAAAAAAACGCCATTCTTAATGGCGTTTTTTTAGCGCCATTAAGAATTGCGTTTCTATTATTCCACCATTACACTTGCGCTTCCATCCACACTTCCAAGTGCTGAGGTGGCGTGGAATATGGAAGATGGATGGATTCCACCATAAGACTTGATCTAAGGAGGTATTTAAAGGACATGAGAAGGAAGAAATTCCACGTACCGGCGGAAACATTTACTTGAATGTTCTTAGCTAACAAACTTTCGACGGATGTAATAGACAGTAAAAGGATGGAAAGAATTGCCATTATCGACCGTAACATGGAACTATAGTTTGTCTTCTTCATTTCTTATCAAAAACTCCTACCACCACTTTTACCTGAATTTTTTTTCATGATATACGAATAAGATCGAACACAAATGAAAAAGATCGAACACAATCAGACCTCTAGCAAGGCATATGCAGATTACTATTTGGAGATAAGATTCAGACATTTAGTTACCTACAACGTATCATCTTACGCTAAATTCAAACTAATCACAGGAGATCAGGAAAGAGATTGCTTGGTAAAAGACTGGTTTTTGCAATGTCGGGTGCTTTATTTTCTTGACAATGTTGTTGAAGCTAAGTTGGTGAATTACTTAATAGTTAGAGAATTCATGAAACCTATTTATCTTTTGTATACAACGATGATTTTGGATAATCTATCTTATGGTTTTATCTATTCTTGATGATGTGCCCATGCAAAGAAGGTTATTGTTTAAAATTCTAATTGTATATTGAGGAAAAAGAAAACAAAGAGAATGAAAAACCATCTTATTACCTAAACTCTTGACTTCTAATTAGCTTTACCACAACAAAAAACGTAACAAAAATAAGGCAATTCGCCGTCTTTTCTTCTGCTATAGATTTGTTCGATTTTCACATTCATGTACAAGAACTTAATAATTATGCAATTTAAATGCAAGATTCAATGATCAAAACACAAATGAAAAGAGCTAGAAAGACAAATACCTTTTTATGATAATTTCGTATTTGTAAATGTTCAAATGTTTTTCATCAATAATCTGACCTTCATTACTGTTCTTTTTTCTTCATCCTCTCTTTTCGTACTGACGGCAGAGAGGGAGCTTAACACCGATAAAAAAAAAAAAATCTATTTCATTTTTGTTAGTTCATAATTGCAGCTATATTATTAGTAAATGAATGTGTGTTTAGCAACAAGTTAGTTATAGACCTATTATTAGCAAGAAAAATTTGATACATCTCTTCTTTCTTCTCTGATAACCAACTTTCGCTCAAAATTTAATAGAGGATCATAAGGGGGATATCTTTCTCAATCCCAAATACATGATTGTTGGCATTGAGACATCAGTGAACCATAATCTGCCTCGTGACCAAATGCATTACTTCTCTGATAACAAAATTGGCACCCATAATGTGCATTGTTACCCAAAAATATTTGGACAGAACAATGCAGGAGACATGAATATGCTGCAGTCATACCCTTAAGATGCACATCTGGTGTACCAATATCATTAGCAGCACCATCCGCAGAACTGAGCAGGGCACAATCCCTGGATGGGCATTGTGTTGTATATCTAATTCAGTGAAAAATGAAGCCAATGTAAGATTATATTAGACATGATTAATTGCCTGAACAAAAATTCATTCATTTTCTTGTGTTTCCTGAACAATGATGCACACACCTTACTTAGATCAGACTCAGACTTTATACAAAACCAACCTTATGTGTTGCAAAACAAAAACTTCCTGTCAACCTGACTGTAAAAAAAAACATGGCAACAGTTTTCAAGTATCTCTGCCTAGCACCAAAAACTATACATACTTTCTATCTCCTCTTCCTAGCTCTGCGCATATTGTCGTGATCATATATCTGCACGCCACCCTACATTTTCATCGTATCGTAGTGTCAACTTCAAACCATTATCATGGTCATCTTCTTTGGGATCGTTTTCATTTGAGACTTCAGTGATCCAGCGTTCCCCATCTTTTACAGTTTCAACTTGCAACGGGATTGGGCTTGATTTAGTGTCGTGCAGGATCAGATCTTTTGAAACTTCATCAAATTCCTCCTTCACCTTAACTGGAAGTGGTTTACAATCCGAGGTAGAATGCATTTCGCGACCATCATTGGAGACCTGCTGGTGGGAACATTCAGATTGTAAAACTCAGTTCTTGTCTAGTTCAGGAAGTATTAGATCAAGGACTAAGTTAGTAAACAATTTAACTTGTGTACACAAAAAAAATGTAGGAAAGGGTGCTTCGGTTTTTGTTAGTTTTACTGAATGGCATCTTAGCCACCAAATTGTGTCAGATACAATCCATGTCAACCCATTTTGTAGTAAAAACAAAGACAATTTGAGACTTCAGTGATCTAAATTTCATACTATTTGGACTAATAGTACCTCCTCGCATACCATTAGCCAAACCAAAGGCCTAGCCTCATATTCGATGATCAGAATCTCTCATAGTTTGTTCAGTGCGGACAGTTGAAGTTCAAGTATCATTTTCGAAAAAGAATACTAACTCTTAGCAATGAGTGTCACATACACAAAGAGCAAACTTAACTTGGCAAGTTTAGGTGCATACCTGATGATTTCGCGAGAGCAGTTCTGCCTGCTCTGGTGTCTCGGTAACCTTTGTAGGTTTCTGAGGCTGAAAACTCGAGCCATGAAGGTACTTACTAGTTGTGGTACCTCTAGCGCTTCTCTGCCTTTTTGAAGCCCAAAGAGCAACTGCCTCCACAGTATCAGATGCTTCAACTTTTTGGCTGGTTTCATCAGAGGAATCATCTCTTTCTTTCGGATTTACAGGCGTAAAAAAACCAGGAGGAGCTTCCATGAGTAGAGCAGAACTAGTAGCATAACCGTCTTTGGTATTTGGTGTCTTAAACCCAGGAGGAGGTCCCGAGACTAAAGCAGGACTAGCAGCAATTGGTGTCATAAATTCAGGAGTACAATCAAATTCACCAGGTTGCTCTTCTTTAGGTGTTAAACCAGGAGGAATTTCCAAGAGCGAAGCAGGACTAGTAGTAGCATAACCAACGTTGGCATTAGGTCTCGTTAATCCAGGAGGACCTCCCAAAAGTAAAGAAGGATCAGTAGCATAAGCATCACTGGTAATTGGTGTCATAAATCCAGGAGGAGAATCGAATTCGCTAGGTTGCTCTCTTTTAGGTGTTAACAAAGGCCCTTGATCTCCACCAACTTTTCTTTTTTTCACCTCATGACAAGAATTTGGCAAGGCTGCCTTATCTATTCTCTGATCATTGTTATCTTCCATGATATCAGTTTCCATTTTGACTGCCATGAAATCATCCGCTTTCATAATGTTCGGTGAGTCATTATTGGTACCATAGTCATTGTTGCATAAAGCAGAGCTGACTCTTTTGTGCTGAGTCCTAACCGAAACTTGAGAAGTAGAATAGCGTTTTCCCACAGATTGAAATACACCCCATAGGAAGAAATGCTTGTTGATTCCTGCTCAAAATAGATAACATCAGTGCGCATGAACTCCCACGTACATTATCAATATATCCCGAGTCACATTTTTTAAGGCGGACAATGTTTTTCCTATTCAAACATCTAAATTTAACTATACATATAAGCAGATGTGCATTTGCAGAAAACAACCAAAGAACTCACTCTGAGAATTGGTAGGCAATTGTTTGGAGGAAAATATCAGCAACTCAAAACCATTGAAAGAGCTCTGTATGGCTGAATCCCTCGTCATGAGTACATTTGAAAGCAGATAATAGGCCTTTCTGAATCTACACAAGAAAATAGCTCACTTCTCAAACTAAAAAAAAAAAAACAGCACAGGAAAAAGAAATTTCAGTTGGCAAAATTGAAACCCAAATTTAGACGTAAACCAAACCTCTCATCATCACCGGGGAGAAAATAAAGGGCAATATCATCCACAGTAGGAGCCAATCTGTTAAATTCTTCTGGCCACACTTCAGAACGAGAATGCAGCTTTAACTGCAGCACACTGGGCATTGCATTGGCAACCTCATACACTTTGCGACGAACTTTCCATGAAAGATGGGCTTGTAGTCCTTCATAAGTTCCACCCATAAGAACTGAATCGAGAATTTCAAAGCTTCCCCTGTCAAATTATTCACAAACCAAACATTCTATTAGTCCATATTATGATACTAAAGCTTCACAACTGCAGAAACATACAACACGAAAGGTCTCAATTTATCCTTAAATCCTCCGCAAGAGATGTACATTTTCCGTAATGATAAAACATGAAAGGTCATAGAGAAATGTTAAACTCACTTCCATGTGGCATGAATAGCAAGCTGATCTGGTAGCTCCTGCTGAAAACTCGACAAGGTCTTACATTCTTCACAATACCATTTTTCTGAAACTGTAGCAAGCTTCTTATGAAGGCAATAGCTGACAATAAGAAAACCGAATAGCACATTCAGAACAATAGCTCAAACATTACAATGCAAGTAAGAAACAATAGCTGCTGTAGTTGAATACAATTGCAAATCTGAGAGCACATACAGATGCACATGAGAGACCTTGCAAATGCAACAAGTCACACAGATATCTGGACTGGCGGATTCCCCACAAAAATGGCATGGCCGGTTCTGCACAATCAAAAAGATAACAATGAGATTGATGTTTGCAAATTGCAAACTCTAGATCAGATTCTAATTGATTATGGCAAAATCCTGAATCAATTGCCCAAATTCTTCATGTGCACTTGTAATAACAAAAATCACAAGTAACACAATCGCATTGCAGAATCCAAAATGAGCAAAAGTCCCATCCACAACCAGATTATCAGAGAAAAATCCCCAAATTTTTTTGAAAAATTAAGAAATTGAACCCATAAAAAAACCCTCAAAACAAATGAGAAACAGTAAATGCCATAATAACCCATACCTAGAAACTCACATAACTGCAAACATTACTAGATTTGAAAAATCAGAAAAGGGTTTTACACATAATGGGTAAAAAAAAAAGATGAAAAACTCACCGATTTTGATGGAAATTTCTTTCCTTTAGCAGATGATGATGATAATGACAAGAACCCAAGAGAATCCATTCCAAGATGCAGAGAAAGAAACAAACAAACCCCAAGCAACAAAAAAAAAAAAAACCCTTTTTTCTAGAGCTCCAAACTAAAAGAGAAGAGAAGAGAAGAGAGAAACTAGAAAAACAGAGAAACCCCTTGAGAATAAAACAGAGGGGGGCTGTAAAAAGGAATTCGGGGGGTGTGGGTTACAGTACATTTGACAGAGATGATATCATGATACCTTCCGCTTCAAGTCTGTCAGAAACCCATTTGGAGGTGGACTGCACATAATTTCTTTAGCATTTAGTGTGAGGAATCAAAACGTTTTGTTTCTGAGGAAATTTCAGAGTTACAGAGGAGGTAAAGCTTTACTGTAATTTTCCCTTTAATGGAAAATAATCTTGACTAAAATGTGTGGTTCAGATTTTGTCCACGTGGTATTGATGGACTCTAGACCGTCCGATGAATTTATTTTTGGTTTTTTTTTTTTTTTTTTTTTTTTTAGCTGTTTTCACATGTGGTGCGGCACAAATGGGGAAAAATGGGTAGGTTCAAGGATTGCCAAATGTGAGTCATGTGACTTAAGGATTTTAAGTCTCTAGGGCAGGGTTGAATACGCATTCTGAAGTTACTTTTTGACTATTGAAAGTCGAAAATTCTGAAGTTAGAAATTAATTTGGGTATGAAATTTAGAAAATAAGTTAATTTTTATGCTGGATTAAAGTTACTTTTTGACTAATTAAAACTTTGGGTATGAAATTTATTTGAAAAAATTTCGTTAGTTAAGTTTTTGTGCTTGACTAAAGTTACTTTTTGACTATTGAAAGTCAAAAACTCAGAAGCTAGAAATTTATTACTTAAGAAATTTCGAAAAAAAAAATAATAATAATATTTTATGCTGGACCAAAGTTATTTCTTTTACTATTAAAAGTCGAAACCCTGTAACTAGAAATTGATTTGGGTATGAAATTTAACTATTGAAAATCGAAAACTCAGAAGCTAGAAATTAATTTACGTATAAAATTTCGAAGAAAAGTTTATTTTTTGTGCTAGACTTAAAGATAATTTTTTGACTTTTGAAAATCAAAACTCAAAAACTAGAAGTAAATTTGGGTATGAATTTCAAAAAAAAAAAAAAAAAAAAAATTTATGCCGGACTAAAGTTAGTTTTTGACTATTGAAAATCGAAAACTCAGAAGCTAGAAGTTGATTTTGGAGTGACGAGGTAAATTTTGGACTACGATGTAAATTCAGAATCGAATTCGAGAATTGAATACCCAGACTAATATATTGGGTAGAGGCTGAGGCAAATATTGAACTTTTTGGATCACAAAGGCTTATTTTGAATCAGCTAGTTTTGTTCATGGCGCTAAAAGTGAACTCACATTTATTTGAAGAACTAACCCGGGCTGACTCGGTATGGGGGCATATACCGAGTCTGACTCAGTTTAAATCCTACACCTAAAATGACGCAACATTTCACTATTACACCAAGACTGGTGGACATGACATATGTAACTAATGGATCACAACCTGAATGCTTCCGGGATTAAAACTCCCCTTGAACATCATTGCAGCTGGATCAACAACTACTTGTGCCGTATTTGTAATATTACAAGTAAGAATACTCTGGAAAATCCTACAACTACTTCAGCATGTAATACCCAGGTATGGTATATCTTCTATGCAACATTGGTTGGAGGTCCTTCCAAGCGAATGTAATCATACATGAAACCATTGAATGGCATTGAAGTTCTTGTTTGTGTTAGGAATATTGTGTTTTTGCCTGGGTGAAGTAGGTTTCCTGGTACGTTAACTGTATATAACCAGTACAATCCATGGATTCCGTGTCTTGCAATTGCATTGTCTTTTCCTATATTTCCAGTTGTGAAGAGAGGCCTTACGGTTTTCTCGTCATTGACCCGAACCTATTATATAATGATGTAAGTAAATTAGTAAACTATGACAAGGCTTTACAGCTTTCATTGAATTGAGGGATAAAGCATACCTGTAATTCAGCGTAAGTAGCAGAGGCAATTGCTATTCGAAGTTTATAAGTTCCGGATGGCACGACTTGGTCGATCTTGAATACAATGCTCCATGTTGTTGGTAAATATTTGTTACCTAGTTTCCTGCAGAGTGGGTACGTAAAAGCAAAAGATAAATGATTTCATTAACTTACTGTATCTGAAACCCTCACAAAGTGCTCTAGTAAAAGGAATCCTGCAAGTCATGTATAATCTAGCATTTTAACACTTTAAGCATCAATCACTTGGATGCATAAAAGACAAATAAGGATACCAGAATTATCCCTACATCATCCTAAATGATGATGAGCGAGTCAAAAAAAAATATTTAAATGCCTTTAATCCAGTATCTCTATCTTCTGGAAACGCTTCCCAGGACCGAAATTTGATACCTATATCATGCATCTTGAGTAATTGGCAGTCTCTAGGTCTCCTAGTTTTGATATCTTCAACACAAAATCAGGTCTGTTTACTTTACAAGGTCAAATAGTACAAAGAAATCGGACATCGGTGAAGCTGAAGAAGGTTTTATCAATAATTGTTGCTAAGGTTGTGCAAAACCACAAAGACAAGCAGTTGAAAAGTTTGGCGATGACGATTAATCTAACCTTGGCACATGTGCGTAGAACCAATCTCTCTGGTGCTGGTTAACACCAATTGTGAAGACGAGATCTGTAGTTGGATACATTTCTGAGTATTGCTCCCATGTTCCATACTGTCGGAACCTGTAGACAGAAAGATAGGGTGTTTGTAATAAAATGTTGATCTAACTGATGCAGCATCATTCAGATTGAAGTAAACACTTACCAGTCTCCCCGATCAACATACAGTCTGTTCATGAGGTTTTTATTAGGTTCAGGGACTCGGAATTCAGCTGCTGATCGATCTGCAACTCCTATCTCCCACAATGTAGGACCATCTCTTGGAGGTTCATATACAAGCTTACCCACATTCTGATTAGATCCTGTAACATGTTTCAGTTCAACCTACTCGTAAGATGTCTTCAGAACTGGAGGATTGAAGAGAAAATACTTAAGCAAAACGAGAAAAATTAAAACCTGGAGATATCTTAATGATAATGTTGTGCTTAAAATCTCCAATAAAACCAGGAACCCATGCAAAAAGATTATATTCTCCGGCACGAACATTTGGGATCGAAAATGACCCATCCGCGTTGGCTTTAGTCCAAAACTGATAGCCCTGGAACAAATGACACGGAAGAATTACTAACATTTCGTTGATTAACAAGACTTTAACCACAAGTTTAATAAGTCTGAAATGCATAAATAACCTTGCATTCTCTTTGCCAAGATCCAGCTTCTCCTGGGGGAGCCAAACCAACATAAGCAGAATTACCGGGAATGTCAAGCCGATTAACGTACCTAATGGGAAAAGTCTTGAAGAGTTGATTAATCTAGTTTAGCGCACCTACAATTGAAAAGGCTAAAAGAGAAACAAGATGAATCACCTATCCTGAACTGACAAGCTGCCTGTAACAGTACCCCGTTGATCTGCAGCAGGAAAGTCAACCGAAGCAGGGAAACTGTAAGGCCAACTTTTGACTTCCTTGGCCAACTGAAAGAAAAAAATTAGAGGTAAACATTACATACAGATCAAATAAGTCAAAAAACAGAACAAGCTTTCAATTGTTTGAGGTTCAACATTTCTTGAGTATGTGATTTTGACGGTAAAGCTAAAAAAATGGATTCAAGATAAGCTTTCTGGTCAGTAAGCATGTCATGATAAGTTATTTGGTAAAATATGGCTCCGAAGACAAGGTTTACGTTTCAACATCTAATTTTGCCAACGACATCCCTACAAATCTTCAGAGTACAGGTGGTATCGTAACAATACCATCTAAGCATAGTACAAGACCAGTGACAGTACATCCATTTAAAACCGTCACATGCGTGGCTAGGATTCAGATCCTTTAACTCAATACCTTAGTTTCGTGTAATACGGGGATGTGAGAAAACTCTTTTGAACATGATGCTTAATATATAGTGCAGAGGAAGGCAAGGGCAAGGAACCAATGAATAACCTGAGCTTTTGCATCCTTCCAGAGTGCTGTATAGTGATCTTTTTCTGCTGGGGGAGCTGAGTTAAGATACACGAAAACAGGACCAAAAACTTTTTTCCACGGTTCTCCATTTCCGAATTTTGGAGATAGCTCATCTCCAGCGTAATGGCTACTAAAGAATATCTGAACCACAACATATCACAAATCCAGGTAAGAATATTTTGGCTCCATGAAATACGGGAAGTACCTTTACAAGCTTCGACCATGAACAACTAAAACTGTAAGCTTATTTTACGTAAAGGGTCTACTAGCACTAGGTATACATAGACCTAATTCACTCATCCCTAACAGTAGATACAGTCATTTGACGCAGATAACTCTTGTACGAACCCTTACTCTCTCGATCCTCAATAACTGAACTTTTAGTGAGCAAAAGAAGAAAATCATCTCAAAAAATGACGTTTTGCCTTAAGAGTGGCTAGACTGAGATGCATGATTCAGATAGACGGAGAGTGAGATGCTTACAGAGAGACCTATTGGTCCTGCATGGGAGGTGAGGTCCTGTTTGTGAGGGCCGCCAACAAGGAACTCACTGCTGGCTGTTATAATCCAAAATCCTACACGTGGATTCGCACTAATCCATCCATGTACCCCAGTATCTTTGTTCTCAACTGAATACATGTACTTATCATCTACCTGCGCCACAGAATTATGCATAATTTCTTAATTAGCATCATGTTGTTTTGTTATTGCCTTTTTGGCTACAAATGCCAGCAGAACGGGCTCTCCCCTTTAAACAATGGCTACTGCAATGTATAACCATATACTGCAATAAACAAAAAAACTTATGTATGCCTTCATGGTGCAGCTCTTTTTACCTCTCCTTTATGAACTGGATTGACGGGATTTGTTAACAGAACTGCTTCAGGATAGGCTAAAGGTTGACCTTTTTGACGATCCTCATACGCGGGCATCTCTCTTTGCATTGTATCTGATACGGTCATGTGGTGAAACCTAGCAATTTTAAGTGCAAAGATTGAATAAGATGACCCAACAAAGAACTCAAACAGGTTTACTCAAGCACAAGAACAGCATAAGTTACTGTGGGTTCTTTTGAGGCCAATCAACTCCCAAAACACCAATTCATTGCTCAAACCAAGTGCAGCAATCCACAGCATGGAATGCTGCTTTCTTTTTAACATACTACTAGTACTAGGAAAAGATACATGCATTTTTGCACGTAGACTGCAGGCTTACGTAATAAACAAAAGCAAAAGAGAGATTGAATTACATTGCTGAGCTGAGCTTGAAAGCAACCCTGGCTTCGCCGAGGCTAAACTCTGGGAATCCTTTGGGGTGATCAAAAATACCGTACGTATAGAATCCGGAGGAATCTTTTAGCATAATGTACCTATATATGTACCCCCAAATAGGAAAAAAAAAAAACGTTATGAGTAACTAATCATGGTAGTCATTCACGTTAACAATCACCAGATGTTGCATACAGATAAACGAAAAAAAAATATTGCATACAAACCTTTTGTCCAAATTCATAGGAGCGAGTTTGCCTTTGAGAGAAATATCCCATTTCCATGAAAAAGAAACTTCAATTTGGTTCTCGTTTTGCACTATAACCTTAAAAGTTGTTGCTTTCAACCTACAAACACATTTTAATAATACCAACCAGTTGTATTAAATGAGTTTTAAATTTCATTCATGAACTGAGCTAAAGAAAAAGAAGGATTACTTATCAAAATAATCTTTATGTCCTGGTTCTCCCCACACAACATCCCAGTACCTGATTTCCAGGAGTAAGGATATATCAGTAAACGGTACAAACTACAATGTTGATAAGTAAACGGTACAAACACAGAAAATGGAACATCTGAAAACCATCAGAAATTTAAAGTATAAATCTCTGCTAGACATTTTGTCAGTCCATCAGTCTTTACCAAAACCTATGTTGTATCAGGCGCTAGGCAAGGCGAAGTGCCAAACCCTCGCCTCGCCTCGCCTAACGCCTAGAAAAAAAAAATTGTTCAGTTTTTCGCCTAGGGCGCCTAGGCAAGCTAGGCGCTCGCCTTTTACAACATATACCAAAACACACTGTTCTTGGCAATTGATGTGGGCACTGTTAATGCGAGGTTTCTTAACACCTACAAGCAATTGAAAGTAAATGCCAGACAGAAAATCGTTCTAGTTTATAATACAAAGACGGTGTCTATATTACCATACCAGACAAGACAATGCTGACATAATTACGGCTGAGAAGCAAATGGGTTCACTTCAATTATTTTAAGCAGTCATGATCATATATGAATCTGATCTATATCTTTGTGCTGGTCAGCTACCAGGCTTCCAGGAAAAAGCACACATGATTATGATCAGTTAATTAACAAGGTTACCTGACTTGGTCATGTCTACCCATAAACTGAAACAGTCTCTAAATAATGTGGGCTTCGGTAACCCTTGGCAGAATGTGGCCAAGTCATACTTGTAACTGATATCTCTAGGTTCTCTACTCATAAAACCGTAATTAACAAAGAACTACTACATACACATACTCAATTGCTTCGTAGTTGCATGATAATCAATTGTCCAATGTATCTACAACAACAACATACCTAATCCATGAAAGGCGCCTAAGGACATTTCAGTAAGGATAGGTATATACGAAATATTGGAGTATGTAGTCTAATTAAAACATGAAATCAATGACTTTCTGTACATTGAACTACTACAGATCAACTTGATTGAACGAAAACTTTAAACAAATACAACATTCAATACCTAATAATAGTAAAAATTAGGGTAGAAAATTAGCTTGTAGTTCACTTACTTTGCTAGGGTAATTCAATGTAGCAGCAGTCATTTCCCAAAAGAAAAATGGGAAAACCCTAATTGTTCTGAAATTAGCCTCTCCCAACCTTTCGCTCATCCTACTAGTGTTTGAAGAAATTCCAGAAATGGGGTTTTTCCCAAAAACCCATGTTAGATATTAAATTTCCAGATACAATTTTTTTTTTGGGGGGAAGAACAAGAAATCTGATCATGAGATCATGAGAATCACTCCTTTCCACCAAATTAGAGATGCCCATTACAAGATTTTGGTTAATGCTCTGATAGGGTTTGAGAGAAGATTTTCAAAATGACGATGGAAGGAGAGAAATTAACGATTTTCTGGTGAGAATTTCGGAGAAAAATGGGATGGGCTTTTCAACAGCCCGTACTAGTGCTTAAAAGTCTATTCTTGAGGTTGCTATAAGGGTTCCAAAATTTGATGGGGGTTCCCAATTAGTGAATTTTGTGCCGCCGAGTTTTGTTTTGTTTTTACATAGAGGTTTTCAACTTTTCCCAACTCCTGTGAAAATTTTTCCTAATGCGTGAAATTTAGTAATCCATGCACAAGCTTTGCTGAACAATCCTTCCGAACCTTTAAATTTATCTAATGTCAATCTCATTGGACATCATTATGACTTTCGAATCATAGTTTATCCCAACAAATTATCCTTTTTGAGAGCATTTTAGTTTAACTTTTTAATGCCACATAAGATATTAATTTTCAAGATAGAACAATTTTATCTCCTCTAAAAATCTGAGTGATGATATGTATTACCAAACAGTCTTGGAGAAATTTTATTTAGACTTCTAGTTAGAAATTCTAAATTTAAAGAGCATTGAAAATCTAAGTTTTACTATATACTCCTTCCGTTTCAGGAAAAGTGTTACTTTCATTTTTTTTCATTTTAGCCTAATTTGAAAAAGTGAAAGTAACACTTTTCCAGAAATGGAGGTAGTGTAACTCAGCAACCCACATCACCATCAATCGTATCAACATGCAAGTACTCTATTTTATATGTGAAAAACTTTGATATTGCCACATCAGTTAACTAATCAACCAATCAAATGAACATGTCATTAGACTCGGAGCATCTCGGAGCATAAGGTGTTGTTGCTCCGCTATGGTCATGGAGAATCTACGTATACATGGGCTAACCAAAAATGAGATATCAACCCAACTTACTTCGTGAGGCCCATGCCTATGCAACTATCGTTTCTTGATAGTTTGTGGCTGATTGTTATGCTAGAATTAAAGCAGAAATGTTGGTGTTTACCCTCTGCTGTCTTCAGTATCGCGAACCTCGAGTAAGTTTGCATCGATGCCGTGGTAATGTACAGCAGTTACTAGACCATCGGGGTTGGATAAGTGAACTCGAACAAAACTGTTCTCCATCACTACCTATCAAGCAAATGAACCCATCCATTAGTCGCAATGTTATGTTAATTACCATGATCTTTTTCTGAGTGAAGGGTACGTACATATTTTCCTTGAACGAGTAATTTGAGTCCGGAGTTTGATCCCTTAACGTTAGCATTTGCCAGAGACGGAAGGTTTCTTGCTGACAAACTTTCGACCGATGTGATAGATAATGAAATGACGGAAAGAAATGTCATCCACCGTAACATCACACCTGAGCTTTTCTTCTTCGTCCAAGAATATGGATATTGCATAGAGTTCTTCATCTCTTTTACCTGTAATATTAATTCTCACACCATCAAATCAGACGACATATCACATATATATACACGAACATAATGCGACATGCATATTTTATCTGGTGATCACATACCAAAAAAAAAAAAAAAAAATTATGATTTTCTTACGAAATCAAAAGGCAGAGGATAGACAATCGATCAAGCCTGTATATTGCAAACAAGATGAATTTGGCACTTGGATTGTCCTCTTGATTCATGTGCATGCAAAGAAGCTTATAGTTTGGCTCCCTAATTTTATATTGTGTATATCAAGAGAGCGAAAAAGAAAACAAAGACAATGAAAAACCTTCTTATTACCTAAACTTAATTTTCTTAAAACTTTAAAAATGAAAACGGAATTCAAAATTCAAAATTAAATTTTTCAGACTGATTTGCCCGCGTCTTCTAATTGTTCATTTCTTTGGGTATATAATATTCAATTTAGGATTTAATTTTTAAACCTGCCCATGCATAACATAACCTGTCTCTTATTCATGCAATTAAAATTAAAGACAATTATTCACAACAAAAGTTTGGGAATTTAGCTAGGTTCAGTGATCCATAATATATGAAAATGAAAAGGATTTGATGGGAAGAATAAGAAGAAGAATCACAAATACCTTTTTCCTTTCGTGTGCGAACGTATTTTTTGATTTGTGAATGTTAATTTCGACCTTCAGTACTTTGTTTTTTTTTTTACTTTCTTCCTCTCTTTTCTCTTCAGGTTAAATATTTATCGTTTTCTAATCTGCAAATAATTATTGGACAGTTATATTATTAGTAAAACACAATTTTTAGCTTGAAATTAGTAATTGTTGCTTCAAAAAAAAAAAAAAATAGAAAAATAGTCCTTACTATGGCTTTACTAATTTTATGGGTGCCAGGAATAGGGTCGACGTTTGAAGGAAGACCTGTGAGCAGCATCCTATATATACAACTGGGATGCATGCAGCAACCCAAGTACATTGCATCCAACCAAAATGCAAATTAGCTTCCCATTAAATAAATAAAACCATATCATTGGGTTGCAGTGAGGAAGTTTTGAGGGATACATAGCTAAAAAAATATAGATATGGAAAAGTGAAAATTCACCCTGGATCAGCCCAGTTGGTCACGAGCTTGACTCTCAAATAGAAGGTCAGCTGATCGAATCTCTGCTCAAGAGTTTGGAGATCTCATAAATATTCTTCTTATATGTAAATATTTATATGGGTTATGACGGGTTGGATATATCAGTAGAGACAGTCCGACTGGCTGGGTTCGGATATGGATTTGGCCCGACTTTTGTGTATCAGAAGAAGAAAAAATTATAGGGAAAGTCAAAAATATTCATTCATTAAATCAATTTAAATATATAACTAATCGAGAGGAAAAAAAAGAAAGAAGAAAAAAAAAATTATTCTTCTCGTTCACTTTTTTATTCATTTCTATTTCTACTTTTCCCTGTCCCTCAGTTTTTTTTCCATAACCATAATTCGTCGTCAAATTGAATCGACATATACTCCCTCCTCCCTAATTAAACAAATGAAATTCCGTTCATGAGCGCATTGATTGGAAGTTTTGTGAAATGAAGAAGATTAACAAGATGAAGAACATTGTCCCAAATTTTTATTTTTGAAGTCTTTCCAATTATTGTCTAGTTTTATGTCTTGTAAAATGACTATTAATGATTATATCGAAGTTTAATGAATTTGAAAATTTGACGAATATTGTTGAAAATTAATATTAATTCTATTCTTAATCCAATCTTACATTTAATAATTTAAATAAATATGAAAACTTAATACTTAGACAATTAAGAAACTAAACATAAGAACTTAAGAGGACAATTGAGAAATTAAAACATAAGAACTTAAGTGGACAATTGAGAAATTACAACATAAATGTTGGACAATATTTGGGAAAATATCTTAAAATCTCGAAACAACTTCCAAAATAGAATTATTTTTTTTCCGTAGATGCGACGATATTCCTCATGACACCTTTGTTGAAGTTCCATCATGGTATCACCATCCGCACGACATCTTTGTTGAAGTTCCATCATGGTTTCACCATCCCTCAAATTTGGACCTTCTTGCTGAAGTAGAACAACATACCTAATAACTTCTTGATTGATTGTAGTGAAGCGTTGAATCAACTCTGAAGCATCACGATTGTTGAGGTTCATTGTTTGTTCTTGAAATTTCCCAAAAATCCTTTGCCACAATGTTTGGGGATGAAATGCATCCTCAGTAAAATAAATATAATTCCTGCAAATACATTCATCTTCGAGGTGGTAACCGCAAGGTGTTTATGGGTGAAAATGTTTTCACCATTATTTTCTCATTTATTTGATCGCTTTATTCTTATTCACGCTTTCTTAATGTGAGCGTAGTGTACGCAAGTCAGGACCGCCAAACCAAGACCCCGGAAAGCATCCCCCGTTGTGTTGATGTCTCGAGTGTTGGTTGCACCTTGAGTGCAAGTGGCGCTGCTAGGGGCGCGTGTGGCATGTGCCAATGGCATGTGCGGAATGCCTTCGTTTCGGGTTGCACCTTGAGTACAAGTGGCAATACCAGAGCCGCTAGTGGCATGCACTAGTGGAAATCAGCAGTTTCGCGACCGACAAAGCAAGTCATTTAACTCGTATCTATGACTTGCTTTGTCGGTCGAAGAAAGGGTCGCTGTTTGAGCGTCTTTTTCAACTATGACGTGTCTATGGGGGTCGTTGAAAATCTTATATCAACGACCGATTTTAACGGTCAAAACTTTATGACTGTCTTTACTCAGTCATAGATATAAATCTTAATATAAAAAAAAATAGATTCAGATTGGCTGACTGAATCTGAAATCAAACAGAAATGAAACTCAAATGAGAATCAAATGAAAACCAAATTCAAATAAGAATCAAATGTAACTCAAATGAGAATTCAAATGAAACTCAAATGAGAATTCAAATAAGAATCAAATGAAAACCAAATTCAAATCAAATAAAAATGACAATCAAATTAAACTTGCACACAAATGATCATTCAATTTAACATGCATTGATTCATTAGTTTCAAATTACACAAAGGATTAAAATCAGAAGTTCGACGGTGTAATCCCGTAGTTCTAGGATTCGATTACAAAACGATGAACTAAAAACTATTGATTAAACAACAAAATTATAAACTCCGATGAGGATGAAGAACTTATTCCTACTTCATATGTAGTTCTAACATGGTCAAGAACATCTCCTCGCCTCCTCCACCCAATTAATAAATGAGTTTCAAAGCATCACACACAATCTGGCTTTCCTGCACATTACACAAACTTAGGCAATCAAGTTATACTCTACACAAGTAAAACAACCAACAACAACAAAGTCTCATTTTCACCAATCCACATCTCTCATCAATGACATACCAAAGAAAGGCAAGTTTCATTCGGAAACAAAACTATGTAATAGCCAAAAATAGAGAGTAATTAAAATTACCCCCGTAATTTTTCTTAGAACTAACCGAAGATCACAAGATCTCATGGGATAGTTACTCATACCCCTTCAAAGCCAAAGCAGCCTTTCCTCTCAAATGATGAACGCTCACTTAACAATCGAGTACCTACATCAAAATTAATTTTTCAAAATCAAACAAAGACAAGCTGACAACTTCTCCATCAAAGCACAATTAGATTATTGGAATTGCTCAAAACCCACCTGTGCATCGAAACAATTGGACGATTTCAATTTGGATGGTATCCATAATTAATCCTAGTAAAGAGTCCGTTAAGACAAGTCCAGGCTCAGCAAGTTTCTTTAGCTGCATCTTGTCGGTGAATTAGTTGTATGCCTGCCAACCCGTAACAATCCATCATCCACTATAGATTTTAAAGCGGTGGGAACCTCCCATTACTCACGGAGTCAAGAATTAAACAAAAAGTTTAAGAATAGGCAAAATCAACAAGAAACAAGACCAGAAAAGAGGAGAAGAAAAAAAAAAGTCATTGGATGGGGACTTCAAACTCACCAATGTAGAACCTCGGATTCGGCTCCCTGCAGAATCATGGCGCCAACTTCTCCCTGAATTATCAAACAAGAAAGTTATGAACCATCTTACATAAGAAGACTAAGAAAGCAAGAAACAAATATGACAACTGCAATCCAACTGCACTACATGGAATAGGAGCAAACAAGTGTCATTATTCGTAATGGATTGCAAAGACAAGAATGTTCGATATCGGGCAATAATTTTAAGACAACTAAAACATCATGCTTAGACTAGAATGTTCAAGATCACAAAAGACAATAATTTTAAGAGAACTATGAAACTTCATGCTTAGAAATCAAGTATCCAATAGCTAATTGCACTGCATATGAAAGAATGAGATGGTCAAGGGTATCTAACAAGAAATGTAAGCGAGGAAGTCTAGATCTATGAACCCTAGATAAGTACCAAATAATCGAGTAAAGGCTCAAATTTAGTACCAAACGCATCACTAATAAACCTCTCTTTAGTAAACTCAAATCAAAATAGCCAACTATGGCATAAGAACTACCAAGCATGCCTACGGGACATACCACATAAACCATTAAGGATTCAAAGTGGTCTATCGGATCATGTGTTCGAAAACGTAAAGCCGTATGTGTATACACAACCACAACATTAGTCAATATGTCATGAGCATTTAAACCATCAAAGAATCTAAACCTTTTAACAAGAGAACTAATTAACAATGCTTCGTATAAAATTAATTAGACTACATCGACCACCCGCAAAGCTAATAGAACATGGAAGGAATAAACAATGCATGGTCCGAAAGCGATTCTACAAAGAAATCTTGACTATCGCCTCCTGTTGGAATTGAGGCTCCCTTAACCTCACTTTATCCTTTATCACTGCGAAAGACTCTACACACTGCAAGCCAATCATTCATTCATCATTACCTTCACTTACAAATAATATAATAGAAGTGAAATATAGTCCGAGCAGTTACAATAAACTCTTGATTGTGGACACTTACTGAAATTTAAAGGTCCCTTAACCTCAACCATCTAATCCATAGATATTTTGTCCAATACCGAGGAAATCTCCACAGATGCATAATAGAAGATGATTACAAAATTCTAAGAAGGTTTAGAGCAACAGAATTCACCTGCAACTTATGATTATCTCCAAGAATTAGTGGCCGCTAAATTACTCCTATATAGAACTCACACTCACGAAAAATGGCAATAGTTATTTGTTTAGTTGTAGTGACTTCTCTCTTTGGCTTCAACTTTCTCAGCATTACACACAAACTTTCTTGCCTGCACATTACACAAACTTAAGCAATTAAGTTATACTCTACACAAATAAAACAATATCTGTCAGAGATAACATAAAGTTCCCTGGCATCAAACTTAAACCTAGTTAACAACTATTACTTTTAAATCTATTTTACTTCGAACAACAAATTCATCAGAACAACAACTAATTAACAATTGAAGTCTAAATCAAAATACCCAACTAATCCATATTTCCAGCTCTACACTCTCGTGATTCCTTACCCACTGAATTCCTCCTTATTGTTATAACCAATTTAGAAAAAATCCCCGATTAATTGCATGAATTTGAGTTGAAATCTAGGTCTTGAATTAGTTAACGGTTGGAAATAAGTGATCAATAACGATACCAAATTTACTATCAAAATCTTGAAATGAACACTACCTTGTAAATCGTACACTACCTTGCTTTCTGTTCCACTCATAATCTAATCGAGTTGTGTGGTCCATCGTGTGAGCTTCATCCACACCACCTATACGCAGAACAGACCTGCAGTCCCACAAGTTTGAGACAGTAATGTGAGATATCAAGATTCGTTACATAAACCCTGTAAATACCTCGCTCTCATAAGGAACTTACTCATACAGCTCTCATAGAAAGATTTTACAGGTTAATCTTTATCGGAATCAATATACAGTACTACCCAAACATACAAGTCCTGCCAAATAAACAAACTCACTCCATCATTCTATTCAGAAACACAACCAATTAACATAATTCTAGTAGTAATGAAAATTTCAACTTATCATTCTCGTAAGGAACTTACTCATACAGTTCTCATACAAAGATTTTGCAGTTAATCTTCATCGAAATCAATATCCAAAGACTACCCAAACATACAAGTCTGCCAAACAAACAAACAAACAAACTCACTCCATCATTCTATTCAGAAACACAACCAATAAACATCATTCTAGTAGTAAAGAAAATTTCAACTTACCATACTTTATAAGGCTAGCAATAAAATCAATCAAATCCACTTTCAATTTCTTTTCCAAGACAACTAAGAATGACCCGACTGCAGTCAACAAAAACAAAACTCGCTTTATCAATATACAAACTAAGGGACATCCAATGAGTGATTAATGAAAAATAACCAATCCGTGACCTAAAAACAATTTGGAATAAAACCTCCCTACTGCAAATCACAAATCAGAACTATAACTCCAAACCCCAAATGGAATGAAATCTTAACAATTTTTTGTGTATGAAATTGAGGGATTAAAAAAAAAAACACAAACTAGATCTTGAATTGAAGAAAGATCCTACAAAGTTTAGGACTAAAATCGACCAAATCATACAAAACATAACAAACCCTAGATTAGCAAAAGCCTTCAATTCATCTTAATTAAAAAATAAATAACCTAATTGGAAGATAAAAAATCTATAATCAAACAAAAGGAACAAGAAAAGAAAAATTAAAGAAAATCAGAACCCTAATTAGCAAATGACCTTTGTAGAACAAACCCAAACTGTAACAACACTAAATTGAGAGAATAGAAGGTTTTAACGGTGGAGTTCATCTTCGATCTGTTTCTGGTGGTGTCGATCGAGAGAGAGACAGAGAGAGGTAGAAAGGCTTGGTGTTTTTACGGAATGGAGAGATGTAGGTATCTGCTCGAAAAGATATCAAAGAATTTCTTCTTCTTCAATATACATAGAAAATATATGAGTTAGGGTTTCATGTTCTTACATATGGAAAGTGAGATGGTGAGAGGCGGAGGAAATCTCTCTGTTTCAAGAGTTTGATTCACCAGCAGGTGAAAAACGAAGAGGAGGAAGAGAAAAGAAGGAAAAAGAAGAAAGAGAAAGAGAAAGAGAAAGAGAAGATAAGAGAATGGATTTTCTCTACAATCGGGTTAGGGATAAGGCCGACCAAATTGCTGAGACACCCACTTGCTTCAACACGTGCGACCCCAAGGGTAATATCGAAAATTATTATTTTACCCTCCGAAAACAGATTGATAAATCTTCTTCACCCAGTGTCCGATTAACGCGTGCAAGTAGTCCATTTCGCATAACTTCTCGAGTTCTATCTAACGGTACCATTTTCGTATCTAGATGGATTTAGAGACAGGTTCAAATATTACCAAAGTCAGACCTAAGTTTCTCATTCGGATGAACTGGAGACGAAATATATCAGAATTGAACATCACAGGTTCAAAGATTACCATAGTTAGACCTGAGTTTCTGGTTCGGATGAACTGAGGACGAAATATATTAGAATTGAACATCACAGGTTCAAAGATTACCATATTTAGACCTGAAAATGACCATATTACGCTTATTGGAAATAAGTGTAATAAATATTATGGAGACTGTGAAAATGACCATACTACCCTTATTGGAAATAAATAAAGTAAATATTGCACACTTTAAAAATGACCATATTACCCTTATTGAAAATAAGTGCAATAAATATTATTGAGACTGTGAAAATGACCATATTACCCTTGTTGGAAATAAGTGCAATAAGTATTATCGAGATTTTCACATTCTGTAATATTTATTACACTTAATTCCACAAAGGGTAATATGGTCATTTACATATTTTATAATATTTACTTTTTCTATTGCTGATAAGGGTAGTTTGGTCATTTTCACAGTCTCCATAATATTTACTGCACCTATTTCTAATAAGGGTAATATGGTCATTTCACAGTAGGTAATATTTACTTTATTTATTTTTGATAAGGGTAGTCGGGTCATTCTCACAGTCTCCATAATATTTATTGCACTTATTTTCAATAAGGGTAATATGGTCATTTTCATAGTATGTAATATTTACTTTATTTATTTTCAATAAGGGTAGTTTGGTCATTTTCACAGTCTACATAATATTTATTACACTTATTTCTAATAAGGGTAATATGGTCATTTTCTCAGTATGTAATATTTACTTTACTTATTACACTTAATTGGGTAGTCCGGGTCATTTTCACTGTCTCCATAAAATTTATTGCACTTATTTTCAATGAGGGTAATATGGTCATTTTCAAAGAGTGTAATATTACTTTACTTATTTTCGATATATAAGGGTAGTCCGGTCATTTTCACAATTTCCATAATATTTATTGCATTTATTTCCAATAAGGGTAATATGGTCATTTTCACATCTCCATAATATCTATTGCATCGATAATAATGAGGTGAGAAAGGAGGGTCCCTTTAAGAAATGTAGCAGTGATTCAACTAGGTAACGCAGTCGCGGTGTGGGTTGATGAATCTGGGATATAATTGTAATTAAAAAAATTATACAACGATTTGTTTTTAACGCTCTAATTTGTGCTCCGAAAATTTATTATATCTACGACCGTCTTGATCGGTCCACGGTCTGTTGACCGCTTTTGAGGGTCGCGGATGTGGGTCATTAAAACCCCCTTCTCCACTAGTGATGTTTGGCATGTGCCAATGGCGTGTGCGGAATGCTTGGTGGTAGGTTGCACGGTTTGCAAGTTAGGCTACCAGCGTGGGTTTTGGCATGTGTCAATGGCACGTACGGCCAAGTTGGCCTAGGTTGCATGGCTTGCAGGTTAGGCTACCAGCGTGCGTGTTTGGCATGTGTCCATGGCACTCATGGCCATTAGGGCTACCTCCTGGTAAGAAAAGCTACCAGCGATGCATGTTGGCATGTGCCAATGGCATACGTGGCCAATTTGGGTCACGTCCTGGTAGGAAAAGCTACCAGCGAGCGTGTTGGCATATGCCAATGGCATGCTTGGCCATTAGGGCGACGCCCTGGTGAGAAAATCTACCCGGCGAGCGTGTTGGCATGTGCCCGATGACGTGCTCGGCCATTAGGGCCACGCACTAGTGAGAAAAGATACCAGCGAGCGTGTTGGCATGTGCCAATGGCATGCGTGGCCAATTTGGTCACGACCAGGTAGGAAAAGCTACCAAATGAGCGTGTTGGCATGTGCCAATGGCATGCGTGGCCAATTTGGGTCACGACCAGTAGGAAAAGCTACCGGCGATCGTGTTGGCATGTGCCAATGGCATGCGTGGCCAATTTGGGTCACGACACGGTAGGAAAAGCTACCGGCGAGCGTGTTGGCATGTGCCAATGGCATGCTCGGCCATTAGGGCCACGCCCGGTGAGAAAAGCTACCCGGCAGCGTGTTGGCATGTGCCAATGGCATGCGTGGCCAATTTGGTCACCGCACGGTGGGAAAAGCTACCAAACGATGTGTGTTGGCATGTGCCCGATGGCATGCGTGGCCAATTTGGGTCACGACGGGAAAAGCTACCAATGCGCGTGTTGGCATGTGCCAATGGCATGCGTGGCCAATTTGGGTCACGACACAGTAGGAAAAGCTACCCGGCGGCGTGTTGGCATGTGCCAATGGCATGCTCGGCCATTAGGGCCACGCCACAGTGAGAAAAGCTACCAAATGGCGTGTTGGCATATGCCAATGGCATGCGTGCCCAATTTGGCCTAGGTTGCACGGTTTGCAAGCCTAGGTGCGGGCGCTACTTTGGCATGGCGCGGCTAGGGCCAAGGTAAGGGTGATTGTCTTGGCGTGGCGTGACCAACTTAGCTAGGGCCAAGGCAGAGTGTGTTTGGCATGGCGCGGATAGCTTGGGCAAGTTGTGGCTGGCATGATTTGCCATTGGCTCGGAGGTGCGGCTAGCATGGTTGGCATGCTTTGGCGCGTTTGGTGTGGTCAGCATGATTTTCCATTGGCACGGGGTGCGGCTAGCATGGTTGGCATGCTTAGGCGCGTTTGGTATGGTCGGGCATGATTTGCCATTGGCATAGAGGTGCGGCTAGCATGGTTGGCATGCTTCGGCGCGTTTGGTATGGCTGGCATGATTTGCCATTGGCATAGAGGTGCGGCTAGCTTAGGCTAGGTGGGCTAGCATGATTTGCCATTGGCACGGAGGTGCGGCTAGCATGGTTGGCATGCTTTGGCGCGTTTGGTGTGACTAGCATAGCTAGGGCCAAGGCAGAGTGCGTTTGGCATGGCGCTAGCTCGGGCTAGGTGTGGCTGGCATGATTTTCCATTGGCACGGAGGTACGGCTAGCATGGTTGGCATGCTTTGGCGCGTTTGGTGTGACTAGCATAGCTAGGGCCAAGGCAGAATGCGTTTGGCATGGCGCGGCTAGCTCGGGCTAGGTGTGGCTGGTATGATTTGCCATTGACACAGAGGGGAATTAGGGTTTTGTTCGTTGTAACCCTAATTTGAAAAAAAATACCCCCTATTAATTACTGACTACATGCATTAAATGTTCTAATAAATGTGTCATAGGTGACATTAGGTTATTTGGGGTTTTACGATTTTACCCTTTGCTCAAAATCCACCATCAACATTAAGTCCCCTGCTTAGCTCGGGACAGGAGCTTTGTTGCGAGGTAAGCATAAGATGGTGACAAAATATCAACAGCAAATCGTAAAGAGAATTGAAGAGGCTTGTCTGACATTTTTATAAATAGGATTTGGAATCCTTGCCTCTGGCAGTTTTGTACAAATCGGAAGGCTGGCACAATTGGGAAGTCAGCGTCGTGAGATACAGGAAGATGGGCGGCATTGAGAAGTTGGCGCGAGTTGGGAAACTGAGCGTGCTAGCTGACGGGACCGACGCAAAGTGGGAAGCTGATCGTGCTAGCTGGCTGGACCGGCGCAAGGTGGGATGATGATTGTGCTAGCTGGCGTGACTTGGGCGGTCGTTGGGAAGTTTGGCGCAATTGGTGGGACCGGTGTGGCTTGGGAGATTGGAGAGGCGGCGCGAGCTTGATGGGACCGGTGTGAACAAGGAGGGAGTAGGTATTTCTACAGATAGCAAAGTTTCCTTGTTTTGCCTTCCTTCACGCACGGCTTTAATCAGGGCATCATCCATGCCAAAATCTGGAAGCGTTATGTCCCTCATTGCTTCCTTTCCTTTTTTAAGGTTCCGTATTCATACCCAACGTAATTGTACCGCCTCCCTTGTTTGAGAAAAGGTTCTTCTTGTTGAGTTTCTTTCTTTGCCTAGAGGCAAATCACCCTCTAAACGGCCAGATTCTCCAAGTGAAGGCGCGAGGTCTGACTAGCAAAATCACCCCGACTAGGGTTATTCGGAGCTAAGAAGATCATACCGGTATGTTTTCTTCTTCTTCTCTATTCGTATTATCCTTTTTTTATATGTGTATAAATATGATGGAACTTGATCATTTTCTCCATCTTTTGCAGTGTATGATGGGAACCTCCAGAGATGGTCGCGCCTTCAACTCTTCGGAGAAGGACTTCAGACTTGGCGGAGATCAATCTTCTTCTCTTGAGGCATTGGTTGGGATTGAATCTCCGTTCCATGAAGCTAGTGAAATCATTAAGGACCTCCCTTCCATCTATCCTCATGAAGAACATGTGCATGTTCGGAATTTCAGGTGCATGTGGCTGGCATGATTTGCCATTGGCACGGAGGTGCGGCTAGCATGGTTGGCATGCTTTGGCGCGTTTGGTGTGACTAGCATAGCTAAGGCCAAGGCAGAGTGCGTTTGGCATGGCTCGGCTAGCTCGTGCTAGGTGTGGCTGGCATGATTTTACATTGGCACAGAGGTGCGGCTAGCATGGTTGGCATGCTTTGGCGCGTTTGGTGTGACTAGCACAGCTAGGGCCAAGGCAGAGTGCATTTGGCATGGCGCGGCTAGCTCGGGCTAGGTGTGGCTGGCATGATTTGCCATTGGCACGGAGGGGAATTAGGGTTTTGTTCGTTGTAACCCTAATTTGAAAAAATACCACATATTAATTACTGACTACATGCATTAAATGTTCTAATAAATGTGTCATCGGTGACATAAGGTTATTTGGGGTTTTACGATTTTACCCTTTGTTCAAAATCCACCATCAACACTTCCCCAGTAGTGAATTTTGGTTTTCCCCTCATAAATTGACGTCTCTAATTTCACTTTGCACATTGGCACGATTAACAACTCTTTGATTTTGGGTAGCATGTTGGTTTTTACTATGGCTGGCTATGTCAGACTGTCTTTCTCTTTTTTATTGAGTCAGATCTGACTCGCTGTCTTTTAACATCAAAGCTTTCGAAACGGTCCCACCTATCATTATCTTATCTTATTTATTTATTTTTATTTTTTATTTTATTATTTTTATTTTTTTGCAAAAGAGCTAAATACTACAAAGTGGAGGATACTGTTTGAGGACGTGAGAATGTTGAACGATCGTTGTTTTGACAGCAGCGACGGGCGATGAATAAGGAACAAATTCATGTGTTCCACTCACCATCCAAGACAAGGGATTTCACCAGATTTGATCCAAGTGATGCTCCATAGTGGTTCGGTTCTGCTATAATCAAGTAGTAGCCAAGCCAAAACCCTAACCATAGTTCTTGGTGTTAGAGTATTGCTCGGTCGAACTCGCAAGTTTTGTTATCTCAAGTTTGTTGTTAAATGTTGGATTTCACAAAATTATATCTTGATTTTTAGTCCACTAAATTCAAGTCTCGGACTAGGATTATAATATGATAGTTGAGTATCAAACATCACTGAATAACTCTCGAAGATTGAAGACTGGAGATTAAATGAAGGCATTTGAAGAACTTCATCGGCAAAGAGGTGTGTGAAGACTGAGCAATCCTATTTACTAACGGCATTTACCATTCTATCTTACGAGACTATGTCGTATGATTTTAGTAGATTTACTATTGCAAAGAAGAAATTTTGAGTCAAGCTTTTCTTGATAAATCTCTCGAAATATGATTCATGCAATTGATGTTCATAAGATCCTTAACAATCTTGGTTAAGAACACTTTATTGTTTATGAACTATTTTTGTTTCAAGTTGATCATTTGCGAATTTCCCAAGCAATGATATTTATTATCTATGCAATTAGGAATGTTTTGAATTGTTTAAAGAGAGTTTTCGGTACTTACTAAAGTTCTGGATGCATGGTAGGTATGCAAACCCAGTACGCGTACCCTAAGGATCTGAATTTGTTAATATCTAAGGACACACGTAACCAGTATGTGTATCCTAGTATCATGAGTTAACGGAATGGTTTATAGGTATGAGCACCCCTACACATACCTACTCAGTATCAAACTACGCACATGCTTATAAACTATTTTCAAAAATATGTCTGGCATTGCTACAACTCTCTTAAACACTTCTAAGACAACTTTTTTAACTAAATCACTTTGTGTTTGTGACTCATGGTTTAAGTATTGATGAACACGATTTATGCTTGAAATTTCGTAAGGAGTATTTGCCAATAATTATCATTGTACACAGTTCTAGTACCCTGGACCATAATGTATATTCGTTTACGAAATTCCAAGACAAACTTCTTGCATTCTTACATAGATTCCGAACAAGAATTTCATCTAAACTGAGAAAGTGTTTGCTTGAATCTCAAGTTATCTTAGCTTGAAATCAAAGTTACCTAGAGTCATCTTCTATTAACCTAGGTTTCATCTGAGAAACATCATTAGGTTTACGACTTGAAGACTTCAATTAGGGATTCGTAAAGGCAAGACTTATCTTTTACCTGACAGTTCGTGTATCCTTATCTTGTTCTTATTGATCGTTGAAGTTTTTGTCAATCTCCGATCAGGATCGAGATAGATAGAAATCGTAAAGTTTTCTTCGTCTCGGACGTTGTGATTCCTCAAGATAGATATCTAAAACATCTTTCCATTGATTTATTTACACTATTCTTGAGAGGTGGTTAGTAATCCTGGCTTCTCAGCTAACTTAGTGAGTTTTGAATTGGTGAGGTTTGATCGATTTTTTTTATTGCAAACAGATTTCCAAATCTAGATCGAAAGATCAAAAGGGAAATTAAATATGCTTATCTATTAGAAGCGGAGTGTTATTAAAAGTCTATATTTAGGTTGGAAAAACTCTTAGGTTGTAAAGGACGTCAGCTAAGGGAATCAATTTTTTAGTGGCTTGCAAGGTTCAAGAGACATAAGGATCACAACTGCAGCTAAATTGCTTGGAGAGTTAATTTGGTTGAGTTAATTTGGTTTCAACTACTCCAGTCCGAAGACTAGTAGTATGCTAGTATCTATAGCTGCTTAATACAATTTGGTATTCAAAGATGGACGAGGCCACAAAATTATTCTACCGCAATATATTGTTTTATCTTTATAACAGGAATAGCACAAGTCATACATATTCAATTTAGGTAGTTTAATTCCTTATTAATTGTAATAAAGAGACTCGTTCTTGTTGAATTCGTATCTTGAAAGGTATATATTACAAGTTTCATACTTGTCAGATATGACTAGATTGATCTTAGATATTGATGTGTGAGATCGTCCAAGAAATCTTCTACACAGTTATCTTTTTAGTCTAGACATATCAATTGTGGAAGAGACAAGAGAAAAACTCTATATACATATTGTTCAAGGATCTACTTGCAATTGTATTAGGTATCACATGCATCAAGCAAACACCATTATCCCTAACAAGAAAAACTACTGCTTTAGGAAAATTTAACGAAACAGACAAAATTTAAACTTGACAGAGTAACAAAGAAAAGAACAAAAAAAGAAAAAAAAAAAGAAAAAAAAAAAAAAAAAAAAGTCGGGACACCTCTAAGTACAGCACATAAAATCTCAGTATCCTAAGCTTTGGTTGTTACTGTTCTAAATCCAAAGCTCCCAAGCTTTTAAACAATCAAATCCAATTAAGGAATCCCACTATCCAAATCTCCCACAAATACCCATTCACAAGGTTCAAATGGAACTTCATTTAGTGGTTCAAACCCATCTTCAAACACCAAACCATCCGATCCTTCGCATGGCACAAAGGAAGGCATGGATGATGTTTCATTCATCTGAGAAGCAAGTTCCTGCTTAAGACATTGTTCCCGAGGAGATTCGGTTTTTACTTCTTCTTTGGTGACCACAATCGAATTACTAGCTGCAGCAACATTATCACAAGCTGCTGCAACTGAAGAAGTAACATCAAGAACAGATGAAGGCACATATTCGAAACCAACGAAACCAACTGATTCCGAAGGTCTCTTCTTCTTCTCTGGGAGGGAAACACCTTCCAATTGCACTTCAAATTTCCTTGCAGCTTCGTCATAAGCTTTCTTAGCTTCTTCAGCTGTATTGAAAGTACCCAACCACATTCGGCACCCTGTAATAGGGTTTCTAATCTCTGCAGCCCATTTACCCCCTTTCCTCTGCAAAACTCCTTTGAATTTTGTTTTTACTTCTTCTTTGCCGGCTATGAGTGAATTACTACCTGCAGCAACTTTATCAGAAGCTTCGGCTACCAAAGAAGTAACGTTATTGATGTTTTCATCCTCCTTCTCTTGCAGGGCAATAGCTTCCAATTGCGCTTCAAATTTTCTTGCAGCTTCGTCATAAGCTTTCTTAGCTTCTTCAGCTGTATTGAAAGTACCCAACCACATTCTACCTCCTGTAATAGGGTTTCTAATCTCTGCAGACCATTTACCCCATTCCCTCTGTCGAATTCCTTTGAATTTTGGAACAGTGCTTGTTGTTGTTGTTGCACTGATCTTTTTTTCATCAGTAGAAGAATTCTCCTTTTTGACAACCCTTCTCATAATCTTAATTATGGTTTTAGGTACATCACCATTGTCCTCATCAGCTGTTTTAAGAAGAGATGAAACTGATTTAGTAAACGGGACTCCATTCTTCTTGTTTTCCGTTACTTCTTCTTCCCCGAATGCTTTGTTGGATGGAGCCGGAATGCGATGAAGATTA
Source organism: Papaver armeniacum (assembly GCA_023531295.1). Classification (NCBI taxonomy): domain Eukaryota; kingdom Viridiplantae; phylum Streptophyta; class Magnoliopsida; order Ranunculales; family Papaveraceae; genus Papaver; species Papaver armeniacum. Next base: position 1,661,459 of record JAJJWW010004015.1, on the reverse strand, counting down.
TCGTGATCAATCTGGATTTCTTGTTGCAAGAGAAGTGCATGCAGTTCGCTAAAGGTAGGAAGCGAAGGACGAGCAGTAATTGCGATCGTAAAACCATCATACTCGGGACCAAGACCTCTTAGGGTATGGAGAACCAGATCAATATCAGAAACAGGTTGGGAGGCTGCTGCAAGCGAATCAGAAATATTTTTGATCTTAGAGAGATAGTCAGTAATGGTCGAGTTCTCTTTTTGCATACGATGTAATTGGAAACGCAGCTGCTGGAAATTTCGAGCGTCATCGTTCTTGGAAGGGAAAGATGATTCAAGAGAACTCCTCCATACTTCTATAGCGTTATCCAAACTAGCAAGGATTGGTTCTTTCAAGTTAGCATTAAACCATGACGAGAGGAGCTCATCAGTTTTGCGCCATTGATTGTAAAGAGAGTTTGTTTCAGAAAGAGAGTTGGTTTCAGCGGAAGAGGCCATTGATTTCTAACCTAAATATATCAAGCTAGTTAATTTGGTAAACACAATACAATATATATATAGAGAGAGAGAGTATCAAATATCCTCGGCACTGAATATGAATATGGCTTGTCACGTACGTCAGACCTAATTTCCTTAATAAGGCCCATATTTTTCTAAATATCGATAGAGAAACGCGATTTAATCTCAGGGAGTCAGGGTGGTTACTGCACTGCTGCTACCTCTAGGTTAGTTTGTGGCTATGTTAGTGTAGTTGTAGAAAATCCTACCACTACATCCAAAGAATCTCAAACATACACAATGAAGTAAACAAGCAAGAGACATAGAAGAACACAAGATATACGTGGTTCGGTATGATTACCTACGTCCACGGGGTAAAAGGATGATCTTATGACTTGGTTCACGATTACAAGATGGATGCTTCTCTCAATACTCTAGGTGTGCTCTCTTTCCTCCCTTCTTATTTGGGTTTTACCTCTCTACATAGTCTCCATTTATAGTCACAGATGATGATACATCAATACTACGATGTTGGGCCTGATGTAGCTTCCTTGATGTTCTTCTCGGGCGACCAGCTGATGCTTCAGCCGATATTCTTATTTGCTCAAGTCGAGATATCTAGCCGAGCCGAGTGATGTCCTCATCCGATATCCCACTACCCGATGTCGCTTGTTTGGTGGAGATGACCGATGTCGCCCTTTAGGTCCCACGGCCGAGTCTCACTTTGACCGAGCTCTTCTTATCTCTTCGCCAACTCGTCGAGTGCATTTATTGTCCTCGTACCCGATGAGCATCACATCAGAACTTTCTCTTCCTTTATGTCGACCTCACGGGCCGCCTGATTCCTCTTTTCTTGCGCCCAGATCTGGTGAGACGATTCAATACTTCTAGTGCTTGTTTCTCTTGGTACGCCATCGTCTAGGATTGTTCCACCTGTCCCTGTGGATTATTTACACCTACATTTATGCCCCTTCTTCCGCTCGTGTGATCGGCACGAGGGGAAGAAACCGCCTCGTCTTCCCACGTCCTCGACCATGCCGGGTTTCACGCCATGCTGTTCCCCACTCTCTTCAGTTATTGCAAATTGTTTACCTTCTTCGCCGGTTACAGTAGATGGGGTTTATAAGTCCGACCCTTAAACCTTGGTTTCTCTTTCATTCTTTCCTTAGCAGTTTCTTTTCTCTCCTTCTCTGTTTTCTCCGCTTCTTCTTCATCGTCATCGGTTATACTTTCCAACAGGTTTCCTTCCTTCTTTTTTCACTATCTCAAGTTTTATCTGCCGTTCTTCGTTTCCGTTGCCACTGTAACTTCCGATTTCGGTCTTATCTTCACTTTCCCTGCTGTTTCCTCAACTAACTTCCATGGCGTCTTCAACTCCTTCTATGACGGAAAAGAGGTGCGTGAGTTATGTCTTTTCTGATGAAGACGGTGTACCGCTTGATTCCTTGTTTGTTGTTGAGAGCCCTTCTAAGCATGATTATCGTGCTTTGGATTCCATCTTTTCTGATAATCTTTCTTCCTTTTCATGTAGGACTGACAAGAGAATTGCTAAAGATTTGTCGGATGAGCAGTTTATCCAACAGTTGAAGGATGAGGTCAACCTCCATGGCTATGACGTCAGGCTCTAGTCAGGCCCTAAGCAGAACTGTTAATCTAAGTGCTGAACTGTTAGTTAAAATCCTAAGCAGAAAGTTGTATCTCTCGTTTTGTCTGGTGATCCTTTCTTGGATGAACTAGAGATCAGATGAATCCTTCCTGCCATAGATATTTATTAACAGATCAGCTATCTTCTCATGGAGCTTATTGAAATATCAAAAGGTGCCTCTCAAGTCTCAATATCAAAAGGATCTGTTGGGGGGAAAATCAAAAAAAAATTGGACCATTTCTCGATTTGTGCGTGTCATCCTTGCGCAGGGGCAATGCTAATCTTCTTTTGATTGTTTTCTGATTTGTAGTCAACTACAATTTTTAGCATCAAATTAGTTATTGGCTTATTATCAGATGGGAAAATAGTCGCACTATTTTTCTCCAAGTACATTGGAATGTTCTTTTTTTCCGGTTGCGAATTAGCTAATTCAAAGTGGATGGATGCTGAATTGATGGTTGGACTCGGCATTGATATTTTGGTAGCATGGTGGCAGACGAATTACCAATGCACGTTTTAGCGATATTTTTAGGGAACACCGACTATGCAAACGAACCACAATGCTTTGTCTTAGATAAAAACTGGCAAAATCTATTTGAGATGGTGAATAACAAGCAAGTAATCAATTCCAATTGCACCACTATTTTTGGTGTGCAGGTACTGATTTAGGGAAATTTAAACTTGACAGAGTAACAAAAAAAAGAAAGAAAACAAACTTGGGACAGCTCTAAGAGCACAGAAAAATCCCATGGATCCGACTCTCCGCTAGAGAGAGTACTACTATTAAGTCCTAGTTGTTATTGTTTTAAATGAAAAGCTCCCCATCTTTAAAACAATCAAAACCCAATTCAGGAGGAAACCCATTATCCAATCCCCCATAATCATTCCAGGAGTCCAAAGGTTCAAATGGAACATCATTTAGTGCTTCAAACCCATCTTCATACAAAAGACCATCCGCGCTTGCGCCTTCGAAGAACTCCTGTGGCGCAAATGAAGGCATGAATGATGCTTCATTCATCTGAAAACCAAGTTCCTGCTTATAATATTCTTGCCGAATAAACTTTGTTTCTACTTCTTCGTTGGTGCCTATGACTGAATTACTACCTGCAGCAACTTTATCATAACCTGCTGCAGCTGAAGAAGTAACATCAAGAACAGATGAAGGCGATAACCGAGCATCTTGGAGATCAACTGATTCCGAAGGCTTCTGATGACGGACAGAATACCTTGTTAGCACTTTCTCAATATCGACATTTCTCTTCTTCTCTGGGAGGACAATACCCTCTAATTGCAATTCAAATTTCCTTGCAGCTGTGTCATAAGCTTCCTTAGCTTCTTCAACTGTACTGAAAGTACCTAGCCATTTTCGGACCCCTTCAATAGGGTCTCTAATCTCTGCAGCCCATTTACCCCATTTCCTCTGACGAACTCCTTTGAATCTCGGTCCAGTCGTTGTTGTTGCAGCACCGCTCTTCGCGTCAGCAGACGAATTCTCCCTTTTGACAACTCTTCTCTTCAGTACGTTCCTCTTAAGAGCTGTTGATGTTGGTTTAGCATATGGGACAGCAACAGCACCACCATTGTCCTCATCATCAGCTGCTTGAAGAACTGGAGCTGGTTTAGGAAATGGGACTCTAAATTCCTGGATAAATTTCTTAATTCCCTTCTTCTTGTTCTTCTCAATTACTTCATCTTCGTCAGAAGAAGAATCAGTAGCATCAGGATCTCGGCAGATAATCCTAATTGTTCTCATTGGTGGTGGTTTCGCGGCAACAGATTCCGCGAAAGTAACATTCTTTTTCTTCCCCCTTCTAGTACAGGAATTCTTTTCCAACCTCAAAATCTTCCTAAAGGGTGCAGCCATTTCTAAAGGAAAATAAATTCCTAAAACTTACAAAATCACAAAAAATCTTCAAAAATAAATCTTCAATTAGACAATCAATCAAATCAAGTTAACAAAATCCTCTACTAGTATCAGGTGAAAATCCTAAATTGTTTTTGGAGTATAAATCGTTTTAAGTGATAAACCCCAAAATATTGTACGCCAGAACCAGTCCTGCAACAAAAAATGCAAAACCCCCAAATTTTTATCATCATCATCAAAATCATCCAAACTAAAATCACAACAAAAAATCAATCTTTTGTAGAAACAAAATCAAGAAAAATAAAACCCACATACCGTATTGATCTCAAACGCATCGAAGCTGTTTGAAACTCTATTTTCTTTGGTTGAAGAGAGCAGAATTGCATGCAAATACAGCAGCAGAGGAAGGAGATTATGACCAGAGATGAAATCAACAGATCAATTGAAGAAGGACTAGACGACATAAATCGATCCCCTACTTATTCTTCTCTGCAAATATCTCCCAGGAGAGAATCGAAGAAATCTGCAAAAAAAAAAAAACAAAAATCAAACTCAAAAATCACAAAAACAAACCCAGAAATCAAAATCAAACACACCCAAAGAGTAAACATAAACAAGAAGGACAGAAATTTACCTCTGAACTGTTCTTCTTCTTCTGCTGATCTTTCTTTCTCTCAGTCACTCCCTTTTTTCCTCTTCTCACTGTGTATTTGAGAATTTTACTCTTGCCCCAAATCAAGTAAATATATTGCTAGTAATTTTCTGAAAATAAAAAGAAAGAATTTATTTTTGGGGAAATTACTTAATGAGTCGGTTTCGGTACAGCCTTTTATACAGATTTGTCAAGAGCTTAGTGGTAAATTAAATATTTTGTGAATATTTAATGACTTTAAATAAAACGTGTTAATTCAGGTAATTGAATATTTTTGTCAGTTTATTAAGGAAAATCAAAGATGGAATTATTCTTGGTCCTCCAGAAACGGAAACTAAGTAAATGAATCTAAAGTGATTTATTCTTCTTCCTTAAAAATCTTAACAAATCCCCTTTTTTATGTATTTTCAGTGTAGACTAATTAGTTTCCGTATTTATTTACACAAGACTCTTTACTAGCACATGGAGAATTTACCGCGGTTTATTTATGGTGTTTGGTTGAAAAGTTACTTTTCAATTTAATTGAGTCGAAAAGTTAAAAGTTATTTTGCTTCTCGAATTGATTGAGTCAAAAAAGAGTCTAAACATACATCATTAGTGAAACGAACCCGATCAATATTTCTGGTTTGCATAATGTTACACCCAATAGCCAACAATTTTAAATTTCGCTTTTTTGTTTTTGCTCTTTAAGTAACCTCGAATGAAATATGAGTATATAATTTAGACTACCTCCGTTTCTGCAAAAAGTAAAATTGTGATAATATCTCTTTTCCAGAAATGAAAGAGCAGTATTGTGACATGTTAAATTTTTTTTGGAAGATAATGGAATTTTTTTTGAAAAATTAAAATGCTAACGAAAAAACTGTAATTGTATGTATGATTTAACAATTTGACATGTTAGCCATAAATTTTTAGACCATGTGGCGAAATAAGGAAAAGATTTACTCCATCGAATGCAAGTTGAGTTCCATCCTGAAACCTCTTGACACAATAAAGAAGTGTCTGACCTACTCAAATATGGGAAACTTTAAGAATTTTAGCTTGCGTAATGTATCGTTTTTCCTTTAACCATCAAATAGAAAATGGGTGTTTGATTTCTTCTGGGGGTTACTTCTTCTGTAAGCATGATACACTTTCGCGATGTTAACCTAATAGTGATTGTTGCAAGTAAGTCTTCACCTATTATGGTATTTGGTGTCATGTATTGCTCAATATATACTGGTTGATCGTGAGCTGGAAAACATCATGACCCAATTGTTTTGATGATCCTGCAATTGTTGTATGTTGTTGTATACGTGATGCATAGTTTCTTTCGTGTAGAAAAATATGGTGTTGTTGTCTCTCGACTGCTGCCACTGAATTCTGGATTTTTGTTGCCAATATGTTGCATGACACTTAAGCATGATCGTATGGTGACTTATGAGTCATTTTTTGGGAAGTAACCAGTATGTCAATTTACTTCTGCTTCAGGTAACATATTGGTGTTGTGCTAATTTTACAAGGGCGGTTGATTTCTTGATCAATGTAGGGAGGTGGACAAAAGTGTATTTGTTTTATTTAGTCAGAATTTATCTTGTTATAATGAACTTTAGTTGGAGGTCCAATAAAGGCTCCATGTCATGATGTTGGATCAATGTTGATTTAATCGCCTATTTGAGTTGAGGACGAGCAAGCCAAAAGTGTTCAAATTTTTTTTTTTTTTTTGTTCCTTTCCGGTCAATTTTCCTTTTCTGAAGTAGGATTGAGGCATATGATCTGATGTCATTCGTTGAAGATGCGTAACACCTGCATGTAAATCGTTTGTTCGCCAATATTGTGAGCAATAACTCGATCTAGTTGTTCCTTAATGTTATCCCGTGCTTGCTGATTGTTTGTTCAGGTGAATGGATCACCTCAAAATCCCAAATCTATGAATCTCATTTGATCCATTATAGTGAGGAATATTGGTTGAGTTTTCCCGTAATTAACTACATGCATGTCGACCTCCTCATTTACATGTTTGATTTCTTCTGGGGGTTTCTTCTGGGTGTTTGATTTCTTCTGGGGGTTTCTTCTTCCGTAAGCATGATACACTTTCGCGATGTTAACCTAATAGTGATTGTTGCAAGTAAGTCTTCACCTATTATGGTATTTGGTGTCATGTATTGCTCAATATATACTGGTTGATCGTGAGCTGGAAAACATCATGACCCAATTGTTTTGATGATCCTGCAATTGTTGTATGTTGTTGTATACGTGATGCATAGTTTCTTTCGTGTAGAAAAATATGGTGTTGTTGTCTCTCGACTGCTGCCACTGAATTCTGGATTTTTGTTGCCAATATGTTGCATGACACTTAAGCATGATCGTATGGTGACTTATGAGTCATTTTTTGGGAAGTAACCAGTATGTCAATTTACTTCTGCTTCAGGTAACACATTGGTGTTGTGCTAATTTTACAAGGGCGGTTGATTTCTTGATCAATGTAGGGAGGTGGACAAAAGTGTATTTGTTTTATTTAGTCAGAATTTATCTTGTTATAATGAACTTTAGTTGGAGGTCCAATAAAGGCTCCATGTCATGATGTTGGATCAATGTTGATTTAATCGCCTATTTGAGTTGAGGACGAGCAAGCCAAAAGTGTTAAAATTTTTTTTTTTTTGTTGTTCCTTTCCGGTCAATTTTCCTTTTCTGAAGTAGGATTGAGGCATATGATCTGATGTCATTCGTTGAAGATGCGTAACACCTGCATGTAAATCGTTTGTTCGCCAATATTGTGAGCAATAACTCGATCTAGTTGTTCCTTAATGTTATCCCGTGCTTGCTGATTGTTTGTTCAGGTGAATGGATCACCTCAAAATCCCAAATCTATGAATCTCATTTGATCCATTATAGTGAGGAATATTGGTTGAGTTTTCCCGTAATTAACTACATGCATGTCGACCTCCTCATTTATTTTTTATTTTTTTCATGACTGCTCTATAACCTAAGCAAAATCTCGTAACAGTATATAAAGAGTGTTGTTATTGGTGGTGAATTTGAAAGACCTGCCATAAGTATTTTCTCGCAAATGGGTGTGGTGGGCCGTAGATGCCAGGGATTTCAAGGGAGGCAGAGTAACGAGTCCATGAATATAAATTATTGATTGTAATATAATTTGTATATTAAGGTTGTTCTTTCACATCAAGCATATGCCTCCCCTCCTTCCAATTTTAAGGACAATAAGTTGGTTTTGGAACTGTAAAGATTGTGCGAGGTTGTTTAGCTAAAGTCTCATATAGAAATAATATTATTGGCTTTTGAGGCGATACTAAACCTCTAAATTAGGTGTTGGATTGTTGTTGGTTAGTTAATTTCCAGACAGTTCCATCCCATTATAATAACCTTTTCCGTAATAAATGAGGTATGTAAGAGTCGTTGCGAATGAAAATAATGCTTTTATCAAAGTATAAATGAGTATAATCGGTCATGTGGAAACAACCGAAGGATGTAAACCAACAATACTCAAGGCAGTTAAAACTAAAAGTGACAGTAACATCTCTTAGCCTGAAATGAGAGAAGTAATCCTTGAAGTATAATATAGACTAGTTGTAGCTAAAAAAATAAAGGATTGATGCTAGATTTGTGATATATATGTCTCATGCTATAAAGACTTTTTTCTAGATAAATTTTTTTTTTGAGAAAAATAAAAAACTATAATATATCGAGAATGCTTACAAGGCATACAGTGGCTCATGTTCCACATGAAGAATATTTTAGATTCATCTGGAGTCCAAAAAATCTTCCAAATTTTTTTTTTTTTCGTTCCCAGTAGGTCTAGTAAGACGCTACCAAAATAAATTGTGTTTTTTTTCTTACGCTCATGTTTGTGCGACCAATGTAGATAATCTCGGCTGTAGCCGGGAATCTAGGTTTCGGTTCACGGAAGAGACATGTCTCTTAATCTCCGTGAAACACTATTTGACCAAAAAACTTGTTGAAATTCTACCGAGATGAGTCCAAGATCTCGTTACCGGAAATTTTATTTGTGCTTTCTATCTTTACTTTTATTTGTTTTTCTTGTTCCTTGTAATAACTTCTGAATATTAATTAAATTTTCCTCAAGTTTGAGGAAAAAAAAAACCTAATTCGAGTTCAGATAACCTGTTTCATACGGAAATTTTACATAAGAATCTCCAGATTGATACAAAAACCTCAACCCCACAACAAAACCAGAATCCACATTATTTTCTTCTGATTTTCACCGGTTAGTACACCCAAATAAAAAACTACCTCAAACTCAGAGAACCTACTCATTAGAGAAGATATCCAATTCTCTGTAGAAATCCAATTGGTGAAGAAAAAATTTAGGGAACCTTAGAAGCAGCAGCAGATGAAATATTGAAGAACAATAGACCAATTCTATGTAGAATTTGAGTTGGCTGAGCAACAAAGAATCAATTTTCTCTGTAAAATTCGAGTTAAATACAAGTAGGCAGTGAAGAATAGTGAAGAATGAAAATTACAAATTCTTTTCCTGATCTTTAAGGGTTAGGATTTCATCAAATTTGAACTACTAATTACTGAAACCCTTCGTCTAATTCATCTTCCTCTTTCAAACTCTTCATCTATAACAACAATATACTTAAATCCATGACTTTAATTTCAAAAATCTACTAGAAATTTCTTATCTCTTTTGAAATTAGGGTTAGGTTAAATGGAATTTAGAATTTTTAGGATGACGATGGTTTTGCTGTGTGTGAAAGAGAAGAGTAAACGACTAAGCGAGTGAATCAAAGAGGAGTTGGTGTGTTTACTGTTGATTACACTTGCAGGGAACCAAATGGAGTCGTTGGTGGGGAGGGGACGACGATGTGAAATGGAGGTGGAGGGTTTCAAAAATTTAGTGTGTTATAACGAGGAAGACGAATAATTATTATGGTATACACGTGCACTGCACGTGCATAATTAACTTGGCCGATCGGATTTATTCACTACATTATAACGAGACAGGGGGTTTCACCAATTACTAATTTATAAATGGGGAAATGTAAATTAGCTATTTATTTTGAAGGGGAAACACAAAATTCCCCTTTTTTTTTCATTTTTGTTATTGTCACAAAAATTAGACTGTTATTGTCATAAAAATTAGATATTGTCATTCTTATAAAAATTGGATATTATCCCAAAACTAAGATTGTTATTGTCATAAAAATTAGAAATTGCTAACCTAATCTTCAATTACAAATCGTGGGCCCCCACACATATATGACGCATGGCCCATTAATGAATAGACCTTGGAATTAGTCAACTACTTGGGACTCAAGTAATGACTCTTGTGACTCAAGTAATGCGAGGCTTGTTGGAACCAACAGTGACATGTTGGGTTGAAAGTGAGCTCTAGCTCATCGTACCTAGTGTCCTGTTCTTTTCTAGTCTTGGTCCTTGGAAGTTGGAACGCATTAAAAAATGAAGAGTTACCGTTTTACTTTTAATCTCTTTTTAAAAAAAAAAAAAAATTGAATCGGAAAGTATTTTTTACCCCAACACACCTTTTTGACTCGGTCTGGTGACCGACTCACCTGTCCTTTCTTATCTCTGATTTCGGGATATCTCATCATTTTGTTTGTTGTTCTCAACTCCTCCCGACTGGAAGCCGCGATCAGTGGTGCCGGACGGAATTAAGCTCTATCGTCTTTCAATCTTGACTGGTTAGTTTGTTAATCTCTGTATTTCTTTTGTATGAAACCCTAGTTTAAAGTTTTTATCAAATTTTTAACACAGATTTTTGTAGTATTAGATCTGGTTTTGGTTTTGATTTTGAATCTACTCTTTGGTTATTGTTAGGTATGATGTTGAATTAGTATGATTTTGGGTTTCTCACAAGTGTGTATCTGAAGAATGTCCATTTTGTTGTTGTAATTCAACTTGGAATTTGATTTCACAGATTTGATACATTTTTGTGCTAAATCAAATTCCAAATTGAAATATCAACATTGTGTCCTGTCCACAGATTTGATACTGGACATTGTTTCATATTCTTTTGGTAATTGCAAGTTGAATTTCTACATGAATAATAAATGGACATACATCTTTCAAGTCCATCACAGTATGCTGTGTAGAACATCCATGACCACTACTTCCTACTTACATGGTTTTAGTGATGAGGAGGTGAATAATTCTTTCTATAATGTTGATTTCCTGTCGTAATTTTGTTATGATTTTTGAGCATTTAGTCCTTGAGGAAATGAGAGAAGAGTTGGATTCAAGTTATGTTGAAATGTCGCCATTTAATTTTTTATAAGGTTTCATATGAAAGGGTTTGGGTTTCTTTAAGATTTGATTGCCTGATTTGAAAATAAATATTTCTGTTGAGCTTATCTTCACATTTCTGCTGTTTTGTCAAAGTAAAAATGAGCTTTCCGTGATATTAGAGAAAGAGTTACATTTTGTCTATTGTTTCAGATATTTTTGAGAATTCTTCATGCCTTGATACGTATAATCATAATTTGTTTATTTATTAGGTTTGTCCAGAATTATGCATAGACTCTGCAAGTATGGAAGGTTGGCAAGATGGGTTTCTGATATCAGATGGTACGTAGTTTGATTAATTATTGAGTGCTAAAATCTGATTCCAATTTTTGGTTATTGTGATAAGTAAACGTAATGGAGGTCCACTTGCGTACTACCCTCAGAATAATAACCATATTAAGCATTGATGTCATGTTAATGATTATATATATATATATGATTATGAACCTCAAGTCGAAGGGTTTTCTTATTACAAATGACATAAGCCCGTGCATGTCAGCCGTAGAGTAGTAATTGCAATGAAATAACAGAATTACATGTAAGCTAAATTAGTGCTCAATTCTTACTAAATCCTTGTTCCATGGGGAGTCACTTAATGTTTATGAATGAGTTAACATATAGAAGCTGGAGGAGGCCCTTCTAAGCGGATGTAGTCGTACATAATTCCGAAGAACGGGCTGCCGTTTCTTGGCTGAGTCAGAAATATGGTGTTGTCTCCTTCAATGAGTCTAGAGCCTGTAACATCCACATTGAACAGCCAATGTAATCCATGAATTCCATGTCTTGCGATTGAGTTGTCCTTCCCTATTAGCCCACTTGTGAAATGAGGTGGATTGGCTTTTTCGTCGTTGACTCGTACCTTATAAATCCAGTTTCAACATAAACATTAATTGTCACATTCTAGTAAACGTGAGCATAGTACTGATAATATTGATAACCAGAAAAGTAGAAAAAGAAAGCTTTTGTTCTGCTGTTGTGGTTTCGTACTTGTAATTCGGCGTATGTTGCAGATGCAATTGCCAATCGAAGCTTATAGGTTCCTGATTTGTCCACGTTGTCGAGTTTAAATATAATCTTCCACGTGGTGCTTTGATATACCTTCTCTTCTTTCTTCCTGTAATGCAAACACAGACAAGGATTTAGACAATCTTTCAGAGTTATCAGTTCTAATCTTAATATTGTCAGTTCGAATCTAATATTTAAGTAATGATAAATGCATCATACCTAGTAACTTGGGCGTAAAACCAATCTTTTCGGTAGTCGCTGACACCAACTGTGTATTCAAGATCTTTATCAGGATATAACTCTGCATACCGCTCCCATAATCCATACTGTCGAAACCTGTCAATAGAAGTTAAGGATTTCATATTCTAAGAACGTTGCTCTGCATTTAACTTGCTCTTTTCTGTATTTATTTGATTATATATGAGAATGTTTGTTATGCGTATTTGATGAGAATTACCTGTACTTGCACTGACATAAATAAACGATATCTGGAATCTCTTATTAACCAGCATGTATACAATTATGACATAAAACGGTTAAACTGCTTACCTGTCGGGGTGATTGACGAAAAGCTTATTGATGTACTTAGGATTAGGATCTGGAACATAAAACTCAGCAGCAGAACGGTCAGGAATACCGATCTCCCATAAGGTAGGACCATTTCTTGGAGGCTCATATACAAGATCACCCAGGTCGATATCGCATCCTGATTTTACATACAACATTAGTTAACAACTTAAGGTAACTGTATATAGTTGTAATTTATCGGACCAGAGAATCAAAAGATCGAAAGTATATATATTAAAGACCTGCTGTGATGGTTATATCAGTATCACATTTATAATCTCCAATAAAACCAGGAATCCATGCATAAAGATTATAATCTCCATTTCGAACGTCATACACCGAGAAATACCCATCCTCGTCAGTTCTTGTCCAGAATTGGTAGCCCTGAAGTTGAAATAAGCAGATATTAGCATAGCATGCGTAAATAGAATAATTTTCTTAAAGTTAAAAGACTTTGATAGATTACCTTGCATTCTGTTTGCCATGATCCAGCAGCCCCTCGTGGAGCTAACCCCACATATGCTGAGATAGCGGATGTGGGCTCTTCATCAACATACCTATTAGATTGTGTGAAATTATAAAGGAATATATAGGCCTCAGAGTACTATAGTGGTTCAACTGCAAATCTGAAATTGGTTTCCTTATAGAGTAACAGTTAATAACATGTATTGTTATACCTGTCATGGACTAGTAATCTGCCGCTAACATTTCCCCGTTGATCAGAAGAAGGGAAGTCCTCAGAAGCTGGGAAATTGTATGGCCAACTCTGTACTTCAATCAACATCTACAAAACACGTAAAATGCATGATTATCTGTGTTCAACATAATTTAAGTTAGCTTAGAGCATTATAAAATAGGGAAACAAGTTGGACTATAAAATAATTTGATACCTGTTCTTTGGCGTCTTGCCAAAGTGAGAGCGGATCTTCGTCGTCAAATGCTGAATTGAGGTAGATAAAAACAGGCCCAAAAACTTTTTTCCATGGCTCTCCATCTTGAATTCTTGGGTTTAGAGTATCCCCTGTGTAATGTGCACTCTGGAACATCTGAACTTGGATGAAGTTGATTCAGATACTTACTACATTTATTCAATCAGTTGCAAAGCTAGGCAAAACCAGTCCAAGGTTGGATTAGGCTAAGGCAATCAGGCATTTCTGTTTCTTTTTCAGTTTTCTGATCCAAGACGGGTTTGGACTTTATTAATCCTTTTAAACGCTGGGTACAATTGGGTGCAGTGATGTGTTACCCTGGCAATCAGAATGTAATGTTTATTTTGTTGCAGTACTTAGTTCTGTGTGCGATTTTAAATTGTCAAATTCCTGATCATATCTTCAGGGTGATTCTGCCAGCTTTTCTACAGCCATTGTTTCGCATTAACTTCGTTTGGATGTTTGTAATTATGTTTCAAGCAGATTATTTTTACATATTGTTCTATGGGCACAATACTTGTAGACTACATTGTTATTTTTGTTGATGAATCCTTCATAGTCATAAAGTCTATCGATTTATTCTAAATTGAGTTTACTTTTATGTAGACTACAAACTTTACCGGGTTGAGACTTACCGCGAGAGTCGTCGGTCCAACATGGGAAGAAAGGTTCTGCTTTACAGGTCCGCCAGTTCGGAACTCATCACTTGGTGTGATTTGCCAGAAGCCAACAGGTGGACTAGTGCATATCCAACCATGAACCTTGTTATCCTTATTATCGAACGAGTACTGGTACTTATCATCAACCTGCTCAATGTAGAATAATGGGATATACTAATTATATTTATGTTACCATTGTCAGGCTTATGAATTAGACAAACTTGGATGTGCATAGTACAAGTGTTTTTCTGTCAATAGATTAGGTTCAGCAGTATAAGTACCTCCCCTTTCAGGTCAGGGTTGATAGGATTAACCAAAAGAACAGCTTCTGGATAAGCCAGTGGTTGGCCACGACCAGGCGCACGGTCATCTGGCATAGGCATGACCCTCTGCCTGTTATCTGCAATAGCCATGTAGTGAAACCTGTACATAGTAACCCGCATGGTGATTGAGACTTGAACTTTTCATGTGAATAATTGATTAGGTTAGCTCTTGAATCACCCTGATTCTGGTTCCCAGTTTTTGGTTAAGAATGAAAATTATGCTTTAGAGTACTCACTTATCCTTTCTGAGTTTAAAGGCGATTCTGGTTTCAGCTAGACTGAAAGCAGGCCAAGTATCCATATGCTCATAAATTGCATAAGAGTAGAAACCAGAACAACCTCGCAGCATAACAAACCTGAGAGACAGGAGTAGCTGATTATAATCAACTGAATATGGCAAGCTAGGGTTTTATGATCAGTTTAAGATGGGAAGAAGATATAGACCTTTTGTCTATGTTTAGTGGAACGTATTCTGTTTGGGATGCATCCCATGTCCTTTTGAATGATAACTCTACCTGTTCCTCGTCTTCCTGTATTACCTCAAAACTTGTTCCCTTTATTCTGCAATTTTTTTGTCAGAGGAGGATGATATAATGCAGTGAGAAGATCATTCTTGTCGTTAAAGAAAGATAGAAGGATTCTTTAATGGTAAGAGAGGAAACTTACACATCAAATCCTCCTTTACCTCCAGGTCCACCCCAAACGAGATCCCAATACCTACAGACAGTTTATTGCCAATAGAGAATATCGATTAGTTTGCTGTATTGGAATGAATTTTGGTTATGTTGGCCAACAAAATTAAACTAAAAGCTGTTCAAGCATGTGAAATGATTCTAAGCCAATGTACATACCCTCTATTAACTTCTTCATTTTGAGTTTCAAGTAAGTTATCGACACCATTGTATCGTACTCCTGTCACAATTCCTTCAGGATTCGACAGGGTGACTTGTAGAATTCCATTATCCAACACCACCTGCAAAACTCATGTTTCAGCTAAATATAACAATGCGAGAATTCATTTTGAAAATGAAATATCCTTCAGAATATGTACATGCTTTTCTTGTTGGTTCAGCTGAACTCTTATAGGTGACATTGCTTCTTCTTGCTTTCTTTTAGTATTGAGAAATCTTTCGAAATTCTCTGCTTATATTGCAAGAATGCACAGAACAGTATACATAATAACTATTCAAGTACAAATTTCTATTTATACATTCATGTCTGAATTGCTATGATTGATGTTGAATTTTTAAGGAAAAGATTTCTGCTTACTTAAATTAGAAATCAGCTATTTATTGATGAGTTGTTATATTTGGGTGTCTAGTAGTTATCTTTACTTAGCAATTACCTAATTTAATCCACTAGCTTTAGCTTTTGAGAGAGATATATTGCCTTGCAAGATTTTTTTAGATGTGGAGTTGGATGCTCATGGACCACGCACTTCCTTTTCTTTTTCTTCAGAGTTTTGAGATTTATTTACCAACTCTGTAACCTCTTAAAATTTATAGGTGTGTTTTTCTTTGATAGTCAATGGTGTTTTGTTTGACCCTTCAAGAAACAAGTGGCAACCGTGGTATATGACTCAAAGCATAGGAGGCTCTTAGCTGACACAAAACAATGGGGGTCGTAGTGTTTAGATATGTAGTTTCTTATGACCTCCCCATTGTTTTGATGAAGTTTCCAAAATATAACCTGCTCATTGTATGATTAGTCAAGACTTATACTTGTGCCCGACAATTTATCTTGACTCAGACTCGAGTCAGATTAGTCAGCTAAACCAAAAAAATTTCTCTAGAAACTTCTATGTTTTCTATGTGTTTCTTATCTATTTTTCAGTATGTGTTTCCTTATCTATTTACCTTCACTGTAACTAACCGTTCTTTTATCTCTTTCTTTATCTTATTTTTGATGTCCAGGCAACTTGGTGAAAGTAACTTGGTGAAAGTCTCAACATAACAATTTATCGTCTTTAATATGATGAAGACTCCAAAGCCAAAAGGATCCTGATGTAGCCTTCCGCGGATATCATACAACCAACAAAGAAGAAAATAGATGTGGTTTATTGCTCTCACGGGCCAACTGATTCCCTTAAGTGAAACAAACAAACATGTCAGAACATAACTACTGTTTGTCCAGACATATTCTCTGATCGGTCTAGCTGCTCATCTGGTAAGATGCTGCAGAATGATGGACATAACTTTTCCAGGAAGCTGGTATCAAGGTTGTGAAATAGGTTTAAGAACAGAGTAACTTAACCAAAACATGAACATTTTATTAGTACATTATAATGATCTCTCTATGAGTTACAGTTTTTGTGTATTCATTAAAAGATTGATTTGATTTATAACAGATTAAATTGGTCACTAGGACTAATTTGAATTATGGAGCTGATTTTTTCATCTTTTTACGCATGCCATCAAGACTGTAGAGCCACAGCAAGTTGAACTCTTGATTATGATTTTTTCCTTAGGCGTGAAGAAGGGTCACAAAACTTCTTTGCTTTGAAAGGGAAAATAGGTATCAAAGAAAACAACCGAGCCTTTTCTTGGACCTTTCTCTCTTTTCTTTCCTCAAAGAAAATTCTTCATTTAGAAATAAAAATAAAAATCTAACGCTGTAGTAGTTTTGACTCTTTGAAATAACTTATACGAGCCGCCATCTTTGACCTAGAGGCCCATGAAAATGTTCAAAATAGCATATACCTTGATGGCACACATGATTTAGACTTCACTGAAGCAATCTGCATCAATTTGTCTGACCTTTCTTAAGTTTTCCAATTTGCCTCCTCTACCACAAATTTATGGGTCTACCCGTCACTCAAGATTCTTAATATTCAAACAGGACCTACTAGATACTAACATGATATAGAGAGTATAGCTCGAATCACGTTTCTTGTGGACATCCCTTGCTGCACAACTTGAATGATTACTAATCAAAAGAATGGGGCTGCTTATATTGATTTGTATTTCTCCTTTGATTTTTCGTCAACTAGTATACTGCACGTGCATAGTGCTTCCCCTTGTATCCACAGTATACTTAAAAGTTTCAAAATCAATATTGCGTTAATGGGACCCTTTATATTCCTAGTCACTTTTAACGTTTTAGCCTATTTAATTTTGTGGGAGGATCCCCTTCCACTTTTATTATCACACTATCTCACATGTTGGGTGTCATTTTGCGAATAAAAACCAAACCGTAATGGATTTGAAGCTAATATTTTAGTGATATGTTCCTCTTACGAAGTTCTATATCCCTACCAAAAATGAGCACATTCCGAAATGTGAAACCTCATAATCTACCGGTCTTAATTTTGACGGTCAGAAATCTGTTGATTTTCAATGACTCATTTTCAAAGTAGTAGATGGTGGTGTTATATCTCTCGGAATACATTCATTTTTGGTAGGTATGTAGAACTTGGTAAGAGGAACATATCCCCAAAATTTTAGCTTCAAAAACGTTACGGTCTGGTTTTTGTTCATAAAAATAACGCCCAACGTGTGAGATAGTGTGATAATAAAAGTGTGCGGGGATCCCTCCTCTTTAATTTTTAAAGCATTTTTGATGAAGATATAAATTTAAGGGCAAAGTTGAGTTTCAAAATTTTGGGGAAAATATCGTTTGGTCCTTTTTTAGGTGGGCTCATGTCTGTTTGGTCCTTTGGTTAAACGCCTTTACTGTTTGGTCCATAATTATTTAAAAATATTAAACTGACAAAAATACCCTTCCGTGTTAATTTTTACTTATTTTCTTGTAGCACTTCATTCCAGAAATGAAGTCCATATAAAAACCTAAAAAAAACATACTTCATTCAAAATGAAGTCCATATAAAAACCTAAAAAAGGACTTCATTCGGAAATGAAGTCCATATAAAACCTAAAAAGCAGGACTTCATTCCGAAATGAAGGCCATATAAAAACCTAAAAAAGCGGACTTCATTCCGTAAAATGAAGTCCATATAAAAACCTAAAAAGCAGACTTCATTCTACTGAAAATGAAGTCCATATAAAAACCTAAAAAACGAGACTTCATTCCAAATGAAGTCCATATAAAAACCTAAAAAACAAACTTCATTCCGGAAAATGAAGTCCATATTTCAAGAATGAACTTCATCAAATTCATCATCTTTCATGATGGCAAAGATGACGAAAGAAAAACATAAATCTATCTTCGTCTTCATCATCTTCATCGTGTTCATCATCATCTTCAACCACAACAACATCAAACAGGGAGAAAAAGCAAAAAATCTTCGTCACAAAATCACCGTCTTGTTCATCATCTTGATATTCTCATCATCTTTATCATCATCATCGTGTTCATCATCATCTTCTCTGTAGAAAATCTCAATCTCTGTTGAAAATCTTCATCTCAATCTTCAAACAAAACAACAGCAGGAGAAAAACAAAAAGAGAGAGAGAGAAAGTAGATCTAAAACTAAGAGAGAGAAAGTGAATCTGAAAAAGAAGATATTTTTTAGGGTTTTTTCTATATATATGCTCACAAAAAGATATTTTTGTCCCTACAAAATGATATTTACATCATCCATGACATCATCCTAGGACCAAACCATAATTTGTAAGACCAAATTATAATATATTTTCCCAAAAAAGACCAAACAGACACATGACTAGGTCAATAGGACTAGACTCATCCTAATATATTATTTCTAGGACCATATGGTATTTCCAACTAGCTTCATTTGCTGTTCACGTATTGTAGCAGGATAGTTCTCTTGAGGGTGGAAATTAGATGGACGACCTCCATCGCATTCCGAGATATAAAGTCAAACGATCCAACGATTGATATGAAAAGCACACACGGGAATTTTTTTCGGAGTTCTTTGAAATCTGACGTCTGGAAATAAAAGAAGGTAAAACTAACGGATGTAAGGAGTGGAACTTAATATTTTGTTGCTCTCGTTAAAGGAGGGGGAGATAATAGATACAAGAAATTTATTAAGAGAAACAAAACAAGAAAGGCCTGTTTAATTTTTTGGGACCACGAAAACTCAACCTATTCGCAATGAGCACATTGCGAATTAAATCTACTACTTACTTATTTTTATCAATAAAAGAAATCTATCAGATACTCAAGAAACTTCATTCCTAACCAATGGGTTTCCATGGCAAATCCTCAACAAATCCTCATCTTCATTCTTCAAACATTTTCTTTCTAATCATCACGATAGTACTATTATTAGTTCTTCCCAGTCCTTCAAACTCAATCTCCTTCAACTTCCCAAAATTCCAACGAAATGATCCTCGAATAAGTTTCCAAGGAGATTCAATGAGGAACAGTAGCGTCATTGAAGTCACAAGGACCGATGCTTATCTTTTAACTAATCTCAATGGTAGTGTAGGCCGTGCCATTTACTCAGAAGCTATACAACTTTGGGATGCAACCACTGGAAGGCTGACAGACTTTGATACACACTTCTCGTTTATCATTGATGGGCATAATGAGACTACTGCTGCCGATGGTTTAGCTTTTTTTCTTGCACCTTTTGGGTCTATGCTTCCTTCAGATTCGTGGGGTGGAGCTCTCGGCTTATTGACTAGGAACGTAGCTGAACAGAACTTGGCGGCAAATCAAGTTGTTGCGGTCGAGTTTGATAGTTTTAAAAATGAATGGGATCCAAGCACTGATCATGTCGGTATCAACGTTAATTCGGTAGTATCTGTGGCTACCAAGTCACTACCAAATGGTAGTATAAGGGATGGAAGAAAAGCTAATGCATGGGTAAGTTATAATTCTGCTACAAAAAACTTGAGTGTTTTTCTAAGTTACGGTGATAGTTCAATTTTGGATGGGAGTACTTCTAGTTTGTCAAATGTTGTTGATCTAAGCAAGGTTCTACCGGAGCAGATTACAGTTGGATTTTCAGCAGCCACCGGCGTCTTTTTTGAAGATCATATAGTCCTTTCCTGGCAATTCAATTCCACTTTAGAGTTAATCTGATTCTCATCTGATTTGTCCATACATCGAAGTGGTTTTGTTTAATAAGTGTTGTAAGTTAAAATTTGGTTCTAATCAACTGTATGCTTCAGTTATTTGGTTTATGTGTGTGTGTATTAATTGTAAGAGTCATGAGGAAACTCTGAAAATTAAAATAAGAAGAAGATGAAACTAGTGAGGTTATCTCATTTGTGCTATTCTTCTGATCTCTATCTTCCTTCTTATATATCTTTGAGTTATTTTCCGTTTGGCGCGCACATTTTAGTATAGTGTTTGAATCGTCAATTTCTCCTATGATAGTTTTGGGTCGCTTCCTCCGTGATGTTGACATTCCAGTTTTTTAACCGTGAATTTAGCAAAAATTCGGTTACTGTAGGAGTGGAATATCACACATATAATGAGTATGCGAAGTGAAGACTATCTAATGAAAGCGAGGACTATGTGCACTATCTAATGAAAGCGAGGACTATCGCACATAGTATAATCGAGGTGACGTACTAGATGATGTCAGCAAAGTTACGAGTATAGTGTGAAGGTCTATGGGAAGTATAAATTGTGCGAGAATGAGTGAGTGTATATGAGCGAATGTAACGCACAGTGATTCCGAAAATAGTGGATCTCTTAGCTGTCATCCACTATGTAAAACCTATATAAGGGGAAAGAGTTATCACACAGGAAAGACCCATGAGTGAGTGTTAGACAAGAAATTAGGAGAGAGAAAGTTTATTTGGAGAGCAAGTAAAGTCATTGTAATATCTTGTAACCAATATAGAACTTGATAAATAATAATAAAGGAATTCTATCATGGTCACTTAGAACTTGTCTAAATATAGTGGAGTGTGGTTGTAGGATTTCTTGCAACTATATTTTGGCGCTAGAAACAGCTTTGGGTGATAAATCATGTTAGTGAGTTTACCGAATCTTGAAAAGGTAGATCTGAAAATTTTGGAAAAAATACGGAAGAACAATAAAGGATCTATGGAGAAGGAAAGAATCGTAACAATACAGGGAAGTGGTAGAAATATACAGTTTTTTTAGGGTGAAAACGGTTTCTGCTGATTTTGGTAATTTGGGTGTGTGGGTGAGAAACGAATTTAAACCCTAAACAATGTACTGCAAGGGAGTACTTTAGATTCGAGAGATCAATTTGTACAAATCTGGCCTAAACCATGAAATGGTCGTTCCAGACTTGCCTCGGTCACAAAGTGAAGGAGAAGGGTTGGTTTTGGGGAGGGAAGCGAAGAAAGTGTTGAGACCAGAATAGTTGATTCTGGAAGAGTAATTGTTTTACGACTTGTATCAGAAAGTGGGAAGTTCACAGATGGAAAGCTAGTAAATGTTTTACGAGTGTTGTATTCTCTGACCGAACTTGTTGTTCGGTGGAAATAGGTAATGCCTATTTATGCAAGTCGAAGTGAAACGTACTCTGGTCTCATTAAGAAATGGAAAACGGGTGAGTAAATGGGAGGAGGTGACAACCGGTAACGCCTGGAATTGTTGTTCCATAAAAGAAAGCGTTTCACCATTACTCCCGTATTTACTAACCTCCTCATCCTTATGACACTTTCTTATAACGGGCGTAGTGTACGCCGCACGCTGTAAACCGCCAAACCAATACCCAATGAGCATCCCCCAGTTTGTGACATGTGTTGATGTCTCGAGTGTTTTCGTGGAAAACATGTAGCATGTTGCTGCTGTTTGTCAAGTTGATCTTGGGAGACTTGTCGGCTCGGTAGTGACCCTCGACGGCCGAAATTTTGCATCTTGAGAGGAAGGGTAGTCGTTGATTATTGCAACCCTTCGGTTGGTAGCCAGCGACATGAAAGCATGGCCGGCACGGCTTTAACGTGGTTAGACGTGGCCAAGCTAGGATTTTGGCATTGGGCCAAAGGTGGCCATGCGTTAGCTGGCAACCTTGGACGGCTGAGATCTGCATCTCATATGGAAAGGTGGTCGTTGATTGTTGCAACCCTTTGTTTGGCAGCCAGCGGCATGGTTTAGGGCCGGCATGGCTTGGCATAGTTTAGGCGTGGCCAAAATTAGGGCTTTAGTATAAACCGTGATGTTTGGCCTTGGGCTGGAAGTTGCCATGTATTAGGTGGCAAAATTGAACGGTTGAGATCTGCATCTCAGATGGAAGGGCAGCCGTTAATTATTGCAACCCTTCGTTTGGTAGCCAGCGACATGAAAGCATGGCCGGCATGGCTTTATCGTGGAGTAGAGCCACTTGAAGTGTGTGGCTTGTAAGGGAAGCGCTTACGTCTTTGTCTAAATTAGGGTTTGGTATGTTGAAACCCTAATTAGCTCCCGGTGTAGAATTCTCATACGGATTTGGATTCTGATGGTACGCCCCTCCATTATGTACGGAAAAGAATTTCTTATCTCCCACGCGTAATATTCTTATGTACGGAATATTTAGGTTTTGAGCTCGTTCGAGAGATGAAAACAACCCGAAAGTAAAACTCAGGAAAAATTCTAAGGTTACCATGCGTTGTTTGGCAACCTTGGACGGCTAGGATTCGTATCTAGGATGGAAGGGTGGCCATTGATCGTCGCACGCCTTCGTTTTGGTAGCCGCATAGGGAAGGCCGGCATGGTGGGACGCGGCTAGGTGATTGGCATGCCATTGGCACATGTGGCATGGCATGCCTTGGGGCGGTTTGACGACCTTGGACTGCTAGGATTTGCATCTAGGATGGAAGCGTGGCCATTGATCATCGCACGCCTTCGTTTTGGTAGCCGCATAGGTAAGGCCGGCATGGTGGGGCGCGACAAGGTGGTTGGCATGCCATTGGGCCAAAGGTTACCATGCGTTGTTTGGCGACCTTGGATGGCTAAGATTTTCATCTTCTATTTGTTCTTCAATTGATGGGATCAGAAGAGGATTCAGAACGCCTACTTCCTACTATTTGCATTGTGGGAGTCACTGTATAGTTGAATTTAATCGATGAACAGATTTTTACCAATGGACGACTAATTATGGAGACGAAAAAAGAATTGTCAGGTAATTCACGAGGGTTAGGCAGAAGGAACAAGAAGAAATGCTTAGGATAGACAACTAATTTTGACTTTTGGCTTTAATTTTTTTATATTAAGTTAAGGATAGACTAGTAATTTAAATTGTTTAAGGGTATACAGTTAACTGCACTACCATTAGATACCCCTTAAAAAGTCACCATAGATGGAAAACAATTATGCATGCCCAGAAATTTTCGTATGTTCCCTGAAACAAGGTTCAGTCAGCGATGGAACCAGGATTTTGTGTCTGGGTGGGCTAAATTTTCTTTTCCAAACACACAGATTGTAGCAATCTAAAGTTCTCAAAATTGTATGCTTCGATCAAACCAATGTACACTTCTTATCATTTTTTTGTATGTTAAGGTTCAACTCAGTGACAATATTTTAAATTGCGCATACCAATGTATAATAAGACTTAGTATTTATTATACAAAAGTACGGCCGAAGGCTGCCCGAATTTTTTAGATCTTATTTCTATATGTTTGTATAGTTTTCAAATCAGATAATGAAATTATGAGCCAATACGTCGAAACATTTACACTTCAATCTTTCGTCATTGTTTGCGAGAAGAAGAAAATAAGCATGCGCTAAATAGATTATGAGATTTGGGCTAATTTTTAGTTTACGCATGAGCCAAGTTTTAGTAAGCATTTGGAAACAACGTGGCCTAATTAGGTCAGATTGTGGTGGAGTAGGGGTAAATTCCATCTTCGATTCTAATTTTTAAGCACTATCCGAAACAGAAAAGTTCAAAGGAACGAAAAAACACAGCATTAAAAAGTCATGTGAATATGGCATACTAATGGGCTAATCTATAATTTCTTGACAATTAGGCTACACAAAATATACTTTTCCACATTTTGGGGTGGGCTGTAGCCTACCTAAGCCACCCCCACCACCGTCCAATACATAAAAGTATCTCCGGGAATTGGCTTGACTAAGAATGTCGTTTGTTCAAACGCTGAAAATCCCTATAACAAGATTTACTCGTAAAATTTACGGTACAATTAAATGGTTAATGGATGACCACTAATGAGGTTACACGGTCCGGTCTTGGCCCGCCCTATTTACACCGGCACTGAGAGGTGCTATCAATTAAGCAGGCTTTGGAACTTTTTCAACATACATTTATTATACAGATAAGACAATTTCATCTGTTTTATTACGCAATGCACGAGAAGACGAAAATCAGAGGAAAAAGATGAAAATTAAAAGCAAGAGAGTGACATTTCAAATCCAAAATAGTCCCCCAGTTTATCAGCCTTTGATTTTTCCTTGGGAAGAATTTTTTGAGGAGAAATATGAAATCCAAGAAAAGGCATGTTGTTTTCCAAGAAAAATATGAAATTCTTGTAGTGGAAATGAAGGGAAATACAAAGAGGCAGAGAGTTTCTATTGATTAGCATCAGTAGGTTACATGGAACAAAATCCTTTATATACATATGAAAGGGAAACCCTAGATATCTAATGGGCCGCACACCCATGGGCCGTAGGCCCTACAACACTCCCCCTTGTGCGGTCCAATATATAACTTTGTACGCAGTGCTTCACATAAAGTGCTTCGATGTAGATCTTCAAATGTAGTTCTCTCCTTTATTATTGTTGTGCTGAAGTCGATTGTCTCATTAAACTTTGACAAGGAAAAACCTAGTGGGACAAAACCTTGGTACGACTCTTCACATGTAGTACTTCACATGTTAGTACTTTACATTTAGTTCATTACATGCAATACGATCTTCAAAGACCGACTAGTCTAAGTTAATTGCCTCGTTAAAACTTCGTCAGGTAAACTCAAAGGGACAAAACCCGAACTAAAGAAAAAGAGTACAATATTACACAAATGTAGAACATAGTTAGACTCGAATATGTTGCCTCATTAAAACCTTGACAAGGAAAACCCAGTGGGATAAAACCTTGACGAAGGGAAAAGAGTACAACGTGACATATGCAAGTAAAGGTGATCCGCTGCAGATGATCACTTTGCTCCGTTGAAGTTGACTAGTTGCATCACAACTCTTATGGCAGAAAATCCTCGTGGGAAAGACAATAGCCTTAGTTAGGAAATTACATTCCCGGTGTTTGTTGTTGTCTCATTAAAAACCTTGCCGAGTTATAAAACCATGTAGGAAAAAACAACCTTGGTGAAGGAAAATAGTTCAACACACTATTAGATGCTCCCCCTGATGTCAGACCATTTTTGTTAGTCTAATGCAGTCATAAGGGGTTTATCACACTTTACTTTGGTGACTTGAATGTTTATAAGACGGTGTTGTTGATTCCGGAAGTTACGTTGCTTAACAGAATATCGCATTTCATTTCTTTGATCCAGATATTTTCGGTAATATCAACGGCGATCTTTATGTCTTCAACGTTCAACATACTTGATGTTTCTAGTATTGTCTCGCTAAAAACCTTGTCGAGAGACAAAACCCTTTGGGAAAAACTATTCTCGATCGAAGGGAAAAGAGTACAACACAACTTCAATTTCAAGTAAAATATGTCGACATCATATCCTTAGATCCTCCCCACGATGTCGGCATCTCCCCGATTACTTTCGAGTTATTCCAGATAGTTCCTTTAGTCATGTATTTTTCAAACCGAGTATTGGTAATGACTTAGAAAATAATCTACCATATCTCCCTCTCGATTACTTTCGTTGGAGAAGAGATTATTGTTCCTTCATAATCAACAACTTTTGGATTGCACTTTCATTAGCATTCCTTTTAATGTCTATGTAGGGATAAAACAAATTTATGTCAATGGTTACCTTTAAGTACATGATTACATTCACTATACCATTCCAATGACGTTGCGTTGGCGCTGGGCTATATCTAGCTAACAAGTTACCTGAGGATGTAAAATTTAATCGAGTATATTATTATACTAAGTACAACAATGCGTCTATTGTACTTCGATATGGGAATTTCATCTCCCAACACATATTCTTCATCTTCTTTAGACGAAATGGTCACATACTTACATTTGAACCTCGACTAATCATGGGAGTGCTATCGGGATGCATGTCTTTGTTAAATTGCCCGAAAACTTTAGACATATGCAAACTGGTGGAATAATATCCCACAAGCTCAATACTCGGTCGAGCTTCCCTAGATTTTTCATCTCGAATTCGGATTTTTAAATAGCTTTTAAGGTCTCTTATTACATCAAGAGTACCCATCATGTATGTACCATCGACATAAATAGCTACAATTCCAAATCAGGAGCTTTCTTGTGAATACGCAAGGAAAAATAACTTACTTGTTTATCCCCTCCAAATCGAATAGCCACTTAGACAAGTATACCACATCCGCCTGATTGCTTGAATCTATAAGTGAGCGTTCTATCTAACTGTGAACGCACTCTGTGGTTTAGAGTCATTTGATTTGGGAAACAAAAGTCTATCAAGTACTTTTGTAAATATCTTCTATCTCTTGATTCTTTCGGAGAGATACGTAACAACCACATACATATCTTTGCATTTCAAGTCCTTTTGAAATTACCAAGCTAACTAAGTAGCAAAATGCTATAATGCTCATTATGACAAAGTAAACAATTCCATGGATTTGTGAGATACCTTGCGCCACAAGGAGAGTCTTTATACCATTACGACTTCATTATTCTCACTGTGCTTTGTGACAAATAATCATGCATGTCCACAGGCTTTACACTTGGTTGGTTAGCACTACCACACCAAATACCTATATATTTGTCAAAGAATCAAATTCTACCTGGATTGTGTAGGCCAAATATGCTCTTTATTGTTGATATTCAAAAACTAAGAAGCATGGTTCGATCTCATCGTGCTCTATTTCCTTTAGCAACTGTATATGAAAATAATAATCATTAATATGATCACACGATCTTTCCATTGACTCGTGTGTGTTCTCATAATCCACTTGGGATGTCATTGTTCTCTGGAATCGTTAAACTTTGGAGCGTCCTCCAGTATTGATTCATGGACATAGTCAGAGACAATCAAATGAGATGATTTCATTAATGATACAAATTAGGTTGTACCTTACTCATCTACTTCCTTTCTAGGTGAGCATTGATCGAACCTAGTGGCATCTCCATCTTCCTTTATGGAGGCACAGCCTTAACTACACTTCCACCAAGTGTAGTTACAACACCTCGATCTATGGTGTAACCCATACCGAGGATTTCTATCCTTGCGGGGAATATTTGCAGGTTGGTATGTGTGATCTTGTCACTTTAGCGACATCAGTGTATATTCTGAAAATCGATTATTCTTTGTCACTTCACATTTACATTTGTGGAGTACAAGAATCAACATGAGACATAGTGGGAATACACCACGACAATTCCTGTCGTTCCCTTAGAAAATACTTTTTCTTATCTCCCCCTAACGATGGGAAGAATGTCTCATTAAAATGACAACCCGCAAATCTAGCGGTAAGAGATCTCCTGCCAAAAGTTTTAAAATGCGGATAATTATTGGAAATTATTCTCCAACATAGTCACTTAATCATTTTGATGACCCATCATAGTACGATGTGGAGTCGTAAGGGCACATATATAGTGCAACCAAAATTGCGTAAGAACAAAAAAAATGTCAGGCTTATATCCATTTACCAACTGGTACGCAAAGAATGGTTGACCAATTGTGGGTCTAAAACGAATAAGTGAAGATGCGTGTAATATTGCATATCCCCAAAGCAATAAAAGGTAGGTTGGTACGCATAACCTATTCCTTAGACACCATATGTAACCTTTGATGGTAGCCTCTGCGAGACCATTGGGTATAAGATGTTCTATATTGATCTTATTAAACGTGCAATATTCATCAAGTCCTTTTGATGTAAATTCTCTAGTATTAACAAGGGTGGTGAGCCTTTGCACTTTGCTTTGTGTAATATGTGCTAGGAATTCTACAAAAATTAAACGCATCATTTGTTATGAACAATAATTGATTCAATGCGTCGAATCATCCACCAGATCCATAAATCACTTGAATGGTTCGCATTCTGCATGGATATATGTTCACTAACAACACTTTATTTCTTTGGAGAATGAGTTATTTAGCATTTGCATCTAAGTAAAACAGGATGGTCTCAATCATGTTTCACTAAAGAGAGACTTTGTAAGATGAGTGACGTGCTTTCTTACTTTAAAGCATAATGGGGAGAGGCAGTGCAAATCTAGTAACTTTAGAAATCACTGATTATGATAGATGGAGTAACTTCGCATTCTATTAGTTCATTTTCTTATACACTCAAATGAAGTGATGCTCGTGTTTGTACTTTCAAAACGGAACATCGTGTCACAACCAATGTGCCTTATGGTTATGTCAAAGTCTTTATGAATCAATCCCAATCATTTCATTGTTGGGGTTAATAAGGATTCAGTAACTCAGGTTCCATTGATCTACAATTCGCTAGATTGACACATTATTTTTCTAAGAATATGCTTCCTTCCACATTCATTAGAAATAATTTATAGATGCAATCAAATCCATTCTCACTGTAAGGGCAGACATATGATCTAGTTCAATTAAATAGTCAATTGGCCATGCAAAGTTCTTGTTGCCATTATAGTTGATGTGAAAATTGGTTGCTACTATGATACACACATTACATTGTATATATCAACACCTATGACCAGGTGCATTTCCACCTCTTTCATTTATGATCGGAGTTAGAATTACATCTTAGCTTCATCCCATATTCAGCTGATACCGGTACTTTGGTGTCATTATTACTGGGAAAAAGTACATTTCCGTCTCATGATATATATGTCCCTTTTCACATGCTTTATATGAGTCATTACGTCTAACCCTCATTACTTTGGGGTTCTTTCCATTTTCAATTTTGCTACATTTAGCTTAATTTGAGAAATTTCTTTATCTCAATAGGCCAAGAGAATCTCACTACACATGTCAACCACTTACTTTAGGTTGAATATATTACTAAAGATAATTCTCTTGTTGTCATACTTCAACATATACCGGTTCGTTAGTATTATGGATGAAGTAGAGAAATGAAAATTTTATGACTCATATCATCTTTTGTGAGTTCTTCCACAAAAATTGGAATACATGTGATTTTATTTGAACGTATGTTTTGAAACTATCGACAGATTAATAGTCGAGCAAGTGGATACATTCCACGGAACATTCAAAAATTTTGGGAAAATATCAAGTATCCAATAATGATGCTCAAGTACTTCTAAGCCCCAAATGAATACATTGGAATTGAGTTGGTACAACCAATTAAACAAAATACACCATTCAACTATATCCAATATCATATTCAAGAGAACAAATACCATTAAGACCAAAATTCTTAATGATTAAGATCAATAAAAATAATTTAAATTGACCATTTATGGACTTATCTTAAGAAAAAAAAAACAGAACTAGGCATGTTCTAAAAAATAAATAAATAAGCCCAACATGTATTCAACGTAAAAATGCACATTGCATTAGATATGTTACATACCTCAAACCGATCATACATCGATTCCCGCTCTATATACACAGAACCGGAACAATTTTCATTGCGCACAGTCCGGGAATAGGACACTGCTGGAACAGGAAAGGACCGGATGGGGAGGGACCGGGTTGACTCGAACAGGGTGGAGCAAGACCGGGTCGACTCGAACCGGGTGGGCCCGGAGATCAACAAACGATTTCTTCTTTCGTTTCGTTCTCCACCATACGCCAATAGGTGGATTTCCTTTCTGTGAAACGGGGTCCCTAACATCTGGTACCTTTAATCGCATAATATTAAATTCAAATCGATAGAACATTCAGATCGCCATTGACAAATTCTACGAATCAAGTAAATTTACACAATGGATTTAACATTAGATATGTCAAAATTAAAAACGGGGAAGGGAAAAAAAAATATAGGAGAAAATAGATCCAACTTATCTGATTTGATTCAAACAATTTCAACATTAGCCTCGTGCAATCGATCGATCCAATTTAGCTCTGCGGTATAGCTTCGTGCATGATAACGTCTTGTAGTGGAAATGAAGGGAAATACAAAGAGGCAGAGAGTTTCTATTGATTAGCATCAGTAGGTTACATGGAACAAAATCCTTTATATACATATGAAAGGGAAACCCTAGATATCTAATGGGCCGCACACCCATAGGCCGTAGGCCTTACAACAGAAATATATATATATATATATATATTTTTTTTTTTGTTGTTTCGTATTGATTTTTTTCCTTCAGCACCAAACAAGTTTCGTGACCCCTCAGTAGTGATGAGTGATGACATCAGATTCACATGCACGAAAGAAATTAGTAATCAAATGCTCTGTCTCTCCGATCTTTGTCATGCCTAAAAAAATATACGGTGTGGAGCTAAGAAAATTAAGCAGTTTTTGGAAATTTGATTTTTTCTATTTTCCCGAAAGAAGAATATTTTTCTTTTCCTTTTCCTTTTCCCTTTCCCGAACCAATTTTTTTTTTTTTTTTTTTTTTTTTTTTTTTTTTTTGCAGTTCTTCTTTACAGACCGCCCCTCTCAAACCAGGGTAAAACCGATTTTCACAGGTTTTTTCTTTTTGGTGGGTCCTGTCTCTCGGGAAATGTGCACGGTGGATGTGAAAGGCAGCTTTTTTTTGGTGTTGATTTTATCTCGATCTACCGAGAATTTTCGTTTTATTTGACGAAAAAATATCGTATGGAATTTTTTCCTTTCACACACAACAACCCTTCAGTAGTGATTGACGTGCATGAAAGAAATCAAATGCTCCGGCTCTCCAATCGTTCATCATGCCTAGTATAAATCTATCACTTGCTCTTTTGAAGAAAACTTCATTCATAACCAATGGGTTTGAAATGCAAAACATCAACAAACTCTTCAATATTATTCTTTCAAATCATCACGATACTGTTAGTTCTTCCTAAACCTACAAGTTCGATCTCCTTTAACTTCCCAAATTTCCCAAAGAATGATCCACGAATAAATTTCCAAGGAGACTCAATCAGCAACGGAAGCGTCATTGAAGTCACCAGGACCGATGCTAATCTTTTAACTCGGGTTAATGGTAGTATAGGCCGTGCCATTTACTCAGAAGCTATACAACTTTGGGATGCAACCACTGGAAGGCAGACAGACTTTGAGACGCAATTCTCATTCATCATTGATGGACGTAATCAGTCTACTTCTGGTGATGGTATGGCTTTTTTTCTTGCACCTTTCGGGTCTATACTTCCTCCAAATTCTTGGGGTCACGCTCTTGGCTTACTAAATCTGGAAATATCTCTAGACCGTTGGGCGAAAAATCAAATTGTGGCGGTTGAGTTTGACAGTTATCAAAACTATTTCGATCCAAGTTCAGATCATGTTGGTATCAACGTTAACTCGGTAGCATCCGTGGCTTTTTTGTCACTAGCTAATGGTACCATAAGTGATGGAAGAAAAGCTAATGCTTGGGTAACTTATAAATCTGCTACCAAAAACTTGAGTGTGTTTCTAATTTACGGTGATAATCCCGTTTTCAATGGGAGTCCTAATTTGTCTCATATTGTCGATCTAAGCAAGGTTCTGCCGGAGCAGATTACTGTTGGATTTTCAGCATCCACCGGATTGTTTTTTGAAGATCATAAAATCCTTTCTTGGCAATTCAATTCCACTTTAGAACTTATCCATAGAGGAAGAGACAATAAAACTGGTGAAGGACAACCTGATATTAATGGAGAAGGTAATAAAACTGGGTTGGCGGTTGGTCTTGGTGTTGGCTTAGGTGTTTTAGGATTTGGGATAGGTTTTGTTTTGTTTATCTGGTGGAAGAAGAGGCGCAACTCAAGGAAATTTCCGGATGATGCAGGAAATACTCCCGAATTTTCTATGAACGATGCATTTGAGAAAACAACGGGACCGACGAGGTTCTCGTATAGCGAACTGGCTAACGCAACGAGTAACTTCGATGAAGGAGGAAAACTTGGAGAGGGAGGATTTGGAGGAGTTTACAAAGGCTTCCTGAGTGATTTAAATCTAAATATAGCTGTTAAGAGGGTCTCACAAGGTTCAAAACAAGGAAAAAAAGAATACCAGTCGGAAGTGAAGATTATCAGCCAATTACGACACCGAAATCTGGTTCGTCTCATAGGTTGGTGCCACGAAAAAAATGAACTACTTCTCGTGTATGAGTTCATGCCAAATCGTAGCCTTGACAAACATTTATTTCGAGGTGAAAGTGTTCTTCCCTGGGATGTCAGGTACAAAATAGCTTTTGGTTTGGCTTCTGGGTTGCTATATCTACATGAAGAATGGGAACAATGTGTGGTTCACAGAGATATTAAACCAAGTAATGTCATGTTGGATTCAAATTTTAATGCTAAACTTGGTGATTTTGGTTTAGCAAGGCTTGTTGATCATGATTCAGGTTCTCAGACAACAGTCTTAGCCGGCACCCAGGGTTACTTGGCACCAGAATATATTTCTACGAGTAAAGCAAGTAAAGAATCCGATGTTTATAGTTTTGGAATCGTTGCACTCGAGATTGCTTGCGGAACTAGGGGTGTCAAAGTAGATTGGATTTGGGAACTCTACCAAAGTGGAAACATCATTGAAGCTGCCGATGAGAGACTGAATAAGGACTTCGATCCAAATCAAATGGAACGTTTGCTGGTCTTAGGATTATGGTGTGCTCATCCTGATCCTACAACTAGACCTTCTATTAGGCAAGTGAATATTCTTCTTAATTACGACACCTCAATGTCTAATCTTCCAACAAAGCTGCCTTCTCCGGTATATAATAGTGATCCGAAAATGCATATCTGTAAGCGTGCTTTTGCTTCCGCTTCTGGTGATAACTCGAATTCGCTGACAAATGGTAGTCCATGCAAATGCAGTAGGTGTTCGGACACCAGTTTGTCCCAGACGTCGACGAACCCTTCTGCTTCCTCATCAGATCTTCTCTTACATTCTTGATTGATAATACATGATTTTTGTTTCTACTAGTTATATGTGGTAGTTTTTATGAATTAACTTAAAATATCTCTTTATCCTTTTACTGGGCTTTTCGTTTTTCTATGTATTGGGTTGTATTTCGCCTCTCACAACGAACACCGATTTTAGGCATACCGAAATCTTTCTAGGCATACTCAATAAAGATAAAAAGGTTGTGAAATAACAAAATCAGATATCCCCTTAACCCAATTTTTTTAATGGAAAATCTACCCTTTACGTATTAGTGATTAAATATTTTGTTTAGTGATTAAGATAATTTTCAGAATTATAAAGGTTGTTTAGATGAAAAAAATTGTGGGAAAAAAAAAATCAAAGTTTTGGTTAAGAGGAGAGAAAGAAGGAGAAAGTGAGAAAATTTTAATTCTTGATTCAATGGAGGATGAGGAGGGTCATAATTCATATAAAAAACCTAGGAAAATACATATCAACTACAACAGTGATTCCCAAATGGATGCTTTCTTAGATTATGAGAATGATTTTACACAAACTCAAACTCAAGCTCAAACTCAAACACAAACTCAAGATGATGATTTTTATCACCCAAATCCAGATGATGAGCACATATATGAGGAACCCAATGCTTCTAATACACATATACACTTCTATCTTATGCCCAATCTCATTTCTATAGCTAGAAATTATCAAAAGATTGGATTTTTGCTTCATGGTTCGGCGAACCAGGTTCAGGTTCGGCTCACATCTATGTGCCGAATCAACCAAATCATAAATGGTTCGGCTCACTAAATTTGTTTACAGCATGCGCCGAACCTATAATTTTCAATTCCCACCCTTTTGCTAGACACTAGTTCGGCTTATACGAAAGTTTCATAGTAAGCCGAACAACATCATGCATAGCCCGGAATAAAAAAATTAATGGTTCGGTTTATATATTAAAAATATTAAGAACCGTACATGAATTTGTTAATTTTTGGAAAATATTGTTATTGGTGTGGCATATATTGATAATAGCGTATAAGCCGAAACCTCTAAATGTTCAAGGTTCGGCACATAATATCATTATCGTATGAGCCGAACATGAATTTGTTAATTTTTGGGTTAAAATATTTTGTGTGGTTCGGCACATATTGAGAATATCGTATAAGCCGAATATTTCTATTATATTCCTTTTCTGATAATTAACCTTGTGATATTCTTTGTAGATAGTGCTTGGACCCATGGAAAATCAACCTGATCCAGTAGACATGATTCACGAGGATACCAAGGATCACTTCCAAAATGATTTGGTATGTAAGAACTTTTTGTTTACCTTAATGTTGTCGGAATATTCCAAAGTTGTTCTTACAAATTATTTATTTTGGAATGAACGTAGACATGGAAAACTAAACTCGAAGTTCTTGATTGGCTTGAGGAACATGCGATGAAGGTAAATTGTGTACTAGCTAGTTAAATGACAACAAGGCCGATCTGATCGGTTTGAAATGATTTGTGAGCGTAGTGGAACCGGCGCAAATTTCTAAGAACTATTCAAGTGCAAATTTCTAGTTAAAGGACAACAAGAATGCACAGAACTGTATACATAATAACTATTCAAGTGCAAATTTCTATTTATACATTCATGTCTGAATTGCTATGATTGATGTTGAATTTTAAAGGAAAAGATTTCTGCTTACTTAAATTAGAAATCAGCTAGTTATATTTGGGTGTGTAGTAGTTATCT
Source organism: Papaver armeniacum (assembly GCA_023531295.1). NCBI lineage: Eukaryota > Viridiplantae > Streptophyta > Magnoliopsida > Ranunculales > Papaveraceae > Papaver > Papaver armeniacum. The sequence goes on along the minus strand of JAJJWW010004015.1, from coordinate 1,626,486 downwards.
TTACTTAGCAATTACCTAATTTAATCCACTAGCTTTAGCTTTTGAGAGAGATATATTGCCTTGCAAGATTTTGTTAGATGTGGAGTTGGATGCTCATGGACCACGCACTTCCTTTTCTTTTCTTTTCCAGGGTTTTGAGATTTATTTACCAACTCTTGAACCTCTTTAAAAGTTGTAGGTGTGTTTTTCTTTGATAGTCAATGGTGTTTTGTTTGACCCTTCAAGAAACAAGTAGCAACCGTGGTATATGACTCATAGCATAGGAGGCTCTTAGCTGACACAAAACAATGGGGGTCGTAGTGTTTAGATATGTAGTTTCTTATGACCTCTCCATTGTTTTGATGAAGTTTCCAAAATATAACCTGCTCATTGTGTGATTAGTCAGACTTATACTTGTGCCGGACAATTTATCTTGACTCAGACTCGAGTCAGATTAGTCAGCTAAACCAAAAAAATTTCTCTAGAACTTGGTTGTTTTGAAACGCACCTCGCCATGGCCCCACTCCTTAATGAGACCAGGGTACCTTTTTACTACGACTTGTATAAATAGGTCTTACCTATTTTCATTTAACAACAAGTTCATACAGGAGATACAACACTCAGAAATACTTACTTGCTAGCTCACCTTGTTAGCTCTCTCACTTTTCTGATAACAATTCGTAGTAACCCAACTACTCTTACAGAATCAACTATTCTGGTCTCACCATTTTCCTTGCTTCCCTCCCCAAAACCAACCCATTCTCCTCCACTTTGTGACCGAAGCAAGTATGGAACGGCCATTTATTGGTTTAGGCCGGACTTGTACAGATTGATCTCTCAAATCTAAAGTACTCCCTTGCAGTACATTGTTTAGGGTTTAAATTGTTTCTCACCTGCGCACCCACAATTACCGAAATCAGCAGAAACCATTTTCACTTGCAAAAAATTGGCGACCACAGCGGGAGGTTCGATCTTTCGGTTAGAGGAAGGCGATCCACTCCGACTCAGTTACTCGACGGCTGGATTATCAGTCATGTCACGACAAGGGATGACTCGGGACTTCTCAGAGGCTGTAAGCAAACCGATCCGCCAAGGGATTAACGACGCAGTTATCAGACAACTCAGCAATGACTCGGAAGACTGGGGACTTCCCATGACCATGTTTCTCGAAAAAAAAAAAACTTGGTCTTACACTCGGAAATTTTATTCTCATCAGAAGACCTGATAAACCGAGTAAGTCTTATATCTAGAAAAAAATACGTGGTTTGCTTTTTCAAGTTCTGATAAAACCTATAGCCATGTTTCATCCCATGTCATCTACCAACACACAGTTCCATGGTTTTCCTGGAATACCTGCGTCACTTTCATTCATAGCTAAAGACAATTCAATTATAAACATTTCATTTAAAAAAAACATATAATCCAAAACCGTCAAGGTAGCATTCATCTATTAACCCGAGAAAATCAGAAAATCAAAATAAAAACCAGGCATCTCATTTCTTTTCAAAAAGAAAAAAAAAACTAAAGATAAGAGGTCCAGAAGACAGATATATATATTCAAGGGAAGTTTTCCAACACCGACTTGCTTCTTTTGGCAAAGGCCTCCCTCGTGCTTTGGAGATCCACCCTCTTAAGTTTCAGCTTCCTGCACAACTTCTTGAATTCCGCTTCCTGCTTCTTCATCATGTCTGCGGAAGGACCTTCAACTGCTTCAGCCAACGACCTTTCAACATCAGAGAGACCTTCAACGAACCAAGGAATGTTGAATTCGAAGCCCACGCACATGTCACAATGGAACTTCCAGCTCGAGATTATATCCTCAGAAATTGTATGACCAGTCACGTTGCACATCTCATCAATCAAAGACAAGGCTTCCTCCACACGCTTGACCAACGTATGTCGACTAGTGATCATCTTAGTCGTGGCAATGTGATCATAGATTTCCCAAATCTTGGTGTACAATGTCGCATATTTAGCTGGCACGCTAAATCCACCAATAAACACATGACCTGAGAAGGGGGCCAGATACGGAGGATTGAAGGTGGCACCTGCAACTGAATCAGCAACTGGCAGGAGATCCCTAACTACGATTTCACCCCTAGAAGTGCTCTCCTCCACCCGAGTCACGACAGCACCCTCGGGACGATGAATCTCCATGTCCAAGCCGCTAGCTGGCACAGTTTCCGCAGTGGGAACTACGGCTACGTCTTTACTCTAGTGGTCTTCCACTTCAAGATCATCCCCAGAAACGGTTTCCTCCTAAAAATCAAAATTTAGTTTACTGCAAAAAAAAAAAAAAAAAAAAAAAAAAAAAAAAAAAGAAGGAAAACATGGAGGAGACTCAACGATTCAGTTTCAGACTGACTAAACGAAGATTCAACACTGCTATCGGAAGAATTGCTCTCTCCACCGTTAGACCCTGAACTTTCATCCTTTTCGAGTTCCGTGTCATCATGGGTAAACTCTTCAACACCGCTCTCATCTCGAAAAATGATATTTTCTGACTGCTCGCAAGTTTGGCAAAGGCGTTCGTACTACTGAGACCCTGGACAAAATACAAGGACGCATTCTCGAAAAGGAAAAAGGAAAATAAACGATCCAGGCCAAGGTCAAGAGGAGAGCCGTACGTACCTGCATATTGGATGAACTAAAAGTCGGCAGAACCGTGGAGTCTGACTGAAAGCCGCCCACACGATCTTTAGATCTCCGTTCCTTCACCTGGGTACTATCTGCATTTGGACTAACGGATTTTCGCTTGGGATCCCTCAGCAGTGGGTGTTCCGCTAAAACCGCAAGAGAATGCTTATCCTGGCGATTCTCTACCACACCATTCACGAATCCATGAATAGCAAGAAACTCATCCTGCCAAAATATGTTATATTTAGAGGTCGTTGATGGATTTCGTTCCGCGAGGAAAGGCAGACTTTTACCCGACACAAGAGCACTAGCATCGAGAACAGTTGATAATGGGATTTCTTGGACAACCGGATGACGGAAAAGTGGGACCCCTTGGTCAAAACCAATATGTCTAGTAGACCTATCAACATTATAAGAGATCGCTTTGCAAGCTCCTCGAAAAAAAGATGGCACGTGGCCAGGCGTGCATCTACACATGAACACCATCTCTCCAACGCTCAGGACCTCCTCAACAAAAGACAAAGACATGTTCGAAGCAGGAGCAAATGTACTAATCTGAGCTATGGACGCATGCACCGGAGCCCATGGAAGAAAATTAACCGCATACGAGTTGTCAAGAAGCTTAATCAGTTTCTGACCAGTTTTTCGGTGCCTGTTCGACCAACGCAATATTCTGGAGCCGCCCCAAGACTCAGGAAGTATAGCCAACGGTTTCGCGGCATACTTCTCGAAATGCTCCCACAACCATGCCTGGAGAAAGGCGACATGAACATACGAATCCACTTTCATATGGCCGTTCGAGACGCGCATGTCCGAAACCAGCTGATCCAGGTGTGCATACAGAGAACCAAGAAACAAACCACCGAGGGGGAGAGCAACGCCCTTTGCTAATTTTATGGCAAGTGTGATAAGTTCCTGTCTTATCTCTTTCTTGACCGAGCCGTCGTCAAAGATATCCCTGGATATCCAAAGATCCAAGAACGCCGCGACATGAAGTACGCTATTCTTCTGGTTCGACTCCAACTCGTCAGGAAACCATTGAGACACCCACCAGTAATAAAAGCACTCCGTCTCGTTTTTCTTCCGAACGAATCCAATTGACTTCGCAACCAGGGCGCCACGAATTTCTTCTTCGCCTGCTGACAGCCTGACATCGAGGTTTCCAATTACAAGAAGATTTAGCAGCACAACTACGCTCTCCAAAGAAATGGTCATTTCGCCCCACCTGCATATGGCCGTATGGGTGTCTGGACACCATCTGGAAACAAAAGCAACCAACCCTGGAATGTCTTTCCTAATTTGAAGCATCATGGAAGCCGCAAATCGCATCGACAATCTGCGCCCTGGTCAAATTGGTCTTTACAGGTTCCTGGTCCATCATAAATCGCGTCCATTTCTCAAAGGAACACAACGGACTTACAGGGATTTTAAAGTCGATAGAAGAGGCACGATATTCTTTCCTCTGAAGGCAAAACCTTATTACGCCTCCTGGCCGAACCGATCGATCATCTCCTTCGCTTTCCGGGCCGGTCAGAAGGATCGGCACGTATTGGGGATGATTTCTCCTAATCGTGACTGATGTCGTGAAGAACTCGTCATCTATGTTTGGCTTGGAATCACTCCCATCCCTCGGTACCGCAGAAACTGTTGACATCTTAACCAAAATTCTCTTACACTGTTTTCGCCGCTGCGATAGCTATAATGGAACAAGAAGAGTAGGAATTATTACATAAAGCATGTAGAAATTATTCTATTGGACGCAAGGGAGCCGCCTCGGGCACAAACTAATTGGTTTCAAAGTCCTTTCGTGCATACGCGAAAACGGGAACTGGCAGACTCTACATCACAACTACATGCAGTCGGAAACTTGCGCTCAACCAGATAGACGCGCCCATAAAAGGAGGGGACCATGCCCATGGCCACACCAAAATAAGGAGTAAACCCTAAAAACTAGTTTTTCGTGGAAAAGGGATGGCAAATTACTATCGCACGCTTACCTTACACAACGAGTTGAGGCGGTCAACATCACTATGGTATTCATGCCTAAGTACTACTATGAGCGCGTGCAAGACATACTTGTGGCTACGATTCACACCAACATGTTCTACAAGGTTATAAAAAGGTACGCCTACAACTAGGGTTTTTACCAAGAAAACAAAAGAAAAAGAAAGTCACAGAGGAAGTACTGGAAGACATACCAAATCCGCTCGCCCGCTTCACCGCTACCAAGCAACAAAAGAGGAAACAATAAGGGCGTGAATCAAAGGGAGATGCCGGCCATCCTTTTTATAGGCGTGATACTTGGGAGTTCGAACAAGAAAAGGATTTCCAATTCTGAGCCAAGGAAGGAAAAGAGGAAACCGGTCCCGCAAAGACCACTCACGCCGTACCACGGATCCACCACGCCTAGCCGTCCGTGTACGTCTCGTCTTGCCAAGGCCACACTATGCCAAGCCGCCTGCTTCACTGTCGCGACCCTATCATCCACGCGCGTCTGCCTCACCAAGACCACGCCACCTCTTGGCCCCTCGAGCCAAGCCGTCCACTTGCGTCGCCTTCCAAGACCGTGCCCCCTTTGCCTTGGAGATGTACAACCATACCAAGCCGGTAACTTTCATCTCACCACTTCACGGTATGCGTTCCCAGTACAACTTACGCAGGGCCGCCAACACGGGAATCCAAAACACTCTTTACCACTCAAAAATGTTAGTCGGATTCTCCTGACCATCTCAGCAATGATTTACACCTTGGTTTCGTCCTTGTCTGTCACCATCATATGCTTACCTCGCAACAAGGCACCTGTTCCGAGTTAAGCAGGGGACTTAATATTGATGGTGGTTTTTAGCTTAGGGTTAAAATCGAAAAACACTAAACCCTAGCAGACAGTGATGTCACAACATTTAAAGTAACAAGCATTTACTAGGCACATTTACTCAAACCTTTAATGTGTCCCTAAATAATTATCGGGGTATCTTTTTTCAAATTAGGGTTACGACAAGCCAAACCCTAATTCTCACGTGTGCCAATGGCAAATCATGCCACCCACACCGACCACGCCAAAGCATGCCAACCATGCTAGCCGCACCTCGTGCCAATGGCAAATCATTCCGACCACACCGATCACGCCAAAGCATGCCAACCATGCTAGCCGCACCTCTGTGCCAATGGCAAATCATGCCAGCCACACCGACCGCGTCAAATCATGCCAACCATGCTAGCCGCACCTCTGTGCCAATGGCAAATCATGCCAGCCACACCGTCCGCGCCAAAGCATGCCAACCATGATAGTCGCACCTCTGTGCCAATGGAAAATCATGCCACCACACCGACCCCACCAAAGCATGCCAACCATGCTAGCCGCACCTCTGTGCCAATGGCAAATCATGCCAGCCACACCGACCGCGCCAAAGCATGCCATCCATGTTAGCCACACCTCCGTGCCAATGAAAAATCATGCTAGCCACACCTACTGCGCCATGCCAAACGCAACTCGCCATGGCCCCATGCCGCGCCACCATACTGGCCTTCACTACGCAACTATCAAAACGAAGGCATGCAACAATCAACGGTTGCCCTTCAATCTCAGGAGCAAATCCTGGCCGTCTAAGGTTACCAAACGACCTTTGGCCCAAAACCCTAGTCTGGTCACGCACCTAGCCCAAGCTAGTCACACCATGCAACTATGGCAAACCCTTGGCCCCACATGCCAAACCAAAATCACACCTAGCCCAAGATAGTCACGCCAAGCCCCTATGGCAAACTATTGGCCCTTCATGCCAAGCCAAAACCGCACCTAGCCCTAGCTAGTCACGCCATGCGCCTATGGAAAATCCTTGGCCCCACATGCCAATCCAAAACCACACCTAGCCAAGCTAGCCGCGCCATGCCAAGCGCACTTTGCCTTGGCCCTAGCCATGCTAGTCACATCATGCCAAGCCAAACGCCCTTGCCTTGGCCCTAGCCACGCCATACGCCCATGGAAAACCCTTGGCCCCACATGCCAAAAATAAACCACACATAGCCCAAGCTAGTCACGCCATGCACCTATGGAAAACCCTTGGCCCCATATGCCAAGCCAAAACCGCACCTAGCCAAAGCTAGCCACGCCCAAGACGAACCCTTGGCCCCGCATGCCAAGTCTAACGGTTGCCCTTCAATCCCAGGAGAAAATCCTAGCCATCCAAGGTTACCAGACGACACATGGTAACCTTTGGCCCGAAAACCTAAGTTTGGCCAGGCCAACGTCATGCCAACTTAGCCGGGCCACCACGTTGGCCCTCACTACGCGGCTACCAAAACGAAGGCGTGCAACAATCTGGGTATACCCCGATCAAGCCAAGCTAAAAAACTCGAGTCTTCAATTATGCAGCTGCATATCTAGTCGTTTCCCTTTAAAAAAATTCGGATACGTAAAAGATTTAGTTAATTGGCTTTTGTTAACTTGTATACCCGTATACATGTTAAGGTTTAATAAAGAATTATTTTATTTCTTTGGAAATTGTGTGTTTTTGTCTTATTCTACTAGAAATTGGTTTTTCTTGCACTAAAAATAACAATTTTTGTTCCCAATGCAAAGAATTACTGTTTTCAATGCAATAAAATAAACAATTCTTGTTTCCAATTGTTTATGGGTGAAAATCGTTTCTGCCGATTTCAGTAAATTCGGTGGGTGAGTGAGAAACTGGTTTAAACCCTAAACAAATGTGCTGCACGTGAGCACTTTACAGATTCGAGAGATCAATATGTACAAGTCCGGCCTAAACCAAGAAATGGCCGTTCCGGACTTGCTTCGGTCACAAAGTGAAGGAGAAGGGTTGATTTGGGGAGGAAGCAAAGAAAGGTGTTGAGACCCGGAATAGTTACGGGAGAGTAGTATCTCGACTTGTATCAGAAAGTAAAAGCTTGGGAAGCTTGCAATAGATGAAAGCTTTTTGGGAGAGCTTGCAAAGTTGCCTTTCTGAGAGTGTAGTATTTTTCTCCTGACCGAGAAGGAAGAGATTAAAGGGTGAAATAATGAGAGGAGGTGGTAACCGCAAGGTGTTTATGGGTGAAAACGTTTTCACCATTATTTCCTCATTTATTTGACCGCTTTATTCCTTTTCACGCTTTCTTAATGTGAGCGTAGTGTACGCCGTGCAAGTCAGAACCACCAAACCAAAACCCCGGAAAGCATCCCCCGGTTTGTGTTGATATCTCGAGTGTTGGTTGCACCTTGAGTGCAAGTGGTGCCGCTAGTGGCGCGTGTGGCATGTGCCATTGGCATGTGCGGAATGCCCTTGTTGCGGGTTGTACCTCGAGCGTAAGTGGCAATGCCGGAGTCGCTAGTGGCGTGCATGGCATGTGCCAGTGGCATGTGCGGAATACCTTGGTGGTAGGTTATACGTTGAGTGTAAGTGGCAATGCCAGAGCTGCTAGTGGCGTGCGTGGCATGTGACAATGGCATGTGCGGAATGCCTTGGTGGTAGGTTGCACGGTTTGCAAGTTAGGCTACCAGCGTGTATTTTTGGCATGTGCAAATGGCATGTGCGGAATTCCTTGGTGGTAGGTTATACGTTGAGTGTAAGTGGCAATGCCAGAGCTGCTAGTGTCGTGCGTGGCATGTGCGGAATGCCTTGGTGGTAGGTTGCACGGTTTGCAAGTTAGGCTACCAGCGTGTGTGTTTGGCATGTGCAAATGGCATGTGCGTAATGCCTTGGTGGTAGGTTGCACGGTTTGCAAGTTAGGCTACCAGCGTGTGTGTTTGGCATGTGCCAATGGCATGTGCGGAATGCCTTGGTGGTAGGTTGCACGGTTTGCAAGTTAGGCTACCAACGTGTGTGTTTGGCATGTGCCAATGGCATGCGTGGCCATTAGGGCCGTGGTTTTGGTAGGAAAAGCTACCGGGCGAACTTGTTGGCATGTGCCAATGGCATGCGTGGCCATTAGGGCCGTGGTTTTGGTAGGAAAAGCTACCAAATGAGCATGTTGGCATGTGCCAATGGCATGCGTGGCCATTAGGGCCGTGGTTTTGGTAGGAAAAGCTACCAATGAGCATGTTGGCATGTGCCAATGGCATGCGTGGCCATTAGGGCCGTGGTTTTGGTAGGAAAAGCTACCAGCGAGCGTGTTGGCATGTGCCAATGGCATAACGGCTTGAAATATGGCTTGTGGTACGTGTCTTTGGCATGTGCCAATGGCACGTACGGCCATGTTGACCTAGTTGCACGTTTTGCAAGCCTAGGGCGCTATATTTGGCATGTGCCAATGGCATAGAGGCTTGGAAATATGGCTTGTGGTACGTGTTGGCATGTGCCAATGGCACGTACGGCCATGTTGACCTAGTTGCACGTTTTGCAAGCCTATGGCGCTTTATTTGGCATGTGCCAATGGCGTAGCGGCTTAGTTTGGCATGGTTGCCAATGAGTGCGATATGTAGTTTGGTTTTGGCGTCGCTCCATGGTGCGCCGGTGTGCGGCTTGGTTTTGCGTCGTTGCCATGGTGCGCGGTGTGCGGCTTGGTTTGGCGTCGTTGCCATGGTGCGCGATGTGCGGCTTGGTTTGGCATTGTTGCCATGGTGCGCGAGGTGCGGCTTGGTTTGGCATTGTTACCATGGTGCGCAGTGTGCGGCTTGGTTTGTCATTGTTGCCATGGTGCGCGGTGTGCGCTTGGTTTGGCATTGTTGCCATGTCATGCAGATGTGCGGCTTGGTTTGGCATTGTTGCCATGGTGCGCAGGTGTGCGTCTTGGTTTGGCATTGTTGCCATGGTGCAGTGCGCGTGTGCGGCTTGGTTTTGGAATTATGGTTCCGTGTTGAAAACCCTAATCCGGTATTTTGAAAAAATACCCTATTAATTATTTACACCGAGTTAAATGCTCTTAGTTAATGTGTTGCGGGTAACACTAGGTCATGGGGTTTTACAATTTTACCCCTTGTTTAAAAACCACCATCAACATTAAGTCCCCCGCTTAGCTCGGAACAGGGGAGCTTTGTTGCGAGGTAAGCATAAGATGGTGACAAACTATCAACAAAGAAACCGTAAAGAGAATTGAGGAGGCTTGTCTGACCTTTTATAAATAGGATTTGGAATCCTTGCCTCCGTAGTTTTGCACAAATCGGGAGGTCGGCACAATTGGTGGGGCCGGTGCAGCTTGGGCGACGTTGGGAAGTTGGCGTGAGTTGGGAACCGAGTGTGCTAGCTGGTGGGACCGGCGCAAGGCGTGGAAGTCAGTGCGTGCTTGCAAGCGTGACTTGGGCGGCCATTAGGAAGTCGGTGCACCAGTGGGGCCGGTGCATCTTGGGCGACGTTGGGAAGTTGGCATGAGTTGGGAAACTGAGCGTGCTAGCTGGTGGGACCGGCGCAAGGTAGGGAAGCTGTGCGTGCTTGCTGACGTGACTTGATGGGATCGGTGTGAACAAGGAGGGAGTAGGTGTTTCTACAGATAGCAAAGTTTCCTTATTTTGCGTTTCCTTCACGCGCGGCTTTGATTAGGGCATCGTTCATGCCAAAAAAATCTGGAAGCGTTATGTCCCTCATTGCTTCCTTTCCTTTTAAAAGGTTCTGTATTCAAACCCAACGCAACTGCATCATCTCCCTCGTTTGAGAAAAGGTTCTTCTTGTTGAATTTTTCTCGGTATGTTTTCTTCTTCTTTGGCGGACCCGTCGTACACTTTACCGCCGCTTGTTGTATAAATGTAAAATTTCCCTTTTGTGTAGAGATATCCCGTTGGAGCATGCGTCACAAGTATCGACGAGGATGACCTAGTCGTTCCCCTTCCTTCGAATCCGTCCTTGTTGATCACGCAGACTTGGAGGACGCCGATTTATGGCTCTATCTTACGAAATGGGATGCAGCGAGAAGTCCTCGGTCATACTTCGGTTTGATATGATGGAATGGATGAATACGTGAATGTAACCTTCCGTACTCTTCTGGATGTGACACTCGGATGCTCAGAAATTACATGATGACATATTCTGGATAGTGCAGGCTCGGGATCCTCCGCGGCCTCGTAAAGTGTTGAAGGCGTCTTCTAGACAGAGAGGTGATGATGTTCTTGCGCTGCGCCCTTGAAGAGTAGAGGACCTTGTTGTGGGTACGGATTTTTGGTGGACTGTTCTTCGTAGCTTTGACAAATGAAGGGATCCCGTGTATATCTTCCGTTCTCAAGTATGGTTTACGTGTTTCCATCTTTGTAGTAATTGGCCGCGGTGAAGCTCCGGCTGGTATCAACGAATGAGGGGCAACAATTCTTGGTAGGAGATGTAATCAGGAGAAACTATATTGTCGTGGTAACAAAGTAGGTTGGCTGATATTCTATGGGCTTCCGTGGAAGTAAAAGGATTGGCCGGATGCGTAAGCGAGCAAACTGTCCATGATTACGAGTTTTGGCGAGATGGATTAAAAGGTGTCCATGACTACGAAGATTGGCTGGCTGTGGCTATGTTCCTTGATATGGGGAGTGTGGCGGCACGACCCTTTGCAGGAAGGAGTGGCGTTGAAGCGAACGTTGAAGCGAAGCCGCTGCTGGAGAACGTTTATGCGTAGTTACTTATGGAGAGAACGTTGAAACGACATCTTGCAACTCTCAGAGCCTTGACGGCTACCATTTTGAAGTCGGAGGCCGCGTCACGTTCACAAACTCGACATCCCTCAAGAGAACAGAGGTTAGGAGTCCCCTGTTACATCCGTCGATCGTGCTTTCTAAGAGAGGTTGGGGTTTGGGAACGGCTTCCCGGGCCGGAAATGCCCGCTTTCCCGGATGTAGTGCGGTTGAGGGGTGCAAATATGCCTTGACGCTACGCCTCGGAGAAATATAGAATCTCACATAACTGTTTCATCATAGATCGTGCGACTTTGTGGGCGAAGTTCCCATTATGCGGGTCCTAATGGAAGAAGGGTCTCCGTGAACTCGGGAGAGTTGTTGATTTCCTTTTCTTTCGATTTTGGAGAAGTCTTTCCCGATCTTCACGTGTGACGAAATTGGATCGCTTATCCCCTTCTATCATGCTTCAAGAGCAACGCTAGCCTCTTCATCTATAAACGCGTGTCTGCTGAAGTATCTTTTGTCTTTTCACAAATCAACAAAGCTAAAAAAAGGAGGTCGGCTTCTTCCGGATCTTCCAAGATCTTGCCCCGATGGTGGAGTAGCGTCTCTGGTGACGGTTGGAGCTTCCATGCTTGAAGAACCGTTGGGGTGGAGGAAGTGGCTCTGGTTCTGGTTATCGTAAGTGTATCGTGCAGGGATGACACGGTTTTGATCACGAACTGCTGGATCTATGGCGCTGTTTCGAAGGGCGAGGATGGTGCTGGAAGGGCGCAAGATGTTAGCGCTGGAAGGATGCAAACTGTTAGCACAAAGTGTGGTACGGGCCGGCATGCGCATGCGGCATGTGTGCCTGGTAAGCGCGTCCTGGGAAGCACGTCCGGCAAGCGCCGAAAGCGCTTCGCAAGCGCTCGGCATGCGCTGTCGGCAAGCGATCGTGTAAGCGCATCCGGGAAACGCGTCTGCAGGCGCCGGATCGTCTTGGAATGGGCGCCCGACTTGGTGTGGACGCTGGTAAGGCATGGACGCTGGCTTGGATTTTGGTATGGTGTGGACCATTGGCTTGGCACGGTCTTCAGCTAAGTATGAGGCGTTGTACACCGAGAATCTGGGAGAAGTACGGACATATGGCCACAACCAAGAAGGTCACTAGTCGATTTGTCTGGTTAAGCGTGTGGAAGAGGCTTTATCTTCCATCGAGGACATGCGTGAGGTGACTGGTCACACCGCTTCGAAGACGTTATTGCCGACGGGAGCACCAACGCGACATGTGCGTAGAAAAGGAGTTCAACACTTAGTGGTTTGTCGAAGGCCTTGCCGAGATCCAAAAGTTGAAAGATGCAAAGAATCGAAAGCCTTTCCGCTAAGGAGATTGCACGACAAGAGGTAGAACTCGAAAAGCTTTCCAAGATGTTGACTATGAAGAGAGCGGCTCTTGAAGATGCAAAGTTGACTTTCTCCAACAAGAACAGACCTCTGTTGGATGATTTTCCTTGAATGTTTCTCTAAACTTTCATTTAGGTTCTTTTTCTCTTTTTTTTTTTTTGAAAAGACATACCGGATGTCCGGTTCAAAGTTTGACCGGTTTTGGTAGACAAATTGGTAACTTTTGAGGATATTGGATTATTTCGGGATGAATGGTTTTGATAATATGACTCGATTATGTTTTGGGAAAGGAATATTGCTTTTATGAAAGTGTGTGCTAGCAATAGGCACAATACTCCTAGTATAATGGTTTTACTAAAAACCTAAAACAAATCGTATATCTTGCGTAGTCCGAATTTACTCACTTCATAGGTTTTTGCGAACATGCCCCTCTTCATGTAAAATGGCGGTTTCTTTGGTAGCATCGCCGCTAGTCCCCGATTGGGGTAGCGTATTCAACGAGTCCCCGTTTTCTCGTGTAGTTTTTGCAACCGGTAACCGGTCGTCGGCGCTTGAGCTCTGACCGAGTCGCAAGTCCCCAATCGCCGGTAGCATCTTCAACGAGTCCCAGCTTTTCTCGTGTAGTTTTTGCAACTGGTAACCGGGTCGTCTGGTAGTTGAGTCGGATCGAGTCGCAAGTCCCCAATCGCTGGTAGCATCTTCAACGAGTCCCCAGTTTTCTCGTGTAGTTTTTACAACTGGTAATCGGGTCGTCTGGTAGTTGAGTCCGATCGAGTCGCCTTCCCCTACCATCTTGACATCTGGGTCGAAGAACGAGATCGACAGTCTGACATTGTAGCCGATAGATCAATCCTCCCGCCGCGTGGTCGCCAATTGTTTATGGGTGAAAATCGTTTCGCCGATTTCGAGAAATTCGGTGGGTGAGTGAGAAACTGGTTTAAACCACTAAAAAATGTGCTGCACGTGAGCACTTTATAGATTCGAGAGATCAATCTGCATAAAGTCCGGCCTACACCAAGAAATGGCCGTTCCAGACTTGCTTCGGTCACAAAGTGAAGGAGAAGGGTTGATTTGGGGAGGGAAGCAAAGAAAGGTGTTGAGACCAGAATAGTTCTGGGAGAGTAGTATCTCGACTTGTATCAGAAAGTAAAATCTTGGGAAGCTTGCAAGAGATGAAAGCTTTTTGGGAGAGCTTGCAAAGTTGCCTTTCGAGAGTGTAGTATTTTTCTCCCCGACCGAGACTTGTTGTCTGGTGGAAATAGGTAAGACCTATTTATACAAGTCGAGATTGAAACGTACCCTGGCCTCATGAAGGAAGAGAGTAAAGGGTGAAATAATGAGAGGAGGTGGTAACCACAAGGTGTTTATGGGTGAAAACGTTTTCACTATTATTTCCTCATTTATTTGACCGTTTTATTTCTTTTCAAGCTTTCTTAATGTGAGCGCAGTGTACGCTGCAAGCTGTGACCACCAAACCAAAACCCTGGAAAGCATCCCCCAGTTTGTGTTGATATCTCGAGTGTTGGTTGCACCTTGAGTGCAAGTGGTGCTGCTAGTGGCGCGTGTGGCATGTGCCATTGGCATGTGCGGAATGCCCTTATCGGGTTGTACCTCGAGCGTAAGTGGCAATGCCGCCAGCCGCTAGTGGCGTGCGTGGCATGTGCGGAATGCCTTGGTGGTAGGTTATACGTTGAGTGTAAGTGGCAATGCCAGAGTCATGCTAGTGGCGTGCGTGGCATGTGCCAATGGCATGTGCGGAATGCCTTGGTGGTAGGTTGCACGGTTTGCAAGTTAGGCTACCAACGTGTGTGTTTGGCATGTGCAAATGGCATGTGCGGAATGCCTTGGTGGTAGGTTATACGTTGAGTGTAAGTGGCAATACCAGAGCTGCTAGTGGCGTGCGTGGCATGTGCCAATGGCATGTGCGGAATGCCTTGGAGGTAGGTTGCACGGTTTGCAAGTTAGGCTACCAAATAAGTGTGTGTTTGGCATGTGCAAATGGCATGTGCGGAATGCCTTGGTGGTAGGTTGCACGGTTTGCAAGTTAGGCTACCAAAGGTGTGTGTTTGGCATGTGCCAATGGCATGTGCGAATGCCTTGGTGGTAGGTTGCACGGTTTTGCAAGTTAGGTTACCAAATACAGGTGTGTGTTTGGCATGTGCCAATGGCATGTGCGGAATGCCTTGGTGGTAGGTTGCAATCGTTTGCAAGTTAGGCTACCAATGCGTGTGTGTTTGGCATGTGCCAATGGCATGTGCGGAATGCCTTGGTGGTAGGTTGCATGGTTTGCAAGTTAGGCTACCAACGTGTGTGTTTGGCATGTGCCAATGGCATGCGTGGCCATTAGGGCCGTGGTTTTGGTAGGAAAAGCTACCAGCGAGCATGTTGGCATGTGCCAATGGCATGCGTGGCCATTAGGGCCGTGGTTTTGGTAGGAAAAGCTACCAGCGAGCGTGTTGGCATGTGCCAATGGCATAGCGGCTTGGAAATATGGCTTGTGGTACGTGCTGGCATGTGCCAATGGCACGTACGGCCATGTTGACCTAGTTGCACGTTTTGCAAGCCTAGGGCTCTATATTTGGCATGTGCCAATGGCATAGCGGCTTGGAAATATGGCTTGTGGTACGTGTTGGCATGTTCCAATGGCACGTGCGGCCATGTTGACCTAGTTGCACGTTTTGCAAGCCTAGGGCGCTATATTTGGCATGTGCCAATGGCGTAGCGGCTTAATTTGGCATGGTTGCCAATGAGTGCGATATGTAGTTTGGTTTTGGCGTCGGCGCCATGGTGCGCAAAGTGTGCGGCTTGGTTTTGGCGTCGTTGCCATGGTGCGCGGTGTGCGGCTTGGTTTGGCGTCGTTGCCATGGTGCGCGGTGTGCGGCTTGGTTTGGCATTGTTGCCATGGTCGCGCAGTGTGCGGCTTGGTTTGGCATTGTTGCCATGGTGCGCGGTGTGCGGCTTGGTTTGGCATTGTTGCCATGGTTCGCAGTGCGGCTGGTTTGGCATTGTTGCCATGGTGCGCAGTGTGCGGCTTGGTTTGGCATTGTTGCCATGGTGCGCGATGTGCGTCTTGGTTTGGCATTGTTGCCATGGTGCGCGGTGTGCGGCTTGGTTTTGGAATTAGGGTTACGTGTTTGAAATCCCTAATCTGGTATTTTGAAAAATACCCCTATTAATTATTTACACCTGAGTTAAATGCTCTTAGTTAATGTGTTGCGGGTAACACTAGGTCATGAGGTTTTACGATTTTACCCCTTGTTTAAAAACCACCATCAACACCAATGCAAAAAATTGTTGTTTTAATGAAGTCACATTGATGGTGTTTTTTAAACGAGGGTAAAATCGTGAAACCTAATGACCTAGTGTTACCCGCAACACATTAACTAAGAGCATTTAACTCAGTGTAAATATTAATAGGGGTATTTTTCAAAATACCGATTAGGTTTTCAAATACGTAACCCTAATTCCAAATAAGGCCGCACATCGCGCACCATGGCAACAATGCTGCACAAGCCGCATATCGCGCACCATGGCAACAATGCCAAACCAAGCCGCATACTGCGCACCATGGCAACAATGCTAGACCAAGCCACATATCGCGCACCATGGCAACAATGCCAAACCAAGCCGCATCATCACACCATGGCAACAATGCCGCATTGCCGTCTATCACGCACCATGGCAACAATGCCAAACCAAGCCGCATATCATGCACCATGGCAACAATGCTAAAACAAGCCGCATACTGCGCACCATAGCAACAATGCCAAACCAAGCCGCATATCGCGTACTCATGGCAACAAAGCCAAACCAAGCCGCACACTGCGCACCATGGCAACAATGCCAAACCAAGCCGCACACCGCGCACCATGGCAACAAAGCCAAACCAAGCCGCACACTGCGCACCATGGCAACAATGCCAAACCAAGCCGCATATTGGCACCATGGCAACAATGCCAAACCAAGCCGCATACTGCGCACCATGGCAACAAAGCCAAACCAAGCCGCACACTGCACACCATGGCAGAAAATGCCAAACCAAGCCGCATTAATCGCGCACCACGACAGCGACGCCAAAACCAAACTACATATCGCACTCATTGGCAACCATGCCAAACTAAGCCGCTATGCCTTTGGCCCACGCCAAATATAGCGCCCTAGGCTTGCAAGACTTGCAACTAGGTCAACATGGCCGTACGTGCCATTGGCACATCCCAACACGTCTTGCGCAAGCCATATTTCCAAGTCGCTATGCCTTTGGCCCATGCCAAATATAGCGCCCTAGGCTTGCAAGACTTGCAACTAGGTCAACATGGCCGTACGTGCCATTGGCACATGCCAACACGTACCGCAAGCCATATTTCCAAGTCGCTATGCCTTTGGCCCACGCCAAATATAGCGCCCTAGGCTTGCAAGACTTGCAACTAGGTCAACATGGCCGTACGTGCCATTGGCACATGCCAACACATACCGCAAGCCATATTTCCAAGTCGCTATGCCTTTGGCTCACGCCAAATATAGCGCCCTAGGTTTGCAAGACTTGCAACTAGGTCAACATGGCCGTACGTGCCATTGGCACATGCCAACACGTACCGCAAGCCATATTTCCAAGTCGCTATGCCTTTGGCCCACGCCAAATATAGCGCCCTAGGCTTGCAAGACTTGCAACTAGGTCAACATGGCCGTACGTGCCATTGGCACATGCCAACACGTACCGCGAGCCATATTTCCAAGCCGTTATCCCATTGGCACATGCCAAATATAGCGCCCTAGGCTTGCAAGACTTGCAACTAGGTCAACATGGCCGTACGTGCCATTGGCACATGGCAACACGTACCGCAAGCCATATTTCCAAACCGCTATGCCATTGGCACACGCCAAATATAGCGCCCTAGGCTCGCAAATCATGCAACCTACCACCAAGGCATTCCGCACATGCCATTGGCACATGCCAAACACACACGCTTTTGTAGCCTAACTTGCAAACCGTGCAACCTACCACCAAGGCATTCCGCACATGCCGTTGGCACATGCCACACATGCCACTAGCAGCTGCATTACCACTTACACTCGAGGTGCAACTCGCAACGAAGGCATTCCGCACATGCCGTTGGCACATGCCACATGCGTCCCTAGCAGCACCACTTGCACTCAAGATGCAACCAACACTCGAGACATCAACTCAAACTGGGGGATGCTTTCTAGGGTTTTGGTTTGGCGGTCACAGCATGCAGCGTACATTACGCTCACATTAAGAAAGCGTGAAAAGGAATAAAGCGGTCAAATAAAAGAGGAAATAATGGTGAAAACGTTTTCACCCATTAACACCATGCGGTTACCACCTCCTCCCATTATTTCACCCTTTACTCTCTTCCTTCATGAGGACAGGGTACGTTTCAATCTCGACTTGTATAAATAGGTCTTACCTATTTCCACCATACAACAAGTCTCGGTCAGGAGAAAAATACTACACTCTCAGAAAGGCAACTTTGCAAGCTCTCCCCAAAAAAGCTTCCACCTCTTGCAAGCTTCCTAAGCTTTCACTTTCTGATACAAGTCGAGATACTACTCTCCCAGAATTATTCTGGTCTCAACACCTTTCTTTGCTTCCCTCCCAAAATCAACCCTTCTCCTCCACTTTGTGACCGACAAGTCCTGAACGGCCATTTCTTGGTTTAGGCCGGACTTGTACGCATTGATCTCTCGAATCTATAAAGTGCTCACATGCAGCACATTTGTTTAGGGTTTGAACCGGTTTTCTCACTCACCTACCGAATTTACCGAAATCGGCGAGAAACGATTTTTACCCATAAACAATTGGCGACCACAAAGTGGGAGGATTGATCTATCGGCTATAATGTCAGACTGTCGATCTCGTTTTTCGACCCAAATGTCAAGATGGTAGGGGAAGGCGACTCAATCCGACTCAACTGCAAGACGACCCGGTTATCAGTTGTAAAACTACACCTGAAAACTGGGGAGTCGTCGAAGATCCTACCAGCGATTGGGGACTTGCGACTCACTCAGACTCAATCGCCGACAACCCGGTTATCGGTTGTTAAAACTACACCCGAAAACCGGGGACTCGGCGAAGACGCTACCCCAGCAATTGGGGACTAATCAAGTGCTACCAGCCAAAGCCGCCTTGCTACCAGCAAAGCCGCCTTTTACTTGGAGACATGCGTGTTTGCAAGTGAGTAAATTTAGATTGGGCAAGATATACGATCTGTTTTTAGGTTCTTAATAAAACCGCCATACTATTGCGTTTTGTGCCTATTGCTA
The DNA here is from genome assembly GCA_023531295.1 of Papaver armeniacum. Lineage (NCBI taxonomy): Eukaryota > Viridiplantae > Streptophyta > Magnoliopsida > Ranunculales > Papaveraceae > Papaver > Papaver armeniacum. The sequence continues at coordinate 1,607,681 of JAJJWW010004015.1, read as the reverse complement.
GCACACACTTTCATAAAAGCAATATTCCTTTCCCAAAACATAATCAGAGTTATATTATCAAAACCATTCATCCCAGAAATAATCCAATACCCTAAAAAGCTACAAGTTGTCTATCAAAGGTCAAGTTTTGAACCAGACATCCAATATGTCTTTCAAAAAAAAAAACCTAAATGAAAGTTTAACGGAGAAACGTTCAAGGAAAATCATCCAACGAAGTCCGCTCTTCTTGAGAAAGTCAACTTCGCATCTTCAAGAGCCGCTCTCTTCATAGTCAACATCTTGGAAAGCTTTTCGAGTTCCATCTCTGTCGTGCAATCTCCTCGGCGGAAAGGCTTTCGATTGTCGCATCTTTCAACTTTGGATCTCGGCAAGGCCTTCGACAAACCACGAAGTGTTGAACCCCTTTTCTACGCACACGTCGCGATGGTGCTCCCAGTCGGCAATAACGTCTTGAAACGGTGTGACCAGTCCACCTCACGCATGTCCTCGATGGAAGATAAAGCCTCTTCCACACGCTTAACCGGCGCAAATCGACTAGTGACTTTCTTGGTTGTAGCCATATGTCCGTGCTTCTCCCGGATTCGGTGTACAACGCCTCATGCTTAGTCGGCACGCTAAAGCCGCCAACCAGCACATGACCCGGATAAGGAACCAAGTACGGGGGATCAAAAATTGCGCTTTGCACTGGCCTCACTACTCACAGAGGGTCTTCTTCCATGTCTACGACAGCAACCATCGAGAATCATCCACCGTTTGAACCACATCCGTGCCGGCAATTGGATAACGCCCATCTCCAAGTCACCAACGGTGGTCACCAAAGGCGAGTTTTCGTGCGGCTCTACCCCAGGATCATCCTCCGAACCGGATTCCTCCTGCGAACTTGAGTCAGATATTTCCCAAAAGAGGAAACAAAAGAAGAAAGAAAAGAAGTGTGAAACTCACCGAACCACTTCCCGAAACAGATGCAATCTTCTTCAGGAGGAATCACTCACTTGTTGAACCTTCTTCTCTCTCGACTCATCATCGCTATGAGAAGGCTCAATGCTACTGGAGTTCTTTGAAGAAATTGCCGTCTCCCGGCAACGTGCAAGAGCAAAAAAAGCATTAACACTACCGAAGCCCCGAAGGAAACAAGACACATGTTCTCACTAGAAATTCACATGTTTTGAGACAAACCAATGAAGAGGCGACACATACCTGGTTATTGGAAGAAGCGAAAGACACAAGAGCCGTGGGAGGATCTTGTGAAACCGTCCGGAACCCGCCAAGCACGATTCTTCGTTCTCCGTTCCTTGGCACGGGGATTTCAGATTGCTAGGCAACTTTAAGCAGGATCTCTCAACATTGGATACTCCTTCAAAACTGCTTGGGGAAGGTTTGCAACGAACGTTTTCCACCACGTTATTCACAAAATCTCGGATCATAATAAACTCGTCGCACCAAAACTCATTATAGCCGAAGGTCGTCGGGTTACTCTTCCCATTTGAAATAAGGGAAGACGGATACCCGGTTTAAGGGCACTGGCATCAAGGGCAACACGCAATGAATCCTTAGGGATCACCGGCCGGTAAACAAGAGGCACCCCTTGATCGAAACCCATGTGACGAGCAGCACGGTCAATATTGTAAGCAGCTATCTGGAAAGACCCCACGAAGAAAGACGGTATGTAACCGAGCAAGCAGCTTTGAGTGAACAGGTTTTCACCAACGCTCAAATCGTCATCGAAGACAAAGACATGAGCGGAGCGAGAAGCAAAGGTGTCAATTTGAGTCACTGACCTATGGGCCGGCCCCCATGGACGAAAATTGATTTCATGCAACTTATCAAGAAAACTAACCAAGCTCACGCCAACTCTTGGACGCCTGTTCACCCATCGAAGAATTCGTGAGCCCCCCCAACTCACGGGAAGCGAAGGCAGCGGTTTCGGAGCATACTTCTCGAAGTGCTCCCATAGCCAGACTTGCAGAAAAGCAATGTGCACATATGAATCCACTTTCATGAAACCATTCGAAACTTGCATGTTTGCAACTAGGTGATCCGGATGCACATACAGGGAACCAAGGAACAGACTTACCAATGGGAAGAACTTCACCCTTTGCCAACTTCACAAGCAATCGCTAACAACTCCGGTCTTATTCCTTTCTTGCCGTAACCGTCATCAAAAATGTCTCGGACAACCAGAGCCAAAAATGCTTTGCGACATTAAGATCACTTTGCTTTTACATTCGGGCTCCAACTCGTCCGGAAACCATTGAGATATCCACCAACCGTAAGGGCACCTTTCATCCTCTTTCCGGGCAGAATCCTTCGACTTCGCAATGGAGTCTTTCCGAGCAAAATCCCCCAAAATTAGCGGCCAGGTCATCCCGCATCTTCACCTCACTTTCAGATAATTGGATTTTAAGATTCCCAGCTTACTCAAGATTCAACAAGAGAGCCACACTCTCCAAGGAGAAAGTTATCTCGCCCCATCTACATATGATTGTATGGGTGTCCGAACACCATCTGGAGATGAAAGCAACCAAGCCCGGGATATCCTTCCTAATCTGGAGATTTCATCAAAGTCTTGACAGCATCAATGACCTGCGCTCGAGTCAAGTTGGTATTTATATGCTCCTTGATCACTATGAACTCAACGCATCTATCAAAAGAACGCAATGGGCTTTGACACATCCACGAAGTCAATGTTGGAAGAAGAATATACCCCTTTATGAAGACGAAACCGAATGGTGCTCTCTGGGCAAACCGAACGTGTCTTCCTTTCATCCTCACCACCGGTTAGCAAAATTGGCATGAAACACGGGTGATTCTTCCGAGCGGGGCGAGGGCTCTAGTGAAGAATTCATCATCTGTGTTCGGTTTGGAATTATGAGCATCCTTCGACGAAGTGAAATTTGGTTCAGGTAACATCTTATCGAATTCCTTCATAACAATTTGGTAATAAGATATCTGCACAAAACAAACGGAGAAAGACGAAGTTATCTCCCTGACACATAATCGTACCAAAAAAAAAAAAAAAAAAAAAAAAAAGGGGAAGGAGGACGTATTTTATTCGGGTTCAAGACTATATACACAGTATTTTATTCGGGTTCAAGACTATATACACAATATTTTATTCGGGTTCAAGACTATATACGCAGTATTTTCTATACGGGTACAAGTGTGTCTACAGTATCTTTCTTCGGGTTCAGAATTATATACGGAGCATCCTCTACGGGTTCAAAATACACACGCAAGTATTTTCTTCAGGGGTTCAAATATTTCTTTCAGGACCGAAAATTCATATATGCAATATTTCCTACGGGTTCAAACAATATATGCAGTATTTCCCTTGGTTGCATACATATAATATTTTCTACAAGAGGCACGCCAAGAAATCATATGCAAGGATTGTGGAAGCGCCTACTCTTAAGGTTTACACCTACGTGAAAAGAAAAAAAAAAGAGAGAAAAGTACTCGAAGACATACCTGGAAGCCGGTTTCTCTTTGCCGCTAGTATGAAAAGAGGAAAGAATAAAGCGCAGGATGGGGAGAAAGGGGCTTTATATATATATATATATATATATATATATATATATATATAGGCGTGAAGACTTTGAAATAGGGAAGGATTTCCCTTTTACCAAAATCACGCGTGTAAGAAACGGGCCCACAAAGGGTGCGACTTCCCAATGTCGCCCAAGTCACGCCTGCAAGCACGCACGGTTTCTACACTTTGCGCCGGTCCCACCAGCTAGCACACTCAGTTTCCCAATTCACGCCAACTTCCCAACGTCGCCCAAGCTGCACCGGCCCCACCAATTGCGCCGACACCGCAACACGCACGGCTTCTACATTTTGCGCCGGTCCCACCAGCTAGCACACTCGGTTTCCCAACTCACGCCAACTTCCCAACGTCGCCCAAGCTGCACCTGGCCCACCAATGTGCCCGGCCTCCCGATTTGTGCAAAACTACCCGAGAGGCAAGGATTTCAAATCCTATTTATAAAAGGTCGAGACAAGCCTCCTTCAATTTTCTTTACGGTTTCTTTGTTAATAGTTTGTCACCATCTTATGCTTACCTCGCAACAAAGCCCCTGTTCCGAGCTAGCGGGGGACTTAATGTTGATGGTGTTTTTAAACCAGGGGGTAAAATCGTAAAACCCCATGACCTAGTGTTACCCGCAACTCATTAACTAAGAGCATTTAACTCGGGTGTAAATAATTAATAGGGGTATTTTTTCAAAATACCCAGTTAGGGTTTTCAACACGGAACCCTAATTCCAAATCAAGCCGCACACTGCGCACCATGGCAACAATGCCCGGACCAAGCCGCATCTGCGCACCATGGCAACAATGCCGGACCAAGCCGCATCTTTGCACCATGGCAACAATGCCCGGACCAAGCCGCATATCATCGCACCATGGCAACAATGCCAGACCAAGCCGCATATCTGCGCACCATGGCAACAATGCCAAACCAAGCGCATCTTGCGCACCATGGCAACAAAGCCAAACCAAGCCGCACACTGCGCACCATGGCAACAATGCCAAACCAAGCCGCACACTGCGCACCATGGCAACAAAGCCAAACCAAGCCGCACACTGCGCACCATGGCAACAATGCCAAACCAAGCCGCACTTCACAGCACCATGGCAACAATGCCAAACCAAGCCGCATACTGCGCACCATGGCAACAAAGCCAAACCAAGCCGCACACTGCACACCATGGTAGCAAATGCCAAACCAAGCCGCACACTGCGCACCATGACAGCAACGCCAAAACCAAACTACATATCGCACTCATTGGCAACCATGCCAAACTAAGCCGCTATGCCTTTGGCCCACGCCAAATATAGCGCCCTAGGCTTGCAAGACTTGCAACTAGGTCAACATGGCCGTACGTGCCATTGGCACATGCCAACACGTACCGCAAGCCATATTTCCAAGTCGCTATGCCTTTGGCCCACGCCAAATATAGCGCCCTAGGCTTGCAAGACTTGCAACTAGGTCAACATGGCCGTACGTGCCATTGGCACATGCCAACACGTACCGTGAGCCATATTTCCAAGCCGCTATCCCATTGGCACATGCCAAATATAACGCCCTAGGTTTGCAAGACTTGCAACTAGGTCAACATGGCCGTACGTGCCATTGGCACATGCCAACACGTACCGCAAGCCATATTTCCAAACCGCTATGCCATTGGCACACGCCAAATATAGCGCCCTAGGCTCGCAAATCATGCAACCTACCACCAAGGCATTCCGCACATGCCAAACACACACGCTGGTAGCCTAACTTGCAAACCGTGCAACCTACCACCAAGGCATTCCGCACATGCCACACACGCCACTAGCAGCTCATGGCATTACCACTTACACTCGAGGTGCAACTCGCAACGAAGGCATTCCGCACATGCCGTTGGCATATGCCACATGCGTCCCTAGCAGCACCACTTGCACTCAAGATGCAACCAACACTCGAGACATCAACACAAACCGGGGATGCTTTTCGGGGTTTTGGTTTGGCGGTCACAAAGATGCGCCGTACACTACGCTCACATTAAGAAAGCGTGAAAATGAATAAAGCGGTCAAATAAAAGAGGAAATAATGGTGAAAACGTTTTCACCCATTAACACCATGCGGTTACCACCTCCTCCCATTATTTCACCCTTTACTCTCTTCCTTCATGAGGCGAGGGTACGTTTCAATCTCGACTTGTATAAATAGGTCTTACCTATTTCCACCAGACAACAAGTCTGGGTCAGGAGAAAAATACTACACTCTCGGAAAGGCAACTTTGCAAGCTCTCCCAAAAAAAGCTTCCACCTCTTGCAAGCTTCCTAAGCTTTCACTTTCTGATACAAGTCGAGATACTACTCTCCCGCATTATTCTCGGTCTCAACACCTTTCTTTGCTTTCCTCCCAAATCAACCCTTCTCCTCCACTTTGTGACCAAGAAGCAAGTCCGGAACGGCCATTTCTTGGTTTAGGTGGACTTATACTGATTGATCTCTCGAATGTATAAAGTGCTCACGTGCAGCACATTTGTTTAGGGTTTGAACCAGTTTCTCACTCACCTACCGAATTTACCGAAATCGGCAGAAACGATTTTTACCCATAAACAGAAGCTTAACATGTATACGGGTATACAAGTTAATAAGACCCTAGTTAATTATACTTGTGACCCCATCTAGTCGCTGCCCACTAAAAAATTATGGATTTTTTTTTTTGGTTAATTATACTTCTTACCCTAGAAAACATTGGTCTTCAATTATGAAACAATTGTTGTTACGAGTAGATAATAGTTGCACGCTAAAAAAAGTTGTGGATAATATCTGTACACTAAAAAAATAGTGTGAATAATAGTTGTTGAAGAATTATATGAATGATATATGCAAAATATAAAAAAAGAATGTTGGGAGTAATGGTCGTACTTTGGATTTGGATGTGCGTCAGGCTATCAAGAATGTTGTCGGTCGCCAAAATACCAAGTATTTGGAAAAATGCACATCGCAAGGCTACGAGTTTTGTGCTTTAGCCTTTACTACTCTTGGTGAGCTTGGTGACGGAACAACAGACTTTATTAAACGTCTTCGCAATTACATGGCTAGGCATGATGCTAATGTGCGTGTAGGAGATTTCCTTTTCATAGGTTAAGTGTGGTCGTTCAAAAAGGAGTTGGAGCCCAGCTTGTTGCTCGGCTACCGACTAGTTTCTTGTCTGATGAGAACTCTTTCGAAATATAATAAAGTTTGTAAATTTAAGGAAAAAAAATAAAAAATTTAAAAATCATTTAAGATGTAAAAATTTCTAGAAAAACAAATGTTTGATATTTGTATTTACCATCGTTGTGTAGGTTTTTCAAAAAACTTTCTAAATTTATAAAATTTGTCAAATTCGTAGGTATGATTTATGAGACAAATATATATAAGTTGGTTTAACAATTATACTCTTAAAAAAATAGAGTTTATTACCTGCTTTATTATATTTTTACACAAAAAAATTCCTGCCATTAAGATATTATATTTAATGACATCATTAGACACTTCTATTCATATGATCCTCAAGATTAGTAACAAAGATTCATTTCTTTTCTCTTCCCTTCTATGGACAAGGTGAAATGCCCCGGATGGTGAACCTTTATCTTTTTAATTAGATGTGTAATTTACCGTCTACTACGTACTAGGCAATGGTATGGCCCTTTTTTCACATTAAGCTTTTACTTCTTCAGTGTACGGAACACAGTAAAAAATAGTTTAAACTACAAAAAGAAATTGTTTCTAAAGAAAATCTTAACCTTAATCCTCCAAAGAAAAACTATAAAACTAACGGGGAAGGATCCGTTGACATGGTTATATTTTTTCTACCAAACCCAACCGGCAATGAATTTAAAGTTAAGATTTTGGCGACATGTTCCTCGTATAAAACTCTACATTCCTACTAAAAATGAGAGAATTCCGAAATACGAAACTTCACCATCCACATATTTTTAATCTTCAATGGTTGATATCCAAAATGGTAGGTGTCATTTTTGGTGGGAGTGTAGAGACTTATAAGAAGAACATGTCATCAAAAAATTAGCCTCGAATTCATTGCCCGTTGAGTTTGGTAGAGAAAATGGCGCTATAATGTCAAGATTATGTCATTATAACCATGTCAACGGATCCTAGCCCAAAACTAAATTGATTTAGAAAGAATGTTAAGGAAATCACATAAGGACTAGGCACAAGTGGTGTGGCTTGAAGGTATACTGGAGAAGGCAACTCAAGTGGTAGTTTAGGCATTGGAGTCAGCTATTATTGATGAGTTGTTATATTTGGGTGTGAACTAGTTATCTTTACCTAGCAATTACCTAATTTTATGTTGGAGAAAATGAGTTTTAAATAAAAAGGTTTTATGGTCTTGGTGTGGTTTGATCTAATGACCTAAGGGTCTAAGGATACTCACTCATTTTCGGGTGAATGAAGTGGAACCTTTAGTCCCACATTGTGGAAAACTAAAGAGGAGCTCCACTATATAATCATACTTATGTATGAATTGTAGAACGTGGGTGGAGCGGGTGTGCAAAAATACATATTTTTACCCATGTGATATGCGCGTATGCCATGCACCAAGTCCCTTGTCTACGCGGATTTATTTTTGGGGAGTTTTTCTTTAGGAAATTAATTCCAAAATTAATTCTATAGAGTTTTATTTATGGTAAAATTCCTTTTACTTGTTTTTGAAGAAAACCAAAAACCTAACTTGATTTGCAAGTATTTCATCCTATAAATACAACTCGAAAATCTGTTTTCAAGACATTGAAAAAATTCTTCTTTTATTCTAGGGTTTCTTCATACGTTTTTTACCTCCATCCCTGTTGCTGAGTTCGAAGAATGGGTAACTTACGTTGTGCTAACTCAAGTTATATCGGGCGCCTTATCCTGGACACATCTTCGCTGTGAGGGGTTTAGCATTACTCAACTCGAGTATACCCGCGAACTAATGTGTTAAGGACAACTTGTTGAACCTGTGATTCTGCCCTCGTCAAGTTATTTCGGTAGAATTGTTTCGCATTAGTTCTTTACATATTATTTTGATACATCTAACGTGCTGTTCATTGTTGCAAGATTCCAACATTTAATGCACTAGCTTTAGCTTTTGGAGAGATATATTGCCTTGCAAGATTTTGTTAGATATGGATTTGGATGCTCATGGACCTCGCACTTCCTTTTCTTTTTCTTCAGAGTTTTCACATTTATTTACCAACTCTGCAACCTCTAAAAATAAAATTTATACTCCCTCCGTTCCGTTTTAGATGACGTTTTAGGGTTATTTTTTTGTTCCATAATATTTGAAGGTTTTCATATTTTTCCACAAAACTTCCAATAACACCCTAACATTTTGTCTTGGAACTATAAGTTCATTTTTAAATGCACTAATAGTAATTAATGCTTGAAGACTTTTCTCAAGGGTATAGATGGAAAATCTTCCTATCTCTCTCCATTTCTTAATCTGCGTGAAAACTCCAAAAACATCATCTAAAATGGAACGGAGGGAGTAGGTGTTTTCTTCGACTCTTCAAGAAAGAAGGCGACCTTTTATATGACTAGGAGGAGGCTGACTTACCTGAATGAAACAATGGGGGTGGTGGTATTTAGATATGTAGTTTCTTATGACTTCCCCATTGTTTTCATGAAGATTTCTAAATGTAACCTCCTCATTGTTTATTTTTACTAGGATCCTCCTCATTGTTTGATTAGTCTGACTTATACTTGTTCCTGACAATTTATCTTGACTCAGACTCTGAGTCAGATTAGTCAGTTAAATATGTGTTTACAATATGTGTTTCCTTATCTACGAACTGCGTACCTGCATTGTAACTAACTGTTCTTTTATCTCTTTCTTCATCTTGTTTTTTGATGTCCAGGCAACATAAGAATTTATGGTCTTTAATTTGATGAAGATTCCAAAGCCAAAAGGATCCTGACGTAGCCTTCTGCAAATATCATTGTATCATACAACCAACAAAGAAATTTCTTTAGCCGGCCAAACATATCCCTTAGGGGAAAACAACAAACGTGTCAGAACATAACTGTTTGCCCAAACATATGCTCTGATCAGTCTAGCGCTAATCTTGAAGATACTGCGGAATGAAGACAACTTTACTAGGAAGCCGGTAAAGTTACTTAACTAAAATATGAAGATTTTATTAGTACATTACAGTGATATCTCTCTATTACTAGTACAACCACACATATTTTGTTACAACTAAGCCTAATCAAATTTCCTCAAAAATAAAAGGTTTTGAGTTACAGCTTTTGCGTGTTCATTAAAAGTGACTTTGTCGAAGAAGCCATCGAAGAATTAGTAGTACTTGATGAACTTGTATAAGCACCAGTTGTAGTACTAGTATTAGTGTTGCTAGTATGACTCTTATATGCAAAATCTGACAGTTTCATGGCAGGTGTATAGTATATTGGCACGGGTAATTTCCCTGGCAAACTAGGCAATGTTGCTTCTTGACTTAGGACTTGAATTGCTTGCTTCATGGAAGGCCGTGCTTTATAATCTGGGTGAGCACACCATAGTCCAACAATCATCAATCTTTTCATCTGTTCTTCATTGAAATTCTTATTGAGTTGCGCATCGGCTGCATCGAGAAGTTTTCCCGTTCCATAAAGATCCCACACCCACGGCAGTAATCTCACCTTGGATTCTTCAAGCTTCGGCTCAACAGGTTTTCTTCCACAGGCGATTTCCAAACAAACATTTCCGAAACTGTAAACATCGGATTCTTTACTTGCCCTTCCAGTAGTTACACATTCCGGTGCTAAATACCCCATTGTTCCAGCTAAAACCGTAGTCTGTGACCCTAATTCATGATCCACAAACCTAGCCAGACCAAAATCTCCTAGTTTTGCATTGAAATTTGAATCTAACATCACATTACTTGATTTGATGTCTCTATGTACTACACATTGTTCCCATTCTTCGTGTAAATATAGCAAAGCGGAAGCAAGCCCTTGAGCTATTTTGTATCTCAGTGCCCAGCTAAGAATATGACTTCCCTTTCCGAAAAGATGAGAATCCAAACTCCCATTAGGCATGTACTCGTAAACCAACAGGAATTCACCGTAATCGTGACACCAACCGATCAAACGAACAAGATTTCGATGTCTTATACGGCTAATCACTGTGACTTCTGATATGTATTCTTTCTTTCCTTGGCTTGATCCTCTTGATATCCTCTTAACTGCTATAGTTTCATTTTTCTCATCTTCGCCTTTTAAAACACCTTTGTAGACACATCCAAACCCTCCTTCACCGAGCTTTCCTTCGTCACTGAAGTTGTTAGTAGCCAACACAAGTTCCTTATATGTAAACCTTCTCGGTCCAGTTCCTTTGACAAACTTGTCTTCCATTGAAGCATCCAGCGAGATTTCTTTCTTCCCTTGTTTCTTCTTTTTCAGGTAATTTCTATACGTGATCGTTACGTACACTGACACAGCTAGGACGACAACAATAACTACAACAAGAACAGCAGCCAGAGCAGTAATATTCTTTCGCGACGATTTACTTTGGTCAGCACTTGTCACGAAATCCCAAGATAGAATTTGATGTAGTTCCGTTGAGGGACCAGTAGATGCTGAAAACCCTACGATCACAGTTTCTGAAAGAACCGTCGTTAAATCGAAAGGGTAAGTTATATTTGGAACACCATTATATGTTTGTCCTGGCGTGTAGGTTAAGTAAACATATAAACTTTTGGTAGTAGAGTTGTATCCAATCCAAGTTGATCCTCTTTTACCACCTCGCATTTCAGTTGGCCATTTCATGGTCGTAGCAGAAACAATAGAATTTATATCGATGCCGACGTGGTTGTCATCAGGATCAAACTCATTCTTAAACGTGTCGTATTCAACTGCTATAAGATGGTTAGAAGCCAAGCCGTCAGAAGATGCATTGAATAATCCCAACCATTCTGAACTAGAGTTCATGGGCAGTTCGGAACCAACAGGCGCCATGAAAAATGCAAGACCTTCTCCATGTTTATCTTGATCTAATCCGTTGATGATGAACTCAAAATGAGTAACAAAGTCTGCAACAACCCGAGTTTTAGCATCCCAAATTTGAATGGGCATGGAATAAATGGCACGACCGGAACTATTCACTAAGGTACCATCAACTTGGTTTTTAGTTAGCTGAATGATATTATCGGGTGAAGGGAACGCGTCCCCGGAGAATATTATGTTTGGCGAAGTACGAGGAAAAGATGAGAAATTGAAGATTGTTTCTTGAGTAGTTTTGGGAAGAGTATGAAGTAAAAGAAGAATGTAAAAGATAGTGAACGGAAATGATGGAAAATTAGGAGACATTTCTTGCTGCAGGGGAATGGAATTTGGTTAGGGAATTTGTTGCTTAATATGGTTGAGTTTGGAGAATAGAGAACTGCGAATCGGATAATAAAGGACGGACGAACTTAGGGACTTGTATTCAAGTGATTTTTGTTGTTTTGTACAAGGCCGGCAACAATGAAGAATAATTAATTGTGTGTATATATGATGCTACGTTTTTTTGTTCCATTTGGAAAAACCACCTGATTTTAGGAAAAGAAAACGGCCAAGTTTACAAATATAATGCGAGGAATGATTCAAAGTGACTAAAGACCAGCCGGAAGTATGAAAGTCAGCCTTCTGACAGATTAGGAAAAATACCCTATTATTGGTCCCATGCCTCCTTCAAAAAACGCCCCCATCAAAAAATTTCTCGGTTAATTAGAGGAGCTCAAGTGGGTGGGTGTAAAATGAAGAAATTGATTCTTATCGCAACGAAGCTGAACCTTGTGGAATTTGATTACTCAGACAACTGTTTGTTAAGGGATTGTTACAAGCATTTTTCTATTTTATTTATGTGGTTGCTCTGTGTGCTTAGGGCTTCTGATGCAAATCCTCATGTTCGACAGTTGTGGGTTTGATTCTCGTTATTGTACCCGCAACTTGGCTTTATAGAAAATGTTGCACAATACACACAAAAATGGGGTTACATATAGGTTTTACTCTGATGAGCAATGTATTACACACACACACACAAAAAAAAAAAAAAAAAAAAAAAAAAAAAAATGCAAAATATGAACATCAAAACTCTATATTGAGGGTTCACTAGTTATTGCACAAAACAGATTTATGCGAATGTAATACGGAAAATGGGTCATTTATCCAAAAAACTTTAAAACATGGTTCAAATAAACGAGTAAAAATTATTATAGGTGAAATGGACAAAAAATAAATAGAAAAGATGAAACTGGATTCATCCTGGCTTAAACTTAAAAAATAGCGAGGATGAAACTGGATGCATCCTGATGTAAATTAAAAATAAGAAAAAATATTTGAAATTGGGTAGGATGAAACTGGTTACATCCTGACTATTTTTATATTTTTGTCCCTTTAAACAATATTAAAATGTAAATGTCTTTTCCCCCAGGAATTATTGATTTTGGTCTTTTTAACCAATTTTGTGAATGTAATAGGGATTTGGAAGGTGAAGAACTAGCAGAAGACAAAATTGCTTGAGACAAATTGGTGTTGGTACAACAAGTACACTGACTACCATCTGTTTGCGAACTTGTTGAGTAACCATAAGATGATGCAAAAGCAAGCTTACACATGTGCATCGCCGGTGAAAAATACACCGGAGTGGGCAATTTTGATGGAAGATTTGGTAGTGGAGATTCGAAATTCAGAATATTGATAACTTGCCTAATGGAAGGTCTAGTTGTAGGATCAGGATGAGCACACCATAGGCCTAGAACCATCAACCGTTCGATTTGCCGCTCATCGAAGTTTAGATTTAGTCTTTCATCGGCTGCTTCAATGATCTTTCCACTTCCATAGAGTTCCCAAACCCACTCTACAAGGACTTTCCTATTTTGTTCGACCGGCTTCCTTCCACAAGCGACCTCAAGTGCAACAATTCCAAAACTATAAACATCGGATTCCTTACTAGATTTACCTGTAGTAACACATTCAGGTGCTAGGTAACCCATTGTTCCGGCTAAGACCGTTGTTTGAGAACCTAGCTCATGATCAACAAGCCGTGCTAAACCAAAATCCCCGAGTTTAGCATTAAAATTTGAATCTAGCATTACATTACTTGATTTAATATCTCTGTGAACTACACACTGTTCCCATTCTTCGTGTAGATATAGCAACGCAGAAGCTAAACCAAGAGCTATTTTGTACCTGACTTCCCAAACTAGAACATTTTCCCCTCGGAAAAGATGGTTATCAAGGCTCCGATTTGGCATGAATTCATACACTAGAAGTGGAGTATCAGCATATTAATCTTGCTTAGATCAACAATATGAAACAAACTTGAATTCCCACTGAAAACAGGATTATCAGCATAAGTTAGAAAAACACTCAAGTTTTTAGAAGTGGAGTTATAAGTTACCCAAGCATTAGCTCTTCTTCCATCCTTAATACTACTATTCCATGAGACGTTAGCTACAGATTCAATCGAGTTAACGTTGATACCGACATGATTCTCACTCGGATCCCATGAGTTCTTAAACGTGTCAAACTCAACCGCAACAATCTGATTCTCTGGTGCAGGTACCAAAGGTTTTTTTGAACTCAATAAGCCAAGAGCTCCACCATTTGATTCTGGAGGAAGTGTAGACCCGAAAGGTGCAAGAAAGAAAGTCATACCATCGCCAAATTTATCCTGGTTAACAGCTCTTATGATAAAAGAAAAGGTTGTACTAAAATCAGTGACTCTTCCACTGGCTGCATCCCAAAGCTGTATTGGTTCTGGATAAGTTGCACGACCAACACTGAAAGTAAGAGGTCCATCAGCTCGATTCTTTGTGAGGTCGAGCACATTATTCGACGTGAACGAATCGTTTTCCAAGTTTATTTTAAGGCCGTTAAAGGCGAAGTTTGGGTAATTAAAAGAAACTGAAGAAGTACTACTTGGAAGAACAACAAATATGATCATGGAGAACATTAAGAAACGAGAGAAGAGTCCCACCATGGTTGATGAAACTGAGTTAATGGACTTAAATTATTTTAATCTTCTTTATGTCAGGGACAAGACCAAGACCAAGAAGAGTTCTTTATGTGAGGACAAGAACAAGAAAAAGAACAAGACCAAGAACTCTTCTTGGTTACACTACAAAAGTTTCATCATCAGCAGTTAGCCATTAGCTCTGGTCGTGCTTCTCGAACACTTGCACAAACTGGATAATTAATATGGCGACGCATGAGGGCAGCAGGGTCGGGCCATGCTATACGTAAATACTAACCACTAGCTTTGACTAGGACTACTCATAAGAATGTCCATATGTCAGTTTGTTTAGGAAAATGTCTTGTCATTCGAATCCACTTATATGGGACATGATACTTGCACCCAAAACAAATTTTCAAGATCGAAAGCAACCAAAAATCTGCTCATATGTTAAAAAGCTGGTATTTGATTTTAGCATGTATCTATATTTTTCATATTTTAATTAATTAGAAGACTAATCTGTATCTACAATGGCCGTTAACAGTGCCGGAGCCATAGGGAGATAAATGGGTCTCTAGACCCTACTTGTTGTTGACATTTAGTTAGAAGTAGCTTATTTATTTGTTTACCGGGAAAAAAAAAAACTTATTTATAGGTCGCACCATCAACAAATCTAGTTTTGAAGGGGTCAAAGCTGTGAAGTTAAACAAAGTTGAGAAATATCATCAGACATCGCTGTGTAAACTGCCTTCATTTATGGGAAGGTTGTAACAAATAATGATCGAGATAGAGTGGTAAACACAGAGAGAACAAATGGAGAAGAGTGATTTTATTTCTCTATTGAATTAACAAAACAAGACAAGATAAGAATGAGTTTTTATTTCCAGTGATCTCTTCTACTGAAATTTGAAGTCTATATACTAAAATTATCCGTGATTGTCTAACAACCTACTCAGATGGAAAGGACTAAATCAAAGATACACTCAAACTACTGCTTTTATTTTTATTCCAACTGAAATGACTGAATCAAATGACTAAATCAAACAACTAAATCAAACCTGGAGCTGCACTACTTTGTCACACTCCCCCTTAGTGCAAACTCCCATCAACAAGTCCAAGAGAACTGCGAAAGACTTCAAATTTTGCTAGCAGAAGCGCCTTCGTAAAAATTTCAGCAACTTGATTTTCAGATCGAATTGTATGCAGCCTAATGTCTTGAGTTAACACCTTTTATCGAACAAAATGATAGCTAGTTTCGATGTGTTTAGTACGCGCATGAAACACAGGGTTTCCAGCTAGCCTTATTGCACTTTCATTATCACAATTGATGGGAACCGGATAGTTGATAGTTGTAACAATTTCCTGAATTAGTCTTTTAAGCCATATACATTCTTGAGTGTGGAAATTGAATTATTATCCCTACTTTTGATGGGTCTTCACAATTATCCCTATCACCAATATTTATATCCCTCCATCTTTAAAACGAATATGATTTTATTAATAATCCCATAAATACCCTCTATACATTTCTAAAGTTTTAAGGACTCGTCTTTACTTTTGAGTTTCAGATATGAAACTTTCTCTTCTCTTCCTCATCACCTCCGCCATCACCGTCTTCTCCACCTCTTTTCCGCCGGACTGAATAATGGTGGTGGTGGAAAAAATCAAATCGCAACAAGATACCACAGCCGCAACCACCATTTCAGAGTCCGAGATATAAGATTTTAGAGAGAAAAAATATAAGATTGAGAAATTGAAACTCCATCTCTCCTCCACCATCACCATCACGACAACCGTAAGATATGTGACGGTGTCAATTTGCAGGGGTCAATGTATTATTCCTCGACTCACCGGTGGATGCATGTTCGAATTATTGAAAGAAGATACTGATTTGGTATGTATGATTTTCAATTTTGTTGCAGAGATTTAAGATTTGAGAGATAGAGAGTTCTGTGATTGAATTAGAGATCGAGAAGATGTTGAGAGACAAAGAAACAAAGCTGAGATGGGATTTCTGTGAAGATTAAGCCACGGGAAGAGAGATCAGGTCGAGAAATAGAAATGTTGATGTCGATCTCAGAGATTATGGGACCTGGTGCTTTTTGAATCGTGTAGGTTATGGTAAATGATGATTTTCATGGTTTGTAGATGAAATCGAAGGTTGGGTTTTGCTAATTGGAAGATTCAAAAACAATATTGCGCTGAAATTGAAGTTATATGATATGAGTTGTTCTTAAGCTGCGGTGATTGATTTCGAGTGATTAAGAAGGGAGATTGATCTGCTGCTGTGCAAGAAATGAATGAAAGCTGATCTTGAAACTGTTGGTGTTTATGAAGATAAGTTTGATCTCTTACTGTTATTCTAAGTAGTAGCCTAAATTTGATCTTGGGTTTGATTTTTTGGTGTTGATTCAACATGGTTTCTTTTTTTCATTTCGATTTTAAATTGAGCTCTTGATTGTGATTCATTCTAAACCAAGCAAATGGAGTTTGTTGTACTATTGTGGTGGTGGTGGTGATAGAAACATTTTTGTATTGTTGTTGTTGTTGTTGTGGTGGTGGTGGTGGTGGAAGGTGTTGTTACAGCGGTGGTGGTGGATGTTTGTTTGCACTGCAGGTGATAGTGGTGGCTTTTATTGTATGAGTTGGTGGCGGTGTTGGTATGAGTTGTTGTTCTGATTGAAGCCCTGTTGTTGAATGAAATATGGTGGTTATCCTGGTTGAAGCGGCGGTGATATTGGATCAACTATGGTTGTTGATCCATATATTTTGGATCAACTATGGTTGTTGATCCATCTATATGGGATCAATCACGTTGTTGACCCAATTTTTTATTGGATCAACTATGGTGGTTTTGGTTGGAATGATGAAGTTGGTGTTGGATTTTGGTTCTGGTTGTTTTGGTGGTGGTGGTGGTGGTGCTGGAGATGTGTGATTTGTTGGTGGCCGTAATGGTGGAGAGGTACGAATGAGAAATTAGTCATGGAAATGGTAGTAAAATGGTGGTTCCGGTTGTTGTAGTTGTCGAGATTGGTTTTGAAGATGGTCTTGGAGCTGTTGATGTTTATGAAGCTACAGGTAATGAAGTATGGTGGTTATCTGGGTTAAAGCAGGCAGTGATATTGGATCAACTATGGTTGTTGATCCATATATTTTGGATCAACTAAGGTTGTTGATCCATCTATATGGGATCAACTACTGTTGTTGATCCTTTGAACTCATGCTCTGTAGTTTAAATCATGTAAATTTGTTCCAATGTTGAACTTGTGGTGCAATGGTAGCATGACTGACTCCATGTCAGATGATGCGTGTTCGACTCACGCCAAGTTCATTCCATTTTACATGGATCAACTTTCATTGTTGATCCAATTTTAGTGGATCAACAATGGAAGTTTATCCACTAAATTGGATCAACTTCTACTGTTGATTCTTTTTTTTTTGATCAAATAATGTTGGTTCTATTTTTATTTGGATCAACTACTGTTGTTGATCCAAAAATATCTAAACCAGCGGCGGCGACGACGGTGGCGGCGGCGGCGATGGTGGCGGCGGCAGCGACGGTGGCGGTGGTGGTGGCGGCGGCGACGACGGACTAGTGGTGGAAGAGGATTGTTGGTGGTGTAATGGTGGTGGTGAAGGAGTGGTGGTGGCGGTTGGTAGGTGGTGGTGGAATGGTAGTTGAATGTTGGTGGTGGTGGTGGTGGTGGTGGTGAAGTTGTAGAGGAAGAAATTTGTTGTATTTTGAAATAAAGATAAATATTATATGGGTGAGGGTATTAAGGTAATCTAATATTAAATGGATAATGTTATAAAAAAGTAGGGACATATTTATTGTTGTATAAGGACATATTTATTGGGTGTCAAAAGTAGGGACATATAAATAATGTATAATATAAATAGGGACATATTTCTTGAGTTGCCATAGAATCTGCCACATACTCAGCTTCACAACTTGAAAGAGCAACAATAGTTTTCTTCTTATGCTGAACTGAAGGATCTCGATAAATAGAATCAACATCCCCCCATTCTCGAGATTCGATATCAGTGGAAAAAAGGATCTAAAAGGGTATCCTCGACACTATCATACGACGTCACTTCATCAAAGACCATATTACGAGATACTGTGACCTTCTTCGTGCCAAAATCCATACACCTCCAACCTTCCTGTGTGAATCATAGCCGACAAAAATACATTTCTTGGCTTTCGGGTTCAGCTTAGTTCGATTATTCTTTGAAATATGGACATAACAAAGTGAACCGAACACCCGAAAATAATTCACGTTAGGCTTAACATTATATAAATTTTTGAAAGGGGATTTATCAGTACCTGGCCATGGAGGAAGTCGATTGATGACATGACAAGCACATTGTATAGCTTCTGCCCATAGAGCTCTAGGTAAATTTTTTTCATGCATCCAAGACAAACACACTTCAGTGAGGTGAGCTAATTTCCGCTCAGCAACTCCGTTTTGTTGTGGAGTGTCAGGACATGTCAGTTGGCGGCGAATTCCATGTTTTCTGCAATTTTGGAAGAACTCGTCTGAAATAAATTCTCCCCCATTATCAGTACGTAGACACTTAGTCAGCTTCCCAAATTCTTTCTCTACTTGCATCTTGAACTTGACAAATATCGAAAATGCTTCATGTTTGTGTCTCAAGAAATAAACCCAAGAAAACCGCGTGAAGTCATCCACAATTACCATCAGGCACCGATATCTAGTGTAACTAGGTGTCTTTGTTGGCCCCAAAAGATCTGAATGAAGTAATTGAAATAAAGAAGTAGATCTATTAGTCGAATTTTGAAAAGGAAGACAACGAGACTTTCCATACTGGCAACCAGAAAAAACAACATTTGTATGCATCTTCTGAAATAATGGCAAACCTTCTAGCAATCTTTTGACATAAATTTTCTGCAATAACTGATAATAAACATGGCCTAATAGTGCATTCCAAAGTGATGTACTTGCATTTTGGCTTGTCTTTTCAACATAAGATTCACCAGCAGACAAAACATATAAAGAATCTCTTCTTTGTCCAGTAAAAAGAACATCAACATCAACATATTTGAAATTTGTAAGAATTTGAACATCATTTGGACCAAATAAAACGTACCTCCCAGAATCAGTTATTTGCAGAACGGAGCCAGATTCTTCTTTAAACCTGGAACATGAAAAACATCTTTCAGAGAAACACCATCAGCAATTGATTTGTCCTTCACAGTCAGGTGACCTTCTCTTACTACGGGATGTAGTGTGTTATCGGCAGTAACAATGACTCTCTTCAATTGGTGTGGAAGAACTTCGGAGAGTAGAGATGCATTACCTGTAGCATGATGAGAACAACCAGAATCGAAAATCCAGTCTTTGTTGTAATCAATGGAGACCTTAGAACTTCTTTTTGCGTTTGAGGATTGTTCACCAACTTCAATATAAAAACATTGCTCCCATACTGATTCATCATCTTTATGTTCTTCATGAATAATATTAGCATAATCTTCATTAGCAATCTTTACACGACAATTTGGTTTGATGTGCAGATTTGTTACATCTTTCACAAGTAATTTTCGCACAACAATATCTTTGAATATGTCCATTCTTACCACATTTACGACAAGATATAGTTTCATCTGTTGGTTTTAGAGTAGACTTATTTTTACCTTTGGCTTTGGTGAAGAGAACCTCCTCGACTTCGGAAGCAGGTTTGTTGGACATTTGCTTGATTAATGCCTCTTGATTAGACAACAAATTTTGTAGCTCAATGACAGAGGGCTTATTTGGCCATCCTTGCAGCGAAGCGATAAAGGACATGAACTCCTTCCTCAAACCAAGTATAAGATAGCGGCGTAATCGTGGCTCTTTAATGGGATCATCTGGTTTCTGAAATCTCATAACATAAATTTTAACCTTCAAGAAGTATTCTGGAATAGAAAGATTACCTTGATTTGCAACAACAAGTTCATTATCCAAATATTGAAGTTTTGCGGTGTTTTTCTTAGTAAATAACTTTTCAAGAGTATCCAAATTCTTTTTATGTGTATCCAGATCACAAATATGATCAATAAGATCTTTACTGATCTATGTTCTTCATGCATACATATCTTTCCCACAAATGACCTTCCATTTACGACGTGCCTCTACGTTTTGCGGAGTATCCAGTAGAATCCTTTCCGCACCTGAAACCAACTCCCATAGATCTTGTCCTTGAATATATGATTCCATACATAACTTCCAATACTGGTAATTACTACCAAAAAGCTTCTCTATAATAGGTTGAGAAAGATTACTACTTCCACCATTCATATTGATAAAACAGTAGACAGATACAACACTTCTGCAAGAGAAAAAAAATGTTAAAACAGTTCAATGAGAAATAAAATCAAAAACCCTGTGAGCAATGAAAAAAAGACACACTCTATCACTAACCTAGTATGACCGGTCCGCCAAGTGACGCATAATCATTGCGCGTTACGGAATATGTAGCCTGGTAGATGGAGCTGCATAATCCGACGATGTAGCGCCAAGATGGCTGAGACAAGAAAGGTTACTTGGCATTGGCAACATTATGCGATAGTGTTGCATATCCTTATTCAGAGTTAGCCCAGCTCAAGGAATGAATAAAGGATGAGATGCAAAGTCATGGAATGACTTTGGCATGGTCCTGGCCAAGGCTTGGACTGTGCATGTGCATCAATGGTGAGGCCAAACATGCCATTGGTGATAGTTGCTCGCTAAAGGAGATGCAAGTTATGCATATGAAGCATGAAGATTGAACTAAGCAAGTCACGACTCAGTTGGAATAATATTTGGATGTTGGCATCTAAATGAGCTAAGTGCACAATGCAAGCTATAATAGTGCAATGCAAGCTATAATAGTGCAACGCAAGCCATAATAGTGCAATGCAAGCTATAATAGCACAACACAAGCCATAATAGCAGTATTTGGCAGAATTGCAAGCTGAGTTGCATGTTGCGATGTTGCGGAACTTGAGTGCAAGTGCCAGATGCGAAGAGTGTGTGATCGACACGCATGCCAAATTAGAAGAGAAAGTTAGAGACGGTTATAAAGTGCTTTATAACCTAGTTTGGCATATCCTAACCGTTGAAGACAGGTGTGGCGTTATTGTACAAGCCAGCACCAAAGCTAGCGATTAAAAAGTGGAATCAAGGTTTGGAACTGCCCATGGACAGATGGTTGTTCATGGGGCGTACAACAGAGTTTCATACGGATTGGCCCTGGTTCTTGGCATTATAAATAGCTAGAGAACCCTTGTAAACGAGTTTTTCAATAGTTCGAGTGTTGAGGAACCATATTTGCAGTAGAGAGTGATTGCTGCGTTAGGCTTAGATAATAAGCTTGTAAAGTCTATTGGTTGGACGTTTTTGTATCTTTCCCTTAAGCTAAGAAAAGTGAGTTTGTTGGCTTATGAGTTTGGCGTTGGTTTACTGTTGATTTGATTATAATCCCCCAAATTCTATGAAGCATAAACATTACAGGAACCTCTTTGTAGTATGGGCTACATTGTTTGGTAGAGGAAATCCGAGTAAGACTTCCGTTGCATACTCTTGGTAGATTTGGCTGATTGCATTGGTGCAATCTTATAAGGCTGAAATACAAGTGGGTGATAAGAGATCACTGAACCATTGTATTGCTGGGTTATACCTTCGTGAAAAATAGCTCGGAGCATTTGAAGGTGTGACAGTACGGGTATCAGAGTACATATTGCCCTGTTTTAGCTTTTGTTGGAATATTTTCTCTGTTTTGCTCGAGTTTAGTTGTTGATTTGCTAGACATAATGGCTGGTAAGAAGAGTTCGGCAAATACCTTGACTGATAGGATTGCTAACTTGAAAGATAGGATTGGTGGAGAGGTGCGCCATCCTAACGATGCCAATTATAAAGCAGCGGTTATGGCTCACATTCAGGCTCTTGATGTGTATTTTGCTGAGATGCTGGAGTCAAACCAAGAAACAACTAAGAAGCATGGTGATTTGGAAGGCCAAATCGATGCTGTTAAGACCATGTTCACAGGTGCCTTGAAAGAACTAACTGATGAGATTAGTATCTTGAGGCGTATGGTGGGTGTAATTCGTGAAGATCAAGCTATTGCAGGTGGTAGTGGTAGTGACTTTATGAAGATTAAAGTCCCAGAAACTAAGGCGTTTTCCGGCGCAAGAGATGCGAAGGCATTGGAGAATTTCATGTGGGACATGGTCCAATACTTCAAGGCCGCCAGAACCCCGGAAGAACAAAAGGTTACTCTCGTTAGCATGTACCTGGAGGGTGATGCGAAATTATGATGGAGAACTAGAACTGATGATGACCTTACTGCTGGTCGTCCAAGTATCGTGACATGGGATGTCATGAGAGAAGAATTGAAGAGTCAATTCTTACCAAGAAATGCTGCTTGGTTAACCAAAGAGAACTTGCGTAAGCTAAGGCATACCAGTACACTGCGGGAATACGTGAAAGAGTTTTCATCTCTGATGCTAGATATTCAGAACTTGTCTGAGGAAGACAAGTTGTTCGATTTTACATCTGGTTTGCAAGCATGGGCTCAGGCCGAAGTGCGAAGGCAAGGTGCCAAAGACCTATCTTCGGCCATTGCAATCGTGGACAGCCTTGCTGATTTTAGGTCAGTCAATACCTCAGCTGATGCTAATAAGAAGCGCAAGGACAAGAAAAACCAGAAGAGTAAGGACAAGGATAAGCAAGGTTCTGAGGCCAATGAGAAAAGCTATCAAAGGGATGATAGTTTGGCTGCAAAGAACAAGGCTGGTGGTTGTTTCTTATGCAAGGGTCCTCACCTTGCACGTGATTGTCCAAGGAAAGAAAAATTGTCCGCAATCGTCACTAAGTGTAGTGGTGACAAAGAAGAAGCTGATCAAGTGGAGCATGTGAATCCTATTTAACTATGTAACATAATAGCACAAACGGCAGCTGTACAACATGGGCTGAGTGGCGCTGGCCTAGTTTATGTGAAAGTTGGCATACACAATCATCGTCTCTGGGGCATGGCAGATACATGTGTGTCGCACACTATGATGAGTTTGTCAATGGCAGAGTACTTGGGTTTAGAAGTATATCAAGATGATCACTGCATGAAGAGAGTGTATGATATAGATAAGCCAATGGAGAGGATGGCAGTGGCGAAAGTTGAAGTTGGAGCATGGCGTGGCCAGATCAGTGTAATGGTGATGCATCTCAATGACTTTGAGATGATCCTTGGTAACAACTTTTTCAAAGAAGCAGAGGCAACAGTGAAGCCTCACCTTGGCGGGATTTTCATACAAATTCCTAGTGCACCTTGTTTTGTGAAAGGTGTAGGGAAAGTTAGTCCAGTTGACATGAAGTGTGACAAATGGAAGGAAGTGAGTTTTCACCAGTCCGCTCGTTCGAAGAAAGCTTAGCTGAGATTCATATGGAATTTGGATATCCCATGGATCTTATTATCCCTGTCTCACCGTGAATAGCATATGTATGAAGTAGGGGCATTTCATTGTTTGTTTGCAAGTGCTGAACCTGCAAGGTTGTTTGAAGTATGGAGACTTTGGCATATTATCTGTTTGTTGTTTCGTTTTCAAGTTAAGTTGGGTGTTGTTAATCTTATGGTCTTTGAAGATAGCACACTTTAGTTGATGTATTTTCTTTGGTAATGTCTTTGCTTTCAGTAAGGCCGAGTGTTGGCCAGTGGTGTAATGGGAATGGTCCCTATGTTTCTTATGTAAGGCTAGTGTAATGAATGAAGGAGGTGTTTAAGCAAAAACCTTGTCTCTTTTTGCTTAATGTAAAGCTAAGTTCATTTGGTAAACACTACGAGTATACTTAGCCAAAGTATACAATAAGAAACGTTGAAAGCAAAACCAAGCAAGAAGTAAAGTTGGTGGCATAGGCAAGTTTGATGTTGGGAGAGTTACGTAGAAGTGCGATAGTATTTGGCAGCGATAGCATGGACTAACGCAGCAAGAATGAAGATGTAAGTCCACCAAGCATATGAGTTAAGAGTAACTCATAGTTAGGAAGAACATGATGTTATTTTTCCGCTACATTAAAGCGTAGCGATTTGAAAGAACAAGTGAGGCCTTGTTAGTTTCAAGGGCGTGTGAAGAGGAACCTGGTCTCTAGAGAGACGTTGTGATGTCACGGGTTTCCTAAGTCATGGCTAATGTCATGCATTTCAGTCGATTTTGCATAAGAGGGTTGCAAAAGATTGAAGAACACTTAGTCTGATAAGACTGTTGAATTGCAAAGGTGCAATGTCAGCCGGAATTGAAGGCAAGTAAGCTAAGTAATGCATACCAGGATGATATTTTAGCTGTTTGAAGTGTACACTTAGGCACAGAATGGCTTGAAGGAAAAATTTATGTTGATGCAAGGGGCATAGCAACAAATTGCAAGTGGCATTTGGGTGTTGAGATGTGAATGATGTAGAGATTGAAGCATAGACGACGATGCGACAATGAAGCTGGAATTCACAGGCTCAATGGCAAGGCAAACAAACTAAGTGGCGGTGTAAAGTACTAGGCAGTAAAGATTTGGCAAGGTTAAAGGCCAAATATAGTTGCTGATTCTGAGAATGGCTCAGATGTATACAAAGCCAAGGAAGGTTCATCAGAGACTGAAGTGATGTTGCGTTCAACGAGGACGTTGAACAGATTAGGTGGGGGAGGTATATGACCGGTTCGCATAGTGACGCATAATCATTGCGCGTTACGGAATATGTAACCTGGCAGATGGAGCTGCATAATCCGACGATGTAGCGCCAAGATGGCTAAGACAAGAAAGGTTACTTGGCATTGGCAACATTATGTTATAGTGTTGCATATCCTTATTCAGAGTTAGCCCATCTCAAGGAAGGAATAAAGGATGAGATGCAAAGTCATGGAATGACTTTGGCATGGTCCTAAGCTTTAGCCAAGGCTTGGACTGTGCATGTGCATCAATGGTAAGGCCAAACACGCTATTGGTGATAGTTGCTCGCTAAAGGAGATGCAAGTGATGCATATGAAGCATGAATATTGAACTAAGCAATTCAAGACTCAATTGGCATAATATTTGGATGTTTGCATCCAAATGAGATAAGTGCACAATGCAAGCTATAATAGTGTAATGTAATCTATACTAGTGCAACTCAAGCCATAATAGTGCAATGCAAGCTATAATAGCACAACACAAGCGATAATAGCAGTATTTGGCCGAAGTGCAAGGTGAGTTGCATGTTGCGATGTTGTTGAACTTGAATGCAAGTTCCGGATGTGAAGAGTGTGTGCATCACACGCATGACAAAGTAGAAGACCAAGTTAGAGACGGTTATAAAGTGTTTTATAACCGAGTTTGGCATATCCTAACCGTTGAAGACAGGTGTAGCGTCATTGTACAAGCCAGCACCAAAGCTAGCAGTTAAAAAGTGGAACTGGCGGTTAGGGAACTGCCCATGGACAGATGGCTGTTCATGGGGCGTGCAATAGAGTTGCATACAGATTAGCCCTGGTTCTTAGTATTATAAATAGCCAGAGAAACCTTGTAAACGAGTTGTTCAATAGTTTGAGTGTTGAGGAACCACATTTGCAGTAGAGAGTGATTGATGCGTTAGGCTTTGATAATAAGCTTGTAAAGTCCATTGGTTGGACGTTTTTGTATCTTCCCCTTAAGCTAATAAAAGTGAGTTTGTTGGCTTATGAGTTTCGCGTTGGTTTACTGTTGATTTGATTATACTCCCCCAAATTCTGTGAAGAATAAACATGGTAGGAACCTCTTTGTAGTATGGGCTACATTGTTTGATATAGAAAATCCGAGTAAGACTTGCGCTGCATGCTCTTGGTAGAGTTGGCTGATTGCATTGGTGCAATCTTATAAGACTGAAATACAAGTGGGTGATAAGAGATCACTGAACCTTTGTATTGCCGGATTATTCTTTCGCGAAAAATTGCTCGAAGCATTTGAAGGTGTGACATCTAGGTAGTATACCATGTAACAAATAACGATCGAGATAGAGTGGTAAACACAGAGAGAACAAATGGAAAAAAGTGATTTTATTTCTCTAATGAATTAACAAAACAAGACAAGATAAGAATGGGTTTTTTTTCATTGATTTCTACTGAAATTACAAGTCTATTTATACTAAAATTATCTGTGTGTTTGTAGGTGAAAATGGTTTCTGATGATTTCGGTAATTGCAGGTGCGCAGGTGAGAAACAATTTAAACCTAAACAATGTACTTCAAGGGAGTACTTTAGATTCGAGAGATCAATCTGTACAAGTCCGGCCTAAACCAAGAAATGGCCATTCCAGACTTGCTTCACAAAGTGGAGGAGAATGGGTTGGTTTTGGGGAGGGAAGCAAGGAAAGTGGTGAGACCAGAATAGTTGATTCTGGAAGAGTAGTTGGGTTACTACGACTTGTTATCAGAAAAGTGAGAGAGCTAACAAGGTGAGCTAGCAAGTAAATATTTCTGAGTGTTGTATCTCCCGTATGAACCTGTTGTCCAATGAAAATAGGTAAGACCAATTTATACAAGTCGGCGTAAAAACGTACCCTAGTCTCATTAAGGAGTGGGGAAGTAAATGGGAGGAGTTGATAACCGTATGCATGGAATTGATGTCCCATAAAGTGGTTAACGCATGAAACTGGTTTTCATGAAACTGTTAACGTTATGGGATTGATGTCCCTTAAAGTTGTTAACGCATGTTCTTTATGTCCCATGAACGTTTCACACATAACTTCCCGTATTTACTAACCGCCTCACCCTTATGACACTTCCTTATGACGAGCGTAGTGTAAGCCGCACGCTGTATACCGCCAAACCAATACCCAGAGAGGATCCCCCAGTTTGTGTTGATGTCTCGAATATTTTGGAAAACATGTAGCACGTTGTTGTGGCTTGGCAAGTCAATCTCGGGAAACTTGCCACCCTGGTGACCTTCGACGGTCGAGATTTTGCATCTTGAGAGGAAGGGCAACCGTTGATCGTTGCACGCCTTCGTTTTGGTAGCCGTGTAGTGAGGTCCAACGTGGTGGCGCGGCTAGGTTGGCATACCAAGGTTTGGCGTGGCCAAACTTAGGTTTTCGGGCCAAAGGTTACCATGTGTCGTCTGGTAACCTTCGATGGCAAGGATTTGCTCCTGGGATTGAAGGGCAAACCGTTGATTGTTGCACGCCTTCGTTTTGGTAGCCGTGTAGTGAGGGCCAACCTGGTGGCGCGGCTAGGTTGGCATGTCGTTGGCCTGGCAAGGTTTGGCGTGGCCAAACTTAGGTTTTCGGGCCAAAGGTTACCATGTGTCGTCTGGTAACCTTGGATGGCTAGGATTTTCTCCTGGGTTTGAAGGGAAACCGTTGATTGTTGTACGCCTTTGTTTTGGTGGCCGCGTAGGGAAGGCCAATAGGGTGACGCGGCTAGGTTTGCATGGCAAGTTTTGGCGTGGCCAAACTTAGGTTTTCGGACCAAAGGTTACCATGTGTAGTCTGGTAACCCTGGATGGCTAGGATTTGCTCCTGGGATTGAAGGGCAACCGTTGATTGTTGCACGCCTTCGTTTTGGTAGACGCGTAGTGAGGGCCAACGTGGTGGCGCGGCTAGGTTGGCATGCCATTGGCAAGGCAAGGTTTGGCGTGGCCAAACTTAGGTTTTCGGGCCAAAGGTTACCATGTGTCGTATGGTAACTTTGGATGGCTAGGATTTGCTCCTGAGTTTGAAGGGCAACCGTTGATTGTTGCACGCCTTCGTTTTGGTGGACGCGTAGGGAAGGCCAAGAGGATGTCGCGGCTAGGGTGTGGTTAGGCTTGGCGTGTGAGGCCAAGGGTTTGCCATGGGCGTATGGCTTGGCTAGGGCCAAGGAAAGGGCGTTTGGCTTGTCATGATGTGAGTAGCATGGCTAGGGCCAAGGAAAAGTGTGTTTGGCATGGCGCGAATAGCTTGGCTAGGTTTGGTTTGTCTTGGCATGTAGGGCCAAGGGTTTGCCATGGGCGTATGGCGTGGCTAGGACCAACGCAAGGGCGTTTGGCTTGGCATGATGTGACTAGCATGGCTAGGGCCAAGGCAAAGTGCGTTTGGCATGGCGCGACTAGCTTGGCTAGGTTTGGTTTGGCTTGGCATGTAGGGCCAAGGGTTTGCCATGGGCGTATGGCGTGGCTAGGGCCAAGGCAAGGGCGTTTGGCTTGGCATGATGTGACTAGCATGGATAGGGCCAAGGCAAAGTGCATTTGGCATGGCACGAATAGTTTGGATAGGTGCGTGACCAAGCTAGGGTTTTGGGGAAAAGGTCGTTTGGTAACCTTAGACGGCCAGGATTTGCTCCTGGGATTGAAGGGCAAATGTTGATTATTGCACGCCTTTATTTTGATAGCCACGTAGTGAAGGCCAGTATGGTGGCGCAGCATGGGGCCATGGCGAGGTGCGTTTGGCATGGCGCAGTAGGTGTGCTGGCATGATTTGCCATTGCCACGGAGGTGCAGCTAACATGGTTGGCATGCTTTGGCGCGGTCGGTGTGGTCGGGCATGATTTGCCATTGGCACGAGGTGCGGCGAGCATGGTTGGCATGCTTTGGCGCGGTCGGTGTGGCTGGCATGATTTGCCTTTGGCACAGAGGTGCGACGAGCATGGTTGCCATGCTTTGGCGCGGTCGGTGTGGCTGGCATGATTTTCCATTGGCACAGAGGTGCAGCGAGCATGGTTGGCATGCTTTGGTGCGGTCGGTGTGGCAGGCATGATTTGCCATTGGCACAGAGGTGAGGCGAGCATGGTTGGCATGCTTTGGTGCGGTCGGTGTGGCTGGCATGATTTGCCATTGGCACAGAGGTGAGGCGAGCATGGTTGGCATGCTTTGGCGCGGTCGGTGTGGCTGGCATGGTTTGCCATTGGCAAACGTGGGAATTAGGGTTTGGCTTGTCGTAACCCTAATTTGAAAAAGATACCCCGGTAATTATTTAGGGACACATTAAAGGTTTCAGTAAATGTGACTAGTAAATGCTTATTACTTTAAATGTTGTGACATCATTGTCTGTTAGGGTTTAGTGTTTTACGATTTTAACCTTAAGCTAAAAACCACCATCAACACTGTGATTCTCTAACAACCTACCGACATGGAAAGGACTAAATAAAACATACACTCAAACTACTGCTCCTATTTTTATTCCAACTGAAATGACTGAATCAAATGACTTAATCAAATAACTAAATAAAAAATGGAGCTGCATTGCTTTGTCACAAAGTTTTCCCTCCCTGTTACAATAACCAGTTTTCCATTAAATTTTATTTTATTTTCTATTGTTTTCCACCAAATTAAACTGTGCACATAATAATACTACTATTACATTGTTGTCCAAGGCTGATATCCTCGATAAGGATATCAATGTAATCATTAATTGTGTAGCTTATACTTGGGCCACCATATTTCTACATGGTTATTGTTGGGACAATTGGATCACTCTGATACCAATTGTTGGGGTTCAGAGCTATCTACATGCTAATACTGCGGAAACATATTAGCTAACAAGAAACACTTGATCTCTTGGATTTCTCCATGAACCTCACTACGATCTAGGATAAGAAGAAGAGAAAGAGAACCACACAGATGCAAGCCATATATCAAAGCAACAAGAATAAAGTACTCACGGATTTAACGTGGTTCAACAATATACACAATGTGTGTAATATTGTCTACATCCACCAAACGGCTACGACCTCTTTATTCATTATAGAATCACCACTGAGAATTACACAACTGATTGACTAATCAACCCATCGACTCACCATAATGTGACCGAACACAAGAACTCTCACAAGCACCCTATAAGATCCAAAGTAGCGTCTTCACCCATACGAGATAACGTTTACCACATTATCTACCACAACAAGATGATCTTCTCTGCACACCCTGATATAGATTACCATGGACGCCTTTAGCTCAACACCAATAATCTAATCCAGCACCACCAAGATGATCTTCTCTTCAACAAGATGTCTTACCAACATCTCCATATGAATACTCCATAACGACATATCTTCCAACATCGATAAGTATCCCATAAGCACCATAATGGTGTACTCCTTCCACCATTAGGTCTCTCACATAACCACCTCAATAGGTGGGATGAATCCCTCACATCTCTACGAGATTTACATTGAGGATTCCATGACTAAAACACTTAGCCTAGACCTCCTTATATAGGAGTCACAAACTTGGTTCCCAAGGAAACCATGGTCAATTAGGAAACCCATCTTATATATGGAAGTTGTCCTAAACCATCTACGTTTCCCAAACGGAGCCTTTCCTAACCTCCTAGAATTTAGCCGTCTTCTTTGACCTAAACTAGGAAACTCACGTTTCCTTACAATTCTCCACCTCGGATCATGCATTCATGCATGAGACGATCAACTTGTTATCCCTCCATCTTCCGAACATCGATTGCGCCATCATCGATTGCCTACATATCCTCAATAGGAATCAAACCGAAATGTATTTCACCCAAAAATTGTTCCATAGAACCTCCACCATAAGAGAGCAAACCAAACTTGAACGTTACCAACTCAGACTTAACAATCCAACCTACTGGTGATTGTACAAATCTCCACAACGGTGAAAAATCTGACCATCTCAACAAATCAACAGCTTATGATCATCCGTTATGCAACATCTTGAGAAACAACTTACTCTTTTATGTTCATAACTCCACATTGATTGGCATCATTCTAAGTGTATTGCATGCCAACTCAATCAAAACATACACGATCGTTGTCCATATGCCACCTTCGAATTTAGTTATAGTCATTATGCGCCCTTGAGCCTTTGCCACCTTCGAACTTGTTCCATACCATGAACACAGCTTCGTCTTGGCCTTCCTTGCTCCACCTGAGTTAATGTTACGCTCTTATAAGCCACTAACTCCAAGTTGCGCACCACATCCGTTAGGGTTGACATCCATAACTAATCGATCAACAAATGAAACTATCACAGTAGCCTCCATGCATCTGCCTAAGCATTACCTTAGCAGAACCATAGTCTTCATCTTCGTCTCTAAACTCCAGCCGAGTCAATTGCTTATTTAAACAACTGATCACATACTTGCTCTTTTCCATGAGCATGTCCTCCAAAGCGAGTTAACGAGAAACCTTGCGTTAGTTTATAAAACCAACCTTCATGTTAGCTTCCAAGAAACTAACCATCTTGTATGTACCAAAGCATATTGAGCATGACTCTAATCAAATGCGCACCAAATACAACCAATCCATGGATCATTGCCACTACGTGCCAATCTCGAGCTCATCTCTTATGAATCTTGCTCTACGAGCCTATCTCCGATTGGATTATGATTCTACAACCATATTTCCCCAATTGAGTTTTACTCCTTCAAAAAGCTCATCATATCTTCAACTAATGCATACATACCATAACGCACGTGTCCAGCTTCACAGAGACTTTGACAGCTGACACACCAATCATCTTCATCACTTCAGCAACCTCAACGGGCTTTGACAACAATGTCCCTTTTACGAGCTTTAACATAATTGTCAAGATAGTCTTTTATCAATTTCATAGCAAGCATGTAGTTTCGACTTCGCGAGAGTCAAACCACAACATAATAAGACCTGGATAACACTGTGACTAATGTCGAAGAATTCATTGTTACCGTCGTAACAATACATAATGTCACACATTCTTTCTTGTGAATATCCCTTTCCGAATCTTGCTCCAAACATACACCAACATTTCGAAATCTGATAATCCGTACTCCAAACAAAGACTCAATCACACCCAGCCATAATCTGAAACCTTTGGTAACTTCCTCAAGCTCCAAGCAATTCAAGACGCTGTTGTGTTTATCTTCTCAAACTATGTAGAGAAAATAACTTGACGGAAACTATATCATTGCTGAACCAAATTTCTCAAAAGAAATCTTTACCTTCATCTCTACAGGCTCTATCCCTATTGAAACCAATTTCAATAACCATAGAAGATGAGCAAACCCCCAAATATTATCATCGCTATAATGTAGCTCTCTCCAATAGAAAGTCTCACACTGATCATCAGGAAATCAAATAGCCAATGGATAATAAAGGTTGATGGAAAAACACGCCGAAATTGTAGCCCTTCTCAAATTCATGCACCGTGTTTTCTCCTTGTAGTATGCGCCAGCTTACATAGCCACACCACTATACACATTGTAGTATTATGTCTTTATTCTTTAAACTCTTGAAGTGTCCAAGCGATACCTTTTTAATTCCTCATAACGGGTCTTCACCAAAGTAGGAACGTATCCACAACACAAATAGACCAACCTGTTTCTTCAGACGGTCTTTCACTTCAACTAGCTCCGATCGACTTCAAATGGTGTACAAACAAACAAATCTTCGACTGAACGTCATCGGGAAGAATCAAAAGATCACAAACTATCTAGCTTCTCCATCGGAAACAATACGAGAGAAACTCCATAAAACATTGTTCTACACGACACAATGCCATACTCAACACAGACAAACAAACCCTACAAACTGTGTCGACAAACTTCTTCTTACAAAAATAAGAAACCATAGCTCCACCACAACAAATATCACATCTTCATCCAACGATCAATGTCCTGCAACTATTTGTAACTACGTGCTTCAAATACTAAGATTGAATATCAAACTCTTCACTTCTGGAACATATCACACCCTGGCCAATGGACAATACATCCAAAACGAAACCTACTAAGAGATTTCCCAAATCCTTATTGTAGTAAACAACTAAGGCGGAAATCAGTATGAATTCATCTTCACATTCTTCAACTTCGGGTTAAAGAAAATCAGCAACATGATCTAATTGATGATGATTGATAACTAGTTATTGTTTCCCTTGGTTTGGAACAATAATGAGACTTTGACATGCTTATATTCCATCTTTACTTCCACAAACATACGAAACAATATTCGTGTCTCAACTATGATACTCTTTCCTTCTTGTGTCTTGCCAAGCAAACACTGATTAATTGAAAACCAATCTATGAAGATCTTTCAAACAGTTCACAAGAATATAGTACGAAGTATAGAGAATAAATAAACTTACTTGAAGCCATGCATAGGGTTTCTGCTCCAATAAGAATCAATGCCAAATCTCCAATATAGAGCACCAAAATATCAAGACCATACATCTTGACCATATCGAATGCAGATCACCTTGTATAATCCCATTCCTTCAGAAGTACGCTTTACTTTGCTTTGTTCCCAAAACTGATGAAATCAAATCCTACACATACTTGATAACATCAAACTTTGCATCTTCGGAAGCTGTAACATCAAATCCTCACATACTTGATGAAACCAAATCCTTTGTCTTCAAAATTTTCTTGCAAATCCAAAAAATCCAAAACTTCTCTCTTCAAATCTTATATCCAACCTAAAGCTCTGATACCAATTGTTGGGACAATTGGATCACTCTGATACCAATTGTTGGGGTTCAGAGCTATCTACATGCTAATACTGCGGAAACATATTAGCTAACAAGAAACACTTGATCTCTTGGATTTCTCCATGAACCTCACTACGATCTAGGATAAGAAGAAGAGAAAGAGAACCACACAGATGCAAGCCATATATCAAAGCAACAAGAATAAAGTACTCACGGATTTAACGTGGTTCAACAATATACACAATGTGTGTAATATTGTCTACATCCACCAAACGTCTACGACCTCTTTATTCATTATAGAATCACCACTGAGAATTACACAACTGATTGACTAATCAACCCATCGACTCACCATAATGTGACCGAACACAAGAACTCTCACAAGCACCCTATAAGATCCAAAGTAGCGTCTTCACCCATACGAGATAACGTTTACCACATTATCTACCACAACAAGATGATCTTCTCTGCACACCCTGATATAGATTACCATGGACGCCTTTAGCTCAACACCAATAATCTAATCCAAAGACCACCAAGATGATCTTCTCTTCAACAAGATGTCTTACCAACATCTCCATATGAATACTCCATAACGACATATCTTCCAACATCGATAAGTATCCCATAAGCACCATAATGGTGTACTCCTTCCACCATTAGGTCTCTCACATAACCACCTCAATAGGTGGGATGAATCCCTCACATCTCTACGAGATTTACATTGAGGATTCCATGACTAAAACACTTAGCCTAGACCTCCTTATATAGGAGTCACAAACTTGGTTCCCAAGGAAACCATGGTCAATTAGGAAACCCATCTTATAAATGGAAGTTGTCCTAAACCATCTACGTTTCCCAAACGGAGCCTTTCCGGAACCTCCTAGAATTTAGCCGTCTTCTTTGACCTAAACTAGGAAACTCACGTTTCCTTACAGTTATTACTTCGATCCTCACAACACTCCAATACTCTCACAACACTCCAGCACGATGTTGTCTCTGTTATAGACAACTGCTTCACTTCGCATCCTCTGTACCGCAAATTCAGCAGTAGTCTTTAAGTTAACTCTGAAACGACAAGATAGAGAATGATCGAAGTTTTCTTATTATTGAAAAGCTTGAAGTTACAAATCATATTCCCTGTCAATAAATAGAGAGGAATCCCAAAATAGATTTACACCAAATAAAATCTTTCCTAACTAACATATTTTCTAACTATATATACAACCTGGCGAGATTGGGGTATACCAAATAAGACAAAATCTGGTCATTATGAAGTAAACCAAGCAACCCCTTAACCTGGTATTTTCTAAATGGCTAATATGCCCTTGTTTAATTAACACTAAAAATTCTGATTAGGTTAATTAATTGAGTTTAGATTAATTGAATAGATTAAAACTTAGGAATTGAAGTTACGATATTTTGTTTTTGATTGAACTTTTTTGGGATGATTTTTGATGAGAATTTTTTTTTTTTTTTTTTGAGAATATCTCTTGCAACGAAAATGAAGTACACAACCGAAATACTTCTAAAAGGTGATTGCAAATCTGTTGTATGAAATCATACTCAAAATCAAAGAAAAAATCCATCCTTTCATTTCTGAAAGTATGAAAGGTCGACTAATGAAGATCATGCCGACCGTTTTAGGCCGGCAAGGTCATCGAATGAAGAAAGTGCCGACTTAATATGGCCGGCAAGGTATACGAATGAAGAAGATGCCGGCTGTAATATTTTTGACACACATGAGACTGTTATAAATGCGTAGGTAGTCGGAATGGTATTGATTTATTACCTTGCCGGCGTTGTTGTAGTCGGCATTTATTAATTTTCTTACCTTTTCGGCTAGAAGTTAGCCGGCACGGTGGTAATCTTATAACCCTGCCGACTTTGGTTATCCCCCAAATAAAACTGAATTCTAATAGATGCAATTCACTTTATTCATGTAATTTTGGTTACTACATTGATTGAAACATAAAATACAACTCCTTGTCGACGGAAAAACGAATGCACTTAGCATGTGCATCAAGCCTTTGAACCCCTAGGAGAGCCTAGTGGACGATTTATAGTCTCGTGAGGGTTTACATAGAGGTCTAACCCACAAAACCTATACAAAAA
Organism: Papaver armeniacum; assembly: GCA_023531295.1. Lineage (NCBI taxonomy): Eukaryota > Viridiplantae > Streptophyta > Magnoliopsida > Ranunculales > Papaveraceae > Papaver > Papaver armeniacum. Next base: position 1,571,715 of record JAJJWW010004015.1, on the reverse strand, counting down.
CTTCTAAAGCCATCAATCTTCCTCTGACGAAGATGATACAACATCCAAGTAGTCCGGGTTATCCTCCGGGATTCTTTATGCCAAGAAGTGATAGCTTGCATCGAATGCAAATGCTTCCCCTTTTCCTCCAAGTAGCGTGCTTTCACGACTTAGTGCTACAAAAAAAAAAAAAAAAAAAAAAAAAAAAAATAAAAAAAAAACTTACATTTGTTAGTGGTGTTTTCATTAGATGATAAAACATGTAAAATAAACCACAAAATTACTTAAAAATGTGTAATGGACAAGGTGAAGGGGCGAGTGTTAAAAATCCGAGGTTAGAGAGCTAAAAAAGATAGTATCGCGTTTTCGTTAACAAGGTGCCTCTCATGGACTTGTTAAACACTTCTTGCATTAGGATTCCCAAACTCTTGGCTAAATTTGTTGTGTACCCTATCCCAAAAGGTTGTGGTATCCTCTTTTTCGGAGGATTGACGTCTAAGTCATTTTCCGCATACCAAAAAAAACAAAATGAAAAGAAATACAAACACTTGACGAAAATTTAAGATAGATACACACTTGAATAAAAAACAAAGACGGATTGAAATTACTTACGATAGTATTATGGATCGTACATGCCCATGAGTCTTTGTATCCAAAAAGAACATTTCCACCATCTCTTGGGGTCCCCCTTGGAAGCTCACCTTTTTTTCAGTTTAAGCATCAAGTGAGGGGCAGGCATGTGAGAATTAGATGGTTTAGTGATCACCCTCTTCTTCGTTCCGGTTTCAGTTGAAGTTGAAGCTTCGGTATGTTGAACAATAGCTTGACTTTGTTCTCCATCTTCTTCTTCTTCTTCTTCTTCTTCTTCTTCTTCTTCTTCTTCTTCTTCTTCTTCTTCTTCTTTTTTTTTTCTTCTTCCACTGTCTCTTCAATAATTTCTTCTTAGATTTCCTTATCTTTATCTCCATTACCATCATCATCACCTCCTCCAACATTAGGCATGTCTTGATCACCATCATCATCATCATTGTTACCTCCTCTAGAAGCCGAAGTGCTTTCATCAACATCATCATCATCACCTCTACTAGCAGATGGAATCGATTGGTCCTCATATGGAGTCTCGTCTGAATCATTGGGTTCAGATGGTGGTTCAAAATCATTCGTTATACGGATCTTTGTCGTTCCCGGCACAACGTATGCCCCTCGATGTGTTGAAGTCAAGAGTTTTTCACCAACACGAGGAGGTCTTGAAGGAGGACTAAGAGTTTTTAGAGCTTCTTTCTTCTTTGTATTTTACAACCTGAACAAGAACGATTGAAAAAAAAATATCAGTCGGCAGGGAAGATAAATATAACCAATCCGGCGGAACAAAAGTCGGAAAGGTCGACTAAATAATGCATGTCGGCTAAATAGAAGCTGGCAGGGTAGCATTCAAATATCCTGCCGGCTTATAACAAATATGAACACAGGAGATACAAAAAAATTCCACATTACAGGCCGGCAAGGTCCATTACCCATACACTTCCGGCCAACTAACGGCAGGCATGGTTTTATCCAAATACCATTCCGGTTTTAAAATTCAAGGCATCAGGAACCAATATTTTCAAAAAAAGTAGCCGACAGGGTAAAATATTATAACACGCCGGCTTCATCAAACAAAAAATGCCGCCGGCAAGTTCTTCATCTCATACCTTGCCGGCCCTGCTAGTAGCAGTTACAGATACTAAACATCCGACAAATTCTTCAACCTAAGAGCTTGCCGGCCAACCCTAAATATGAAATGTCGGCAGGATCGATAACATAATGCCTTGCCGGCGTCGCAACTTCCAGTTCACAATTTCGATTTTTCTAACCTAATTTGACATTCAAACATGAAATTGAAGTACTAGAGTGAGTTTAAGTAAGCCCTTACTTTCTTAATCGCACCGTTTCTCGTCTTTCAGTGGCTGCAAATTTTTCTTCTTCAAGCGTTTTTTTCTTCTCTTTTTGTTGAACTAATTTTGCAAATTTGGGGTTGTATTCACTGCGCTTTCTATTTGTTTATTTCATCTTACTAGCCCTCGGAGGTTCCATGGTTGAAGATGAATCGGAATTTTCGAATCGACGATTACGACGAGTTTTGATGGCGGTGATGGGGGAGGTCGGTATGGTGTGGAGGAGAAGAAGAAGAAGACAAGAAGATAAAATGAAAAGAATAAAACTGATTTAGGGTAATTAGAATTATATAGGGTAAGGGTAGTATTGTAACTACACCCATATTTGGCCTCCCCTTAGTAAGGGCACTATGCACCAATACCCATATTTGGCCTCCCCTTGAAAATTTAGTTCGCCATTGGCATCAGTTGCCATATAGGTAAAACTTTAAACCGTCAATTGTCAGCTACCTATATTGTCAGAGAAATTATGCACTGATGATGTGGCAATCGCAATTTATTGTGAGCATCCAAAATACAGAACCACCTCACTATGCCATTTTCTACGAACCTTAGCCATTACTAACTTGTAACATAAAATTCTTGTTAGAAAATGTTGGTAACAGTTGTGGCTGTTACGAAACTTGGCTTGGGTTTTAACACATAAAGAGCCGTTACGAATTGTAACAGGTTATATTGGCAAATGTATCGTTCGTGTGCTTGGGTGGTAGACACTTGGTTTTGTATTTCCATCCAAGTAACCAGAACGGAAGATATTTCTTCCCCAAAATCACTAATTAGGTTTTCTACCAGCACTTCCTTCTTCGATCTCTTCATCACCTCTCTTCACTGTCATCCGTAGAACTTTTGTTGTGTGAACCAAATCATCCTTCTAAATCACTTCCTCTTGACTCTTGTCTATCAAAAGAGAAAATCAATATTAATTCGGCATATTTTGACTTTGGTGCCCATTGCGTTTGTTGCTTAACTTTGTCCAACTTTAAGTTAGATGCCCAGTCAACCAATTGACTTTGTTTGACCGCCTTGACAATCCACTTTACACTTAAAATTTGACCTCCTCTTCTATGCACTGTTTTTTTTCATTTGCATATCCCTTGAACCTATACCCCTTGAAGACCTTCCTCTACTGCTTTTAGGATCCTCAGTGGTAGTTGTTCTACCAAAAGCGAAATCAATTGGTTGATTGGGCACATAAGGCAAAGTTGAACAAAGTTAGGCACCAAACGCAAAGGTATACGTACCATTTTATGGACACCAAAGTCAAAATATCCCTATTAATTCTCCATCGGTGATCTTAAAGAGAAAAGACAAACCCTAAAACCAGTAAACCAAATTAATCTGCCCACCTAACACATCTATAGCAATCGAGGTCGTTTCTTCTTCCATTTTCTCATGCTGCGTTTATGATTGTCACCATCTAATAGCAGGACTGTAAGCTTAACATTCCACTTTTTTTTTTTTTTTCCAAGGTTGGATTAAATGAAAATGACCAAGCAGCGTCCAAGATAAAGCACCGGCCCCAGAAAAGACTTTTTCACAGTCAGTTATCAAGGGTGTGACCTGTTGGCTTTAGAGCGGAGAACAATTAACAATTTCAGGATAAGCAAGCCACCCTCTTTGACCTCGTACATGGAACCATGTTATACGTCTTATATAAGCAAGCCACCCTCTTTGACCTCCTCCTACATGGTATTAACTTCTAATTTCAAGACCACAGTGAAGCAATTTACCTCCTCCTACACTACCATTCAAGACAAATCCATGAGAACACTGAGGAAATCACAAAGCTTTTAATATGATCTTCCTCTGGCAATCTTCTAGCCCCATGATCATAGTAAAGATAAGATGGATAACTCGTTTGATCATGAGGAGTTAAGCAAATCACCAGAAGAAATAAAAACTAATGACAGAACCCCTAAATTAAGATCGACGTATTTGAGGCATCATGAGTCTCTGCCCACAAATTCATGGGTCTATCCGTCACTCAAGATACTTAATATTTACTCGGCCCTATTTACACTGGCAATGACGGGTGAAATAATCTTTCTTTTTTTTTTTTTTTTTTTTTTTTTTTTTGAAACTGAAAAAATGTATTGAAAATAAAAATCAAGTCAATACATGAGCGCAATCCACAGCCACTTGGTTGGAAATTGCTAGAGGTGGAGAACTACCTTATTGAAAATAAAGATCAAGTCAATACAAAGAAATTCTATCTGTTCTCAAATGGGAAGAATTAGTCCCGAGATAATTGTTTTGCTGTCTTTCTGTACTTTTTCTTCACCTGGGTCCATTATGGGAAGGGATGGAGGGAAATGGAGACAAATGGGGTCCGTCGACCCCACTTGATATTGAAATTTGACTAAATTAGGCTTATAGTTTTTGAAAATTATGTGTCTAGTGGGGGCAAATATGTATGATAAAATTAAATATCTACTTAATGGAGGCAAAATTATTAACTAAATCCATAAAAATGCATCAAATACATGCATAGGTATGAAAAACAATGTAAATTATTTTTTTGGTCGTTTTTCCCTTTGATTTTTTCTGATCGAAAAGAGAAATTTATTAGAGGAACAATGTACAATATTAGAGTACAAAAATAATGCAATCTTCCAATATTCTCACTCTCCCAATCTTCCAGCAGCCATAGATTTTTATTTTTATTTCTAAATGAAGAATTTTCTTTGAGGAAAAAAAAGAGAGAAAGATCCAAGAAAAGGCTCGGCTATTTTCTTTGATACTTATTTTCCCTTTCAAAGCAAAGAAGTTTTGTGACCCTTCTTCACGCCAAAGGAAAAAAATCATAATCAAGAGTTCAACTTGCTGTGGCTCTACAGTCTATAAATATATCCCTTACTTTCATTCTGTTAGTAAATAAGTCTTACATACTCAAAAGACTAATCATTCATAACCAATGGGTTTCCATTGCAAGTCATCATCCACAATTTCTCATCTTCATTCTTCAATATTATTCTTCCAAATCATCACCATACTGTTCGCTCTTCCTAAACCTACAAATTCGATCTCCTTTAACTTCCCAAATTTCGCAAGGAATGATTCACGAATAAATTTCCAAGGAGATTCAATCAGGAACGGTAGCTTCATTGAAGTTACCAGGAACGATGCTAGTCTTTACACTGATCGTGATGGTAGTGTAGGCCGTGCCGTTTACTCAGAAGCTATACAGCTTTGGGATGCAAGCACTGGAAGGATGACAGATTTTGAGACACACTTCTCATTCATCATTGATGGACATAATGCGACTACTGCTGGTGATGGCATGGCTTTTTTTCTTGCACCTTTTGGGTCTACACTTCCACCAGATTCTTGGGGTGGAGCTCTTGGCTTATTGAGTCGGGACGTATCTGAAAAAAACCTGACGACAAATCAAATTGTCGGGGTTGAGTTTGACAGTCATAAAAACGAATTTGATCCAAGTTCAGATCATGTCGGTATCAATGTTAATTCGGTAGTATCTGTGGCTAATGTGACACTGGCAGATGGTACTATAAGGGATGGAAGAAAAGCTAACGCTTGGGTAACTTATAATTCTACTACGAAAAACTTGAGTGTTTTTCTAACTTATGCTAAAAAACCTGTTTTCAATGGGAGTGCTACTTTGAATCATGTTGTTGATCTAAGCAAAGTTCTACCGGAGCAGATTACTGTTGGATTTTCAGCAGCCACTGGCCTGCTTTATGAGGATCATAAAGTCCTTTCCTGGAAATTCAATTCCACTTTAGAATTAATCGAGGTAAGGAAAGATAATAATAAAACTGGTGAAGGAAATAATTATCGAAACATAGCACCAACAATAGCACCAACAATGGCACCAACAATGGCACCAACAATAGCACCAACAAGTACACAAGGGAAAGGTAATAAAACTGATGAAGGAAATACTGATCAAAACATACCACCAACAAGTACACAAGGGACAGGTAATACAACCGGCTCGGCGGTTGGTCTTGGTGTTGGCCTGGGTGTTTTAGGTTTGGGGCTTGGTTTTGCTTTGTTTCTCTAGTGGAAGAGATGAGGCAATTCAAGACATTATAAAAGTGCTGCCAAACATGCTACTTAAATCATTCTGCCCATTTTCAAATAATAGGTTGGGTTTTTGGAATATATCATGGTTTTTTATTCATATGGACTTATTTGGTTATTATTATTTATTATCTTTTACTTTTTTTTACGGAAATGATATTCACAGCTCTATAACAACACACTACTCACAGCTCAACAACATCTAAACCCCACATCTATCAAATGGTGAACCCTTTTATCCATCCGTGGACCCCTCTTAAAAACCCTGAACCAATACCCTCTGAACACCTAGCATTGAGTTCTAAATAGAGCTGCGAAGGGAGTGCTGAATAGCATTTCCGCTTTTTTTATACAATTCTTTTGTTTATTAATAAATATATAAATAGAGTTACAAGAAATTAAATCCGACCACTATAAGTATATGGGCGCCAACAACCTTTTTACGGAAAAGGAAATTGCCTATTTTGACATTCGTGTCATGGCTGGTTACGTGGTATATCAATCCCTTCAGAAAGTCTATAATTCCAACTCCGAATTTAACGAAACCATCATTGAGAATTGTATTTCTCAAAATATTTTTGACTTCTCCAAGCTATCTTTGCTGACACAACATAACCTGGTGCAAAAGTATGTACTCGACCAACAACAAAATACAGAAGCCTATAAACATTCAACCACATATCACAACCATTTTACATATTAGGATTGTTGGCCTGAATTCCCCACCACAACCATTTTACATATTAGGATTGTTGGCCTGAATTCCCCACCTTAATGAGAAAGGAAACCTAATGCGACTTCTTCTCTCGTTGGAATTCCTACTCCACAAACACATATTTATTGTATCCCGGACAAAGTTATGATGAAATTTAAGACCGACATCATGTGTACAATGTAAGGCGCAATCTCTAAAGATGCCCATCTCTTTGTGGCAACAGGGGAAGAATCCTTCTTCGAAAAGGGGGAAACCAATCCTGTTACAAAGTGTTTGTACTTTGTACCCCAAATATTTTACACCAAAAATGCTAACTTAGGCCGAAAAAGCTCCTCATGTTAGCCAAGTTGGGCCCCAAAAGCACCCTATGTGCAACAAGCCAAAAATGGCTAACTAAGCCACACTAGGGACAAAAACACTAAAGCCCATGTGCAAAGGCCCAAATCGGGTTTAGGGGTGCCTCATCCACACTAACATGTCAGCAATGCCACACAACCAGAACATGCCAACCAGAGACTGACACGTCGTCAGCAACTGACTGTGCGCTGACGTCATGCGATGCTGATACCGAAGAATATTCCGTTAAGGTTACTAACACCGTCAGCATATACCAGGAATAATCTGTTACGGTTAACGACGTTAGAATATGCCAAGGATATTCCGTTATCGTTAACAGACATTGTTAGTATTTTGCGTCATGACAACAGCACGACGTCAATAACGTCGCCAGCAAAGAAGAAGAGCAGATGCCGAGCCGGTCACCTTCTCCGCGTGCAGATCTGCAGTTGACGTAATACCGGCGGTCGAAGCCGGCGACCCTACCCGGTTGCTTTCATGTCCGTCGATTTCCTTCCGTCCGGCGAGTCTCTGTATTTCGCGGTTCATTATACCCCCGTAGTACCTGGATTTTTCCACCCAACAAGTTTGCACTGGAGGATGTTTACACCCACCGAGTTGGATTGAGTTGGCTCGCTGATAATTCAGCCAAAGCCATTAAACCTTGCGGATTTTTACGCCCACTATGGGCTTAAGCAAACATCTCCTCTTGGGCTTGGCATTGGCATTTTACACTATTTCTTGGGCTTGATCTCTTACACCCATTTTTGCTTAGTTAGTTCTACAACCCAGAGGAATGTTCTCGAAGGTTCCAGAATATGATTTGGAATATGCCAGGAGGCATGCAGAGAAAAATCAATATTATATATGATTGTGGAGGCATGTAGGGAAAATAAAAGCAATTTATGCCAGGAGGCATGCAGGGCATGTGAAGACGTTTCACTTGAGTAAGACCCAAATTCGCAACATATAAATAGAGGGGTTCACCACCCTAAAAGGTATGCAATCTTCCCCACTAATACTCCTTTGAAAAACTCTAGCTAACTTAAGCATCGGAGGTTTTTTTGCAGGTACCCCCGTACGCCGTTCAATTGGAGAAAAAAGCAGCAGATCAATCTTAAACAAATCACATCAATTTCGTGTTTGAGGTAGAAGAATATTTTACCATACAAACATTGGCGCCGATCAAGGGTTTCGATAAAAGATAATCGCGTTTTCCCAAATCCAGTTATGGTAGTAATCAAACAAACTACACGAATGGTCGATTTTGTTAGTAATCCTCGACACAACAGGGAAGCTGAAAGGCATGAGATTGAGGTTCAGTATGCACCCGCAATACCCACTAGAAACAGACAAAGTCGGGATCGAGTTCGTGGAAGAACCTCAGATCGTGGTCTAGATCGGTATCGTGTTCGTGACAAAACCCAAAATCGTGGTCGAGATCGGGATCGTGTTCATGACAGAACCCCATAACTAAACAATCGAAGAAACGAAAAACAACGAATGATCGAAGATGAAGGAATGGATATGGACTCCATATCTGATGAAGAAAACCCACGAGTTCGAACAGACTGAGGGCATGTATTCGACAGCCCGTCAAGGAGGAATGACGATCGACAGAACCTGCGAGATGGACGAACCGCGACTCCTAGTACAGATGAAGAACTGTTGCGCAATCAGCTGAACGAGGTGGAGAAAGAGAAAGCTCTCCTGAGATATATTAGAACGCGAGTCTCGACCTAGGTATGGAAATCTGAACAACCAGTGGGGTCGATCTGTGTGGAAGCGCCTTGGAAATCGTATTAGCCAACAAGTTGCAGACTAAAAAGAGAAGTGATCGATCTTGATTGACCAGAGAAAAATCTTTTGGTCACTGGAGATCTACCTAAACGGAGGCGTGTACAACCCTGGCGAGCTGGGAACCGGCCAGCTGCAACTCGACAGAGTGTGACCAAAACTACCACCCTCAAAATGTCTCAGGAATGATGAAGATGAGGTTCGATATCGACATGATGAGAGAGAATTTTCGCACAATTACTATCCTCGTTCAGAGCAAGGTAGATCTGGAAAAAGAATAAGATCCAAAGCTGATATTCCAGAGGATCGGGACTATGAGCAGGAAGACAGTTCCTTTGATGGCGACATAGGCGCAATAAGAGAAGCTCGCCTTTGCAAGATGATCGATAAAGTAATGTAAAAAAAGCACTCCAGAGAATAAAGGATAGACAGGTTGCATCGATCCGCAGGAGATCCTTCAAACTGAATATCAGAGAAAACAGATGATCCAGATCAGCATGTTTTACACTAAGAAACTTCCATGACTCTCTGGAAGTACAACGATGAGTTGATGTGCAAAATGTTTCCATAGTCCTTGGCTGGTTGAGAAATAAAGTGGTTCAATCAGCTCCCGGAACAGTCGATCGGTACTTACCATGAGCTAGTTGGAGAATTTTGCACTCACGACAAGTACAACAGAAGTGATCGGAAGGGATGCCACGCATTGTTCCTTCTAGGAATTCGGAATGAGGAAAGCATCAGACAGTTTACTCGACGCTTCAAGCAAGAGTCGGCTGATGTGGATGGGGTCAATGATCAAGTCGTCAACGAAGCTTACAAGCAGGCATACCAGTACGACCACAGAGGTGTGTACGGTTCATTAGTTAAGAGACCACCAAAGACTCTGTAAGAACTGTATAATCGAGCAGAAGAATATGCTCGAGTGGAGGATGATTCCAAAGCTCCAGAAACAAAAGAAGTTAACATATCATCCAATCATCAAAATGATGGGAAGAAAGACAAGTCAAAGAACCGTTCGAGCGGACATCATAACGATCGAGGTGAAGTTCGAGAAAAAAATCAAGGCGAATGAATGGAAACTGGATATCAGAAATATCATGATTTGAAGCTGGATATCAGAAATATCATGAAACAAAAGAAGTTAACAGATCATCCAATCATCCAAATGATGGGAAGAAAGACAAGTCAAAGAACCGTTCGAGCGGACATCATAACGATCGAGGTAAAGTTCGAGAAAAAAATCAAGGCGAATGAATGGAAACTGGATATCAAAAATATCATGATTTGAAGCTGACACCGTTGAACATACGGCTTACAGAGTTGTATGAGAAAATAAGCAAGGATTTGAGACCCCCTCGGCCTTTCCCAGCGGAGACTCGTGATAAACGTGATAAAAGCAAATACTGCAAAAAGACCATGGACACAAGACTGAGAATTGCCGCTCTTTACAGATCGAGGTCCAACGAATGATAGACGCTGGAAATATGCAAGAGTATATGAAAAAGGATTTTGGGAAAGGTCCTGGAAAATTTGGCGCAACACATGTGATTAATGCCAGTCATGCCAGGATCCATTCAAAGACCAGACGGGCATCAGAAGATGAAACCAGGAGAAAGCTCAGGCAGTTAATGGAATGGTACGTGAAAAATCACATCGATTTTTTCAAGAAAATGGAGCAGAAATTAGGGAGCTTGGATGAACAAAGATCGAGTTCACTGAAGCAGACATGATTGGTGTATATCACTACACCAGAACAGCCGATTTGGGACGGATATACGCGTTGCAAAAGAATTTCACCAACACTAATATCTGTTGGGAATATGGCGTAGCAAATTTTGGTGCAACGCCAAAATCCGTTGGTCAAATTAATTTGTGCCACGTATATAAACGTTGGTAAAATAGCTTACCAACGTTTGTTGAGCAACGGATTCTTTAATTTGTGCAACGGTTACAATAATTTAGGCAACGTATTACTTTAATTTGAGCAACACTTATATACGTTGCAAAACCCGTTTACGTATAAAAAAAAAAAAATTCGGACGATAATTCCAGGTGAAAAATAGAATTCCGACAATAGTTCCTAAATTACAATCCTACCGGGTTGATACGAAGCCTCATAGTTTATTGACAAAACCAAAATGTTGACACTTTCATTCAATTTATGGTTCAAAACATATGAAATCAAAAGAAATCTCAACAGAAAAACTTACTTCAAACAACGTTTGCCTCAACTTAGAGGTAGAAGTAAAGGTTAATAGTAAAATTCAATTAAAAGTTCAAAAGCGCATCTTACAAAATTTAAATTTTAGTCCAACTATCTGTCTACTCACTTCTTCCTTTATTCCATGATGAAAAGAAACCTTCAGAGTTTTCAAGCCTTGCAATTCTGGTAAAGGAATGTCCAGTACTTCAAAATACAGTATATCGGAAATCTGGAAAAGAAGATATCCATCAGCAAACTTTACACACAAATTACACTGTTTGCAGCAAAAAAATAATAGTGCAACATGGTTCTGCAAGCAAGATCTAGGAGATGACCTACCTTATCGTAGTGAACCAACATATCTGACAAACGATCAACTCCCCTAGACTTGATAGGGTGCGGTTTAGGTTGGTCGACAAGAACATTTATGTAATGTGAGCTTGATTTTGGATGGATCCTTCGAACCAAGTTGCTGCGCAACTTTTTCAACGACTTCATCATAAGTGATAAATTTTGACCTTCAAAAGTTAGACAGAGAATGGGCTAAAATTTCGTAAAATAAAAAAAATAAAATATCAAGAGACTAGCGTAAAAAGATTGTTCAACCTAGAAGGCTAAGAAAACGAGACCAACCAGGATTCATGTCTGCAGGGTTTGTTTCTTCTTCCTGGTCATTACAAAAATTTAACAAAAAAGAATAAAGAAATACTAAGAAAGAGGAGAAAGATATTAGTCCTAGTTACAAGGAACTGAGGACCCAATTTTATAAAATGAAGAGATAAGAGAAATGTTTCTCTTACCCAGATTCCATTGTAGGTGCTAGCTAACCATAATATTAATTTATCCAAAAAATTGGTACAAGTCACTGAGTGCGGCATACTTGTTCGATTTAGTAACAATGCTTGTAAAATTACCTCTATGCGTGAAGCGTCACTTCTTCGCGACTCTTTCCAGAGAAGGTGGTCATAAACTTTCAAGACTTTGAAGATTAGAGAACCGCCCTCCAAATAACAAAGGCAACATGCCACCAACTGTGCGTGAACCTGAACACAAGATTAAGCTATTTATGATGTATACAATGTCACCGAAAAGAAAATGAAAAATTCTTAATAGGTAGATTGTGATGATTATAAATGATGAACAAAATCCCCACGAAGATGAGCACTTCTCCATGAACTCTGTTTTCTTCTTGACGCGACATCCATATTGAAGAGGGTGGCATAACTGCACAATAATGCTCACATGTTATTTTAAACCATTATTTTACAAGCATTGTTGAAAACTCAACCACAAAATGCTCCATGAACTCTGTAGAGGAAGATCGTACTCTATTGCTGAAAACTCAACCACAAAATTTGAACCATTATTTTAAAATAAATTACAGTAGTATACTTGCACATTAGCCAGATCAATAGCAGATTTCCTAGGCACTTGCACCTTCATTATACAAATCAATGTAACAACAACCGAAGTAATTAAATGAAATCTAAGAAAGAAGAGAATGTATACGATAAATTGCCAGAAAAAAGAAATGGTGTGTTAAAATGTGGATACGAAGTTTTATTCATCCTAAATATTCCTAATCCAAGTTATGACCAAAGTGCATAGGTACAAGAATGGCTTTCACATTAGTGGACACAAAATTTGCTATAAGAATACAAGAGTTACAGACGCTAAGCACCATATATTAATATATAGCTGTTTAATTGTTCCAACTTCTTTTTCTAAAATGTACCTAGAATCTGGAGTCTAATTACTATAATCCCACTTGAGAAAAAGAGGAACTTACAGCAAGAGTCGGCAAAATAGAGAATGAGAACGGATTCACAGAAAGCTACAAACATGACACCATATAAGATGGTCAGGCAAACTGACACAACTAATCCTTGAAGTGATTTTCCTCCCTCTTAATCCATAATTATTTTAGTCAATGCTGATAAATCACCAGAACATCCGATTGAAACTTTAGTCAGCTAAAGGTCCATATCACATCTATCTCCCAATTAACTTATTCTGTAAACATATAATTAACTACTTCCTTTGATTCACATTTGTAACAATTATCGGAGTTACAGGAATCCTGAAAACCACAAATCTGGAATCATTAACAATTAAAATTTAATTATCTTATACAAGCATGCTTTAAAATACCTATAAGCCCCTCAACAATTTTCCTAAAGATAAATAAAACTAAATACCAATGAAACTCAAAGCTCTTCACACACTGCATTCAGTACGTATATTAACCTCAAAATACCCATCTATCATATTAGAAATCTCCTTTATGTTTAATCTCATCACTCCCCACATAATTTACAGATATGATAAACAAAAACCCGTTCAATTATACCTTTCTGCCTCGAGACATATCCAAATCCACGGGGAAGATTAACCTGCAAGCATAAAGAACTATTTCAACTGTCAAGCACTAAAAGAAACCACAACATAAATTTCTTTGAACTTACACTACGATCAATTGCCAGCTGGCAACTCCACGTGTATAACTTCACCAAAGTTGCCTACATGGTAAGGAAAAGCAAAGGTTAACCAACTTCAATCGATAGGTTAAATCTCAGATGGATACATTTCTTAAATCGAGTAGGTTCCATAACACATAACCTCACTACTAGGTGATATATTGACAGTATTTTTACTACATATAATTTGGATGAAAACAAACATCGAATCAATATCAAATTCGAGAAATGCAAGTGTTAACTTTCCAAAGGGATCTGTGAACCGACAAAAATTAGTGGCAAACACTAAACTACAAGATCTATAAAATGCATGTCAATTACTTTCTTTTCCCATATTTCCTTACACACCCACCTAAGAAAGTCCAACATTAAAATTGAAGAGTTAAAAGAATTAAAACTTGGTTGAAAGGAATGTTGAGCCAAGCAAAAGATTACATGCAATATTTGTTGCCAGGAAAGAACTTGATGCGGTTATCACCAGATTTATTAGAATCCACATCACAAAGGAAATGACTTACCAAAAATCTCCTTCAGATGTCCCTCATTCACATTCCTAGTGAGCTGATCAACGTGCAGCATTAAAGATTCTGGAGATGCTTTCCTGGAAACATGGTATGTTTAGTACAACAAACTCTATAAAGCTAAAACAATCCACACATCGAGTGAACATAATACCGTTATCAAGCTTCAGTAAGTTAGGGACATTAAATTGAAACCAAATCCCTAACTAAAACATAAAAAAAAAAATATATTCAGAAATGACACAGAGTGAAACTATGATTGGCATAAATAGAAACCCAAATTAAAATTTAAAACAAGCCTAAATCTCTTGCAGAGCTTAACACGGTTATTAACATTGGTTGAAAGGGAATCAAGGAATTCAGATTGTGCTCCTTGTGACAATGGCATTAGCTTACCCTGCAGCAGCAAAAACAAAAAACCCAAATAAAATCAAAACCTTGCATTCAAAAAAAAAAACTAAAAAAAAGAAAGAATGAAACTCAAAACTACATAACAAGTACTACCTTAACGGTACCTACAAGATATGCTAGATCTTCACCACTTAAAGCTCCATTAAAACCAAACTAGATCTGGGTTTTCAAATACTAAAAGCAGACTCAAACAACCAACTACAAATGTGAGTTTTTGAGATTATCATTAATACCAACAGGAAAAAAAGATTTAATATTCGATTTAGGAGAAAGAGAAAAAAATGGTTTACAATTGAGATTGAAAAAACAAATGTTTACAGATCGAAGAAATTGGTTACGTATCGAAGAAATTGTTGAAAGGTTGAGACGGGTTCTGAGAGAAACGATTAGAAGGAGAACGATCTGGGGTTTCGGTTATGGTTTTGTTTTCAGAACAAAATTGATTTTGGATTTTAGGTTTAGAATTTTTGAAGATTTTAGAGAATAAATCTAGATTTCTAGGTTTTGATTACACAGGTTTTGATTTGGATAGGAAAGAGATTTGGGTTTGATTCTAGGTGAAGGGTTTTGGTTTTCGGAAGAAAAACTCTCTGCAAACAAGAGAGAGGGAGTAAAAAACGAGATAAAGAAGAGATAGTAATTTTGGGAATTTTAAGATTTTCTAAAAGAAATAATGAAAAAAAAATTCTTTAATAGACAAGATTACTTAAAGCCCATGAAAATGTCCGATATTACATAAATGCCGATGATGTACAACGTTTTTACACGTTTCAAAATAGTTGCTCCATTAATTTCATTTAACAAACCAATATTATTTATTTTGTGCAACGTATTTTTGGGTGTGCAACGGATATTGACGTCGCACCCTTGTGCGACGTCAATATCCATTGCACACCCCCAAAATCAATATGTTGCAAAATGCAGGATATGGTGTAGTGTATGCTACCCACAATGATGTTATCGTTATCACAGCTTGGATTGGCATGTTTCGTGTGCACCGTATTCTAGTGGATACAAGAAGCTCAGTGAATGTGCTGTTTTCAGGAGCCTATTCTTCTATGAATCTCCCACACTACTTGATCGAAGAGGATGAAAATCCAATCATCGGTTTCAGTGGAGAAGTAACAAAGGCAATTGGAAAAGTGAAGCTACCTATAACAGTGGCTGACAAGTCCGTTTTAGGCAATTTCTTGTTGCTTGATTGTCGAGCTTCTTACAATGCGATTGTAGGACGAGACTGGCTGCATGAGATCGGTGTAGCCACATCCTCATATCATCAATGTCTGAAGTTTATTACCCCTGAAGGAGTCGTAAAGTTAGAAGCGACCAGAAGGATGCCCACAAGTGTCACGAGAGTGCTATGGATGAGTAAAAGAAGTCAGAAGTTAGTGGGAACCAAATCATGCGAGTAGAGCAGAAATAGCAATTACAAAATCCTCTCCCTCCAGAATCATATATGGGAGAGGATGCAACTGAACCCCTAACAGTTGAGACACTGATCGAGGTACAAATTGGAGATGAGAAGCACAAAACAACGTTCATAGGGTCGATCTTCCTGCAAACGAACGTGATGGTTTGATTACATTGCTAAGGGCAAACATAAACGTTTTCGCATGGAATTTTGCTGAGATGCCTGGGATAGATCCGAATGTAGCCTTCCACAGGATAAATATCGATGAGAAGTTCCATCCAGTTCGTCAAAAAATCAGGAACATGGTGATCGAATTTTATATAGTGGTAAGTAAGGTTGTCGTTCACTCGGACTTGTTGAAATTGATTTTAGGATTTAATAAAGAAAAATATAAAAATAGAGAAAATATACAATTTATGTCACAAGATGAAGAGAGTTACTGGGACTCGGGATTCCACCACTTCTCATATTCATGCGGTTCATCTATTAATTCTGGACAATTAAAGCTCATAAAATAACAAACATCGACTCTAATTCTTTGTCATGGTAGATTTGATAAAGAATTATATGTAATTCACAAGCATGACGCATCTAAAGTACCTAAGACTAAGCATGGGACATCTAACGAATTCACAAATAATCAAGAAAAATCATAAATCAATTATAATAGTGCAAATAGTCATAAAGGAATTAAATAGAATTACCACATGGGTGCAAAACAACTTCCTCCGTCGCCCCAGTGATGGGTTCTAGCTAGGGCTGTCAATGGGTCCGGGTTCTCCCGGGTATCACTAGACCCGGACCTGTTCCTAAATTTGTGGACCCAGAACCGGACCCGTTTAAAGTCCCGGGTACCCGTCGGTTCGGGGTACCCGTTGGGTATTAAAAAAACTATAAAGAAAATCTTAAAAACTTAATTTTTTTCTCTTTTTATCTTGAATCTAAATTATTTTTATAAAAATTTATTATTATTTCTTTATTAATGTACTAAAAAAAGACTAAATGTAAGAAAAATATGAAAAATGGAAAAAAAATCAAAGCCCAAACAAACAAAATACCCATAATTTTCCTAAAAATAATGGGTGGTATCAGTATCGACTGCGTAAGATAGATATGCTAAAGCATCTGCGTGCCTGTTTTCCAGCCGTGGTCGCTGCCCAATAGAGAACTGGTCGATTTCATTTGCCAGCTCTCTCATATGATCCAAATACACGGCCATCCTCTCTTCCTTGGCTCTGTAGGTCCCCAGAAACTGGTTAACTACTAGCATGGAATCAATTACCAGCTTCACGTTCTTCGCATCTAACTGTTTGACAACCTTTAAACCGATAATTGTTACTTCATATTCAGCTTCATTGTTTGATGCTTGAAAACCTAATCTGGTCGCTTTCTCGCTCCTCGAGCCTTCGGGAGTAAGGATGACACATCCAACTCCAGCTCCACCCACATTTGATGACCCATCAGTAAACACGGTCCATAATGGTTCAGGTATATCGACCTCCATTGCGGACTCGCCCCCAGTCTGATCAGTGGCTGACTCTATGGGTTTGAACAACTCTTCTTCTTCTCCGGCAACCGTTTATATGTGTCCACATGAAAAAATGCTAGCAGTGCAGCCAGGGCGTGTCCCTTTTCTGCATTTCTAGTTTCGTACTTGATTTCAAACGCCCCCATAAAATTTGACCATACGGCTAGTCGGATGGAATCATCAGCACATTCCAGGATTCTCTTCAGCGGGTATTCTGAGTAGACTATGATCTGCCTCCCTTGTAAATAAGGTTTGAGGCGACGAGATGCATGCAACAGTGCAAGTGCTATTTTCTTAATTTTCTTGTACCGTGTTTCTACCCCCGTTAAAGATTTACTGACGAAGTAAACAGGCTTTTCATGTGGATCCGTAACAAATAGCACTGCACCTACATCGTTCTCCGTTGCAGCCAGATAAACTCCGATAGGTTTTCCAGTTTTTGGACTCACCAAAACTGGGGGAGTTTACAAATATTGTTTGATCTCATCGAAAGCATTTTCGTACTCATCTGTCCAACCAAAATTCACTGCTTTTTTTAAAACATTAAATAATGGTTTGAACCGATCCGACGAGCGTGAAATGAAACGATTTAAAGCTGCTAATCGTCCCGCTATCTTCTAGACCTCCTTCTTCGTTCTTGGGGATGGCATCTCTCTGATGGCTCTTATTTGCTCCGGATTCACCTCGAATCCTCTATGTGTCATCAAGTATCCAAGGAACTTTCCTGAGGATAGCCTAAATGAACATTTTGCTGGATTGAGCTTCATACGATATTGCCTCAATATATCGAACGTCTTCTGCTGATTAAGAAAATGCGACTCCTTGTGCTCAGAATACACTACCATATCGTCGATATATACTTCCATCGTCTTCCCAATAAGATCCTTGAACATATGGTCTACCAAATGCTGGTTAGTTG
Source organism: Papaver armeniacum (assembly GCA_023531295.1). Classification (NCBI taxonomy): domain Eukaryota; kingdom Viridiplantae; phylum Streptophyta; class Magnoliopsida; order Ranunculales; family Papaveraceae; genus Papaver; species Papaver armeniacum. The sequence continues at coordinate 1,553,440 of JAJJWW010004015.1, read as the reverse complement.
CCCCTGCGTTCTTTAGCTTGAACGACACTATAGTATAGCAGTAAACTCCTCTGTCAGTCACAAACGCAGTATGCTCTTGATCTTTCTCGAACAAAGGTTTTTGGTTATACCCCGAAAAACCGTCCATGGATGACAGTCTCCCGTACCCTGAGGTTGCATCCACCAAATCTCTTATCCGCGGTAGCGGGTACGGATCACTCGCACATGCTTTATTCAAATCAGTAAAATCGATACAGACACGAATTTTACCATTCTTCTTTGGAACGGGTACAATATTAGACAGCAAGCGAGGATACTGCACTGGGCGAATAAAGCATGATTCCAATAGCTTTTCGACTTATGCAATAACTCCATCTTTTTTACTTTACGCCATGTAATAGACGCATTTATGTGTCTAATTTGTCCTCAATGTTTCGTATTGTTAGTACTCGTTTTTGTCCTTATTATGGTGTTTTGTGTGTTTGTAGGTATTTTTGGAAATAAAGATTGTTGGAAAATTGCCTCGAAAAGTTGCTCTAACACCCCCGAGGACATTTGCTATTCGGACTCCCACTTTGGATAAGGGGTAACCCAATTGCTAAGGGGCACCCAACTGATATTCGCACCCCCAGCTATTGGATAAGGTCTGACCTTCTTCTTCATTTCAAATTCTGTTTTTGGCGGGGAATCTTGACATGGGAAGAACAGAATTAGGGTTCGAGTTTTGGTGCTCTTCCGAGGAGACTCAATGGCTGAAACTGATGGAAACCATCTATTAGAGCATAACAGGGATAGTAGGAGTGATTTTGTCAATTGAATTTGGCTAGAACTCGAGTTAGAAGGAAACAGAGGTGTGAACTTTTCACGGGTAATTCAGGCAAGATTTTGCTGGAGCTTTGGCCGAATTCAATGGATTCTTTGGATTGGATATACCCTGTTTTGACTAAACAGGGTTGGTAATCACTCCAGATTTGAAAAAAAATATGTGGCTACGTCAAGCTTGGGAGAAAACAGGGAAAGCTCTTGTACGAGAAATATTATCGGAATATTTTGTTATCTTTGGAAACTGGCATGTGCAGAGTGATTCACTCGATCTGGGATCATTACAACAACGTGTTGGAGTGAGGAACCCTCAAAAAAGATCCGTGAGAAGTAAAAACAAAGAAAGAAAAGGTAATTGTTCCCCGACAAAACCCGAGAAGTAATGGCAGAATATTTCGAAGTTATTGTGAAGATTTCTTCAATTGTTGAGTATAAAAAGTCTTTTCGGAACATATAGAGGATAGAGAGAGTTTGGGGGAGAATTTAGAACATCACAGAGTGAGAAAATCAAGCTGCAGAGAATCTCCGGTTTCTGCTACTGTGAAGAACATAAGACGCACAAGGAGCAGTCGTATTTGCTACAGTGACAACGACAGTTCATTTATATCGTACTTTGTAATAGTTCGGTTTGTAACAAATATAATTGTTACAAACCCGGTTTTTATTACTTTTCTCCTTTTCACCATTGTAAACACACCTTTTTGAGCAATGAAAAAAATCCTTTGAGTGTGTTTTCACCATGCGGAGCTAGAACTAGGGCTGTCAATGAGTACCCATTACCCGGAACCGGAACCAGACCCGGACCCGCTAGTTTCGGCTCTGGTTCTAGGTCCTAAATTTGGACCCATTAGCAACTTAGGACCCGATGGGTAATTACCCGATTGGATTTGAATGTTAACGGGTCCAAACGGGTAACACCTGTCGGGTACCCGCGGGTAATGGGTACCATGTTATTTATTCTTTCATTAGATTTCCAAGAGTTACCTAGCATATGCGAAAACCACTTTGTTCTGGCTCTCGAACACGATAGTGGGGGCGAGAGGGCATCTATATCAGCATAGGGAGATACCGATAACATTGACAACAATATGGATGTTGACGGTCCAATGATAGATGATTCAAGCAATCCTGCTGAAAACACTTCAGAGTGGCATCAACCTTATGTTCGGTATTTGACAACCAGTGAACTCCCAGAAGATGAGCATCTCGCTTCAAAAGTAAAAAAGAACGCTTGAAGATATTCAATGATCGAGGGATAGCTGTGCAATAAACCTGTAGCTTTGGAGCCATTTTTGCGGTGCATATCAGCCAAAGAAGGGCAACAGATATTGGCGGAGGCTCATGAAGGAATATGTGGCAACCATTCTGGAGGGCACAGTCTCACGCACAAGATACTTTCCCAGGGATACTTCTGGCCATATATGCATAAAGATGCTAAAGAATACGTGCAGAAATGCGTGCCATGCTGAGAGCACGCTCCAATTCCTAAAAGGCCGGCCAACGAATTGCATCCATTTTTTAGTCCCTGGCCATTCTCTATGTGGGGACTAGACATCGTCGGATCACTTCCCAAATATCCTGGAGGCGTTAAATTCGTACTAGCCGCTACTGCACTAGTAGAAAAATCAATATAGGTGACATTTGAAAACTGTCACAGTATTGATTTCATGACGGTTTAAGTGAAATTTGAAAGTGTCACCAAAGGCAGTGTCACCGTAGGGGTCATTTTATACTGACACTTAACAACTGTCACATAACCGTCACCAATTGGCCTTCAAAACTGTCATGAACTATCCACAACCGTCATTATAACAGACATCCATGACGGTTTTTTATTTAAAACGTCAGCTTAACGATGTTATAATGACGTTTTCCTTTCATAACTATCATCATATATCATTTCTAATTACACTTTTTTTTGAATTTACTGTCAATGTAAAAATATACTTTGACAGTTTCTATTCCTATTCCAATATTAACCGTCATAATTAGTGGGTTCTATTAGTTCCTGTTATTCAAAAAAATTGTTTATCTAATTAGAAATGAATCAAGTTGAATTAAATGGAAATTATGCTAATAGTTCAAAATTTACATATATCGTAAAAAAAAAAAAAAAAAAAAAAAGTGTGCAAAATTTATTGAATGCTAAAATATTCCTCCAAAAGAAAAAATAAATGCGAAAAAAATGTAAATTGCACATCACCAACATATCCTATTACTAATACTACGACTACAATATTTTGAGATTCTAGGAATTCTTCGCAAGCTCTCCTTATCTTGCAACTGCATTTTCTCCCATTTTCGACGAATTAACTATATATCACCTTGCATCTCTTTTTCAAAGTAGCTTATCCATTCCTTCTTCACCTCCATGTTATCATCATCGTCTATGTATGTTTTCGGAATTTCTGAATCAATGATAAACGATATAGTTAGTCATAAAAAACCAACAACACAGTATATTTAAAGGAAAACGTCACCTAAGTAGAACAAGTCATAGCAAGAACCTTTCCTATTTTCTTTTTCTCATCTAGAAGCAAATACCTGTGCAAAAGATTAACACTTCAAACATTATAAACCTACAAAAAGAAAAAATCTTCAAATGAATCAGATGTTGGAAAAATTCGTAATTAAGGTCGGGAAAATCAATCACTCCACTGAATCAACTGCATAAAGTCAGTTCCCAAATTGCTATCCAATCATGCTTATAAATCACAACGGAAACACAAAAAAATGAATTACAATAAAACCTAACTTATGAAAAATGCATATTTAAGATTTGTTTGCTTACCTAGAGAATCGACAGTGTGCAAGAGACATCGTTTCATGTGAGAGCACTATCAAAAGAAAAGGTGCTATAGGGAATCAAATAAAATAGTCTTTATGCTTTCTATATCACTGCATGTTTTTCTAAACCCCTTCCAATTTATACTCGTGATCTTAAAATTAAGGTCGGTCGATCCCATGAGAAACCCTCAAGAATTATTATTAAAAGACGTTTGTATGTGAAAAAAAAAACGCAAAAAACCTAGGGTTTTGGCCGGCTAGCTCCGGTTTTCTCTCTTCTTCTTTGTTCTAACGCTTTCTTCTTTTTTCTAGGGTTTGACGTTAATTAATGACGTCAATCCAAGCAAACCCGCCTGATCCAGGCGAGAATCATCAACCAAGGCAGCTAAATCATGCACAGTTTGATGGGAGTAGGAATAGAAGATCACGATCTAGGGCTCGTTTTGAGTATGTGCCAAAAATGGGAAACCGTGAAGATATAGAAAAAAGCAAAGGTGCTGCAGCTGAAGGCAGATCCTGGGCTAACGTGGTTAAGAAAAGAAACCATGTGATTTCTTCCATTGATGCGGATTCCTTATCTCATCCTCCTGTTCGTTCATCAACGGGAGATTTAACAATTGTTAAGATACCGAAAGCTTCTCTAAAACAGGCGACGGAGGTTTGGAAATTCAGTTTGGTGGGGCGTTTTGATTTCAAAACACTTGGTGTTAAATTTGAAGACGTTAAAGCAAATTTGTGTAAGCAATGGAGGTTAACGGAACAAGCTCAGTTTGTTCCATGGATAAAAGGTTTCTTTATAATCAAATTATTCAACGAGATTGATCGAAAACGAGTAAGTTATGATGGTCCGTGGAAGATTAAGGATCAAATTTTGAAGGTAATGCCGTGGACACCAATGTTTGATCCAGACTTAGAAAAGATTACTAGGGCTGCTGTTTGGGTTCGTTTCAAGCAGCTAAGCATTGAGTATTGGAACGAAGAACTTCTCTTTAGAATTGCTCGGAGCCTTGGGAAGCCGGTGGCAGTTGATCCGAGAACTCTAAGCCATGAATATGGCTATTTTGCGGCTGTTTTGATTGATATAGACTTTTCGAAGCAACTTGGCTATGTTGTTGTTGAGACTGAGGACGAACCCGAGGGTTTCTACCTTGATTATGAAATTATGAATCGACCGGCATTCTGTGATCATTGTAAAACAGTTGGTCATGTCGAGATTGATTGTCGTGCTCGGAAATATTCAATCTTGAAGCACCAATATGATGGGGAAACTAATGAGGAGAAGCGCGCTGCACTCAAGAAGGAATTAGATGATTTGAGGAATGTTTGGAGTCTGCGGAAATATCGAAAAGAACCTCCAAGAAAGAGTAAAAACACTGAGGATAAAATCGATGATAAACAAGATGATAAATCTAATGAGAAACCTGATGAACAAGCTAATGAAGTTCTTATTATTCCATCAAAACCAATCGGTGGTGCTGAATTTACAGGCACGCGTACTTTAATTGCGAGTCCCTCGAGTAGTATAGCTGGTGCTAATGGTGCTGGCAATGTTCCTGGGATGCCATTGAATTTAGATACGGAGGATGATGCAACTTGGGGTGGCCAGGCTGGTGATGATGGGGCTGCTACTTACGCTGATTTGTTGAATAAGGAGGAGATGGAGTTATGTGCTCAGTATGAAGAACAAAAAAGAATCGCAACTGAGAAAGCTAAGGAAGCTGACTTCGCTAAGCTGGAGCAAGATATGGTTTTGAGAAAGTTACAAAAAGCGCGTGAAGTTATCATGGCACAGAACAAAGTTGAAGAGGAAAAGCGAAGAAGGGAGGAAGAGGCTAAGCATTTGAGAGATGCGACTGCTCAGCAAACTACGAGTTCTACACCTATGGAAAGTGAAACTTCAGTTGATCCCCCTTCTACTAATACTTTGGAGCCGGTCAATGAGGAGGATTTTAGTTTTCCAACTAGAATAGCAAGAAGTTCTACGCCACCTAATCCTGTGGAGCCTTTAGAGACTTCAAATAGGTTTGAGTCTGGCACGGAAGATGATTCGGAGGAGGAGAATATTATTATTGAAGATGAGCCTATAAATGTAGAACCTCTCAATGTTGAACTTTCAAATCCGGTGTCTAAAACTGTTGAAGATGAGACTCGTAATTTGGATTGGGCGGCTGAATTGGAGAGGGAGGAGCGTGAAAAGAAAGAACAAGCTGCAGCTGCAAAGAAGGCTAAAGAAAAAGAAGTTCCTAAGCCAAAGGTGACTAGGAGGACTGCTAGAGGGGGTGGTAACACAACTAAGACTTCTAAAGGTGGCGGTGATACTGCGCAGGGTTCTAAAAAATCAGGTTCTAATAATCCGAAGGACGGTGGTGATTCTACACAGGGTTCGACAAGCCCTGCTGAAAACTTAGGTAATTAATGCATGTCTTCTACTGGAATGCTCAAGGCTTGGCCAAGGATGGTGCAAGGGCCAAGTTAAAGGAGCTTTATCATTTGCACACTCCTGACGTAATTTGTATTGCTGAGCCGCAAGTCTTTTGCAAGCAACGTTTTGTTAGGAATTTAAAATTATTGGATTTTTCTGAGGATGTTATTAATAATGAGGTGAATGGTGAGAAAGGTAACATTTGGGTTTTGTGGAGAAATTCTCTAACAAGGCCTGCTGTTTTATCTTCATCAAAGCAGGCTATTACTTTGGATTTTGCTGGAGTTTATATTTCGGCGGTTCATGCTTCTTATGCTCCGATGGTTAGAAAGAATTTGTGGCGTCAGTTGGGTTTGGGATTCATCTCTAATCCGTGGCTGGTACTAGGCGATTTCAATTGTGTGTTGCGTTTGGAGGAAAAGAAAGGTGGTAAGCCATTGCTGGATTTTTTGATGCATGAGTTTAGGAGTTGGATCTCGGATAATGGTCTTGTGGAAGCTGATTCTCTTGGCAAGAAATACACTTGGTGTAACTCTCGAAGGCGTAATAAGCGTATTGTTTCTAAACATGATAGAGCTGTGGTTAATGAAGCTTGGTGTGATACTTTTCCAAACTGGAGATGTAAAGCCCTTCCTAGAATTTGTTCGGATCACTCTCCTCTTATTGGGTTTGCGGTTGAGAATCCAAGACCGAGTAGAGCCCCTTTTAGAATTCAAAAAATGTGGCTTAGCCATCCTACTTTTATGAGCTTGGTTGAGGGTGTTTGGAGTTCTCGCTTGGCTGGTGCGCCTCCTTACGTTTTCATGACTAAGCTGAAGAGGTTGAAGGAGGCTTTGAAGACTTGGAATCGTGAAGTCTTTGGAGACATCCATGTTCGTTTGAAACAGGCGGAATTGAAATTGGAAGCTGAGAATGACCTTCTTGATTATGAGCCACGCGATGAAGCTCAGTTCATTAAGGTAGCGGATGCTAGAAAGGTAGTTGATGAAGTGAGAAATGATCTGGCAGTCATGCTAAAATTAAAGGCGAGGGTTTCTTGGTTGGAGGATGGTGATCAAAACACTCGTTTTTTTCATAATAGCATTCGCATGAGGAGGAGCCAAAATACGATCTCAGAGCTCAAAGTTTCTTCTAACTCTACTTTACTTTTGCAGGATGATATTAAGAATTATATTGTAAACCACTATCGTGAAAATTTCAATGGTGGTGGGGTTACAATTGATCCGAAGCTCTTTGATATTCAGCATGATCGTATATCGGCGGAGGAAAGTGATTTTATGGATGCGGTTCCAAATATTGATGAAGTTAAGGAAGCTATTTTTGATTTAGGCGCGGATTCTGCCCCTGGTCCGGACGGTTTCACAGGTTCTTTCTATAGACATTGTTGGAACATTATTTCTGAAGACCTTTTTAAGGCCATTACCAATTGTTGGACTATGCGCAAAATTCCTAATGGCATTAATTGTAGCTTCATTGTTTTGATTCCAAAAAATAATAAGTCTGATGCTATCAAGGACTATAGGCCGATTGGTTTGAGCAATTTTTTCTTCAAGATCATTACAAAAATTTTGGCTACCAGGCTGGGTACGGTGCTAAATAAGTTGATTTCTGAAGAGCAAGTGGCGTTCATGAAGGGCCGTAATATTCACGAAAACATAGCTTTGGCTTCGGAGTTGATCAATGAATTGAGCGTTAAAAGGAAACACGGCAACGTGGGTTTAAAGCTGGACATTGCTCAAGCTTTTGATACGGTCAGTTGGGATTTTATTCTTGAGGTATTTCGCCAATATGGTTTTTCTGAGACTCGGTGCAACTGGATTCTCGGTATTCTTCATTCTCGCTCGAATTTCTGTCATGATTAATGGCAGCCCTAAGGTTTTTTCAAAGATTAATAGAGGTCTAAGACAAGGTGATCCTCTTTCTCCTTTGATTTTTGTTCTTATTGAAGATGTTTTAAGTCGCAATCTTTCAAAACTGTTTGCTTCGAAAACCATGCAACCTATGGTTCGCAAGAAAGGGGTTGCGCCTACTCATTTGCTATTTGCAGACGATATCCTTATTTTTTGTAGGGGTAGTTTGCAAAGTCTGAATAGTTTGAAGGATATGCTTGGTATGTATCAATTGGCTTCTGGCCAAAGTGTTAGCTATGACAAAAGCAAATTCTATTATGGTGGTGATAGAGGCTCGCGTGCAATTGCAATAAAGAATTATTTGGGAATGGAGAAGGCTGTTTTCCCGGACAAATACTTGGGTGTTCAGCTGAAGCCGGGCATTGTTCGGCATGCTCACGTCCGTCAAGTAGTGGAGAAGATTATGGATAAGCTGGCCGGGTGGAAGGGTAAACTCTTATCTTTTCAAGCTAGGTTGGTTTTGATTAAGTCTGTTATTTCGAGCTGTATTTTGCACTCCATTGCTATCTATAAGTGGCCATGCAATATGATTAAGCAAGTTGAGAAGGCCATTAGGAATTTTCTTTGGTCTGGTGATGCCGAAAAACGTAAGTACTTTACGGTTAGTTATGATACTTTGTGCTGTCCAAAGCGTGAGGGTGGTTTGGGTTTAAAGAAGTTGAATGACGTTAATAGAGCTATGCTCATGAAGTTATGGATTTCTATTCGTGATTCGAACAAAGTCTGGGCAAGATTCTTACGTGCAAAATACTTCAAAATCAATGGCAACCTAATTGATTATAAGTTGGGCTCATCGGTTTTTCCAGGGGTGCGCTTGGTTTACAAATATGTGCAACAGCATACTCGTTCAATTATAGGTGATGGTGATAATACTTCCTTATTCTTTGATAATTGGTGTGGTGATTTTTCGATTGCGGGAAGACTTGGAATTTCTTCCAAAGGCCCAAATGATTTCAAAACGAAGGTAAGTGATATTATTGTGGATGGTGTTTGGTCTATTCCTAATGCTACTAGAGATTTGATGACTCGCTGCAATATTGATGTGGATAATTTACCCATAATCGCTGGTGGGGAGGATTACAAAATTTGGGATCTTGATAAGAAAGGAGTTTTCTCGGTCAAATCAGCCAAGGAGGCTATTAGAGTGCGTCGGAATTTAGATCCGTGTGCTGTTCTGTTTACTAGAAGTGTTGTGCATCCGACTTTGAGTGTGCAATATTGGAAGATTTGGGCGAATCAGTGCTGCGCTACTGATGATAATGTTATTAAGAAAACTGGTAGGTCTATGCCTACTATGTGTCGGATTTGCAGGAAGGATGGTGAGTCTATGCGCCATTTAATTTGGCAATGTAGGTTTGCAAGGCGTATTTGGGCATGGGCTACAGGCATTTTCAATTTGCAACCAGAGGAGGACTTGGTTGATTCTTACAAGGTTGCAAAGGGAAGAAGTAGGATGATTAAGGACTTGTGGCTTGTTACTCATTTAGTAATTGCCACGGAATTATGGAAGTTGAGGAATAAGATTTATTTTGAGGAGGCGAAGGTGCATTGGCTTGGCTTTAAAGGTAGAGTTTATCAGTTAATTCATGACAACTCGATTCGCATGAGGGGTTACATGTACAACAGGGAGGATGACTTGCGGATTTTGAATTATTTTAAGGTGGCGCATAGGGCTAGCCGGGTTTCTACTCCCTTGGAACTAGCTTGGTGGCCTCCTGATTCAGGTGAAATTATGATTTGTTGTGATGGTGCTTCCCTTGGCAATCCTGGCCAAGCTGGTTGTGGTGTCACTTTTCGTGGCTCGAATGCGGAAATTTTAGGCAGTCTTTTGGTTGGCCTGGGCTGGCAAACAAACTACTACGCTGAGGTTTGTGCTATTATTTATGGAGCTATGTGTGCTAGAAGATGGAATATCAAGCAGTTGTGTGTTCGTTCGGATTCAATGAGCTGCATTCAAGCTTTCAAGGAAGGGCAGTTGCCGTGGCAACTCATGCAAAAGTGGAGAATGGCGCGATCATTTTATGATAATATTAGATATGTCCATAGTTATAGAGAGGTCAATTTTTCTGCAGATGACTCGGCCAAACAAGCATGTTTGTTGGGAGAGGACATTTTTGAGTTCTATGAGGGTAGGCCGGTGTCCACTAAGATTTATGAGTGGCCTGGCGATGTTTACTTTCGTTTTAAGTAAGTCTTTTGCTAGTGTTGGCCTAACGGCTATGCACTAGTAGGACTTATCCCATGTACAGTTTTTTCGTTTTTTAATATATTCTTTGACCGAGTAAAAAAAAATAAAAGACGTTTGTATGTGATGTGCCTAGGTAATTTCCTTTACTTTGACATTCATACACCCAATCATTTACTATCCACTAGACACAAGAACAAGGGAAAAAAATCAAGCAATTATCAAACGAAAATTGGTCGAAAATGAAACCAGGACGAAATCAGATCCATATAAATTGAACCCAGATTCACCCAATATTCCTCCCTCTTTCTGTTTTCCGCCTGAAAATCTAAAAGTGAGAGATTGATGGTAACATACATGAGAACAAAAAACTTCTGTTCGTCAAAAGAGAACAAATTTTCTGAACCGTACCTTTTTTTGATTTGGTGATTACCCGTGGAGGAAATCAGAATATGTACAATGAAGTGTCCTAAGCTTAAGATTAAAAGAGAATAGTTTCAGAGAGAATTGAGAGAAGAAAGATACTTAAGGCGATTAAGGAGGTAGAAAGAGAGGAGAGACTAGACGGCGGCTGAGAATGAGATATTATTAGATTTAGGGTTTTCATTTTTGTGTTGACAGTTTAGGGAAAATTTGAAGGTCCAGATTCTTGATCCATGCATTTTGCACGTGCTCTTTTCTTTTGCGCAAGTATTAACCAATGTAGTCATGGGACATGGCTTGTCCAAGCTCCAGTTACGTGTTGGCTTGCACAAATTTATCTTGAAGACTCGAAACTCCGGTGATTTCATCCGTAAACATAGAAAATGTATATTTAAATCTTCAATGAGAGATATAGACAGTCATCCGTGCATGATACAAAGAAAATACAGCCATCCACGATACATCGATTACACACATACATTTCTGTTGTGATGGTCACACGATGTCATTATATATTATGATCTATTGTAACAGTTTAATATCATAAAGTCATAGTATATGATATATACGTGACACTTATTAAAATGTCACCGTATTGTAGGTCTATTGCAACAGTTTAAAAACCACTGTCACAGTAAGATGCTTCTGAGACAGTTTTTACCAACCGTCACGATTTATAACCACAGTTAATGACGGTTATGTCTGGAAACATCAGGAATACTTGACCAACAATGTATTGCGACGCTTTTTTGAAGAACCGTCATGGTATAAAATTCCAAACCGTCACTAAAACCCATATTTGGCCTAGTGCTGGTTATTTCACCAAATGGGTCAAAGTAGTGGCACTAGTACACATTACCATGCATGATGTGAAAAGGCTCATATGGGAGAATATCGTCTACAAATTTGGAATCCCAGACGCGATATTATCAGACAATGGGAAGCAGTTCGATTCTTGGGTGATCAAAGACTTTTGGAAGAACCTGAATATACGCCACAATTTCTCATCTCCTTACTATGCTCAGAGCAACGGCCAGCCGGAAGCGACCAATCACGTTATTATGGACAATCTCAAGAAAAGGCTGGAGAAGGCGAAGGGAAAATGGACAGAAGAATTCCATGGAGTCTTATGGTCCTATCGAACGACCCCAAAAAATCCACTGGATTTTCACCATTTACACTGGCTTACGGGACAGAAGCAGTCATACCCACCGAGGTACATCTCAAGACTACCAAAACTCGTGTTGTCAAATCTGGGAAAAACGACAGCATACTGGCTTTGGATAAATAGTTGCTAGAAGAACAAAGAGAAACAACCTTACAGCAGTTGGTAGATACCAACAAGCAATCAAGCCGAGCTATGATCGTAAATTCAGAGAGCGGTCATTCAAACCAGGGGAATATGTCTTAAAGAAAACCAATGAAGCCACAATGGAACCAAACTGTGGGAAGCTCGGAGCAAACTGGGAAGGTCCATACATAGTGGACAGGCCAGCGTCTCGTGGTTCTTACTACCAAAGGAACCTCGATGGTACTCAAGATTCAAAACCATGGAAGTCATGGAATTCATTCCACTCGAAGAAGTTTTATCATTAGAAGTAGTTTCAAATCCTGTTGTGCTGCACTATTTTTCCTTTATGATGGTTTTATTCCACTGGGTTTTCCACGCAAAGGTTTTAACGAGGCAGCTGTTGTCGAGCAGTAGGTACTTATCTTGTTATTTCAATTCAGAAATCTAATTCAACATTGTTTTGTTATTCCATACTCTATCAGAATTGTTCGTGTTTAATTATAAGCTACTGCCGACGTTCGAATCCGCAGTCAGTCCCTAATGGAAAGGCAGAGCACTTCGAGCCTGCTGTCAACAACATATCCAACACCTTGCAAATAGGGAAAATGCACAGTTCGAGCATTCTTATCTTGTTCCAAACGTACCCCCATCATATGGGACATAAGCAAATGTGGCGAACATTTTCACCTGTCCAGGCATGTGAAAATGTACACACCTCAACTCTGCGCGCATCTTGAATAGTAGGATTGGCCCCCTACGCGAATTCAAGATAGCAGAAAAACTCAACTTTTTATTCCATGCGCGAGCGAAATGCAGCAGGGAAGTGCGCCCTTACACGTGCATTTAGCAGCATGACACCACAACATACTGGGGGCGAGTTATATGTTACCTCAGTCATTTGGGGACAAGATATATGACACTCCAGTGCAATATATACCCTCCTGGGGCGAGTTACATAACACTCCGAACAACGTGCTTGGGGGCGAGTTATGCAACACTCCCGGAAAATGCAAATTCAGTAGAATTTGGGAACCCGAACTTCTTAACCCATAACAAATTATGGTTTAAGAGGGGGCGATGTTTGTACCCCAAATATTTTACACCAAAAATGGGCTAACTTAGGCCAAAAAAGCTCCTCATGTTAGCCAAGTTGGGCCCCAAAAGCACTCTATGTGCAAGCCCATGTTCAACAAGACAAAAATGGCTAACTAGGCCACACTAAGAAAAAATACACTAAAGCCCATTTTCAAAGGCCCAAATCGGGTTAGGGGGTGCCACATCCTCACTAACACGTCAGCAATGCCACACAACTGAATGCAAAGCCAACCGAGGACTCGACACGTCGTCATTAAAAGCACGATCAACGGTGACGTGGCGCCCGATGTTAAGCATGACGTTAGCGGTCTTAATCTACCGAAGACTATTCCGTTAAGGTTACTAACACCGTCAGCATATACCAGGAATAATCTGTTACCGTTAACGACGTTAGATTATGCCAAGGATATTCCGTTATCGTTAACAGACAATGTTAGTATTTTCCGTCATGACGTCAATAACGTCAGCAGCCCGAGAATCGGAGCTCGGTCACCTTCTCCGTGCAGATGCAGAAGACGAATCGGCGGTCGTAGCCGGCGGCCCTACCCGGCAGCTTTCATGTCCGGCGGGTCTCTGTACTTCGCGGTTCACTATACCCCGTAGTCCCTGGATTTTTCCACCCAACAAGTTTGCACTGGAGGATGTTTACACCCACCGAGTTGGATTGAGTTGGCTCGCTGAGCCTAGACGAGTCAAGATGTTGGCTCGCCGATAATTCAGCCCAAGCCATTAAACCTTGCGGATTTTTACGCCTTACTATGGGCTTAAACAAACATCTCCTCTTGGGCTTGGCATTGTCATTTTACACTATTTCTTGGGCTTGATCTCTTACACCCATTTTTGCTTAGCTAGTTGTACAACCCAGAAGAATGTTCTAGAATATGATCTAGAATATGCCAGGAGGCATGCAGAGAAAAATCAATATTATTTATGATTGAGGAGGCATGCAGGGAAAATAAAAGCAATTTATGCCAGGAGGCATGCAGGGCATGTGAAGACGTTTCACTTGAGTAAGATCCAAATTCGCAACATATAAACAGAGGGGTTCACCGCCCTAGAAGGTATGCAATCTTCCCTACTAATACTCATGTGAAAAACTCTAGCTAACTTAAGCATCAGCGGGTTTTTTGCAGGTATCCCCTACACCGTTCAATTGGAGAAAAAAAACAGCAGATCAATCCTCAACAAATCACATCAAATTCGTGTTTGAGGTAGAAGAATATTTTACCGTACAAACACAAAGACGAGTTGACACGTTGAGGCCCGATCTTTTGTTTAAGCCCACGTTTAGGGACAACTTGCAAATAGTCTTGACTCTTGAGTGTGCTAAATGTTGTTATTATTATTTAGATATTTAATGCATAAATAAAAAAACTAAACAAAACAAGTACTCCCTTCATCCCTAATATCCGTAGGCTCAAAAGGTGAGATCTCTTAAATTTAGAAATTTTATGGGTTTTATAAATTTTATGTTTACCCTTATCTCGTTACAGTTGTTTGAGATATTGGCTTCTACCAACAAATTGTTAACCTCATTGAAAGAACTAACATACATTACGTAATTTGAAAACTGAAAGTCCAGAAATAAAACACATGTAATGAAGTCAGGCATACACATTACGAAATTTGAAAACTAAAATTCCGAAAATAAAACAGATGTGATGAAGTCAGGCATCTACAACCAAATTTGTATGTGGATCTCCCTTTTGCGTGCCTCTTTTTCCAAAGTGTCCGTTACTTCATTGCATCTCCTGATTTTATACAAAATTCCCAAGAAAATTTCACAGGACTAAAAGATCTTCATCGCATATTTTATTATTTCCTGGTTCTTCCAAAAGATGTTATTTGACTAGTTTTTATCATAGAGAATTAGTCTTTGGCAGTCGCCTTCTACCCATAATTTTTTTAGCTCCATGCTTTTAGCCCAAATGGCTGCTTTCAGAAGGCTTAGAGCCTCTGCTTCTTCTGCAGTGGAAGGGTTGATACCCAACTTTAGCTTGGACAGCTTCTCCTGAATCAGAACGCAATATTAGATGATAACCAGCATGTGAGATAAAATCTACCCATGATGCATCAAAGTTAACTTTGAACTGATTAGTCATAGGTTTGGTCGATCCTAAATCATTTTGTTCAGTTATCCTTCGTGTAGCAGAGTTTATATGTGCTCCATGGTTAATATTTTCTAGTGTATTGTTTTTCAAGGGAGACCAAACGTTCAGATAATTGGAGAATAGCTGTGGATTTGGACTGAAAGACCCTGAGACATCTTTCCTTCCACATCAACCAACATTTTGTAGCCATTAATTCAATTTTTCTACTTGTATACACTCCTGTAATCCAGTTTGAATAAGTTGAGCAAAAAAAAAAATCACCATCATTATTAGTGTTCAGACCTACACATGTGGGATAGCATGGCAATTGACTTGGCATGAAGACATACAAAAAATAAATGCTTTAGAGATTCACATCCATGCTCAAACAAAACACAATTCATCTCTATATCTTTCATGTATTCTCCTAATTTTTTCCTAACTGGCAGAGCATTATATATATATATATATATTCATTAAAAAAAATCGGTTTTAGGTATGTGTCGAGGGTTAATGTTTTTTTTTTTTCTTTTTTCTGAAAGCATTTGTACTCCCTTTTCTTCTTTTGATATATATCTTTACCATGAGTAGAAGAGACAATTAATTATAGAGTCTCGTCTAATTGTCTTTCTTCAAAATTAGCATGATGTATACGGGCTGATACTAGCTCCATTAGGGGCTCATACCAATCCATAAATCCAATGAGTAGGATTGTCAGGATCTGTTTGTCCTATATGGTTAGAATTGCCAGGATCTGAGCTGGTATCGGCCCTTATAAATCAGGGAAATTAGGATACTCAAAAATGTAATTTTTGGTAATAGTTGATAGGGACGCCAGTGATTCGCTGGTAGAGGTGTAAACGTCTGCGGCTAAGACAGCCCGCAAGACACGAAGTCGCGTGCTTCACGTGCCATGTGCCGTGTCTTGTCTTTGTGCCAACGATTTAAACGTGTTGTGCCGTCTTTGTGCTTTACTAGTCAAAAGCTAGGCACAACACAACCCACGGCACAAAGACACGAATAAACGTGTCGTGATGTGCGTCTTTATGCACGTGCTTTATAAACAATTTGAAATCACTTAATTTTTTTTTTGAAGCATATATATTTTATTAAAGAAGTTAAATTACAACTTGTCGTGGGTATGTGGTACCCACAGAGTCTTGGAATAAAATGTGATTGATAAAGGATGGGATTGCCTGGTCCCATATTTTGGTTGAATAATTTCCTGCTTGGCTTCCATCCGCCGCATGGTTTGCCAATCCGTCCGCCGCTTGATTTCCTTCCCCTGTAGTTGTGTTGTATAGCGACCTGTGGGATTCGCTTTAGTCTCTTTTTTATTTCTTCAATCATTTCTGCTATGTACCAAGGTGGCGAGGCGGTTGATGTGATGAAATGCAGTAGGTTCTCCGAGTCTGTTTCAAAAAGGATTCTAGGCCATTGTCTCTGTGATGCTGTTCAAAAAGGATTCTAGGCCATTGTCTCTGTGATGCGGTTGATTAGACAACATATCATTTGAAATTATTTCAAGTAAAATTAACAAGTTTATTCAATAAAAAGAAATAACCAATCAAATATAAAATTGGATTATTGTCATGTAAATTAAAGTTCTAGTTTAATATAGGTGACGACATTATAACAACGATATTGAAATATATTTTCCAAATATTAAGGTATTATATGTGTTATTATGAATAAGCCAACATAAAATGTTAAAAACTAGCTAGAATAATGACTCTTTTATGAAATATACAAAAAATGTGATGTATTATGCCTTGTTATATGGTGTATTTGTACATGTTGTGACGTGCTATCATAACGTGCTGGGCTGGGATGGGCCACGTGCTTATCCGTGCAGCGTCTTTGTCTTTGTGCACTTTCGTGCCAATTAGTCAAACCCAAAGACGTCCCATTTAACTAACATGTTGTGCCGTGCTGGGCTAAGTCACGTGTTGGGCTGGGTTGTGCTCAAATTTTAGCGTGATGGGCTGGGCTGTGATCGTGCTGGCACAGCCCAATTTACACCTCTAATTCGCTGGGACAGAGTTGGTTACTGGGGCTATTGACTTTGACTTAAAACAGAACCTTCCAAATTTCATCGACTAAAGTCAAGTCTCGCACATATACTTTTCATTTTAAAACTCATAATATCTTCAAGACTTTAAATCACATCAACTTTTCTGATCTTTTCAGAAAGCACACATACTAAGTTTCCACAACATTGCCTGTCTACCATAAATTCAAGGGCCCGTCATGAGTCTTACTGCTCAAATAGGACCGACTTTAACTAAAATAATGGGAGAGTAGCTGAGGTCGAGTCACTTCCCTGGTGTTATCACCCACTGGATTGCGCAACTACACAAATGAATATGTATTTCTAAGCCATCAAATATCGTCGAGGTATGAATTTATGGTGCACCTTACAAATAGAGAAAAATTAAGCCATTTTTTATTTGATTTATTTTTCCTTACTAATCAAACCGAACACGTTTTGTGCCCCTTCTTCACTGGAGCTCGACTTACTCTTGAATGTTCATCCATACTATAAATCTTTTACATATTCAAACAGTCAAAGACAAATCATTCATCAACAAAATGGGTTTCTCTTCCAAATCATCAAAATATTCTCATCTTCATTCTTCCAACTTCTTATTTCAAATCATCACAGTAATATTACTTCTTCCTACTCCTACAAATTCAATCTCCTTTAACTATCTGAATTTCGCTACAAATGATCCTCGCATAAATTTCCAAGGAGATGCAACTAGGAACAGTAGCTTCATTGAACTCACCAGCGATTCAGCCGGCGCAAGAAAACGCCAATGGGCTGGCCGTGCCACTTACTCAGTAGCTATACAACTTTGGGATAAAACCACCGGAAGGCAGGCAGACTTTGATACGCACTTCTCATTCATCATTGATGATGGGAAAAATGAGAGTGAAGCTGGTGATGGTTTAACTTTCTTTCTTGCACCTTTCGGGTCCATACTTCCTCCAGTTTCTTGGGGTGGCGCTCTTGGCTTGTTGACTCGGAACATATCTCAAAAGAATTTGGCGACCAATCAAATTGTTGCGGTCGAGTTTGATAGTTTTGAAGACGAATGGGATCCAAGTTCGGATCATGTTGGTATTAATGTTAACTCGGTAGTATCTGAAGCTACGGCGTTATTAGCAAAGGGTACTATAAAGAATGGAAGAAAAGCTAATGCTTGGGTAACTTATAAATCTGCTACCAAAAACTTGAGTGTGTATCTAACTTACGCTGACAATCCTGTTTTCAGCGGACGCTCTACTTTGTATCATGTTGTTGATCTAAGCAAGGTTCTACCGGAGAAGATTACTGTTGGATTTTCAGCAGCCGTAAACTGGTATTCTGAACTTCATCGAGTCCTTTCCTGGCAGTTCAATTCTACTTTAGAATTGACAGAGGTAAGAAAAGATAATAAAACTGGTGAACGAGAAACCGATATTATTAAAGGGAAAGGTAATATAACTGCATTGGTGGTCGGTCTTGGTGTTGTTGGCCTGGGTGTTTTAGGATGTGCGCTCAGTTTTGCTTTATTTATTTGGTGTAAGAAGAGGCGCAGCTCCAGGAAATTTTCAGAAGATGCAGCAAATCCCGATGTGTCAATGGACGATGCATTTGAGAAAGGAACAGGACCCAAGAGGTTCTCGTATAGCGAACTGGCTAATGCAACAAATAACTTCGACGAAGGAGGAAAACTTGGACAGGGAGGATTTGGTGGAGTTTACAAAGGTTTCTTGAGTGATAAAAGCTTGGATATCGCCGTCAAGAGGATCTCGAGTGAATCAAAACAAGGTAAAAAGGAATACCAATCGGAAGTAAAGATCATTAGCCAGTTACGGCATAGAAATCTGGTTCAGCTTATAGGCTGGTGCCATGAAAGAAATGAATTACTTCTTGTATACGAGTTCATGCCATACAGGAGCCTCGATAAGCATTTATTCCGAGGGGAAAATGTTCTCACTTGGGAAGTCAGGTACAATATTGCACTTGGTTTAGCTTCTGCATTATTATATCTACACGAAGCATGGGAACAATGTGTAGTTCATAGAGATATCAAATCAAGTAATATAATGCTGGATTCAAAATTTAATGCTAAACTCGGTGATTTTGGTTTAGCAAGGTTTGTTGATCATGAGGTAGGTTCTCAAACAACGGTCGTAGCAGGTACTATGGGGTACTTAGCGCCTGAGTGTGTTGCTACGGGTAAATCAAGTAAAGAATCAGATGTTTATGCTTTCGGAATCGTTGCACTTGAGCTTGCTTGTGGGAGAAGGCCGATCGATGCATCTAAGGAACTCTTGCTAGAGTGGGTTTGGAAACTTTATGGCTGCGGAAAGGTCATTGAAGCAGCCGATGATAGATTATGCAAGAATTTCGATGAACAACAAATGGAACAATTGTTGGTTTTGGGGTTATGCTGTGCTCATCCTAATCATACTAATAGACCTTCCATTAGGAAAGCGTTTAGTATTCTTAATTTCGAATCTCATTTACCGGTTCTTCCATCGAAGTTGCCTACTCCAGAGTTTTATGCACCCCTGTTCATATGTGTAGGATTGATTCGCAAACAGATGGTAGCCAGGGTACTTGCAGTTGCTGCTCCAACACCAACTTGTCTCAGATCACAATGTCTTCTTCTGGTTCAGCTTCAAAATCTCTCCTAAATTCCGGGGAAATCTGATTCGTGATAAACTCATTTGGTCCTGGATTTAGTGTGTTTGATTGATTCTACATTTTTACTTTTTTTTTTCTTCTTTGTTTTTGTATTTTTAAGAAAGTTATTTTGTGTTAATACCACTTTGTATTTACAAATGCATTATTGCGAAAGAATTAAAGAACACTACTTTTCTTAGCCTCAGGTACACTACTGCACAAAGTCACTACTAGTCGCTTTCTTGCAATCCTAAACGCGTGGACTTGATGGATTTCTTCTCTCACCGAATAACGTCTATGCACTTAGGCCATGAACAGGGTTCTCTGTTGCATATATACTGACATATTGGCTACTGTACCTGCACCTACACCTATAATAAGAGAGGTTGTTTGGCTGTAATAAGCTGTCATATTTGGCATGTGTGTTACAGAATTGGGGAGGTCCAATTTATGCCGAATAGTGTATACGGCATAAGTAAATGGCCGATTGCAGATGACAACCGTACTGCACTAAATATGAACGGGTGAAGCAATAATTTCTGAGTTGGGATCTACGACTTGGAGGACTGACTCTGCTTTTACTTAGGTCTTCGAGAGTGGTTGCAACTACTCTTGGAAATAAAAGCAAGATTAATGCTATTTTTCATCTGGTTCTTATTTATAAACATTACTAGGACTTTAATCTCAGAGTGAGATTTTCGGTTAATGTTTTTGTCGATATCTGAGAGAGTCTCTTAATTTTGGAAAGATAAGATTGTACCGACAAACTTACTAGGATGGTCGAGATTTTCCACTACTAAGATGCCGTCAAGATCTGGCTTAGATAAGATTTAAAACGTATATATATTTTTTTTTTTCTACAAATTTAAAAATAAAGATTTAGTAATAAAGTGTGTATAGTATAGTGCATCTCAGTACCATATTGTTTGAGATCCTGCGGTTTATAACTCTATGGGCCTCTCCACTCATTGTCAATTGGTTTTGAGTTGGATGCCCGTATTCTAACATGATATTAGAGCAGGCTATTTGTGTCGAGTCATTGATCACACCTTTACTCCGCGTCACCCAATTTTAGGGGTGTCAATGGAAGAATATCCGTCGGATATTAGGAATTCCGTTATCCGACATGTTAAGGATTATCGGATATCCGATATCCGATAATATCCTATAGGATATCAAAATCAGATATCGATACCGATAGGTTAAGCTATCGGATATCCGATAAATATCCGATAATATCCGGTTATACCAAAAAAGCTTAAAAGCCCTTGTAAAACATTTTCATAATTGACACTTATCGGATATTTATCCGACAATATCCGATAATATCCGATATTATACTCGATATTATCGGATATCGAATCCCAAACTTATCAACCTGAACATTAAAAGAAAATCAGCCATCAATTAGTAGGGGAAATAAGGGTTTGGAAAAATTACAATTACGTCCTTAACATATCGGATATCTAAACAAACGGATATAGCTAATTCCGATTCCGATATGTTAAGGAAGAAATATCCGATAACATATTATATCCGATATCCGATATCCGATACAACGGATAAAATCCTATAGGATATCGAATAATCGGAAACGGATCCCGGATATCGGACCAATATTGACAGGCCTACCCAATTTATTGTCCACGTGTTAGACCCAACGAGGCTATACGCACCTTTACTCCGCGTCACCCGATTTATTGTCCACGTGTTAGACCCAACGAAGCTATACGCGAGGGGGCGTGTTTGAGATTATTTGTCCCACATTGTCTAGGCAATCTAAGATCTTTTGAGATTTCGTGATTTTACAGAGGATCTCCTGGCAACCAAATTATTTTTTTGTCTTGGTCCCGACGGAAACATGACCGACATTCTTTTTTTTTTAAAGAAAGCTACCAACATGAAAGGAAAAAAGAAAGGAGGGGGCAAAGCCTGACCTCAAAGAGAGAAGGGAGAAACAAATAAAAACAAGAAAAAACAGACATGCTACAAACTTATCTAAATCTGTTTGAAGGAAGAGAAGATCTATCACTTCTCATGGCAGATCCAATAAAACGAAGGTGGTTGATCCCACCATTGAGACCCTGAAATTGCACCCCATTTAGCAAGTAAATCCGCTACCGAATTTTCTTCTATATACGAGAATCTAAGTTGAATTGAAAATAAGTATCATAAACAATTCTCCCAGCGAACTAAAAACCTCCAAGAAACTAAATATGAACTCGACAACACCATAATAATGTGCATAGTCGTACTTGAACTAGATTTTTCTCATACTTTCACTTGTGCTATACGAAAGGTGTGAATTGCACACCAGAACTCCGTCGAAACTGGTACATAGTTACACCTTCAACAGATATTTTAGAGTTGATTTTAGATCTCCATGTGTATTTACGGTTATACCGAACGGTTAATGATTAAAAACCAATTTCATGTTTGACACATGATGTTGGATATTTTCAACAAACCAATTTCATGTTAAACTCTCTATAAATTTCTTCTTTGTTTTCCATTCAAAACACATCAAAAACTCTCTCTGTTTTCTCTCTAACAAGCATCATTAGAATCAAAACTTGTGTGTTCTTGGTTGGGTCAAGGTTGTACAAGCTTTGAATCTAACATTGTTGTAGTGCTTCAAGTATCCCGACGACAATATTTATTGACCTATTTGTACTCGCCAATTCAATTGGGAAGGGTCGAATAATTGTCGAAAAGAATCTATTATTAGAGCCTTGAACCCAGAGACAACATTCTTTTCCTCACCCTGTTTTAGTGTCAATTATCCGACCTGTTTTAGTGTCAATTATCCAACATATGAGACCAAGTTATACGTGTGTACAAGACACCGATCTTTTGACCTAAGTGCCTCTAAAAACATTCCTCGTACATATGATTCGTATTTTTAAACTCTATTTCTATAATCTAGATGGTATAACACTTTCAAAGACTTGTAAGTAATTTGCATCGACTTTTTTTTGAGGTTTTTATAGCTTAAGTTGTCTTCCTAGTAATGCTCTCTCCTACACAACGAATTCATGGGTCCTTCAAGATTCTTAATGCTCTCAAACAGGACCAACTTGAACTAAAATAATGGCGAGTAGGTCGAGTCACTTACAGTTGGACTTCCCTGACTTCAAAACTTACAATAGGAAAGCCTAAAGTGAGAAGTGGACTTATGCCAATGCGTAGTAGTTGGTGCATTTTTGGTTCATACTACCTTGTTCACGCCATTTTATTTAGTACTATAAAGTTGGAGAACATCAGCACCCAAGTCAGTTTGGAAATCCTAAGTTGATATGCCACTTCCTTAAATAATGTTAACTTTCTCTGACTTAATTCTAAAGAAAATCATAAATTAAGACCCATCAATCCCACTGTGCTCGACCTTAATCTTTTCTTAACCAATATTAAGCTCGTTATAGTTGAGTCATCTTAACAGGTTCATTTTTTTTTTTGACTGAAAAGGGCAAATTTTATAAAACATAGGCTCTAGTCACAGAGAAGTGACCAGAAAACTCAAAGAGATCAGTGAATCACTGTATCCCAGTTACAGATAGGGATGGTCATGGGGCGGGTATGGGGCGGGTATGACAATCCCGATCCACGCCCGTTCAGTAAAAAATACCCATACCCTCCCCATTACCCACATGAATTGGGGCGGGGCGGGTATGGGGAACACCCGT
The DNA here is from genome assembly GCA_023531295.1 of Papaver armeniacum. Classification (NCBI taxonomy): domain Eukaryota; kingdom Viridiplantae; phylum Streptophyta; class Magnoliopsida; order Ranunculales; family Papaveraceae; genus Papaver; species Papaver armeniacum. The sequence goes on along the minus strand of JAJJWW010004015.1, from coordinate 1,530,075 downwards.
ATGGGGCGGGTTTCCCATGGGTTACCCGTAACACGGTGTTAATACATATATGTATTTATGATCAAAACTTAAACAAAAAATAACATAAGAATAATGCATTCTAAAATTTAAAATTCAGAAATTCATCTTAAAGTGAACAAAAGAATCTGTAAATGACTTATTAGTTTTGCTACTTTTTCCTTTCTCATTCTATCTTCGTCCATGTTAACCATTGCATTATCTGTATCGTTTTCACTATTTTAACTTTTAGAAAATGTGTCTGATCACAACGAAGAAGCGAAAGTGATGAATATACAATACGATCAAGAATATAATAAATGAAAGAAGTGGTAGAAGTATAAAAATAAATGAAAGAAAGCTCGACTAAGTGGTAGAAATATAAAAATTCGATACGAATTCTATCATAAAAGTCTAAACCCTTATAATATGAAAGCTACGGGACGGGTATGGGGCGGGGACCTTGAATCCCATCCCCACCCCATCCCCATAGCTTAGGTTTCGGGTATTACCCATACCCGAACCCATCCCCATTTATACGGGTAAAACCCTACCCAAACGGGGCGGGTACCCACGGGGATGGGTTTGGGTGGGGCAAATGGCCATCCCTAGTTACAGATGAGAGTAGAAAGGGAAAAGCCACAGAAAATATCTGTGTTTATAGCCCAAGAAAACAACAAACATTTAACTGCTGTTAACAATTGAGAAGCATTCCTAGATTGATTGTTATAAAGCCTATTATTCCGCTCCTTCCAAATGGTCCACCAGATTGCAAAACGCAGTAATGCCCAATTTTTCTTCCATCTAACAGTAGACTTCTTTGCTCCCCACTCCCAAAGATTTGTCTTCACATCACCAGCAAAACCCCAGTGAATACCAAAACTGCCAAGAAAATAAGAACAGATTTTGGAGACTGTTCCACAGTGCAAGAACAAATGTTCATTTGTCTCAACACTCTGAGAACAGAACAGACAAGAAGAATCTTAAACTAATCCATATTTGAATAAGGTATCTAAAGTTGGAGCCCCTCTATAGCATATGGTCCATACAAGAAAAAAGACTTTAAGAGGAACTTTAGAGTTCCATAGTTGTTTGTCAGGAAATCTCAAGAAACCACCGTCTTCCAAGGCTGTGTAAGCATTTGAGACTGAAAAAGAGTCCCCATATCTCCACTGTCTTTCATCATCAGCAACATTCAAAGGAGGCTCACCAATTACCTGTAAAATATTAGCTACCTCCAAAATTTCCCGATCCTTCAGATTTCTAGAAAAATGGAAATCCCAAGCTCCTTCAGATTTCCTCACCAATTACCTGTAAAATATTAACAGGTTCATATGCCGACAACACAATCTCTTTTACATTTATTTTTCGTTTCAAACCAAACGCGGTTTGTTACCCTTCTTCACTAGTCAGCAGTCGCGTGAAATTATAAAAGTAGAAATTACTGTTTAGTTCAATTTTTCATGACCCAGTTAATGGCTAGTCCACCCATGAAAAATATTTACTCGTTAGTCCAAAAACATGTTTTTGGACTAGATTATTTACTCGCTAGTCCAAAAACTTTGTGGAGATTATAAAGTGTGTTTTCTAAATGCCTAAAACACCCTTACAGTTCTAATTAGTATCAACACATGTAAATATTACTAGTAATATGTTACTACATACTAATAGTATCAATATGGTCATACTACATATCAATATGTACTATATTAATAGTAAAAAAGAATATGTTACTCGTAAATTAAGTAACTACTCTACTATAATAGTAGTAACATGTGTACTAGTAGACTAGTTTACTAGTAAACTAGTAGTAACTAGTAATATACTAGTAGTAAACAGTATACTAGCAACATACTACATATTAATATGTAGTATTAATATATAACATATTGCTACTAGTAACATATGTTACTACATACTACATTTGTTTTATATATGTTACTACATACTACATATTAATACTAGTATACTACTAGTAGACTAGTTTACTAGTAAACTAGTAGTAACTAATAATATACTAGTAGTAAACTAGTATACTAGTAGTAACCAGTATACTAGCAACATACTACATATTAATATGTAGTATCAATATATAACATATTGCTACTAGTAACATATGTTACTACATACTTGTTTTATATATGTTACTACATACTACATATTATACTAGTATAATACTAGTTACTAGTATTAATATGTTACTACATACCACATTCGTTCTATATATGTTACTACATATTTTACTACATACTACATATTAATACTAGTATACTACTAGTTACTAGTAAATTAGTATTACTACATATTACATATGTTGCTAATAACATACATAGTATATTATATGTTAGGGTTAGTAGAGTAATTTTACTCTTTTCAAATCTTTTTTGGACTAGAGAGTAAATGTTGTTTCCCGTTGGACTAGCCACTAATCCAGGTCGGGTTTAGTGTACTAAACAGGAAATCTCTCATTATAAAATAGTAGTAATCAACTTAATCTTCAGTCTTTATGCATACTATAAATCTTTTACGCACTCGGAATACATTCATTCCTAACCAAAATGGGTTTCTACTGCAACTCATCAACACACCCTCGTCTTCCTTCTTCAATCTTCTTCTTCTTGGAAATCATTACATTAATATTAAGTTTTTCTAGGACTACTAGTTCAACCTCCTTTAACTTCACAGACTTCCAACCAAATGATCCTCGCATAAATTTCCAAGGAGAATCAACCAGGACAAGTGGCTTTATTGAATTCAACAGTGGTCGCAAAATTGTTGGACGTGATGTTTACTCAGAAGCTATACAACTTTGGGATGCAACCACTGGAAGGCGGACAGACTTCGATACACACTTCTCATTCATCATTGATGGACGTTATCAGACCATTTCTGCTGATGGTTTCACTTTTTTTCTTGCACCTTTCGGGTCTTAACTTCCACCAGATTCTTGGGGTGGAGTTTAGAAAACCGTTTTTTAAAGATCACAAACATGTTAATATGAAGTTGTGTAGAAAGTATCCATAACAATAATCTGTGCAGGAAATATTCACAACTAAAATGTTATTTTGGTCTTCCCATAATAACGATTATTATTTCAGGGTCATTTGCATAATTATTTCTATGACCCTGGGGCTGAAAGAATAAGACCCATATTTTCTAGGGTCATTAGAATAATCAACCCACTCTACAACAGGATAATATAATAGCTAGCCGTAATTAATGTTTCAGCATCTATTTATTATGTGGGTATTGTTTACACGAAATTTACTGGCTGTGAAGCACCACACGCCATATTAGCACCATGTTCGTGTCAGACACACATAGGACATAGGACGCGTGTGGTACACCGACACAACGTGAGTGTAAAAATTTATACTCCATTTTACTAGCTCGGTAATCTGGTATGTTATGGAAATTAATATAATAGTTAATTTTTCTACCCGTGAGCTAACCTAAGGGCATAATATTTAGTTTTATTCCATGTAATTGCGTGATTAATGTATTTGATATACTATAACACTATGATTTTTGCCGATCCATATGTCCACGTCATGTCGTGTCCGTGTTCCCAGCCTACTGGTGCTAGATTTTATCAACTCTACTTTTTTTTATGTGGTTTATGATTGAGTTTAAGTAATTAGTGAATCTCCCATGGATCCTCAATGTGGTTCATACGTGGATGGTGTTTAAAAACATCCTTCCGGAAGAAAAATGTGATCAAAATTGTGGCGTCTCTTAAACAAAAATGGTGGTGGTAGTCAGGGACGGGCCTAGCAAGGGGCTAAGTGAGGCTATAACCCGTCCTCATTTTGGCTAGAAATTTTTTTAGTGTACGTATATAGATGAGTTTTGAACTTATCCCAGCAGATTAACTATATTAGCCCACTAGTTATCAAGCCCCACTGGTCAATAAACACTTGAAAATTTTAGTTTCTCCAGTTTTCCACCGGCACCAGTCAATATTAGGACTGTTTTGATTTTGATTGATATTTATTTTGAGAACTTGTAGCCCAGATTCTAATGCTCACCTCCAAAAAGTTTATAAACTTCAATATGGTTATGCATTATACCTTAGTGTATCTATGTAGCCAAACTCTTCTTACAGATGCCCAAGAAAAATAAAATATCGCTCTTCGGCCGCCTAACACAACCTTGAGAATTAGCCCTACCTTAAAGAAATTCTTGGGTCCGTCCCTACCGTAGGTTGGAATTGTAGGAAGAGAATGTTCTCTTTGGTGAAGATGTACCGGGAAACCCATCTTTTATCACTGATTCACTATACCTTGTCTTGTAATGTCATTCATCATTTCGTAGTTAGATGCCATCTTACAGTTTAGAGGTTGGGTAGCAGGACGGTATTGGGGGTGGCTTACCTAGGCTGAAGCCCATCTTTTATCACCGATTCACTATACCTTGTCGTGTAATGGATGTGTAACAACTAAACTGCAGCCACCTCCAAGAATGGTACTCACACAAGAACTTTGGAGTTGAAACTTTATGCAGAAAAAGAAAGGAAGCATGTCACGCTGCATACTCCAATGCGTTTATGATTATTGCAATTGAAAAAAACAAAATAGAGCGTCGGTGGAAAATTTTTTTTTAACCCACCCGGACATAAAATCCTGGATCCGTCGTTATTGGATAGAGAACCATTTAACAATTGAGTTCATGTATATGTCACAACTTTGAAACATGAGACCATGGCATACGCGCTTATAAGCCGCCATCTTGGTCGTATACATGATTTCTTTGCATAACCTTACTTCAGATCCAATCAGAAAAAGAAAAAAACTACTTCAGATCGGAGTAAGTAATACACTTTCAAGAGTCAAGACTTCGCTGAAGCAACTGACTTTTCTGTTTGTACCATAAGTAAAAATATCACTTAATGGGCCAAATTGATACTTGAATCATGTTTTGGTCCTCATCCAAGCCCACTAACCAACAACCAAGGAAGCCCACCACCGTCTGCAGACCAGGTCAATGGTCAAAGTTGGTCAACTATCAAAGTCAACTTCCGGTCAAGGTCAATGGTCAAATTCGGTCAACTATCAAAGTCAACTTTCGGTCAAGGTCAATGGTCAACGATCGGTCAACAGTCAAAGTCAACCGTCGGTCAACTATCGAAGTCAGTCGCACCCCTAGCCAATTTTCAGTCTTGTAGCCAAGCAATCTGTAACAAATTCCTAGCCAAAAAAACTCTTCCGCTACCGCAACCGCCTCTAACCATGCCGCGGCCGACCTCCATCCACACCGCTAGCCATCATGCCTGTCAACCATCAAGCCGGTCCCTACCCATGCGATCAGTTATTCCGGCAAATATCCACCAATATCGCGGCCATCATTTATGCAAATTTATCATGGAAGCATAAATGTGCGCTTTCATGCGAAATTGAATTCCAGCGATTTCGGCCATGCAGTGCTAAATGCAACAGTTTCAGCCATGCAGTGCTAAATGTAGCAGTTTCAGCCATGCAGTGCTAAATGCAGCAGTTTCATCCATGCAGTGCTAAATGCAGCAGTTTCTGCCATGCGGTACTAATTGCAGCAGTTTCATACATGCAGAATTAACTCCAGTTGTTTCATACAGAATTGATGATGAAGACATGAATGAGCAGTTAATGTAATTTATGTTTATATTTAGATGTGGAACTGTATAAATAGGGGAGAGAAGAAATCAGGTAGGGGGGAGCCAATAGGGGAAAAAATATACAATGTAATTTTATTATGAATACAAAATCACTCCCCAAGGGGATTCTCCCGTGGACGTAGGCAACCTATGCCGAACCACGTTAAACCTCTGTCTCTATATTTGTTCTTCATTTCGTCTCCTAACCCAAAATACACACCAAACTATCCATTCATCATGTTTCGTGCCCAAAAGTAATTTTGGGTATAAACATTGGCGCCGACCAAGGGGATATACGAGAAAAGAAATCGTGTTTTCCCATTGAGAAAAGTTGTATAAATGCTTCAAAATCGTGTCCGTGAAAAGCAGTCTGAACGTTTTGGAAAATCACTGCTTTGCCAGATCCAGATTGATCGCAATCTGCCGCAGTACCAGATTTGATCATAACGATCGTGATCCGGTGATCGCAATGGGCCGACCAGATAATCGCACATACTACACCAGCTTGATCGCAATCTGCGCAATCAAGATTCGCCGTTTCAGATTTGTCTTTGAAACTATTACCTCATGGATACTGGGCGAAAATCGCATCACTACAAAAATCGATGATAGTGTTGCTTTGGGGCGCTCGGTTCGCGGCAAAAGATGTAGTGAAATACCATCAAGATTGTTGTAGGATATTCGATCCACAACATGGCTGGATCTAGTTTCGATTTCTATCACTGTCGTCCGTCTAATCACAATTACTATAGCCCAGCATCGCAGTCGGAAGCCACCAAAGCTGACTCACTGCGAAAATCACCAAGGTTGTTGTCAGGATGTTCGATCCGCAGCATGTTCAAGTCCAAAGTCCGAAAAAATTGCTTCTCAAATAACGCATTATCCACCTGTTCAAGTTTGTTGTATGACAAAATCAATACTGTCATAATCGCAAAGTTGTCAAGTTGTCTACATCTCAAGGCGCTTGGATACCTAAGGGAAAACCACCAGAAAAGCATTTCAGAAAATTCCAGATAGGGCCACAAAAGTGAAGGAAAATCATGGTGAAAATCCTAGGAGAAACGGCAACAGTCCACACAACCGTTGCTAAAAATCCATAGGATGTTACGAGATGCTTTCAAGGAAAACACAACAAGTCAATGAAACCTGTCACCAAAGGTCCGAAGGCAAAGATCACGGTTCCAGAAATGTGTTGCGAAAGGTTAAAAAAAAAAAAAAATGTCGGCGGCCAAGGTCGGCGGCCATTACTGAGCGGCCAGTCACAAATGGCCATGGCCGAGACCCAATGGAGAAGCAAAAACGGCGGCGGCGCGGTGGCGGCGGCGGCAGCCCATGCCGGCGGCTTCCTCACCCACTTACAGATTGCAAGATGTTAGCGGAAACATTTAGAAAGAAAGACAAGAACAAGATCCCAGATTGGAGCGCGGAGAACACAATAATGAAAACCCAAAAGATCTTGCAAAGACTCCCTCAAGCAAAGGTGAAATATATCAACAGAAGATTTTTTTCTGCAGCAGATCAGATAGCAAAAGAAGCTCGGATAAAGAATCTTAACCATATATCTACACAAATTCAGCTAAAGATATCACAATCTAGTGTGATGTCCAATATTTTTGAAAAGAAAGATATTGTAAATCTGATGTACTTTATTGCTTGATTAATATATTTACTTTTTACATCAAAAAACCAAAAAAAAAAAACAAAATCTCCCGAGCAAGAGAAACCAAGCCGGCCCACTTCCACTGCTACAATCCAATGCCAGAGAGTTGCGGGCCCCACCAGCAACGGAGTTTAGCAGTCCCAAAAAGTTGTGAGAAAACATCGAGGTCGCGGGATAAATCCTACGGTGCATCTATCATTTCTGGTTTGATATTGGTCCGTCAGGTTCTCTCTCGTGAGACAACTCGGTTGAAAACCGGCGTGTGTATAAAATCAACCCGAGAGAAGCTATACAACTTTGGAATGCAACCTCTGGATGGCAGACAGACTTTGATACACACTTCTCATTCATTATTGATGCACTAAATTAGATTGTGGTGATTTCACGAACTCCCAGACAAATGGTAATCAGTGTAGATGCAGTAGCTTCAGTTGGGACACCAATTTGTCTCAGATGTCAAAAAAAACCCTTCTTCTGGTTATTCCTCATCAGATTATCATACATTCTTATTCAATATTGTGAAAATTATCTCTTTGTGTCAGAGCAACTGCAGTGGGCGACTAAACCCATTTATTTGGTCTCTGAACCAGGTGTAGTGGGACGGACCATCGACCAAATCCCAGACTAAATCAACAGTGGGCGATTATATTTGGTCGGGGACCAAAGACTAAACCCAAATATAGTCGAGCGTTGATATAATGTTCGCCCCAAAACCAAGCGGGTTTATAATGTACGCCCCACACCAGGCGAACGTATACTCAACCCCCACACCAGGCGTGCTTTATTTACTATAAATCAAGCAAAAAATCTTTTGATTTTGAATGGGGCGTGGTTTATACCACCGCCCCATGAAGATTTTTAAATTTTTTGAATGGGGCGTTGAGTTTACCTCCGCCCCATTGTTTTTTTTTTTTTTTTTTTCTTTGAATTTTCAAATCTCCCCACACCCCAGTAACGTATAATCCACGCCCCACCACTGGCGAACGTATACTTCACGCCCACACCAAAGAACGTATACTCTACGCTCCACCAAATTTAGTCTTCCACCCGTAGCGTCACACACCAGACTAAACCCAAATTTTGGTCTTTTTTTCCCTCTTTGGTCTTTGGTTATACTCGCACCACTGCAGTCGCTCTTACCTAACCCTAGAATGTACATTTACTATAAATCAAGCAAAAAATGTTTATTTAGAAAGAGATGCCGACCCTTTGGGTCATGCTATATAAGCCACCATCTTTGACCTAGGGTCTCATAGAGTCAGAACAAGTACTAGCATTTACACAAAAATAGCATAAACAAATAGGGAGAACGTTTCAACAACAACAAAACAAAAATCAACACAAAATTACTCATTAAATTTTTTACATTTATCGCAAATTCAGTTTAACGGGAGTGTAACAGAGATACGGTAGATGAAGAGCCGGTCGAAGATGCAGTCACCTGAGACGAATTACTGTAGGTACAGCTAGTACAGGTACACTGGCTACCATCTGTCTGCGAATTCGTGATATCACCGTAAAAGTGCTTACACATTTTGATCGGAAGTGAATAATACACCGGCGTAGGCAACTTTGGTGGGAGACTAGGCAATGGAGATTCAAAGTTAAGGATATTAATCACTTGCCTGATGGATGGTCTAGCTGTGTGGTCAGGATGAGCACACCACAAGCCTAAAATCATCAAATGTTGAATTTGTTGTTGGTCGAAATCCATATTTAGTTTCTCGTCGGCTGCTTCAATGATGTTTCCACTTCCATAGAGTTCCCAAACCCACTCTACTAAAACTTTCCGGTTTGCTTCGACCGGCCTCCTCCCACAAGCAATCTCAAGTGCAACAATTCCGAAACTATAAACATCAGATTCCTTGCTTGATTTACCCGTAGTAGCACATTCAGGTGCCAAGTATCCCATGGTTCCGGCTAAAACTGTCGTTTGAGAACCTAGTCCATGGTCGACAAGCCTTGCCAAACCGAAATCTCCAAGTTTAGCATTAAAATTTGCATCCAGCATTACATTACTTGATTTAATATCTCTGTGAACTATGCATTGCTCCCATTCTTCATGTAAATACAGCAATGCAGAAGCTATACCAAGAGCTATTTTGTACCGAACTTCCCAAGTAAGAACATTTTCTCCTTGGAACAAATGCTTATCGAGGCTCCGGTTTGGCATGAATTCGTACACGAGAAGCAGTTCACTTCTTTCATGGCACCATCCTATGAGTTGAACCAAGTTTCTGTGTCGTAGCCGGCTGATAATCCTTACTTCCGACTGGTATTCTTTCTTTCCTTGATGTGATCCTTTGGAAACCCTCTTAACAGCAACATAAGTAGTATCACTTAATATTCCTTTATAAACTCCACCAAATCCTCCTTGTCCAAGTTTGCCTCCCCCTTCGAAATTATTTGTTGCAGTAACCAGTTGGCTGTATAAGAACTTCTTCGGACCCGTTCCTTTTTCGAATTCATCGTCCATAGACATGTCGGAATTGGCTCCATCATCCTCGAAGTTGCTTGAGCTTTTCCTCTTCTTGGATCGAATAAACAAAACAAAACCAATCCCACAAACTAAAACACCAATACCAATAACAAGACCCGTCACCAATCCAATTTTACTGCTCTTCGGCTTCTCAATTCTGTTAGGCGGATTCTCAATTCTGCTAGGCCGCGGATTCTCAATTGCTTGAGTTTTATTCTGAACAACTTCTAATGTCGAATGAAATTTCCAAGAAAGGATGTTATGAGTTTCAATGGATATCCCCGTAGAAGCTGAAAATCCAACAGTAATCCACTCTGGAAGAAATTTGCTTAGATCAACAATATGGAACAAACTGGAATTCCCACTGAAAACAGGATTATTTGCATAAGATAGAAAAACACTCAAGTTTTTCGTAGTAGAATTGTAACTCACCCAAGCATTAGCTGTTCTTCCATCCTTAATACTACTGCTCCATGACACATTAGCCACAGAGACGACCGAGTTAACGTTGATGCCGACATGATCAGAACTCGGATCCCATGCGTTTTGATAACTGTCAAACTCAACTGCAACAATATGATTCTCAGTTGAGTTGACAAAGGCTTTCTGCTGACTCAATAGGCCTAGATGTCCACCAGCTGACTCTGGAGGAACTCTAGACCCATTAGGAGCAAGGAAGAAAGTGATACCATCACCATAAGATGCATTATTTACTGCCTCCATGATAAATGAGAAATGCGTTTCAAAATCTGTGACCCTTCCAGTAGCCCGATCCCAAAGATGTATAGGATCTTCATAGGTTGCACGCCCAACGCTACCTTGAAGATTATCATTGATTCTGTTCCTTGTTAGTTGAATGCCTTCAGTCGACGGGAATGAGTCGTTTTCATACACAATTTTCTGACTATTTGCCTGGAAACTTGGGTAATCAAAAGAGATTGAATTTGTACTACTTGGAAGAATCAATAATACCATCAGGATGAAAAAGAAGATTGCAGAGAATTTACTTTGGGAAGCCATTGTTGATGCTAAATAGAAGATGCTTCTATTTAATTAAAAATGGGAGCAGAAGCAGACCAGGCACATCCGCACCCACTTTAACAATGAAAGGACTAAACAGTTAAAGGAGCACCAATAACTTGATGAAAAGTAGCTGCAGTCACTCTCCGTTGAACTTTCCTGACTGCATATCATTGAGGCGGCTTCACTTTACATCATAACCGACAATTATAAATAATTGAAATAATTGAAAATGGGACCATGCCATTGCCAAGTAGCTAGCAAATACACATGTATCCGAGAGAAAAAGGGTCACAACTCGACATATTTTACTTGGCCTTTGTGTGGTCCTTGAGATTTTCAATGAGTCAGGACATGTTTCACGTCCATGGGGATGAGAATTATTAGAGAAAGAATTTGATTGTAAAGAAATTGTATTGTTGATTGTTTTTAAAAGATACAGGACAAAACTCTTTCAGACAGCTTTAATACTCAATTATTACAACCTTGACTGCAATCTTGACTAGACTTTCAAGTCATACTGACTTGACCAAAACACCTTGACTTATCATTCTTAACAGCCCCCCTCAAGTAGATACTGGGTATCACAGGAGAGACTTGAAACAAATAAAAAACAACAAAAGAAAACAAGCAGTTCAAGGTGTAAAAGTCTGAAAAGCTAAACCAGAAAAAGAAACACTAGCATTGTCATAAGAGAGTTTATTCTCAACAGCAAGTGTTGGAGAACTCTGACACTCATTATCTTTAACAGCAGAACAAGAAACATTTGTGACAGCACCACTTGAAATATTTCCCAGTAATTGATGAAGTAAAGAAGTAAATGTTGGAGAACACAATCCCTTAGTGAATAAATTTGCAAGCTGATTTGCTGAGGAGACATGATTAATCTTAATGAAGCTTTTAAAGATAGGGGTGGTCCGGGAGTCTTAAATCTTTCTATTATGAATCAATGTTTACTGGCTAAATGGTGTTGGAGATTTGGGTCTGATAAATCACATCTTTGGCGTCGGATTATTGCAGATAAGCATGGTGATGGTTAGTCTTATTGGGTTCCAGGTAAAGTAGAAGATACTTATGGTATTTCTTGTTGGAGAAACATTGCAGTACCAGCTCCCTGGTAAGTTCTAATTCAGTTATAAATATTCACTCGGGTAATCAGATTTCATTTTGGTTGGAGAGGAACTGTCATCCTTTCTCACTCCTTTTGTACTCTCTACAAGATGGTAAGAAACAAGGGTTCAAGACTTGCAGATATGATTACTGAAAACGGGAATTGGAAATTTGATTTTAAACGTTTACTCAATGATGAAGAAGCGGATCAACTGGCAAATATGTTAGAGGTAATTGGTATCTATCCTCCTCCTCTTGATGAATTGTTAGATACTAGACGGTGGTTTTATAATTCAGGGATCTTCACAGTAAGTCTATTTACTCTAAATTGACTGCTACTAAAGGAATAAATAACTTCCTGGCTTCATTCGTTTGGTATTCAGCTGTTCCAACTAAAATCACCTTCCTGATGTGGTGCTTAGTTCACAATAAGCTTATTACTATCGATATCTTGGATCGGAAAGGGATACATCTCTATAATTCATGTGCTCTCTGTGGTAACGTCGAAGAATCATAGGATCATCTTTTCCTGCATTGCAAGATTGCACAAAAAGTCTGGAATTCACTAATGTTTACCAAAAATTGGTCTTGGGTCTTCCCGCAGACTTTTAAAGACCTCTCTCTTTGTTGGTCTCATCCCAACCTATCAGCTCGCGGAAGACTTATATGGAATCTGATTCCACCTGCCATTATATGGACTTTATGGAGAGAACGTAACAGCCGAATCTTTGAGAAGAACTATGATTATAAGGTAGACAGTGATTTATGCAATGATGCAAAAACTATGGTTCTTTCATGAGCCGCTGCAAGAGGATCTCGTATACATTGAAACTTATCTTATTCAGTCTCTAACTGGGATATGATTTTCGATTTGTAAGGAAGTTTTTTATGTTTTTTTTTTTTCTACCTTTGGTAGATTCACTATAAATTCTCTCTTCTTCTAATAAATTCTTCCTCTTTGATTAAAAAAATCTTAATGAAGCTTTTCACCACCAGATCCCTGATTACATGATATTGAACTTCTATATATTTAGCCCTGGCATGAAATACAGGATTAGAAGCTAAACAAATAGATGAAGTATTGTCACAGAACATTTGTATAGGAAAATTAACTGGTATGTGTAGTTCCTTAAAGACATTTGACATCCATTCTAATTCAGAAGCAGCCACATATAAACATTTGTACTCAGCTTCAGCAGATGACCTAGACACAGTTGGTTGTTTCTTGCTAGACCAACAAACCAGAGAACTACCCATAAAAATAGCATAACCAGAAGTTGATCTTCTTGTATCTGGACATGCAGCCTAATCAGAATCAGTGTAAGCTTTCACAGATGAAATGTCACCTTTTCTCAGAGTGAGACCAAGACCAATAGTACCCTTTAGATATCTTAAGATTCTCTTAACTAACAGATAATGAATGTCAATTGGAGCATGCATGAATTGTGACACATAGTTTACTCCAAAAGCTATGTCAGGTCTAGTAATTGTTAAGTACTGAAGACTACCAACTATAGTTCTGTACTCTGCAGGTTTTTCTAGTAATGTACCATCCTTTATAGATGCTCTAGACTCTTTGACAAGTGGAGTATCACAAGGCTTACACTCAAGCATATTTGCTTTTGTGAGAAGCTCTAAAACATATTTCTTCTGAGTTAAAACCAAAGAATCTGCATTTCTGTGAGCTTCAATGCCTAAAAAATAACTCAAATCCCCAAGCTGCTTCATTGCAAACTCTACACTTAAAGCTTGAATTAATTTCTCCATAAAAATATCAGAATTCCCAGTGAGGATAATATCATCCACATATACCAGAAGTATGAGCGCATAATAGAAGAAGATGTAAAAATGAACATTGAGTAATCACATATAGACCTGACAAAAACAAATTTTATCAAAAAATTACTAAACCTCTCAAACCAAGCCCTTGGTGCTTGTTTAAGTCCATATAAGCTTTTCTTTAGATGACAAACATGATCTGGGAATTCAGGATTAACAAATCCATGAGGCTGAACCATATACACATCTTCATTTAAAAATCCATGCAAGAAAGCATTGGATACATCCAATTGCTTTATTTCCAATTATGAGTAACAACTAAAAAAGGAACAATTCTTACTGTTGTTGATTTCACCACAGGACTAAAGGTTTCACTATAATCTACACCATCCTGTTGATTGTAACCTAAATCCACTAGCCTTGACTTTAATCTGTCCAATGTACCATCTGCTTTAAGCTTTACTCTATAGACCCATTTACATCCCAACACATTCATATGAGGTTCATATTTAACTAATTCTCAAGTATCATTATCTTGCAATGTTGTATGTTCTTCTTTCATAGAGACTTGCCACTTTGGATTTTTCATTGCACTCTTAAATATCTTTGGCTCAGGTGGAATAGTTAACAATGAAGTAAAAGCAGTAGGAATAGGATATTTGATAGAACAATTTATAACATGATCTGTAAAAACTTTAGGTTTAACAACACCTTTCATAGATCTTGTTACAAAAGTTCTAGAAAAAGCAGAAGAAATATCAGGTGGAGTTAAATCAGATAAAACAGATGATGAAGATAAATCAGGACAAGAAGAGTCAGTTGAAGGAGAAATAGAACAAATACTTTCTTTTAAATAGTAAAACTCTTGTTTTGAAAATATAACATTTCTTGAAATATGAAGTTTTCTCAAAACTGGATCATAACATTTATATTCTTTATGTAAAGGACTATAACCAATAAACACACACCTCACTGACTTAGGTGAAAGTTTATCTAGTTTAGAATGACCCAAAAAAGGATAAGAGACAGTACCAAACACCCTTAGAAAACTATAGTCAGGGACTGAATTATGAAGAATTTCAAAAGGATACTTATTTTAAGAATTGGTGTTGGTTTTCTGTTAATGAGATAGGTTGCAGTTAAAAAGGCATCATACCAAAAATATTTAGGACATGAAGCATTAAAGAGTAAAGTGTTACCATCTCTGTAATGTGCCTATATATGCTTTCTCTCAGCAATGTCATTTTGTTCTGGTGTCTTTGGACAAGAAATCCTTAAATTTATACCATTGGAAGACAAATATGTATCTAATGGACCCTTAACAAGTTCACTAGCACCATCTGTTTGAAAACTTTGAATTTTAGTAGAAAATAGAGTTTTAGTTAAGTTTTTCAAATGAATGAAACACTTTAAAATATTAGATTTCAGTTCCATAGGATAAATCCAATGAAATTATGAAACCTACTAAAATCATCTATGAACAATATATAATATTTAAAACCTACTAAAATCATTTATTGGAGATGGACCCCATTCATCACAGTGAATTAAATAAAGATAATGGAGTAAGAGCATGAGATGGAGAAAGTTGAAAAGGAAGTCTTTTGCTCTTAGCAATTTGACAAGGATGACACACATGAGTAGATGATTTTGAAGAAGTTACAATAATTTGTTTGGAAGCATGAAGTTGATCTATGATTTTGGTAGAAGGATGACCCATTCTATTGTGCCATATTTCAGAAGATGCATGTATAGGAGACAAAGCATGATGAAAATTTTCAGATGAAATAGGATAAAGATTGTTAACTATTCTACCCTTGGCCAAGAGTGCATCAGTGGTTAAATCCCTAATTTCATAACCTGTAGGATGTAACTTGAATTAGCAATTATTATCACATGTAAATTGTCCTACTGACAATTAATTGTGTTGCATAGCAGGCACATGAAGTATATTTTGCAACTTAAAACTAGTATTTTGAGTATGCAAATTAGAATTTCCAGTAAAAGAAATTGGTAAGGACTTACCATTGTCAATCTTAACAGCATCCTTGCCTCTATAAGTAGAAGTATTCTGCAACAAAGATGAGTCCCCAGTCATATGAGTTGATGCTCTAGAATCAGATAACCACACAGTTGAGCTTGAAGGATCATCATTAACTTGAACTGAATTAGTATGATGGCTTGCAAAAGCTTGTGGAGCAGAAGAATCATTTGTATTTGAATTATCTGATTGTTGAGTCTCAGAGACACTAACAAACCTGAATTTGAAGGAGGATAATATCTGAAATGACATCTACTAGCATAGTGCCCTTTCTTTCTGCATATTTAACAATCCACTTGTGACAAGTCAAACCTTCTAAACTCTCCAGAAGATGTAGACCCATTTCTATTTTCAGTGTAACTTTGAGGACCATTAGAAGTGCAACCAATATGAAAAGTAGAGTTATTATTTCTACAAGCATCTTACCCGGTGCATACACACCGAAAGTTTCAGGAAAGTCTATATCGATAGCGATTAAAATATATTATTGCATCTCATAAATAAATGTTTGAATTTTGTTTATGTTTCTCAAGATATCTATATAGTTCGGAGAAGGAGACAATGTCCTTCCTCAGAATCCTATGTTGATGAAAAGTACTTAGATCCACGACTCAATCAATGTTAAGTCCAAGTTTTTGATAAAAAAAATGTTACATCGGAAATCATATGAAACGATAGAAAAATGAAAAACCAAAGTTTCCTTCGATTCATATTTCGGAACTAAACAATCCCTTTTTCCCCTGTTCTCCTAAGATTACAGGCATTAATGTAGTTGTAATTTGAGATGCTTCAACATTGAACTTGCTGGTTATGGTTTGAATATAGTTCAGAAACTGTAGGATAAATTTCAAGGTACTTTAATTGTCCCATTTACTTTGAATAGTTCGGAACAAATTACTGGGTACTATTAAGGTTTCTGGTGTACCCTCCTTTCATCTTGATCACTTTTCTTCGTCCCATTTTGTTGGAAATTCTGCATATGTTAACTCCTTTTCATTCTATTAATGTTTTCTGTTTTGTTTCGTCCACTGTATAAGTTTCGTCCACTGTATAAACTTTTTATCTTCAGTATCCACTCGATTAAATATCGCATTCAAGTGATGGATCATGGACGCGATAACCTGATACTTTTTTGTCGTTGCATAAAATTTGGATAATCCTTTTAAACCGGATCCATATAAACTATAATATCTCTGGGATGATTTATTTGCCAATGATTTTCATTCTAATTTGCCTCTTTCAAGATTCTTGATGACGATTTCTTGCTCTTTTGAACCCTCGTGCAAGAGGTTTAGTCTGGCGCACCAATTCTCCTCAATCTTTTAGTTACTAAGTCTGCAGTATCATGCATATAATATTATGATGATTACATACATAAGGTCTTTTCCCTCATTCTGATTGCTGCGCAGACACATGATCATTGCCACCGCCTAATAAGAGTGTTTCCAAATATAAGGTCTCTTATAATGTTTCCAAATATAAGGTCTCTTTCCATCATAATTATTTAAAGATTCCACCCATTGATGTGAAAGAAAAAATTGAATTGTAGTTTCCATTATTGTTTTTTAATTTTGTTGCCCTTAGTGCTCCTTGCAATCCTATAGTTCCTTCAAAAAATTGTGGAGATCCTTGTAAGCCATTCATACTCCTAGTAATCATCTAACCTCTAAAATACGGAAATCTCCAAAATTTGGTTACTGCTTGTTAAGGTGAAAGAAATGGCTATGTAGATTTAGGAATATGGTAGGCTAAAAACAATAAGGCATCGAGAAAAATATTATAATTACCACGAACATAACATAATAATGATCCTTGAACAAAATTATTGAAAACCCCGAACATCGATTTGTGACTCCATATGTCGATGACCTCCTCTGTTAATATTATAATCCTTAAATCCATAAAACCTTTTTGTATGCATCTACTCTTCCAACGACTGTGTTATATTATATTAGGATACAAAAATCCCTGATCGTCTTTGAATAGAAAATGACAATTGATGATTTCAGAATTCTAGTTCCGACCTAAACCTATTAGCTTGTATGTTGAAGTGTAAAAATTTGATACCAAAGTAACCAAAGTAATGTGGTGATCACATTGTTCTAAGATTTAATAGTGAAGCGGCAATCAAGATGGGGAGAAATTAAATGAGTATTGAGTTGTATAAGTGGTCTCCGTGTTTATTTATGTTTGCTATATGAGTCAAGAGTCGTGACTCTAGAATAAATACACATATCTTTCCATGAAAAGTATAACGGCACAACTTCTGACACACATATTTTCATGAGAATTCTCAAAGGCACAACTGTTGACAAAAGTGAAAGAACGCATCTCTTGTCATATGGGAGTAATCTAAACTGGAAGTTAGAGAAAACATAAACCAAAAGACGCATATGTTCGTATTGGAGATTCATGGCTATTGGAGGTGCCAAATAGATTGCCATGACTGGGAAAGTACTGATGATGTGGCTCTACCAAAATCAAGGGTGATTGTGGTTTTGACATGTGGCGACTTTGGGGTCTCTTATTATAAAGAAAGATTTCCATTTCCTCTGCCATAAGAGAAATTTGATTCATTCTTCTTCTTATTTCCATTTGAATGATTATTATTGTTGTATCTATTTCCATTTCCACCTCTTGCATAAAGACCAGAAGTATTGTTAACATCAAAAGAAGCATAAGAATCACTCTCTTGATCATATAACCACTGTTCATGTGTGAGCAATCTTGCTTTTAACTCTCCAAAAGAATAAGGAGTATCTCTATTCTGAACTGAAATAACAAAATTGTCATATTCCCTTCCTAGATCATTCAAATAATTCATTATCAAATCTGAATCACTAACTTTCTCTCCAATAGCAGCCAAAGAATCTGCAATTGTCTTAATCTTTTGCAGATATACCAACACATTCAAATTTCCCTTCTTCATTCCAAAAAATTGTGATCTTAACATGTTCTTTCTTGCTTTATACTGAGTTTTAAAACTAGATTCTAAGTAATCCCAAATATCTCTTGTTGTAGTTAATCCAAGCACATCTCCAGAGATAGTAGAAGTAAAAGTAGCTTTTAAACAACTAATAACAAATCTATCCATCTTTCTCCAAGAAACCCATTTTGGATTCAAACTCAGTACACCATTAATCATTATTCTTTCCTCTGGTTCTTGAATTTCACCATTAATATGGCCATACAAATCAGTAGTAATCAAGACAGACTCAAATTGATCACGCCAGAGTATAAAATTTGAATTATCTATCTTTAACGAAACAAAGTTTGTGATATTGGTGAAAGGAAGAGTAAAAGTAGACAAATTACCATCATTAGTAGATATCACAGCGGAAGACATTGTTGTATGATGTTCTTCAATAGTTGGATTAATATGTTTGCTTCTTCTAGTCATAAACTTGCAGACCCAAGAAATTAAATCACCAGAATCACGATTTAGACGATCTTGATTAAAAGATTAGTAAAGAAAATATTATTTCTGATGTGAAAAAAAAATGAAACCTAGACTGAGATTCAGATCTAAGAAAGTAGCTATCAAAAAAATATTGAAAAAGATATTGAGCTGAAGGTATGATTAAGAAATTTTTCTAGGGTTTGGATCTTAACCTATCTGATACCATGAGAATTATCAGAGAAAGAATTTGATTGTAAAGAAATTGTATTGTTGATTGTTTTCAAAAGATACATGACAAGACTCTTTCAGACAGCTTTAATACCCAATTATTACAACCTTGACTGCAACCTTGACTAGACTTTCAAGTATACTGACTTGACCAAAACACCTTGACTTATCATTCTTAACAGGGGATGTGACGAGCCATTCGCTAAATATTTTTTATTTCATTTTTTTTGGAAGTATGCAAATATAGCATATTATCCGTTGGTATTTGGTACCCATGAGATCGTTTATAATATGACGTAGGAAGTTTGGGATTATTGGATATTTTTCCAAATGAGGGGGTCCGGGAGGCGGTAGCCCTACCAAGTGTTCAACCCGAATGTCAACCAGATTTTTTTACTGGTTTTGAATTTCAAAACTTAATTCCATTTTCCAGAAATTTCTACAGATTCATCTCTTCCATGGCTTGAAAGCATGTGTTGGAGATAAATCTCCAATAGTCTCTTGAAATGGCTATGACTTTCCCCAATCTTAACACATCAAAATCTTTGTTTTCTCTTTTCTCTAAGTATCATCAGAATCTTATACTATGTGTTCTTGATTGGATCAATGGAGTGCAACTCTTAAATCCAACAAGTTGTTAGGACTTCATTGTACCCTAAAAGCAGTATTTCATTGGTCAATTGTACTCCACTACCCCATATGGCCCATTTAGAGACACATTGATATTTGGGTTGCTACCACTCATATAAGAGTCTCAAATCGAAAATATGAGTTGCCTTAATTTTGATTTTTCAACTACACTTATAAGTGTCTTAAGGCCAAGCACTATGGTAGAGGGTATCCCTTCATTATCCCTCATATGTAGGGAAGGGATATAAGGAGGAAGGAAACCTCACTATGGTGCTCTCTTTTACCTTCCCTACATGATACAGCTACTCAGTAGTCGTATCATAGGTTTAAGGCATCAGAAGAGCGACCTCCCGCGACATTTCTTCATCTTCTTCTTCCTTCTTCTTCTTCTTCTCTATTTTTCTCCTCTCCACAACCTCTTTCGATTTGAAGACTCTCTGGTGTCATTCAGGAGCTAAAATTCAATGGGTTTGTTCATTAGTATTTGGTGAAGTATTTCCCTTTTTCAATTTCATGTTTCATCAACAAAATCCTCCAAGGTGAGTGTTTCAAATTTTAGGGTTTAAATTTAATTTGAGTTTGATTATGATTAAATTGGAGATGTTAGGTTCATTATAATGTGTCCTTGTATGTTGTTTGATAGTTTGAGACATTGTTGATTGAATTTATGGTATTTTGTTGATTAAATCAAAGAGGTTGTTGTTTATGAATGATTTTTGATTTAGATATGGTGGTATTGTTATTGATAATTTTGGATTGATGGATGATTAAATGAATATGTATTATGTCTAGGGCAGATTGTTGGCGGAGAGATTGTATTTGGATGGATAATTTAGGGTTGATTGATTTTTTTGTTGTAGTTTGATAGATAATGTGGCTAATTTTTTTTGTTGGTCTTGTACAACATATATCCATTGTATAATTTTTGCATAAAATGAAATTTTTTGTGCTAATTTGATGTACATGTGTGTTGTAGATGAACTCCAATGATTTTCGACAAATTATGAATGATAGAATTCCGATTCCTTCAAAAGAACATAGTGATCATAAACTAAAAATCCCAATCTCGACAGATGAGAGGTGTTGATACATGAAAAATAATAGCCCTTAATGGTGCAAGAGTGCCTTTAAAAGAGGGGTTAAGCCCAGGTCCAACAAGAAAGGACCCATGAGGAAATAAGGACAAAGAAGGGATCAATGAACAAGGAGGAGGTTATGCTAAAGAATGGCATTAGAAGTAATTAAGAAGGTTTAGGACATGTGTCATGATGACATAAAAAGAGGGGCTTTTAGGAAAACCTATATAAAGAAAGACAAGGTATAATGGAAAGGCAACTCTCTCTCTTACTATTCTTGGTATTGTGAGGTCATTTGGTGTTGCTAGGACGGGTAGGACCTAAACACAAATTCACCCTTCAACATTTGGCGACCACAACCGGAGGCTCGTGCCTAGCCCACCATGACACACCCGGAAGGCGCCATATGAAGCTCGATAGGAAACCAAGCGGCCAACCAACCTATCAACCTCGACGAGGTAACAATGGAAGACAATGACAGTGAAGAAGAAACACCGATCCTAGGCGTTATCAAATAATCGGCAAACCATGGATCCCAAAGCCGAGAGGCGGCAACAACACAAGGAAAGAATATGCGGGTAGTTCAATTATCGAAACCCACGTCATCGACCTTGCAAATCATGCAAGAAGAATTGAACGAGCGCTTGCACAAGAGGTAAGAGATGGAAGACTAGATAGCACAAGCGGTGATGGCAGGACAAGACGCCCCCGAAAATGTAGCAAAAATCGGAGAACACAAAGGCAGCAAGACAGTAGCGATGACACAAGAAGAAATGGCAAAATACTTGGAACAGAACTATCATGTGGTCAAACAAGACAATCTTTGCCGCATATGTAGCCCATACCCTGCATACATCCAATAATATCAATACCCTGAAGATTACACTTCTCCAAAGTTTAAAGCATATGATGGAAAAGGAAACGTGCGAGAACATCTTAGACGATTCTTATCAACAATGAACGACAAAGTCGCTGATGGAAAATTGTGCCTAAATGAATTCCCCAAATCGTGGTACAACAACTTGAAATAGGAGAGCGTGGACTCCTAGCAAACCATGTCCTCCCTCTTCCTCGGGAAATTTTACTCAGCCAAAAGGAAAATCACGGCGATATATCTAAGCAAAAGCGGACAGCGAATGTGAGAGGATATAGGAAAGTACATTTTACGGTTCTGACGCTTGGCACTGGACAGCCACGAAGATGTTAATGAGGAGGCGCACGTCGACATTTGTGTACGCGAAATGATCCCAACTTTCAAGGGGAGTTTGATTAATTTCAGATTCCATACTTTTGTCGAGCTAGAAGAGGCGGCGGAGAGAATATCTGACTGCATAAAAGAGACACATATGGACTCTACTTGGCGCACCACGGTTAGCGCTTTGTCCTAAGCCCCACGCAACGTAAGGCCGAACACCAATAAGGAAAGGAGAGACCAATACCAAACCGATGGCAGGAACCAAGGAAGGAACGGAGGAAGTAGGCGCGACTCAAAACTACTACCCCCTCTTCCCTGCAGCAAAGAGCGTGCGATTAAACTACTAAACCAATGGGTCGCCGAAAGAGAAATCCAGCTACCCCCGACCACCTTAGACATCAACAAAATGGATAAAAACTCGATCAAGTACTGTCACTATCACCGAAGAATGGGACACCCAACATAAGAATATTTCGCCATCATGAGCATATTCGAACGCAAGCGTGCATCTGGGGAACTCGAGGCAACAAAACAGATAATCGAGCACGACCTTTTCCTCGCCATTGATTCAAAGAGAGAATAGAGAATGCGAATGATAAGACCGCAAGTTATAAACGAATTTTTTGTGTTTTTTGGTAAGAACTTCTACTATCGAAATTTGTGAGCAGTTATCTGAAAAGGTCTCGGGTATCCCTAGGGCGCCTGGTTGACTAACAAATTTACATAAGGTCTCGGATACGCAAAAGGCGTCCGATCGACTGACAAATTTACAAAAGGTCTCGGGTATGCCAAAGGCGCCCGATCAACTGACAAGTTTACAAAAGGTCTCGGATACGCCTAAGGCGCCCGATCGACTTACAAATTTACAAAAGGTCTCGGATACGCCAAAGGCGCCCGATCGACTGACAAATTTATGAAATGTCCCGGGTAAGCCAAAGGTGCCCGATCGACTGACAAATTTACAAAAGGTCTCGGGTACGTCAAGGGCACCCGATCGACTGACACTCATACAAAGTCCGAGGAATGCCAAGGGTGCCTACTCCCCTTATTTTTATTTCGGAAGGGTGTTGGTTAGCGGACACAAGTTCACTCTATCATGAGGGTGCCTTCGATTGGCGTTCCCGAGTTTTGTAGGTTTGTTAGTCAAGTAGGCGCCCTTGGCATTCCTGATACTTTTTGTAGATTCGTCAGTCAATCAGGCGCCCTTCGCATTCCTGAGACTTTGTGTGAGTGTCAGTCGATCGGGTACCCTTGGCTTACCCGAGATCATTTGTAAATTTTTTAGTCTATCGGGCACCTTTGCCGTATCCGAGATCTTTTGTAAACTTGTCAGTCGATCGGGCGCCTTTGGCATAACCGAGACCTTTTATAAATTTGTCAGTCGATCGGGCGCCTTTGGCGTATCCGAGAACTTTTGTAAATTTGTTAGTCAACCAGGCGCCCTTAGTATACCCGAGACCTTTTCAGATACTTGCTCACAAATTTCGATAGTAGAAGTTCTTACCAAAAACACAAAAAATTCGTTTATAACTTGCGGTCTTATCATTCGCATTCTCTCTTCTCTCTTTGAATCAATGGCGAGGAAAAGGGTCGTGCTCGATTGTCTGTTTTGTTGCCTCGAGTTCCTCAGATGCACGCTTGCGTTCGAATATGCTCGTGATGGTGAAGCATTCTTCTGTTGGGTGTCCCATCCTTCCGTGATAGTGGCAGAACTTGGCCGAGTTTTTATCCATTTTGTTGATGTCTACGGTGGTCGGGGGTAGCTGGATTTCTCTTTCTGCGACCCATTGGTTTAGTAGTTTAATTGCACGCTCTTTGCTGCAGGGAAGAGGGGGGGTGGTTTTGAGTCGCGCCTATTTCCTCCGTTCCTTCCTTGGTTCCTGCCATCGATTTGGTATTGGTATCTCCTTTCCTTATTGGTGTTCGGCCTTACATTGCGCGGGGCTTCGGACACATCGCTAACCGTGGTGTGACAAGTAGAATCCATAGGTGTCTTTTCTATGTAGTCAGAGATTCTCTCTGCCGCCTCTTCTTGCTCGACCAAAGTCTGGAATTTGAAATTAATCAAACTCCCCTTGAAAGCTGGGATCATTCCGCGTACACAAATGTCGAGGAGCGACTCCTCATTGATATCTTCGTGGCAGTCCAATGGCAAGCGCCGGAACCGTAAAATGTACTTTCTTACCTCCTCTCTTATTCGCTGTCTGATTTTGCTTAGATCTATCGCCGTGATTTTCCTTTTGGCTGAGTAAAATTTCCCGAGGAAGAGGGTTGACATGGTTTGCCAGGAGTCCACGCTCTCCTCTTTCAAGTTTTCGTACCAAGTGAATGTCGTGCCTGTTAGCGATTTGGGGAATACTTTTAGGCACAATTTTCTATCAGCGGCTTTGTCGTTCATTGTTGATAAGAATAAGCTAAGATGTTCTTGCGCATTTCCTTGTCCATCATATGCTTTAAACTTTGGAGAAGTGTAATCTTCAGGGTATTGATATTCTTGGATGTACGCAGGGTATGGGCACTTACGCGGCAGTGATTGTCTTGTTTGACCACATGATAGTTCTGTTCTAAGTATTTTGCCATTTCTTCTTGTGCCATCGCTACTGTCTTGCTGCCTTTGTTTTCTCCGCTTTTTGCTACTTTTTCGGGGGCGTCTTGTCCTACCATCACCGCTTGTGCTATCCAGTATTCCATCTCTTGCCTCCTGTGCAAGCGCTCGTTCAATTCTTTTTGCATGATTTACAAGGTTGATGACGTGAGTTTCGATAATTGAACTACTCGCGTCTTATTTCCTTGTGTTATTGCCGCCTCTCGTCTTTGGGATTCATGGTTCGTCGATTGCTTGATAACTCCTAGGATCGGTGTTTCTTTTTCACTGTCATTGTCCTTTATTGTTACCTCGTCGTGGTTGATAGGCTGGTTGGCTGCTTGGTTTCCTATCGCGCCTGAGCTGGCGCCTTCCGGGTGTGTCATGGTGGGCTAGGCACGAGCCTCCGGTTGTGGTCGCAAAATGTTGATGGGTGAATTCGTGTTTAGGTCCTACCCGTCCTAGCCACACCGAATGACCTCACAATACCAAGAATAGTAAGAGAGAGAGAGTTGTCTTTCCATTGTACCTTGTCCTTCTTTATATAGGTTTTTCTAAAAGCCCCTCTTTTTATGTCATCATGACACATGTCCTAAACCTTCTTAATTACTTCTAATTCCATTCTGTAGCATAACCTCCTCCTTATTCATTAATCCCTTCTTTGTCCTTATTTTCCCATGAGTCTTTTCTTGTTGGACCTAGGCTTAATCCCTCTTTTAAAGGCACTCTTGCACCATTAAGGGCTATTATTTTTCATCTATCAACAAAGGAAACAAGGATTTGTATGGTACGCAGGATAACGATGCTTATGTATGCAAACCAGCATCGCCACGAAAAAGCACATACACAGAAGAGTTGGTGCCCGTCGATCGTCATCCCTTCCCATATCCAACAAAAAATCTGACAGCTCGAATATGCGGCCCTGATTTTAAATCGATTGATATGCCTATTGGAATGAAGTATTTGGGGGAGTATCCCCAACCTAATTATAATGTCAATCTGGGTACAGTTATGAGTATCATATGTCCATTAATTCTTATATATTCTACTTGTGAAAAAATATAAACTCATGTCGGTGTTTACTGTATACAGGGGATGTGGTGTCAAGCATATCAGGATTCGCAACAACAACTCATGGCTCAACAACAATTCTATTTCGACCACACAAAGGAACTGCAATACAAAATCAAATACGGTTCATATTTCAATCAGAGATGTGTGAGAGAGTATCTACCACCACATACAGGTGAGTCTTCTACACCGGGCCAGTCTCGTGATTTGGGTCCGTCGACGGGTTCTTTTGTTCCAAACAGTCAAGAAGAATCTTACCATCCTTATAATTCTTCTGAGCCACTCAATCAAAGTACAACCACGTTCCAACAACAGGGTAATGAAAATAATCCATGGTTCTAAATGTAAACGGCTAGTTTTTTTTAACTTTTTAACGGATATCTTTATATCTCTATGTACTGCTCATTTTCACGGTATAACGGGTACTTTTTTGGTTTTCTTTGTACTGGTAATATTTACTATATACCAGTTTTTTTTTTTTTTTTAATTTTATATCCTGTCATCATATCTCTATATATAACAAATCACTTTCCAAAGTGAAGCTATCCAAACATTCTATCATATTTGTGTTTTATAAATTTGAGATTCAAGAAAGAAGAAGATGTTTCTCTTAGGAAAGCATGGATTGAAGCAAAAAAAAAATATTCTGAATGTAGTTCATAACACTAGCAACCAATTCTGGAAGAGTGTATTTGAATTTTTGATAACATAACCGGAAATCCAAATGCGAGAGGCCAATGAGGTCTTAAATCAAGGTGGAGCAAGATCCACAAGGACATCATCACTTTTGTCACGATTCAGGCCGAAGTTAACATACGTAATCCTGGAATGTCATATGAACAAAGGGTAAGAAATTATTAAAAAATTTCTTTTATTTCCTAAAATTATAACTATTTTAAGCTCAGTTTATTTTTAAAAATTTCAGAAAAGTGATGCTCGTTTAGACTATCTTAACCAGACAGGCGAAAATTTTCCGCATGATGGATGTTATCATCTACTGAAAGCAAGTTTTGATACCTACAATCCCGACGAAATGTAGCTTTATCGCCGAGATGTTGATCAAGTCTTCGGAATAACAATCCTGAAGAATGATTAAATGTGAATGTTTTATCTTATATTTATGTAATTTTCTGCCTTTGTGTGTGTGTTCCTGCATCATATGTTGATCAAGTCTTCGGAATAACTTTCCCGAAGAATAATTAAATGTAAATGTTTTATCTTATATTTATGTAATTTTCTGTCTTTGTGTGTGTGTTTCTGCATCAGATGTTAATCAAGTCTTCGGAACAACAATCCTGAAGAATGATTATATTTGAATGTTTTATCTTAAATTAATGTAATCTTTTATCTTTAAGTCTTCTTGCAATCTATGTATGGTTTGATGTTCTATCTTTTATTTAATTAAAGTTTAATTTAACATAAATACAACTGAAATTCCACAAAATAGACAACAAGTTCATAACCATTGAATAAAAAACCAAATCACTTGTCGTAGTAATCACGATTGTACTTAGCACGTGCAAAAATCCTTTACAGAGATTTCTCGTAAGGGTTTACACAGAGATTTACCGACAAAATCTTAAAAAACAACCGCATATACTATTCGCCAGGTCCGTCTTCCGGAGGAGCGCCGACAATCATTTCCGGATTGTAATATTCCAGGTTAGGCATGTTAGCCTTAAATAATAGGTAGCATTCATAACATGTAAATTATGTACGATGATCTAGTCGGTACACAAATTTTCCCATTTCCTCCTACGTAATTCAAGACTATTTATTATCACCTATGATAATCGCAGTTGTCATGTGTGGTGGGGCGTAACAATGAATCTTTCTTTGTATTCTAACATACTTGCGAACCTGTATTTGAATTTGATAAATGCGTTCTTGAAGTTGTCGTCTGGTTCGGTTATTAACATTTCCAAACGCTTGTACAACGCCATCAAACACCAGCGTCCATTTTTGATAGGCGGAGAGTTCTTGAACATCTTCAATAGGCAGAGTAGCAGTATTTACAAAAGATATGGTGAGTGCAACATGTTCTTCTACGGTATACCCAACCATTACCATGTTATCTATTGAAACCAAAAAAAATATGAGACACAGAGGATATTAATGCCAATTATTTTGGATTGTTTGTGTTGAGGAACTTTTTGACAATTTAGAATAGGCATTGAAAGTGGTCGTTGGAAATTAGCCGTTGGAAACTAGCCGTTACTAAAGATCCGTTGGTATAACAAAATATAATTCAAATTATCGTAATTAGAAATATATAAATTAATGTGACTGAAAAGGAAACTACATTACCGGAACTGAAACACGGCTTTACTTAAAAACAATAAACACTTAAACTAAGTTATTAATAATAGAAATGATTATTCCCTTGCCTCTCCAACTGCCTGGCCAATATGGCATTCTGTTTTAATTCGAAGCACCTTTTTGCATTTGGAGCCAGCTTTTCGATATCCATTTGCATTATTTCCCTTTTTTCTTTCTCTCGAGCAACTTCAATTTGTTGTTGTGTTGTCTCTAGCAACTTTTCCATAATTTGGTTTTGTTGTTCCTGACGAGGTGCGACTGTCATTCGGGATTCTTTTAGAAAATCAACAAGTTTACCGCCCACGTCACTCATCTGGGAGTCTTGCGAGGATGGTGTGGCGGGTTTGCTTGTCCCAACGACCTTTTTATTAGTTTGAGATTTTTTTGCTGCTCTCGACTTGCGTTTATCTTCTGTAAATCCACCTGATGACGTTCCAGGTATTGTACTTGGGTTCGTACTAGGGGTATATCCTAATGGAAAAGGGATACCGCTAGGGACATTATAAGCGTTTGGAATTTGATTTGCAAATGGAGTCTCAACGAATTGGCATGTAGGTGGATTTTGAAAAGATGGGGTTGGAGTACTAAACATATTAGACAAATTTCCATGAATTTGAGATGACGGAGGATTAGAATCTTGGTCCATATCTTCAGCTACACCTACTGGTACATTTGGAACATCTTTAAGCAATTCATGCTCAGCATCTCGAGTAAAGTGTTTTTGGTGTATTTCAACATGCAAATTTCTTGCAATTAACACCTACATTAATGTAAACAAACCATAAATAAGATACGCATAAATTAAACTATTTACAAACAACATATACAACAACTATAATGAACATATTTAGATAACATACCCGGTTAGTAGAGTCCAAGACCGGATTACTTGCAACGGCTCTTGCAACATACAATTGGAAAAGTTATCCACTTCATTCTTGACTATGCTAAACCGATTACGAACGCTTTTTAAAGTACGGTCGTGTGGATTCCCACACAATCTTCCACAAATTTTTTAAAAAGGATTTCCCAGAACTCATTTTTATCTGCATAACTGGTATAACCAAGAGCATCGTAATTAATAACAATGTGATGATCTTCCAAAGTAGTAAATCTCGTTCTATGTTTCCTTTTTGGATTTTGAATCTCCGACATTGTTGAGCAAAACAAAATTTAACTCTTGTGCATGCTCAAAGAAGAAAACTTGATAAACAAATTTTAGTGAAGAAAACTAATTGTAAGAAGAGAGGATTTGGTGTGATTTGGGTAGAGAATTGGAGTGGTATTTATAGAGGATTTTGAAAAATTAACCGTTGGGATCCGACGGTGGAGAAGATAGAGCCGTCATTAATGATGGATGGTTAGGATCGGGTGTGAGATAGGTGTAAACGAAAAAAGTTCAAAAAAATATTTTTACTGATAAGGCTACTCAGTAGCCGTGTAAAAAGCTACGGATACTCAGTAGCCTTATCAACGGTAATACGTCTACTCAGTATCCGTAAAACGTAAAAATACGGTAACTGAGTAGCCGTATGATTTCCCTTCCCTACAAGGCGGATCAGATGTGATCCTCCATGTAGGGAAAGTGAGGGATATCCCTACTCATGTAGGGATATGGAAGATCATAATACTTGGTTTTTGGTGGTTTTGAGGGATATTGAGGAATAGGTAAGGGATGGAGGGCACCATAGTGCTAGCTCTAAATGTTTTTAGTCTTAAAACTTAGAATACAAGACCTTCTAAATTTCTATATATATATATATATCAATTATCATTTTAATTCTATTTTATTTTCCTCCAAAACCCCAAAAATTCCCTCGCTTTCCAATTTTCTAATCTCTCACACATTATCAATTTCCCTCTCAAATTTCCCCATATATCTTTAT
This sequence comes from Papaver armeniacum, assembly GCA_023531295.1. Taxonomy (NCBI): domain Eukaryota; kingdom Viridiplantae; phylum Streptophyta; class Magnoliopsida; order Ranunculales; family Papaveraceae; genus Papaver; species Papaver armeniacum. The sequence continues at coordinate 1,499,971 of JAJJWW010004015.1, read as the reverse complement.
CTCACACCAAATCATTTTGAAAATGAATTTATACCATTAATACTAGTTCCCACCATTTATTCTAAGTTCCCCCCTTTATTTGGTTTGTTTAAAATTTCCCTCTAAAATTTCCCTCCGTATCTTTGTCTCACACCAAATCATTTTGAAAATGAATTTATACCATTAACATTAGTTCCCACCATTTATTCTAGGTTCCCCTCATTTATTTATAGGTTGTTTAAAATTTAGACAATATATTACATATTTTCTTTTTAGTCTTAAAGTAGGACAATAGAATTAATTTTCTTTTAATACAATCTCTCTTTCTTTCTCCATTTCTCTTATTTCCTTTTCAGTTTTTACTAAGGTTTGAATAACGGCCGTTAAAATGGTCAATGCATGACATAATTGTTAGATAGGAATTTCAAACCATAATTTTTCTTTATTTTCTATTTAACCATTATAACGCCCGTTATTTTAGAATAACGTATAAAAACGTATTTTTTCCCAAAATAACGCGTTTTGTCCGAAACGTGCTCACACCCGTCAAAACGCGTTTTGACGGGTGTGAACATGTTTCGGGAAAACAACATGTTATTTAGGAATAAAACGCGTTTTTTATATGTTATTTTAAAATAACGGACGGTATAATTTTTATACGTGATAACAACAATAATAATAATAGATCAGACACGGCTTTTGGTTAGTAGCCTAGCAACAAGCTGGGGTCCAACGCCTCTTTGAATAACAACTCCTAATCTATTAAAAATAAAACTACCAAAACCACTACTATCGTCATTACTAACTAGACAATTCTTCAGACGTTTGAAAAAAAAAAAGTGTCATCACCAAGCTCTCCAAGTGTGGAGAAGGCTAAAACACCCAGACAATAACCCAAAGAAGTACACTTGTCCAAATATTTAGTATGCTTTCTGGACACTGCATTAGAAATAGCCTTTCCAGGGACAAAAGAGAGAATACCATTACCAGTGAAGGGCGAGACACCAGTGACATCCATACAAACATCCCGACCATTTTCCCAATTGAGAACGAGAATATTCGCAGGCCTCAAATTTATGTCGTCCTCTGACTGAATACCAAGATATACTTCTTTGCGTACAGGTACACAAGCCTTGTAACAAATGTCAAACACAACGTCATGAACAAGATCATTTCGAAACTTTCTCCCAACATCCTTAGCACAATGCAATGCATGGTCTCCGAAGATGTCCATAGATCGGTTACAACTTGAGCATAAACTATTCTCAGCAAACAAAGGGATACCAAGTCTATAACAGAGCACGGCAGGAACTAATAGGTATCGCTAATAAATAATCTTGAGCATGCTTGACACATGCTTGACAGAGTGCCACAAAATGGAATCTCTTGCAGACATATTAAATTGGTCTGGGATTTTCTTCTTGACTGCATAAAAATAAGTGACTGCCAGGGCGTGCATGGAAGGGGCCGCAGTATCATCGATACAATAAGAAGGAGGTAATCCACATACCTGAATAAAATTTTGAAGAGCTACCTGAAAAGCAGAGCCTTTGTTTGCTGAAAATAAATCACCAAGAATTGTCTTCTGCACTGAAGCTGTCTGACTCTGAGAGGCGAGGTAGCAGTAGGCAAGGGTGTCGGCCATGGTGTAAATGCCAATACCACCCTCCTTGATGGGCAAAGTATCTAATCTCTGCTGCAAAGGACGAAAACCAGCCCCATCTCCTGTGATGAGTAAACGTAAGTACTTGAGTAAGTTGTCATCAAAAAGATTAGTGGCTGGTTGAAAGGATGCTGGATTGGTAGTTCGCATTGCAAAATATAATCGAGATACACCAGTGCAGTTGCGAAGTAATAACATCTCACTTTGTGGGTCTTGGAGTTTTTTGATCGCCTCCATTAGTTGAACAGTCTTATTCACCCTGGTCAACAACATGTCGCAAATAAAATTTAGATCCAAACTCACCGGTCCACCCAAAAGTTTAACACCATTAGAAGGTCTACCAATATCAAGGGGAAAAACTCCATCGGCAGTACTTCTGGGATCAATAGAAGTCCAAAAGACTTCCGTTTTCTTCACATTAAGATGCAACCCTCTACTTGGGCCTTCGGTCTCTATAATGTTCAGGGCCTTGGCTACCTCCAATGTATCACCAATAATAGTGCAATCATCAAGGTACCAAGCATGCAAATCAAGAGTGCACCGAGAAGAAATAGACTTCACTAGAGGGTGAAGAGTCAACGCAAAAACAAGGGACCGAGGGGGTCACCTTGCTGAACTCCAAGTGCAGAAGACAAAATATACTGGTCATAATAGAGCTTAGCAGGACGAAAGTAGCAAAATTCTACCCAGCGAGAAATACCTGGACAATGAAGGCGAATTTCCTTGATGAGCTGAGTTCTGCTCACCATATTGAAATCATTAGAAAAGTCAATAAGCAACATTGACATTTTATCAGAATTCCCTTTCGTCTCTAGTAAGCAATTTACAGCATATAAAATCCCCTCTCCTCCAGCAGGTACCCCAACTCCAAACTGAAAATCACCTAAGTAAGAAGTCATGTCCTTACCAACAGAGAAGGCAGCTACTTTTGAGACTAGTCTTCGCCAAACCGTGCCCACAACAATGGTCCTAATACTACCTCCAGGTTTAAGTAAAGGAGTTAAGGGTGCACTAGCAACGAACTCGCCTAGACTCTCAAGGCATCTTCCGGCCAACCAAAGGTTGACAACCCTTGTAATTGAAGCAAGAAAATTATCAGCCACTGCAGCAGCAGCCCCACTCATTACGTCCACCAGATGCTGAGAACGGAGACCATCGCGCCCGCAAGACGTACTCTTTTGGAAGCTTTTAATAGCACCCAACACAGCACGAGAATCCACGGTGATAGGGTCAGCCAAGATAGCATCGTCTGGTATAACAGGTGGAGGAGCGGAGGGGTGTTTATCTAGCAAATCAAGATATGTTTGCTCACAGCGAGGAGCCAAATCATAAGAGGAAAGCACTCGTATAATAGCTGCAAAATGGCCGTATTCAATCTTCCTCCGGCAGGCCATCACATTGGCAGCTCCCTGCTTCTTGTTTGTCTTCGAGTCTGTCTTCTTAGAACCAAAGTGAACAGGTTGTTGTAGTAACTTAGTAGCCAAGGCATAACAACCACCAGGTTCCCTCCAAACTGACAATGCATGGTTGATGGCAGCAAACTGCAATCTCTTCCTATTGCCAGATTTTGCTTCGGCAAAACTTTAGGGCGGTACAGAGATAGGGCGCAGATTGGAAGGAGTAAGAGTTGTAGCCAAGCTGAGAAATTACCTGGACTGCCGATGATTCTATCGAGACAAGACTTCAGTTCTCTCGAAAAAGCAAGCCTGCACTTGTGCGGGATACAAGTAACAGTAGTTATCTGCCTCTGCAACATTGCATTAAGCAAGTCCGTGGAAAGAAAGGCAACCTCCTAAAATACAAAAAAAAAAAAAAAATATGATCTGAAATTCCTATCTAACGGTTATAACGTGCTTAAAACAATTATAATGAGTCTAATAACGTTGTTACAACGTTTTCTATATATTCTTATTTTATTCTTTTATTTTCAAAGTTTTTATTGTAATTTTTTATTCTTTAATTTAAAAAAAAAATTTGTAAGAAAAAAAAAATTTCTTTTATCGCCAAATGATTGTAATTCTTTTATTGATAATATTTAATTAAAAGTATTTGGTTTTTTAAAAAAATAAATTGTAAGAAAATATTTTCAAATTTTTATTTCTAAGATAACGGTTATAAATGGTATGAAAACGAGAAAAATGGTCTAAAAAACTCGAGTTAAAATGTTATTTAGAAGAAAAAGACGTAAAATTCAATTTTAGAAAAACATTTATAACATGTGGGAAAACGGAAAAACGGTCCTATAAAACTGCACTTATTTCCTATTTATCGGCATTACATATGCACGGGATTCGGTGACCCTCACGGTCACGGTATATGGGTGTGACCGCTTTAACGGTCGTTTTTTCAGAAAAAACGGGTGTTTTTCAAAACTTGCGTGACCTGAGGCGTGACATTTTTTTTCAAACCTTGTTTTTCACTTCGGCTCAATACCAGAAGAGAGCAATAGAGTGAGAGAAATCAAGATACAAAACTACCTCTCTTTAGCGAGATTCATTCCTAAATGGCTAAATCGATCGAAGATCTTCTTCTTAGATCGATACATTTAAGTCTGTTAGAACTCAGATCTATTATGTTCTTCTTCTAATTCCAAACCCTAAATTGAACGAAAATCGTTTTAATCATGTTACCAGAAACCAATACCCATTTTTACTGAGTGTGAATAACTTAATCTCATGCATGAGACCCATTTTAATTAGAGATATTTTGTAGAAGGGTCGCAAGTTTATGGCCTAATTAGGGTCTGGGTCGTAAAACATGTCGTTGATGCGTAAGGGTCGTGGACTAACTTTGACCATCTAGTTTATTACCAAAATGCCCTTATGAAAAAAATTGAAGGACAAACTATCCTAACACCAATGAAAAAATTAATCGGGCGATCCGACCCGTATGATGGCAACTTTTTTGATTTTTTTTTCTTGTTTTTCTTGTCATTGAATATTTGTAGTCTTGGATTTTGTTTGTGAGCCATGAAAGGTGTTAATATTAAGTTTCAACTGAATATTATTGTCTTTCCAGTGTAGATTTGGGTCTTAAAATATTTTTTGTAACTGAAAACTGGTGTTTCTGCTTTAGCTTGTCCATGGAAGGTGATATCTGTATTAATAAAATTCGGTTTTCAGGTATTATTTTGCTGTAACTATTGTCCTTTCATGTGTAAGCTGGATTTTTTCCAGTCTTGTCAAAAATGGTGTTTACCATATGGTTTACCCATCCTCGTCTATATTCTTTTAGCCTGTGGTACTGAAAGAACTTTTCTATCGTAAGTTATGTATGCTTTAATTCTTTCGTGGCTACCCATACATATGTTCTTAGTACTTGCTTTGATTTACTTTTCATGTTGATTTTTTCTATGCGTTGAGAAGGAGCAAGCTTCATTCAAACCTTCTGCGGTTTTACTCAAGCAAGGATTTTCTTCATTTGAATGTATTTGCTCGAAACGTTCTTTCTGTGTACCTCTTGGTCTAAAATGTCCTAACGGTTAAATAACATAATTACCATACAAATATTTTGGTACGTTTTTGTTAAAAAAAAACTCAATTTAAGCAAGTAAACTAGGACAAAGGGAATACATTCTTGTAACATTGTATTATTGTACATGGAGAAAATTACTTTTTTGGGGTTACCAAGCCCCCATAATGTACATTCACTGGTAAAACATGCAAGTATGTTTCTTTAGTTAGAGATGTTGACACATGGGGTCATGCTATAAGCCACCATCTTTGACCTAGAAGCTCTTAGAAATGTAATAAGAACATTTTCACTACTTCACTATGGAAATTTACATCACCCTTTCTGACTTTTCCAAGAGCAAACATCTTGTGTTTGGAATTTTGAGTACATTGCACATGATAACACAGACAAAGACCAAGTACTAGCATTTATACAAAAAGTAACATCAAGAAATGGGGAGAATGTTTCAAAAAAAAAAAAATGAACACAAAATTACTCATCAAATACTATACATTTATCGAAAATTCAGTTTACCGCGAGTGTAAAAGAGATATTGTAGCTGAAGAACTTGTAGAAGATGCAGTCACCTGAGACGAATTAGTGTAGGTACAGCTAGTGCAGGTACACTGACTGCCATCTGTCTGTGAATTCGTGAAATCGCCGTAAAAATGCTTACACATTTGGATGGGAAGGGAATAATACACCGGTGTAGGCAACTTCGGTGGGAGATTCGGCAATGGGGATTCGAAGTTAAGAATACTAAGCACTTGCCTGATGGATGGTCTAGCTGTGTGGTCAGGATGAGCACACCATAATCCTAAAATCATCAGATGTTGCATTTGTTGTTCGTCGAAATCCATATTTAGTTTCTCATCAGCTGCTTCAATGATTTTTCCACTTCCATAGAGTTCCCAAACCCACTCTACTAAGACTTTCCTATTTGCTTCGACTGGTTTTCTCCCACAAGCAATTTCAAGTGCAACAATTCCGAAACTATAAACATCGGATTCCTTACTCGACTTTCCAGTAGTAACACATTCAGGTGCCAAGTATCCCATGGTTCCGGCTAAAACTGTTGTTTGAGAACCTAGTCCATGGTCCACTAGCCTTGCCAAACCAAAATCTCCAAGTTTAGCATTAAAATTTGAATCCAGCATTACATTACTTGACTTAATATCTCTGTGAACTATGCATTGCTCCCATTCTTCATGTAAATACAACAATGCAGAAGCTATACCGAGAGCTATTTTGTACCTGACTTCCCAAGTAAGAACATTTTCCCCACGAAAGAGATGGTTATCGAGGCTCCGGTTTGGCATAAATTCATACACGAGAAGCAGTTCACTTCTTTCGTGGCACCATCCTATGAGTTGAACCAAATTTCTGTGTCGTAGCCGGCTGATAATCCTTACTTCCGACTGGTATTCTTTTTTACCTTGATGTGATCCTTTGGAAACCCTCTTAACAGCAACATATGTATTATCACTTAATAATCCTTTATAAACTCCTCCAAATCCTCCCTCTCCAAGTTTGCCTCCCCCTTCGAAATTATTTGTTGCAGTAGCCAGTTCGTTGTATGAGAATTTCTTCGGACCAGTTCCTTTTTCAAACTCATCGTCCATAGACATGTCGGAATTCGCTGCATCGTCCTCGAAGTTGCTTGAGCTACGCCTCCTCTTCAAGAAAATAAATAAAGCAAAACCAATCCCACAACCCAAAACACCTAGACCAACAACAAGACCCACCACCAATCCGATTTTACTACTCTTCGGCTTCTCAATTCTTTCAATAGTATTTGGTATTTCTAAGGTGGAGTTGAATCGCCAAGAAAGAATTTCATGGGTTTCAACCGATAGCCCGGTAGAAGCTGAAAATCCAACAGTGATCCATTCTGGTAGAACCTTGCTTAGATCAACAATATAAAACAAACTAGAATTCCCATTGTAAACAGGTTGAATTGCATAAGATAGAAAAACACTCAAGTTGTTCGTAGTAGAATTATAACTTACCCAACAATTAGCTTTGCTTCCATTCCTAATACTACTTTTCCATGTCACAGTCTCCACAGACACGAGCGAGTTAACATTGATGCCTACATGATTATCATCTGGATCCCAATCATTTTTAAAACTATCGAATTCAACCGCAACAATTCGATTATCAGGCGAGTTATTTGTAGCATTCTGTCCACTGAGTAGGCCTAGATTTCCACCAGTTGAATTCGGAGGAAGTGTAGACCCATTAGGAGCAAGGAAAAAAGTGATACCATCCACATAGGGCTCATTCTCTACTGCCAACATGATAAATGAAAAATGTGTTTCGAAATCTGTTACCCTTCCAGTAGCTGAATCCCAAAGATGTACATCAACGTCATACGTAGCACGGCCAACGCTACTTTGTAGTTTCCCACCGATTGAATTCGTTGTGAGTTGAATGACATTGTCCGACGTAGATGAGTTTCCTTCATGGGTAATATTCCGAACATTTGAATTAAAACTTTTGAATTCAAAAGAGATTGAATTTGTACTACTTAGAAGAATCATTACCATAAGAATGAAGAAGAAGAAGATTGTAGAGAATTTTGTGTGGGAAGCCATTGTTGATGCCAAATTCTCTCTTTGTGCTTGGTGAAGCTAAGAAGATGCTATTTAAAAATGAGAGTAGAGAATACCAGGCATATAAACGTTAAAATAAGTGAAGTTATGAAACAGACATTAATCATTATCTTAATCTTCAACCAGAACCAACTTGAATATAAACTAATGGAGAGTAGCTCGCCTGTCTCTTTCCTGTGAACTTCCCTGTCTGCACAACTTGAATATCTTAATCCTAAACACCAATACATCTCAGACACCACTCAAAATCTTCAATTCTTTAATTTTGTTGACATTATTACTAGTCCGCTGTAAGAATGAGCTAGGTCAGTTCCAACTTCCATTGACATAGCGAAATATTTACTTTGTCCAAATTTTTTGTGTTTTTGAACTTTGAAGAAGTAAAAGCTTAATTTAAACTGCACCACAAATGCACGCATCTAAATCTAAAGAAAAGAAAGGGTCACGGCATTTCTTGTTTATATTACTTGGTCCATATGGACTTAAACTATGCCAACGATGCTCATATTTCAGTCATGTACAATTTCTCGGTTGCAAGTTGGATATACCACCTCCGTCGCATTGTATCCGTATCATTGAGGACTGGTACAGTAGTGCAAATCATATATGCATGGCAGAAGAAACAGAAAACTGCTAATTAGAAATAGCCATGAGATTGGGTCTTGAGAGGCGATTTATGTACTTTTTAATTATCAAAAAGAAAAGAAAATGAGAGACCATTTCAAGATGATGTTTATTTGAAAAGGACTACAAATTACGTTCTTGCCAAATGAAATAAAATAAAATTTGATTAAGACCCATCACCATATTATACCTCACTTTCATCTTTTACCAAAATTTACATATCAAAAAGAAGATAAATGACTAAAAACTATAACCCATATATGACCAAGTCACTCCAACAAGACAATGTCTTTACCATTTACTGTATTTTTCCTTACTAACAAAACACGCTTTGTGACAAAGAAATAATGTAGAAGCTTCACTTACTTACTCTGGATGATCTTTAGTCTTCATGCATATAGATTATATATATCTTCCCCTATCATTACTCTCCTAATATCGGAATTCATGGGTTTCTACTATAAATCATCATACACTACTTATTTTCATGATCTTCATCCATCAATCTTCTTCGTAATTATCATAATATTATCAATTTTTCCTACTAGTACTTCTTCGAATTCCATATCCTTCGACTTCCCAAACTTCCCACCAAATGTTTCTAATTTGCAATTCCAAAACGATACGTTTTGGTCGAGCAACAACTCCATCGAACTCACCAAGAATTCAAAGGATGCTTATCGTGTTGGATGGGCTACCTATTGACAACCTATACAGCTTTGGAATGCAACAACCGGAGAGCTTGCAGATTTTTCTACACATTTTTCCTTTGTCATAGCTTGTCCAGATGGTGGTAATTGTGGCGATGGTCTAGCTTTCTTCCTCGCCCCTTTTGGGCGTAAGCTTCCTCCAGATTCATCAGGTGGATCTCTTGGCCTAATTGAGAGAGCCGTAGCTGGCTTGAACTTGACTTCAAATAGAGTTGTTGCAGTTGAGTTTGACACCTGGATGAATGATGGATGGGATCCAAGTCCGGATCATGTAGGTATCAACGTTAATTCGATGAAATCTGTAGCTACTGTGCCATTAGAAAATCGAAGCATGAAGGACGGGAGACAAGCTAATGCATGGGTAACTTATAACTCTGGTACAAACAACCTAAGTGTTTATCTAACTTATGATGATCATCCAGTTTTCAGTGGGAAGTCTATTTTGTACTATATTGTTGATCTAAGCAAGGTTCTACCGGAGCAGATTATGGTTGGGTTTTCGGCTGCAGTTGGCGGATCCGTAGAAACTCATAAACTCCTTTCCTGGCAATTCAACTCCACTCTAGAGGTAAAAAAAGTAGCAGAAGATTCTAAAGGGAAAAAAGATAGTAAAGTTGGATTGTTGGTGGGTCTTATAGTTGGTTTGCTTGCCGTTGGCTGTGGCCTCGGTTTTGCTTTGTTTATTTGGTTAAAAAAGAGGGGAAGAAGCTCAAGGAAGAATGACGCCGAAACTGCAATTTCCCACTTAGACAATGATTTTGAGAAAGGAACAGGGCCAAAGAGGTTCTCGTATCATGAACTGGTTTATGCAACTAGTAACTTCGACGATGGAGGAAAACTTGGAGAAGGAGGGTTCGGAGGTGTTTACAAAGGATTCTTAAGCGATATGAACTTAAACATCGCAGTGAAGAGGGTTTCCAGAGGATCAAAACAAGGGATAAAAGAATACCAAGCAGAAGTAAAGATTATTAGTAATTTAAGACATAGAAATTTGGTTCAACTCATAGGTTGGTGTCACGAACAAGAAGAATTGCTTCTTGTTTATGAATTCATGCCAAACCGGAGCCTTGATAACCATCTCTTTAGAGGGGAACTTATTCTTACTTGGGAAGTCAGGTACAAAATAGCTCTTGGGTTAGCTTCAGCATTATTATATCTGCAAGAAGAATGTGAACAGTGTGTGGTTCATAGAGATATTAAATCAAGTAATATAATGTTGGATTCAAATTTTAATGCTAAACTTGGGGATTTCGGTTTAGCAAGGCTTGTAGATCATGATTCAGGTTCTCAGACAACAGTCTTAGCCGGCACCCAGGGTTACTTGGCACCTGAATGTGTTATTACTCGCAAGTCAAGTAAGGAATCCGATGTTTATAGTTTCGGAATTGTGGCACTAGAGATTGCTTGTGGAAAGAAGGCAGTCGATGTATCATTAGGATTCTTATTAGTAGAGTGGGTTTGGGAATTGTATGGAACTGGCCGGATTCTCGAAGCAGCCGATGAGAAATTATATCAGAATTTTGACGAACAACAAATCAAACGGCTGATGGTATTAGGTTTATGGTGTGCTCATCCTGACCCCAAATCCAGACCGTCGGCTACTCAAGTGATTAATGTTCTTAAATTTGAATCTCCACTGCCAAACCTTCCACCGGAGTTACCAGCTCCGGTATACCCTTTAGCAGCGCCATCTCTGCCTGATTTTGCGTCATCATCGGATGGTCCAACGGATACACTAACGGGGAGGTAGTTAGTTCTTGTGGAGCATTTAGCAGCCAACTAGTAAAACCTAATGTACGTAATTTTGCTTTATTTTTAGCCTAACCTGTAAGTAGTCTGTAGTTATTTATAAACTGACTATACTCTGATTTTTAAGTCAGTACGATTATGTAATATGACTTGAATAAAAATATAAATTACGCTCGAGTTAGCTATCAAAACACACGTATCTAATAGAAGAAAACTACAATTAGCAGCTTTTACATCAAACCTTATTGCTTCTTGCACGCCACAGTATATTATGGTTGTCAAATCTGCTATACATACTAAAGGTCGGACTTCGATTTACAATTAAGGCGATACGCAAAGGTTGGTTGGATTTACACATAAATTAACAGTCTTGTCAAAATATTAAGGAAATCCTATAAAATGTCATGACTAATCATTGACTAGCCCTATTTAATGCTATGTTATTACCAAAACTAAAATTATGCAAGAATAAATAGAAGTTTTATCAGGAATTTTATAGCTATTCATAAATGTTTTTATTTAAAAAGGGAATGACGATTAACAAAGATTTTGAACAGATATATATGGCGACAATGTTTAAGATTTTTGAATTAAGTTTATATTAAAAATGATTTTCGTAATTTCTTCTCTCATAGGTTAGGGATTGTGATTCAGAAAGGTGTTGGAGCCTAGCTCGTCGCTAGGATTCCAACTAGTTTCTTGTCGTCTGATGATGTACTTGATATTCCAACTAGCTTTTCCCAATCTTTACAATGTCTCTCGGAAGAAGAACAATGTAGTCATGTCTGTTTTACTTCAGCGGTAGTGAAGGACACTCAAATTGGAACCTGGACTTGAGAAGGCGACTCTCGGACATTGAGATTGCGAAGCGGGGTTTCATCGCACAAGTTGCAAGACATGACTCTAAACGAAGACGAAGACCCGAGAGACTTTGGAAGTGGACAACCGACGGCTCTTTCACGGTACGTTCGTGCTACTTATCTCTACTTCCTTCGTCTCCCTTCGTGGAAATTCCCCATAGGATTGTTTGGAATACTAATGTACCCACCAAGGTTAGCTTCTTTACATGGTCTGGTACATCATAATTCCTTACTAACACAAGATAATTTAGAAAAGAAAGGGAGAACGTTGGTAAATAGATGTTGTATGTGCAAGAAGGAATTAGAGACTATAAATCACTTGTTCCTTTATTGTTCAGTAGCTCGCTCTATATGGGATGTTTTCTAAATGGTTTTGGAGTGGGAAGACCACCAGGAGATGACATAAAGGATTCTTTTTAAAATAGAAATAGAACTGATTTCACAACGGCTGGAAATTTTATTTGGAACATCCTCCCTTATGCTATTTGTTGGAATATTTGGAGAGAACGCAATCAATGGATGTTCGTCGCAGAGGCAAAAGAGAAAGATGCTCAAAAGATCGTATTAGACATTAAGGCAAATATTTTGTATTGGTCTCATCCCTCCAAGGCGCTTAGAGATATTAGATATGAAATGTTAGTCTTCAAATGGGAAGAGTTAGTCAGAAGATAGTCTCTCTATTGTTGAATCTTTTACTTTTTCCTTCTCCTTGGTCCATTATGGTCTTGAGGTATTGTAACTCTTCCATTCAGTATTTTTTTATATATAAAAATTATATCGTTTTATTGATAAATATATATATATATATATATATTTTTAATTTTAATTTATATAAAATAAAGGGTATATTTGATAGTTTATGGGAAAAATATGTTTATAAACAGAGCGGATAGATAAAAAAAAAAAAAAAAAAAAAAAAAAAAAAAAAAAACTGATCAAACGAGAAATTAGACAGAAAAAAAAAGACAGAGGGGGGCATGATATAATTCAATCTCATGGGACCAATATTTTTTCACTTATCAAAAATGAAAATGATTAACCATTTCCAACAAAACTGATACATCCTACAAGAAGTTATCAAATTCTACGTGGATTACCAAGTCCGTATAAAATAAAATTAAAAAAATGTAACCTTATTCCTTACGATTGGGTTAATAGTTTTATAGAATTTGATAACTTTTAGCAAATATGAATTTCCTAAAAAGATTTTATTTGAATTTCGGTGGATCCCTCGCTAAGATGGCTCAAACATGGTCATCTAGAGGTATTATAATGACGACTGAGTATCTTGTGGACTTAGTCGTCAAGGTAGAAATTTTTACAAAGTGATGACCAATTCTTAATCATAAATTTAGTTTAATTAAATCATCACGACTAATGACTAATGATAAAAACTCTACACATAAACATTTGATTTTTGTTAGTTATTGGTCGTCAAGGTCGAAAATTGTACAAGATTACGACCAAATCTTAGTCATTAACTTAGTTTTACATAATTATAGCGATTGATATAACCAAACTATACACTGGAAAATTTGGTTTTGGTCGGTTACTAGTCGTCATGGTCGATAATCTACAAAGCGACGACCAACATTTAATCATCAACATACTATTTCAATAAGGTGATGACCGATAATCAAATTGTACACTGGAGAATCCACCTCCGAAGGTTATTAATTGGCATGTTTAGGATTTTTAAATCCTGAAAACTAATAATACCACATCATTAGTCGTCAAAGTGTTAGGATTAGTATCGTGACGAATGTAAATATTACTTTTAGAGATGAAAATTCGTCACGATACTCAACCAAGGAAGATAAAACTAAACATGAAACGTAATCAAAGTAGATAAAGACATACCTTGACGATTACATAACTGCAATTCCAAAATTTCGATTTTTTGACCTAATTTGACACTGAAATAACAAAATAAAGTACTGGGTTGAGTTTATGTAATCATTTACTTTCTCAATCTCATTATTTCTTGGGTTTTTTCACTTTCAGAGATTGTTTCTTCACCTAATGATTTTTTTTTTCGTTTGAATTGTTGCATATTTTTTTTACAGTTACAGGATCATGACAATTAGGTTTTTCGAAATCTGGTTCATACATTTCTGCATGTTTGAAGATTAACCGATGATGAAATTTTTAAATCGGCGAGTTTTAAATGATGAAGATGGGCCAATTGGTCTGTATGATAGAGGAAGAACGAGAAGATCAAAATGAAACTAATAATATGAGATGAATTGGGTTAGCGTTAATTAATTTGGCAATGGTGGCTTTGTAATTCTACCCATTTTCAACACTCCTTATCTTGCTTTTAGGTCCATTTAAACTCATGTACACCAAAATTAATTTGATATACCCCAATTCGACGAGTGTATTCGTTATGTGATTATTTGTAATTGTTTCTCATTTTGCCAAAATTAATTTGATATACCCCAATTCGACGAGTGTATTCGTTTTAGTAGAGTGGGTTTGGGAACTCTACGGAAGTGGTAAGATCATTGAAGCTGTAGATGAGAGACTAAAGCTAAACTTCGATGAACAACAGATGGAGCATTTGATGGTCTTGGGTTTATGGTGTGCTCATCCTGACCAAACAGCTAGACCGTCCATCAGACAAGTGATTAACATTCTTAATTTTGAATCTACATTGCCAACACTTCCATTGAAGTTGCCTACTCCGGTGTATTATGCACCACCAATGCGTATGTTCGATCTCACTTCCACATCGTCCTATGGTGGTTGCACGAATTCGAAGACAGATGGTACCCAGTGTACTTGCAGTAGTTGTTCCAATGCTAATTCCTCTCAGATGACAATGCCTTCTGCTGGTTCTTCCCCTTCAAAATCTCTACTAAATCCTTATTAAATTTCTCTTTGGTTATTCCTGGATTGAGGGGTTGATGAATTTTGTCCAAGCTGCCTGCTTAGTATATATATATTTTTATTTTATGTTATTATTTTTTTTGAGATGTAAATTTGGCTATTCTCCCTTGTTCTTAGAAAGCAGATTACTCTGTTTTGCATATTTATTATTGAATCCTTGGGAATGAATCTTTGATAAAATCATTTGAGGGTAAGATCCATAGTTGTTCTTTCGGATTGTTGTTGGAAGGAGCATGAATAGAATCTTCTTTTGGGCTCAGGAATGCTGAAGAAATTAATTTTTGCTGTTACTTGCTTCGCTAAGAAGTCCATCTATGCTGAATTTTTTTACTTGGTGATTTCTGGTTTTCCAAACGCTCCAATTATATAATAGTTTCTCCTCTTCTGCCACAAGTTGAAAATGCTACACCAAAACCCTGGAAGGTTGTATAAGTATTAACCAATGAAGAAAAGAAATCGTGTTCAAACTTCAAACCCCTACCCTAGTAACAGCCGCCCAATAACTATAAATATAACCAATGAACAAACCACGATCCCCGACCCCGACCATGTACTTTTCATGTCTCAGAAAAAGTGATCCTTTTAGTTTTTCAGTTTGGCCTGTTTTTAAACAAAATAAAGAAGCCCAAACTTCAATGAAATGGAGATAATATGATGCTATAAAAATGTTAAAGAAATAAATAGATTTTGGCAAATTTTAAAAAGAATACCCATTGTTATCAAGGGTTTTTTTTTCTCTTAAAGACTCACTAGAAATATTTTACTTAAAAAATTGAAAAATTGAAAACAACAAAGGACAAAAAGCCTGGCATTTTTAGGGGCGACCCCAAAAGAATTAGGCCGACACTAAAAGAAAAAAAAGGTCACCCAAACGTAAATCTAAACTACCCCTTATCTTCGATTTTTCGAAATGGCCAATATGCCCTTATATAATCGGGAGCCAACACCATAATTGGTAGTTTAAATGTGAATCGATAGGTTAAATTGAAACTATACCTACCGATTATTGTGTAGATACTTCGGCTAATAATCCCTTTTATAATCGGTAGCTTATCCAACTTGTAAGACTACCAATTATAAGGAGCCCCATATTCAACCTTGGCCAAATTCCATAGGTTTTGAGGGGTGCGAGAGCCAACCATAACCACTTGGCTTGAGTCAGTGGATATAGACAGAATCGAAGCCTAATAGGTTACATACACTACCGATTATAAGTTGCCCCAAAATGAGTTTTTTCTAAAATCCTTCACGTAATGAATTTTGAAATCTACCATAATCGGTAGGGTATATAATTATATAACCCACCGATTATAACGAGCCCCAGATCCAACCTTTGCCATATTTCATAGGTTTTGAGTGTACACGGCCATCCATAACCACTTGGTCCGTGTTTTGGATGCAACGTTAATCGGGAGTTAAATATATTACCAAACCATCCGATTATGGGTTGCCCCAAAATGAGTTTTTTCTAAAATCCTTCATGTAAGGGAATTTGAAATATACCATAATCGGTAGAGTTAACAACCTAACAACCTACCGATTATAAGGAGCCCCAGATCGAACCGTTGCCAAATTCAATAGGTTTTGAGTGTACAGAGCCAGGCATAACCATGTGGTTCGTGATTTGGATGTAGCCATAATCGTAAGCCAAATAGGTTCCACAACCTACCGATTATAGGTTGCCCCAAAATGAGTTTTTTCTAAAATCCTTCATGTGATGAATTTTGAAATCTACCATAATCGGTAGAGTTTATTACTTCTTACCTTCCGATTATAGGTTGCCCCAAAATGAGTTTTTGCTAAAATCCTTTTTTGCGAAATTTTGAAATCTGCCATAATTGGTAAATGATAAAACTTATAACCCTACCGATTATAAGTGGCCCCGGATTCAACCCTTGCCAAAAACTAGAATATTCGGTAGCCAAAACAATAATCGGTAGTTTCACAAAATAATCGGAAGCAAACTCTTGTAATCGGTAGGCTGGGGTCTATATATTAATGTTTGGAAAAAAAAATTGACTCATTGTGAGATAACTCCCGATTGAGTGAGAGAAGAAGAAGAAGTGAGTATATGTTGCCAACTTCCGATTGTTGTCAACTTCCATAAACATGGATGGGTACGAAGAAGGACGTGAAGTTGTTGAAGTTCAAGGTTCACTACTGTTTAGAGATGGCGATTTGGGGTATATGTTGATGATCCAAACTTTGATGGAGATGAAACCCTAGACGACGCTTTCATGGAAGAAAATGGAGAATCACCCGAGATCGAAGCTAACGATGCATCAAACATACAGGTATGTTGTTGAGATTATTAGTCCCACATGGTTGGGTTATTTAAGATCCTGCGGTTTATAATCTATTAGGGCCTCTCCACTCATTGCCAATTGGTTTTGAGTTGGATGCCCGTATTCTACTATGGTATCAGAGCAGGCTATTTGTGTCGAGTCAGTTGACCGCACCTTTACTCGCGTCACCCGATTTAATTGTCCACGTGTTTGTAAGACCCGCCGAGGCTACACGTGAGGGGGCGTGTTGAGATTAATTGTCCACGTGTTTGTAAGACCCGCTGAGGCTACACGTGAGGGGGCGTGTTGAGATTATTAGTCCTACATGGTTGGGTTATTTAAGATCCTGCGGTTTATAATCTATTAGGGCCTCTCCACTCATTGCCAATTGGTTTTGAGTTGGATGCCCGTATTCTAATATATGTTGTTAACAAACTATAATACCCATGTTATCCATGTTATGTGCGTTTGTGTGTGTTTTTGAACGTGAAAATTCGATTTCTGCATGCATTGAATGACATGAGCGACATATATTTGGTAGTTAAATTAGTACAATATCTACCGATTATCCAGAATCGGATATATTGATGTATTTATATGCCGAATATGAAAAAAATCCCCAAATTGAAAGCTTCAATTTCTCACAATCGGAAGTTGTATACATAAATGAACGTCCGATTATATAACGTCGCCCCAAATACGAATTTATCCAAAAAATGAAATATTCTTAAATCTTGATATTTAATAATAGGTTGGTTTATGAATTTATAGTCCCTCCGATTATTGAAGCTTTTTATACAGAAGAATTGTTCATTTGTGTATGTCGTTAATCGGTAGACTATATTCGTACATGACTACCGATTGTTTAAAATCGGTTATGTTGTATAATATTAAATTACCGATTGTGTTACAATGGGTTACTTATTATCTAAACTTTCTTCCGATTTCTAATGCATAACTTGTTGTTGTTGTGCGTAGGCTGTTGTAGCGGTTGATGACGATTATTATTTGAGGCCTGATACTTCCCTACACTATGCAACGATTTGGTATGGTCATGAATTATCTTTTATTTTTCCAATCATGTATGTTAGATGGTTATGCTTATTATTTTTGTTTTGTTATATGCGCATTTAGATATTTGGAAGTAAGAAGGAGGCCAAGGAATGGATTATGAACAAGGCAAAAGAGAAGATGTGCGTGGTAGTTCAGAACCGTTGCGTTAAGAAGATTCGGTTTGAAATGATATGTGAGCGAGGTGGGGAGAAGAAGAGTCACGAGGGAAAAAATAATAAGTATGTAAGGAAGACGGAGAGAAAGAAATACCGAACTCATACAAAGAAGATTGGATGCCCATTTAAGATTGTCTTCTATAAGCCCGATGGTAAGGAAAGTAAAGATTGGAAAATGTCTAAAGTTGCTAATGGTTGTCACAACCACGATGATCCGGATACTCTTATTGGACATGTAATGGTTGCGAAGTTAAAACCACATGAAATGGAGACGGTGAGGTCTATGCGTAAAATGCGAGTGCGATCTTAAGTAAAATAAAGGCGGACGACCCCGACAACTTGTATTCTTTGTCTACAATTAAGTCGGCCCTAGCTACGATCAAAAGGACGGAATGGGGTGGTAGAACGGTCATGCAACAATCGCAGTGGTTAGCTGAGTTACACGACTACACGTTGAGAACGGAAGAAAAGGATGGTAAAGTGGTACATATTTTCTTGGCACATCCCGAAATGATAAAATTGGCTCAGTGTTTTCATCAAATTTTGTTGATAGATGCCACTTACAAGACAAACAAATATAACATGTCGTTGTTGAACATTTCTTGTCACACTTCGGACAAAAACACGTTTACGATTGCATGGGGTTTAATGGATCATGAGAACAATGTGAGTGTCATTTGGATGTTGGAGACGTTGAGGTCCATTTACAATGGCGATGATTTTCCAAGGGTTATTGTAACGGATAACGATCAAGCCTTAATGCATGCAACAGCGGTAGTGTTTCCTAAAGCCCGAAACTTGCAATGTACGTGGCACATTCAATGCAACCTCAAAAACAATTGCCATCACCATTTCCAAGCTAAAAAACCAAGGAAGGGTACCAAAAGGTCGAAGGAAGAGGATGAGCGCATTAGTAAATTAACCGCGGAAGAACGAGAGGAAGAGAAGAGGTTATTTGATGAAAAATGGAAGGAGGATGGAATAATTTGGAGAGCGTTCATGAAAGCATGGGACAAGATCGTTTGGTCAATGACCGAAGAAATTTACGAAAGAAACTTGAAGAAATTTGAGGATGAATATGGCAAGGACTACCCAAAACCCGTTGAGTATTGTAAAACACAATGGTTACCGATTAGGTAGAGGTTTGTGTATGCATTGACATATGAATATCGTAACTTCAAGAACTAGGCGACAAGCATTGTGGAGGGGTCTCATGGCCGATAAAGAAAATACTTCTAGGTAGTCAAAATGGAGTTTTGTCGATCCAAGAAGCAATCCATGAATTCACCAATCGTGATCTCGTAAAGATTAAGGATTTTATGCAATTTAGTGTACATAAATTCCCTACGGAACATGAAAGGGAAATATTGCTTCTAAGGGGCATTGTTCATAAAGTTTCAAAATGGGCAATAAATCACATGATGGAACAATTGAAGTTATATAAAGCTTACGATGATGAGAATACGGTTTGTGTTTGCAAGGATATGATAGGTATTGGTCTCCCCATGTCGTCATAAAATGGGTAGGTACGTCGATGTGATTGACATCAATGATATTCATCCATTTTGGAAGCAATTAAATTTCACTCCAAGCACCCCCGTAGTCGATGGTCCGTCGTTCATGGAGTCGGAATTGTGTGCAAGAATAATCGAGCGTTATGTTACAACAAATGGCGCCAAGAAGCAAATATTGATGCATGATTTGGAGCAAGCTCTTCACCCTCGTTTAAGGGAGGTTGATGAACCTATTAAGCAAAAGGGGGCGGGTAGGCCAAACACCAAAGTGTCGAGGACCATTGAAATAAAAGAATTAAAGGAGCATTTGTCTAATAAAAGAATATTGTGTAGGCATGAGCGTTCGGAAGCCGAATTTGAAGATGAGCCGCAACCCAAGAAAAGAGGTCCAAGAAAAGATCAAAATGGACCAACCGCCCAACAAGTGAGTCCAAAGGTCTCTACGAAGCTTCTCAAGTAAGTCAAGCCGAGGCGGTGAAAGAAGTTGTGTTAGTGGAGACCCAAACTAGCTCCGTAGTTATTGATCAAATGAGCGACTCGCAACAAACACAATCAACGGAAATGGTGACTATAAGAGAGAAGAATGGTACTCTTCGTTGTCTTAGGTATTTTCATGGAAGACCAACACGATCAAGGTATACGATTATAGAAGAGTATATGAAACAACTCCCTCCACTCATTGTTCCATTTGTTTTGTCCACTGACGAGGTTGATGGGGATGGCAATTGTGGGTTTCACGTCGCCACGGAACAAATTGGTTACTTTGGAGAGGCGGTGAACGAAGATGTCACCCAATGGAAAAATTTAAAAACTAATATGGCGGTACAACTAATGAAGGACAAGGATTTCTATATGGAGATGATGAAGCAAGGAGATAGGCACGACAAAGAACTAGAGTTCAAAGACTTAGTTGCGCGTGTAAAGTGCCGAAAGGGATTGAAGACAATCGGATCCAAGTATTGGATGACTATGCCTAAATGTGGATATCTGTTAGCGGACGCTTTGAATTACGTGGTACATTTATTTGTTCCTCCTGGGTATGGACATTCTTTTACGTTTACACTTACAAGGACGGTTTGCGATGAATCGGTTAAAGATAGAAGAATTATTATGGCATTTGTGAATGAGATGCATTTTATCGGTTTAAGAGTAAATAGGGATTGCCCATTACCTCCGTTAGGTGGTTGGAGTGATTACTTCCAAACGAATCATTGTAACGATTGGTTGAAACAATATGAGACCAACATGTTGGATTGGGATCGCGTCATGAAGGAGGATTTCCCGGAAGGCCCTCTTGGAATTGGTTCCCTCGGAGGATGAAGATGAATGATCGTTATGTTTGAAAGATGTATAGTATGAAGTTCCTATTTGTACATGTTTTTTGGAATTTTTGGAAAATACTTTGTGAAGTATGAAGCTATAATCGGTAGTTATATTTTTAATATATCAACCGATTATACAAGCTTTTGTAAACTGACTCAATCAATATTATAATCGGTTATTAACTTTTGGAAGTTAGCTTCCGATTGTAAGGCTGACAAAACAACTGAAATTTTTTCCCAGAATCGGTAGATTACATATTACATAAACATCTGATTGTCACCAAACTCTAACAAAAAAAAAACTGAATTTTTTTTCCAGAATCGGTAGACAACATATTGCATAAATTTCCGATTGACAACAAACTCTGACAAAAAAAATGAAATTTTTTCTCAGAATAGGTAGACAACATATTGCATAAACTTACGATTGTCACCAGAGTCTAACAAAAAAGTTGAAAATCTTCCCAGAATCGGTAGATAATATAAAATAATAACTTCCGATTGTAACCATCAATCAACATTTATACTGTTGCAACGGACTTCAGGAATTCATAACTTCCATCATAAGTGAATTCTTCACCCTTTTCCACTAAATCTTGTCTTTTGCGAGTGTCTCCTACATAAACAAACATAAAATAATGTCAACTTCATTTTAGTAAGAAAGATTAGACACCCGGTGTTATTTAAAAATAATAACTGAGCGTTATACTTACAAATTGTTGGATCGACAAGCTTAAGTGGCTAGTGTTATATAAATATCCTCTTTTGTATCGTTATGTAATCATTTACCCCTTTTTGGACAAGTCAGAAACGATCATGAACTTGTTGGAGGGATCTTTTCTTTGGATTTCCATACTCTCGCACAAATTGGCTATATACCCTCTCCCAAAAGACTTCGGGTGTTAACCTTCCTGCTATGACATCTTCACGTCTTGTTTCACGATACCATGTTTTCACAATGACCAAATCTTCAGTTGCGTCAAACGTTACCATGCTTGTGAGTTGAGATATAAAATGAATTCACAAGAGTAGACGATGAAAAATCTATTTGTAGAATACACGATGCTATATATGTGTTGTTCGGTGCATAAATAAGAAAACTTTACCCTCCCTATATAGATGAGAGTCCCAACGTCTCTTTTTTTTTTTTTGAAAATATGGCCGTTGATGCGTACTTTTACAAGACTGTACTGAAATTACGTACAATTATTACACACAATCGGTAGGAAATGGTTAAATAAAGCACCCGATTATGCGTAATCGGTAAATATATATTGTTACATACTTCCGATTATAGGATGTTTTGTCAACAGAGTTCTCAGTTTCATTAGAGTAGTATAATCAGAGGTTTATCAATATGTATTATCAACTGATTGTGTGTAGTTTTCGAGGCACGACTAGTTTCTTTTGAACGAACTAGCCGTTTGAGTATAATTGGTAGTTAGATCAACAATTAAAACTTCCGATTTTCATAAATATTTTGAAATTCATAACAATATCACCTACACATCATCATAATTTTACATTGAACTCCCATGAATTCTATTACAAGGTATTGTCATTAGCGTCGCGGACGTGTTGGACGAATCCTAAACGGATTAAATCTTTCCATCGCCCTAAGGAATCTAAAATGAGCTTCATAACGGAAGCTGGATCTTTTCCATCTCCGTCATTCCCCGAGAGATCGTTCTATAACCTCATCATTGATTTCACCCCTCAATCGATATTGATTCACAAGATAAGTCAAATGGACGAATTCTTCGACGTGTTCATTTATTGAACCAACTCTAATGAAAAGATCGGCGGAGTGACGGTTGTTTGGGTTACGGTGTCGGCGTAGAATTTTTCGTGAATTTTCCCCAAATAACTCATACTCATTATGCCTCCTTGCCTACGTTCTTCTCCTCGTCTTGGATAGAATTGAACATAGCGCCTACATAAAGATAGATCTTCTTCAATCGTAAACTCCGTAGGATTAATGAATGGTTGGTCCATTATGTTGAAGATGATGTTGGAGAGAGTTTAAAGGTATTTGTGTTCCATAGAGAGTAAAAGATACAATCCTTATATAGAGTTTAGAGTTCCAACGGCTCTATTTTGTTAGGGCAACTTTATAATCGGTAGTCAAATGAAGTATTTTTACTTCCCATTATACTGATTGCCCCAAATTTTGTTTTTCGAATTTAACTATATTAATCGGTAGTTAATAAGACTTCCGATTATACAGATTGCCCCAAATTTTGTTTTTGCGAAATGTCATTTTTTTCGAATTTGGGAACTAGAATAATCGGTAGTTAATATGACTTCCGATTATAAAGTTGCCCCAAATTTCTTCCTTGACGAAATCACCAATTTTGGGAATTTAGGAGCAACTATAATCGGTAGTCTCGTGAGGTTGTTTTTCCTACCGATTGTTATAGAAGCCAGATGCGCGTTAGGCACAAAATCGATATTAATCGGTAGTATAATATCGTTACTAAGCTTCCGATTGCTTTATAATAATCGGGCACAAAATAACTTCCGATTATGTAAGGGCATTAATGTATTCTCCGCGTTTTTGGACATCCCTTAACGGTGTATATGGGTTGGGAATAAAAAATCGCCCTCATTCTTTTGGGGTCGCCCCTAAAAATGCCAGGATAAAAAGCCATACCTCCCTGTGTTAGTAGGAGATAATCCGGAGTGAATATTACTTAGTTTTATACAAATTGCTATTTATCTTAAATTTTTAGGTGTCTATATGTTAATGGAATTATTGAGAGATCATTTCAATTTTCAGAAATTAAATAAATTAAAAAAAAAATATTTAATTTTTTTTATTGCCTTTTTTATTTTACCCATCAAAAAAAAAAAAAAAAAAAAAAAATATTTAATTTGATTAAGACTCATCACCAATGCACCTAACCTTTCATCTTTTACCAATATATATAAAATATATTTTTCGTGTTGCATAAAGAAGTATTATTTGACTACATACTAAACCTATTTTGACCAACTCAAAGACAATGTCTTTAAGACTTACTTTCAAACAAAACACGCTTCCTGAGTCCTGACCCTCACTAGTCCAATGAAAGAAAAAATCAACCGTTTAATTAACTATCTGGATCTTCAATGTTCATACATACCTGCTATATGTTTTTTAAATAATCAAAGACAATCCATTCGTAACCAATAATGGGTTTCTACTGCAAATCATCAACAAATTCTCATCTTGATTCTTTAATTTTCCTCTTCTTTGAAATCATCACACTTTTATTGATTTTTTCAAGTACTACTAATTCAATCTCTTTCAACTTCCCAGAATTCACACCAAATGATCGTCGAATACATTACGAAAACGATTCCACCAGGACTGGCAACCTTATTGACCTCACCAAGAATTCAGCCGACGATTCAAATAGAGATAGTGTTGGCCACGCAACATATTCAGATCCAATACAACTTTGGGATGGAACCACTGGGAGGCTCACAGATTTTGACACACACTTCTCGTTCATCATAAAAGGACTAAACGAGACTTCTTACGGTGATGGTATGACTTTTTTTCTTGCACCGTTTGGGTCTGTACTTCCTCCAGATTCTCATGGGGGATCTTTTAGCCTATTAAGTGCTAACGTATCTCAAAAGAACTTGACGACGAATCAAATTGTTGCTATTGAGTTTGATAGTTACCAGAACACGTTTGATCCAAGTTCTGATCATGTTGGTATCGACGTTAACTCGATAATATCTGTGTCTACTAAATCATTTGAAGTTGGTAGTATAAGGGATGGTAGGAAAGCTAATGCTTGGGTAAGTTATAACTCTACTACGAAAAACTTGAGTGTTTTTCTAACTTATGCAGAAAATCCTGTTTTCAATGGGAACTCCACTTTGTTTTATGTTGTTGATCTAAGCAAGATTCTACCTGAGCAGATTCGTGTTGGATTTTCAGCGGCCACCGGCTGGGGGATTGAAACTCATAAAGTCCTTTCCTGGCAATTCAATTCTACTTTAGAATTAATCGACGTAAGAAATGATAATAAAACTGGTGAAGCACAAACTGATAGTGTTGGGAGAGGTAATAAAACTGGATTGGCGATCGGTCTTGGTGTTGGCCTGGGTGTTTTGGGATGTGGGATTGGTTTAGCTTTGCTTTTCTGGTTAAAGAAGAGAAGCAGGTCAAGTAACTTTGAGGATGATGCAGAAGATTCAGATTTGTCAATGGATGATGCATTTGAGAAAGGAACTGGACCGAAGAAATTCTCTTACAGCGAACTGGTTCTTGCAACGAATAACTTCGATGAGGGAGGAAAACTTGGACAGGGAGGATTTGGCGGAGTTTACAAAGGTTTCTTGAGTGATCTTAGCTTAAATATTGCTGTTAAGAGGGTTTCGAAAGGATCACAACAAGGGAAAAAAGAGTACCAGTCAGAGGTGAAGATTATTAGTCAGTTAAGACATAGAAATCTGGTTCAGCTCATAGGTTGGTGCCACAAAAGAAATGAATTGCTTCTTGTTTACGAGTTCATGCCAAACAGAAGTCTCGATAAACATTTATTCCAAGGAGAAAATGCTCTCACTTGGGAGGTCAGGTACAAAATTTCTCTTGGTTTAGCTTCTGCGTTGTTATATTTACATGAAGAATGGGAACAATGTGTAGTACACCGAGATATCAAATCAAGTAATGTAATGTTGGATTCAAATTTTAATGCTAAACTTGGTGATTTCGGTTTAGCGAGGCTTGTTGATCATGATCTAGGTTCTCAAACAACAGTTTTAGCCGGAACCATGGGTTACTTAGCACCTGAATGTATTGCTACGGGTAAATCAAGTAAGGAATCTGATGTTTATAGCTTCGGAATTGTGGCGCTTGAGATTGCATGTGGGAGGAAACCGGTTGAAGGAATCAGGGGTGTCTTAGTAGAGTGGGTCTGGGAACTCTACGGAAGTGGGAGGATCATTGAAGCTGCCGACCATAGATTAAATCTGGAGTTTGACGAGCAACAGATGGAGCATTTGATGGTCTTGGGGTTATGGTGTGCTCATCCTGACCATAAATCCAGACCTTCTATTAGGCAAGTGATCAATGTTCTTAATTTTGAATCTCCATTGCCAATACTTCCGTCAAAGTTGCCTACTCCGGTGTATTATGCACCACCAGTGCATATGTTTGATCTCACCTCAACATCGTCCTATGGTGGTTGCACGAATTCGCAGACAAATGGTAGCCAGTGTACTTGCAGTAGTTGTTCCATTGCGAATTCGTCTCAGATGACAATGCCTTCTGCTGGTTCTTCCCCTTCAAACGCTCTTTTAAATTCTTATTAAACTTCATTTTTGGTTATTTTGTAAATATCTGAGTTATGGTTTGGTGAATTTTGTATAAGCTGCCTGTTTAATCCTTTTTCTTAAGATTTAAATTGTGTTTTCCTTCCCTGTTCTAACAAAACAGAGTACTCTGTTTAGCATATACTACCTCCATTTCTAGAAAAAAGATAATTTCACTTTTTTATTTTGGCCTATTTTTAGGCATAAATGAAAAAGTGAAAGTATCTCTTTTCCAGAAACGGAGAGATTAGTAAATAAACCCAACACTTTGTATAATAAAACACTAGTAAGGCCACATGTGCGATGCACATGCTTGAATTGGATTCTTTTAACAACACCAAATTTGATAATAATGGAGAAAAAAAATCTTAAAATAAAAATTTAATATCCTTGTTTGTACTCATTACATAGATAATTTAAAGAGCTTTCCAAATATATCAATTTTGTAAAAATCCGATGTGTATTTTTAAAGATATTTAAGTTTTAATTTTTTGATCTTTTTTTTTAAACAATGGCATTCTCAGAAATATACAAATATTAACTTAGTTAATGGGGGTATTATTGTCGTATGAAAAAGCTTCACCAAAAGAAGGCTTCACCAAAAAGGGGTCTTTTCTTTATTATAGTAAGATGACAGGCTATAACTACAAAGATTCAGAATTAATAAACGAAATGTACGTCACTCCACAGCTGCATATTGTCATGGTTGAGAAATTCGAATTGCAGTGGAAATGGAGAAATTTCCACCCATGATTTCAAACTAGAAACACATTACTTAATAGCCATTGCTTCGTAACTCATTACTGTTTATTAGACCAATTCTAACCATCTCCCTGTGAAGTGTATCAGAAAGACCAGATAATGACCGAAAATTAGGCACAGATGGTGCTATCGAAAAATATGTCAGGAGCTGGTAACTCAAGTGGATGCATACGAAGTGCAGATTGAAATTAAGAACAATAATCACTTGAGTGTCCAAAGGCCTTAGTTTAGAATCAGGATGAGCACACATAAACCTACCACCATTGAGTTCTCAAAAGAAATCCTTGGGTGGGAACTAACAAAAAACTGTTTCTATGGTGTTTTCTTTTTGTCTGTGTTGTTTTCTCTTATCTTGTTGTCCTCTTGTAGTTTGTACTGGTTACAAAGAAAGAACATTAAAAGAGCATCATTACTAGGATGCAACAAGAATAGAAAAGCTGCATTATTTGTTTATAGTGGCAGCAAGCGGAGGCTTATTCAGCTTCGAACTAAGACATATATACTTGTAAGCATTACAATCTAACATTCTACTAGATTAATGGCATAGCTTGCTTTTCTTCGTGACACCATTAGACTCTTCTTTCTATGGTTAACAACTGCAGATAGGGCATAGTAAACATGTGTAGTAAAAATTAAATTCCAATGCACTTTTCCAACTGTAAGAAGGGAATTAAATTATCACTATCAAAATGCAGTGGCCATTAAAAACCAGAACGAAACATTAAATTTCAATTGTTTCATGCAGTCAAGAACAAATTAACTAATAAAGACTAAGATTTTCCAAACATATAAAGTTGAAGAAATTTGCATTTTCTGGTTTTTTCATCTCCTCGATGCTTTCCCTTCTATTGCTGCACTGGATAAAGACTTTCGACGAACGTCCCATAATCATAACGTTAAACAGTTTCATCATTGCCGTTACTAACGGAACTAAATAAAATTCAGTGTTTTCTTTTTCCTATCATAACAATAAAGAGAGAAGACACCTCCTCGTTGTGGATACTTTTCAGGCATCATAATGATCAGGTTCGTACCTGTAATGGCTTGAAACAAAAGTTCTGAACACGTTTTTGGATAATTATGAATCCAGTTAGAAGGAATGCACTTTCGTTCCCATTCCAAAGGGATTGAAATCGTTTCTTCAGTCCAGTTCGAAGCAGTGAAACTCTCCCCTTTGTGGTCACCGTGAAATATCCACCTTTTTGTCATCTCCATCAACTATAAGTCTTCTATCCAGCAGACTAACGCATCCATCTATTACCAGTAAATCATGACAATTGTTGTTGTTCTCACCAGGACTCTGGCGACAATCAGCAATAAAATTAGGGATGTGTACTAATAGCCAGTCTACTTGTCTTCCAGCCTGTCTCACTAACTAACTATCTGTATGAGCTGTCAATGAGCTGTCTGTCTGATCTGTCAGTTACACGTGTATTCTTTTGTATGGTTAGCATTGAGTGGTTGGTAGAGTCTGTTATGAGATAGTATATTAACTCTCAGTAATGATCCTGTGTCTGTAACTTTTGGAGTGATAATGAGAAATACATTTATTCTATCTTGGTATCAGATGAGCGAACTCGATCCAAGTTTTTTTCGCCATTAATGGCTTCTCCTGAGCTCAAATTTTCTAATCTTCAAACGAGTGAATCTTCAGGTTCTTTTCATTCTTTATCTTTCCTTATCTTAATCACTCGTTTCCCTTATGAGGAAATACACAAAAGTGTGACTGATAAGTGACTTTCTTCCAAAAGTGTGACTGATTCCGAATATCTTCCAAAAGTGTGACTGATTTTACCTAATACCCAAAGTACCCTTTTATAGCCCGATGTCTACACATCGCGTAAGGATGTCCACATATTTATAGTTGATGTCCACATATATATGGCCTGATGTCCACATATATATGGCCTGATGTGTACAAATCAGTGAATATGTCCGATGTGTAGACATCGGAACATGGATGTCCACATTTATCCAACATATGATTATGCCTAGATTTTGGATGTCTACATACAATATCTACACATCGGACACTATTCATGGTGGAGTATCGGTGCCGATATGTACACATCCTTACGCGATGTGTACACATCCTTACGCAATGTGTACACATCCTTACCCGATATGTGGACATCCGAGGACAAAATCGGTATTTGGCGTAAAAGACCGGGGCATACTTGTCCGTTGACCGGTCATGGTCACACTTTTGGAACAAATTTCATTTTGGTCATAGTTTTGGAAGAAAACCACTTATCAGTCACACTTTTGTGTAAGTTCCCCTCGCTTATAGTATTTCTCAGTAGTTCGATTTCTCCAATTTAGATCCAGTTTCTTGATCTATTTTTCAATTCATTTTTTCCTCATAATTTTTCAATTCAATTCAATCCATTCAATTGATTAGATCTTTCTTTTCTTCATCTGTTTAGTCTTCATGGATGCTCCAAAAGCTATTTCCAAATTTCCCCTTCATCAATTAGCCAATATTGTTACTTTAAAACTCAAAGAAGATAATTTCCTCACCTGGAAATCTTTGTTTCTTGCTCTCTTAGCAAAGTTTCGAGCTACTGATTATATCACTGGTCTTTCTGTTTGTCCATCACAACGACTTCATCATGAAATTAATCCTGCATATCTTTTGTGGAAAGATGAAGATTCAACAATCACTCTGCTTCTTTACTCTACCATGTCTGAATCAGTTGTTCCCTATTTTGCTGGTGCGTCTTCGGCGTATGAGCTGTGGACTAATATTCAGACTAGGTTTTCACAAGTCTCTGCTACTCACACAATTCAACTTCGTACAAAACTACAATCAATTCGTCTCGGCAATGGATCTATTACAAGTTATCTTTCAGATATTAAGAAAGTTGTTGATGCTTTGGTTGCTGCAGGATCAATTGTTAGTGACAGTGAGATTGTGGTAACTATCTTATCAGGTTTGAGATCTTCTTTTGATGCTTTCTCTACGTCGGTTCGTGTAAGGTATCCACCTGTGACTAGTGTTGAACTGCATAATCTCCTACTTAGTGAAGAAATTGTACTTGCTACCAGATCTAAGTCTATCATAGCTGAAACAGAGAATAAGGCTTTTCTGGTACACAATAACTCTAGGAATTTTAATTCCAACCATTATCCTTCAGCATATCCTTTTCGTGGTCCTCATCCTGGTATGAGAGGTGGACATAGTCCTAATTACAGAGGAAAACGACCTTTTCATCCCGCTTATAGAGGTTCTTCTTCTCCATCATCATTTCGTAATCCAGCTCCAACTTTTGCTTCTGTTCCACCTCCACCGTCTATGCTACCTGGTGCTAAAATAAATTGTCAAATTTGTGGTGATACTGATCATTTAGCTCCGGAATGTTCACATAGATTGAACTTTGCTTATCAAGGTAAATCACCACCACAAAATCTTCATGCTATGTTGGCTGCAGCTAATATCTTTGGTGAGAATCCGTGGTATGCTGACAGTGGTGCAAATAATCATATTGTCAACAATACTTCCATTCTTGATGATTACACAGCTTATGATGGTTATGAGTACATTCAAACTGCAAATGGGGAAGGTATGTCCATTAATTTTGTTGGTTCTGTTACATTACCTACTTCTCATAAGCCAGTCACACTTCAAAATGTGTTACATGTTCCAACTTCTTCCCACAATCTATTATCAGTTCATAGATTCACATCTGATAATGATTGCACAATCACCTTTTCTCCATTTGACTACACTGTGCAGGATCTTCAAACTGGGAAGATTCTGCTGCAGGGTCCTCATGTCAATGGAATGTACCCAATCAACTTCAACCTCCCACCTCAAGCCCTGCACATCAGTAAAGCTACTTCAGCAATCTGGCATCACAGATTAGCTCATCCCTCATTTCAGACTCTTCAAAAAGTCTGTCATCAATTTGATAATAATGTACTCAAAACTCCACTCTTCTGTGAGTGCTGTCATCTAGGTAAATCACATAAACTGCCTTTCAGATTATCCACTACTTGTACATCAAAACCTTTAGAGCTTTTACATATGGATCTTTGGGGTCCAGCTCCTGTAATGTCCAATAGTGGCTATCTTTACTATGTTAATGTGATTGATGATTATTCTAAATTTTGTTGGTTGTTTCCATTACAAGCTAAGTCTGATTTCAAGACTATATTCTTTAACTTCAAACAACAAATAGAGAATCAATTATGCACTAGAATCATAACCATAAGGACTGATGGTGGAGGTGAATTTATCAATAGAGAAGTCTCAGCATTTACTGCTTTACATGGTATTAAACATGAATTCACTTGTTCCTATACCTCAGAACAAAATGGTTTAGCTGAAGCTAAACATAGACATATTTTAGATGTTGGGAGGACTTTTCTTATCAAAGCTTCTCTACCTGATTCTTTCTGGGTAGACTCCTTTTTGACTGCCAATTATACAATCAATAAATTACCAACCAAGAGCATAAATTTTTTATCCCCTTTGGAGAAATTGTTTGGCAGATCACCTGATTATACTTTCTTGAGAAGCTTTGGATGTGTTTGTTATCCTTGGTTAAGGCCTTATACCTCTCACAAATTAGCTCCACGCAGTTCTCCTTGTGTTTTTCTTGGTTATAGCACTCATCAAAAAGGGTACAGATGCTTAGATCCTGTTTCTGGCAAGGTATACATTTCTAGACATGTTGTTTTCAATGAAACTGTTTTTCCTTATGCTACTATAATGTATACTTCAACATCTGCTTCAATTTTGAGCTTTGAGAACTTTTCTCATGATTCTGTGGATACACCTCAGCTGCCATCTCTTCCTTCATCACCTCCAACTTCAAATACTACCACAACATTACCAGTTTCAGATATTTCTTTTGTTGTTTTACCTCCTGCTGTTCAAAATGATCATGCTATG
The DNA here is from genome assembly GCA_023531295.1 of Papaver armeniacum. Taxonomy (NCBI): domain Eukaryota; kingdom Viridiplantae; phylum Streptophyta; class Magnoliopsida; order Ranunculales; family Papaveraceae; genus Papaver; species Papaver armeniacum. The sequence goes on along the minus strand of JAJJWW010004015.1, from coordinate 1,468,107 downwards.
CAAACAAGAGGCAAATCGGGTATTTCTAGACCTAAGATTTACTTTGCTACTAAACATCTTTTGCCTGCTGCCTTACTGAGTCCAACAATTCCTATCACTCCAACTTGCTTCACTCAAGCTATTAAGCTACCCAAGTGGAAAGTCTCTACGACTCAAGAACACACAGCTTTAAAGAATGCAGTTACATGGTCTCTTGTAGCTCCTGAACCTGGTCAGAATGTTGTTGGCTGCAAATGGGTTTACAGAACCAAGTATAATGCAGATGGTACAATTGACAAACTCAAGTCAAGGCTTGTAGCTAAAGGTTTTCATCAGCATGCTGGTCTTGATTATAATGAAACCTTTAGCCCTGTAGCAAAACCCACTACTATCAGACTAATTCTTTCATTGGCAGTTCATTTTGACTGGTCCATTCAGCAATTAGATGTGAGCAATGCTTTCCTCCATGGGGATTTTCAGGAGGAAGTTTTCATGGAGCAACCTCAAGGTTTTATAGAAAGGAAAATCCTCATTTTGTGTGCAAGCTTCACAAATCAATATATGGCCTTAAGCAAGCTCCCAGAGCTTGGTACGACAAGTTGTATACTGTTCTTATCTCCTTGGGATTTCATTCATCTGCTGCAGATAATTCACTTTTTGTTCAAAGAGTTGGAACCAGGATTACCATTTTATTGGTTTATGTGGATGACATCATCTTAACAGGAAACTCTCCTTCTCATTGCAATGACATTCTTACTGCTTTGAGTTCTTATTTTCCTGTCAAGAATCTGGGTGCTCTCCACTATTTTTTGGGACTTGAAGTCAAGAGGAACAGTTCTGGTATTTTTCTGCATCTTCTCCAAACATGGTCAAACATTACAAACATTACAAGGGTTCAGTGATGCTGATTGGGCTGGATCTCCAGATGACAGAAGATCTACCACTGGTTTCTGCATCTTCTTTGGTCATAATCCTATTTCTTGGAGTGCTAAGAAACAAAGTCTCGTTGCTAGATCCAGCATCTGGTTTAGTACGAGGGCTCTTGCACAAACAGCTGCTGAAATAGTCTGGTTGTGTCAGTTATTAAAAGATTTGTATATCTTCTTACCTGTTCCTCCAACTGTGCATTGTGACAATCTGAGCAGCATATCCCTTGCTTCTAATCCTGTTTTTCACAGTAAAATGAAACATATGGCTCTTGATTTCCACTTTGTCAGAGAGTTGGTTCAAGCAAAATCCTTGAAGGTTTCTTACATCTCCACCATTGCTCAGCTGGCAGATATTTTCACTAAAGGTCTTCTTGGTCCCAGATTTCAAATGCTTAAAGACAAACTTCATGTCTGACTTCTCCAAGCTTGATCGCCCCAGTTTGAAGGGGGTAATAGCTTGATCTACTTGTCTTCCACTGTCTCACTAACTAACTATCTCGTATGAGCCACAATGAGCCGTCTGTCATCGATCCGTCGCTTACACGTGTATTCTTTTGTATGGTTAGCATTGAGTGGTTGGTAGAGTCTGTTATGAGATAGTATATTAACTCTCAGTAATGATCCTGTGTCTGTAACTTTTGGAGTGATAATGAGAAATACATTTATTCTATCTTGTACCACTCTAAATTTCTCGATTCCAATATCAAATGCTACTATGGATTTAGCATCAGCATAAATTGTTGAATGGGGATAGTTGTACGTACTCAGCCAATAGAAGACTCCATTCACATAAACAGAATCTCCGTACGCCTTAAAATGTGGCATGTCATCAATATTTCTCCAGGTATTTTTCCCTACAGTCAAAACCTCGCAAGAGTCACCAGCACCTGTTTTATATCCAGGACCATATCCAGGATCATATGAATGCCATAGGCAAACCACTTTGTGTTCCTTAGTTTTGGAATCAAATCCAAATCCATAAAAAGATCTGTTTCCTCTTTTATTTTCTTTTACTTAAAGTTTTCAAAAGTTTTATTTTCTTTCACCAACACCACTTTGTGTTGGTGTCCCAACCCTAACCCTAAGTAAGACTTAAAGTTTTCAAAAGTTTTCAACTTTAAGTTTTCAAAGGATGACTTCTATATCAATCACGTAGGAAGCACATTACAACCCATTGGAGATGCTCTACGAACGAAACTCCTTTTCAAGGTAAATTCGAGATTTCTCATGGTGCAACTTATTTACTTATCATACACATATTATTTACTTCTCCAGAAAGTACAATGAAAAATAAATCGTAACTTTTTTGATCAAGAGAGAGACTTATTATATAAGAAGAATGTACAGATTGCTATCAGAGGTACAAAATCAAAAAAAAAAAAAATTTAAAATTACATGAACAATGTTTCCCAATTGTGAAAACTACTACTAAACCCATTTTACAGATTTTGTCCATCGTGAAACCCACGGGCAGAAAACATCATGCGCGCCCCCATTTTTCGGGAAAAAAATTGCGCTGGCACCCATAATTCTTTAGATTATTTTTCAGTCACAAAAAAGTCCCATGGTATTTAAATCTGTTTTTATGTTCAAAATTTGATCAAAGTGAGATTAAACTTCTTGGCAAACACAATCAAATAAAAAAATTAACCGTTCAAAGTTCATCGAATCATCCATTGGATAGGGTCGATGTTAATAAATTAATCAAACAAAAAACACAGAGAAAAAGCATGAAGAACAGGGCACATTTGAACAAATTTTTCATCAATTTTTTTCAATTAACATCAACTTCTCCGATAACTCATTCACTAATTTTATCTAACACATAGTCTAAAAATTACTAGGTATTTGATTCTGGAATAACATTGATTAATCAATCAACCAAAGAAAAAAAAACAGAGCTTTTCTTTCGCTAGCACGTCCGGTGAATTGACGAGTTTAATGGATATTTAGTTTGATCAATGGGGAGTGCTAAAATGCAAAATTAAAAAAAAAATGATTTGTGGAGCTTGGCAGGTTGTCGATTTCATCCGCATATCACTATAGGAAGAAGTAAAATGCCGCGGCAGAAGACAAGAAATGTTGGTTGTTTTAGGGCCTGCAATTGAGATTAGGAAAATATGCTTGACTTGTATACGTGTTCATCATGCATCTTATGTTAGCCACATGTGGAACACTGAGAAATGTGATCCTTTTTTGCTATATCTCTGGGCACACCAATAAGACGTGCTATGCTATCATTAGTGTAACTCCACATGTGCCCTCACCTGAAAGATACCACCTCAAAAAAGTGCACAGACGACCCCTAGTATGAATGCTTCACCTGCCACATAAGGATGCCCCATCTGCGTAATACATGGCTCCAAAATCAAATCCTGCTCCCATTCCGCAAATTCACCAATAAGACGTGCTATGCTATCATTTCGTAAGTGTTTTCTTTGTTGTAGTGGCTGCATAATCTGTTATAAATCTATAAAAGTTGTTGAATAATTTGTTATGTAGTTGGATGCATAATCTGTTATGCATCTACAAAAATTAATGTATAACTTGTTATGTAGTCCAGAAAACGGTTGCATAACACGTTAAGCATCAACTTTTATGTCACTATTGAAATCAACAAAAACAAAGACTGCACAACTTGTCATGCACCTACAATAATATCTGCATAACATGTTATGCAGTCGCGAAAATGGATGCATAACCTTTTATACATCCGAAAATATGGCTGCATAAAGCATTATGCATCGAGAAAATTGTTGCACAATCTTTTATGCATCGACAAAATAGATGCATAATGCATTATGCATCAATTTTTTTATGTACGCACTAATACAATGGCTACATAACTTATTATAGATGCATAACTTTGTTATGCAGATGCATAATTTGTTATGCAGTGGAGAAAATTGTTGCATAATTCGTTATGCGTCTGCATAATGCGTTATGCATCCTTTTTGGTGGCTGCATAATGGTTATGTATCAAGTTTTCGAAAATTTTGCCTAAAACTATGATCACCTCCGATTTTTTCATGAAAAACAAAAATTTGATATTGTTGTTTGTACTCGTTGCGTAGCTCTCTTTAAAAGATTTCCGACCATATAAATTTGTAAATTTCCAAGGCGCGGATTTTTAGATATGTTATGTCCAAGTTGCGTTGCCAATTATACCCCTGATGCATAACCCGTCATGCAAACATTTTTAATAATTTCATATAATTATGGGTGTCACGGTACCCAAAATTAATTGTGGGCTTGACAATGAGAATATTATTTTTTTGGGTCTCCCCCTAATTTTCCCTTCCCAATTTAGTACAGAACTTGCAAAGTTCAGGTGTACTCGTTTCCCAGCCGCATATGCCCAAGCTAACACAAAAGCTTTAGCTTCTATTCCTATATCCTTGTCTGTTTTAAAACTATGTCTATGATTATACAAGAAGATGCGGTTGTTTCTCTTTACCCATAATGTCCAAATGATCCAAATGACAGCGGAAGGAAGCAGCTCCCATATCAGACTACTGTTCTTTTGTTTCAGCCAGTAATATATCGAGACTAGTGTTCTTTTGCTTTTATATATTATTACTTCTTTAAGTTTGCATTTTGTTAGTGACTTGACCATATCTGAATGGAATAGTATAATTCATGTAATACGTCAGTAACTTATTTTCTTGGTATGTGGGAAGTCATACTTGCAGCCCTAGAATCACTCTCTTATGGGAAAAAAAAAAAAAAAAAAGACAATAGAATCAACTCTCCTGGCATGACCAATCTTGAGACCTGCATATATACATTGTTTCAGAAGCAATCTTTGGGTGGGAAATGGTCTTCTGATTTATTTATTGTATATTGTATATTGTTTTTCTTTTCTTTATCTTGTTGTCCTCTTGTAGTTTCTTTATCATGTACTGTTACTTCCTTTATTTGTAGTTCCTTTGTCAATAATTTCTAAAGTGGAATTGAATTCCCAGGAAAGTAGTTTATGATATTCTGCTGCCAACCCAGTTGAGGTTGAAAACCCAACACTAATCCGTTTCGGTAGAACCTTGCTTAGATCAACAATGTGATACAAAATAGAGTCCCCAGTGTAAAAAAAAATTATTATCCAGAGTTACAAAAACACTCAAATTTTTTGTAGTTGAATTATACGATATCCATGCATGAGCTGTTCTTACATTATTTTTTGTAGTTAAATTCCCTGCATTCTTTGACTGTTTTGATCCACTTCTAAATCCAAAAAAGAACGAACAGAATTTGTTTATTGAAACTATTAGCAAAATTACTCATTGGTAAATATCGATTTTTATTTTTTATTTTTTTGATAGATATGTTATAGTCTTAAGACTCTAAGCGTGAGCATAGACACAGCATGCACTTATGTTAATTAAAAAATAATAAACAAAAATTAGTTAGAATTTTTTTTTTTTTGTAATACAACAAATTAATTTATAGATTACGAAGGAACGTTACAGTGACGGGTGGAGATGATAATAGAGAAAGAGAATAAATAAAAGATAGACTGAAGCATTTCTAATTCTACTGGACCACTAATCTCTAAACAGAATTTATTTTCTTAATAGGAAGAGCTTTGTTTACTACTACAAAATTATCGTCCAGTGAGTGTATCGGTAAGACCAACAAATGACGGCAAGTCTGGTATTAATGGTGATGTTGGAAGATATACCGGAATTGGCAACTGGAATGGAAGTTTAGGCAATGGAGATTCAAATTTAAGAACATTGAGCACTTGAGCTGCTAAAGGCCTTGATTTAGAATCTGGATGAGCACACCATAATCCTACAACCATTAATTGTTCCATTTCCAACTCATTGAACTCCATTTTTAACCTTTCGTCAGCTGCTTCAATGAGTTTTCCACTCCCGTAAAGACCCCAAACCCACTCTACTAGTGAGATCCCCACAGCTACTTCTTCTGGCTTCCTCCCACACGCAATCTCAAGTGCAACAATTCCAAAACTATAAACATCGGATTCCTTCCTTGATTTACCCGTAAAAATACATTCAGGTGCCAAGTAACCCATGGTTCCGGCTAATACCGTTGTTTGAGAACCTAGCTCATGATCAACAAGCCGTGCTAAACCAAAGTCCCCGAGTTTAGCATTAAAATTTGAATCTAGCATTACATTACTTGACTTGATATCTCTATGAACAACACATTGTTCACATTCTTCATGCAGATATAGTAATGCCGAAGCTAACCCAAGAGCTATTTTGTACCTAACTTCCCAAGTGAGAACAGTTTCTCCTTTAAATAGATGGTTATCAAGGCTCCGGTTTGGCATGAATTCGTACACAAGAAGCATTTCATTTCGTTCATGGCACCAACCAACAAGCTGAACCAAATTTCTATGTCGCAGCTGGCTAATAATCCTTACTTCTGATTTGTATTCTTTTTTCCCCTGTTTGGATCCTCTAGATACTCTCTTAACGGCCACATTCAAGCTTAAATCACTTAAAAACCCTTTGTAAACTCCACCGAATCCCCCCTCTCCAAGTTTTCCTCCCTCATCAAAGTTACTAGTTGCATAAACCAGTTCGTTGTATGAGAATCTCTTCGCGCCTGTTCCACTTTCAAATTCGTCATCCATTGACATGTCCGAATTTTCCATCTCCTCATCATTAATTCTTGTGTTCTCCCGCCTCTTCTTTGACCAGATAAACAAAGAAACACCAAGGACACAAGCTCCGCCAATTCCAACAACAAGACACATTACTAATGCAACTGAATTACTCTCAGTCTCTACTCCTCGACCAATTTTCAAAGTAGAATTGAATTGCCAGGAAAGGATTTTATGAGTTTCAACCCCCAAGCCGGTAGATGCTGAAAATCCAACTGTAATTTGTTCCGGCAGGACCTTGCTTAGATCAAAAATATGATATAAAGTGGAATTCTCACTGAAAAGAGAATTTTTAGCATAAGTTAAGAAAACTGTCAAATTTTTCGTAGTCGCATTATATCTCACCCAAGCATTAGCTTTTCTTCCATCCTTAATACTACCATCCCATGACGCAGTAGCTACAGATACAACAGAGTTGATGTTGACACCGACATGATCAGCACATAGATCCCATGGGTCTTTGAAACTGTCAAACTCGACCGCAACAATCTGATTGCTCGTCAAGTTCTTTTCAGAAACGTTGGCACTCAATAGGCCAAGTGATCCCCCATGAGAATTTGGTGGAAGTTTAGACCCGAAAGGGGTGAGAAAGAAAGTTAGACCATCACCATACGAACTTTGGTTCAAGCCTGTTATGATGAATGAGAAGTGTGTATCGAAATCTGTAATCCTTCCGGTGGTTGCATCCCAAAGTTGTATAGGTTCCGAATAGGTGATACGTCCCACACTATCTTTAAGAGCATCGTCGGCTGAATTCTTAGTGAGTTGAATGATGTTACCGCTTAAGAATGAATCTCCTTCGAACTTTATTTGGTAGTCATTGTGTTGGAAATGTGGAATGTTGAAGGAAATTGAATTAGTAGTAGCAGAAAGATTTAATATTATTGTGATGATTAAGAAGAAGCAAATTGAAGAAGAATGAAGATCATTTGATGATTTATTTAAGAAAGCCATCGATGATGATTGAATAGAAGAGAAAGATGTTATTCTAAACTGCAAATCGTGTTGCATTATTTAGAAGAGAAAAAAATGATTACAATAGTAAGCTTTTCATATGAACATGTGATATGCATTAAAAAGCTTGGAATTAATCTTATATGAAGAAAAAAAAAAGTGATTGAAATAGGTACGGTTGTGGACCATTTGTTGTGGTGGAACCATGTTAATGAATGGTCGTACTCTCTGTACTAAGTAGGTATAAAAGGGGTATCCAAAGTTTCCTTTCCTGACTCGAAACGAAGAAAGGAAGAAAAGTGGAAGGCAGGTACAGTACTACTCAAAGTCTCAAAACACCCACATATATCACATTTTGTTTAGGGACTTTCCTGGCTGATAGTGCCCAATCTAAACATCTTTAACCATACACGTGGTTTTTCTTTCTTGTCAAAGATGATGGATTTTGGGCTGTTTATCCTGGGAATGGTAAAAAAAAAGTTAATGTTGGGAATATATTTTCAAAACATAAATTTATTCCCAATCGATATGTTTTTTATAGCCTTTATTGAAAGAAATTAATTTTTATTATAATTAATTTGACCGTTTCATATTTTTAGTTTTAATGGTGTTAACTACACCATTATAACTTTGAGAGTTTCATTTTGTGGTTTTTAATGGTGTTAACTCAACCATAATAACATTTTCATGAACATTTAATTGTTTTGAAACTCTTGATTATAAATCAGAGTTTTGGTTGGAAAAATAATGAGAGAGAGTTTTTCTTTTATGTTTTGGTGTTAAAAAGAACTTGGAGAGTTGTTGAAATCCTTTTTGTTGTGAGAGAGGTTTTCTTTTATGACTTGAATTTACAAAAGAAAAGATTTTTAGAGAAAGAAAAATAAGTGTGTGAACATCTCTTATTTTTCCAAATGAGTTTCTGAGCAAAAATGAAGTGTAGAAGTTTCACATCCTCTTATTGAGCAAGAGCGATTGTGTAAAGGATTGATCTCGGATGTTTTATCGTGGGGACGACGCGCCATTGAAGAACTCCTTGCACAATCTTGGGCAGAGCCGCGAAACGTCTTAAAGAAAGCGACTTAGTCCGCGACTCATCCATAACAATTTGTTTCGTGTTTGATTTTATTTGTTGTGCAGGCATAATTCGGCAATTTTTCCAACAATTTTAAGACGTTTCGTTCTGCCACACGAACCAAAAGAAACGATTGCTGAAATGCGATTAGTATCATTGTTTTATTTCGTTTTATAGAATTATAAATTGTATAATTTTTCTTTAGCTATTGAATATGATGCTTGAGAATTTAGGTTACATTGTACCTAAAATTAATTTTATGTCTAAGATTGATGGACTAGGATTTAACATGGTTATGATTTTTCTTTATGAAAATTTTAATATAAGTGATGATAAACGAATGTTTTTTAACATGTGGTTGAATTTTATGTGCATCTATTTAACTATAACGAATTGGGTCTAGAAATTTTTACTAGATATACTAGACATCATGAGGATAATCCACGTCAAATTTCAGATTTTTTGGAGTCTGAAAAGTATTTTTAAAGTATTTTACAAAACTGCATCATGTTGCTGAAAATTTCTGACGGGTAGAAATTTAATCCTGATTAATTTCGTTTTTTCTGATCTTTGTGTTGATATTTTGGGTTTATGTGTAAGATGAAACTTGTAAATCATGAACTTATCTTCAAAACCCATTTTGAAATTTCCTGTTTGGATTTTTAATTTGAGAGATGTGGTGATTTCGAAATTGTTGTGTATATATGTCCAAAATAGGAGACATGATACTTGAGATTAGAGATTAGAGATGTAAGAAATTACTTTAAAATCATGTTTTGATTCTAGTACTTCAAACACTTGTTTTGATAAAGAAAAAGAAGATCATTGTTAGCAATCAAACTAATACACTACATATGTTTGATAAAATGTTTATTAGAAAATTGTAAATACATGATGTTATAACTAAAGAACTTTGTATCTTTGTTTAATATTTAAGAGCAGATTAGAGTACTAATTTTGTGAATGGTCTTGAAGTAATTATGTAAGTGCATACCTTGCTTATTTTTGGTTTCAAATGCTCACATGTACATGATTGTGACAGGTGAAAACTCACTTAATTGAGCAAGTTTTTATTTTCCTATGAAATAAAAATTGCGGGAGATTAATCGATGTGAGGAGTGATGGGGTTGCTGATTTCTTTGTTGGTGCGCAAAGAATGAACAATGGTTTATAACCAATTGAGCTTTAAAAGCAATTGAGGTATGTTTGATGAACTATTTGTAGTTATCGTAGTGATCAAATAATGGCATTCTAAATTGAACAAATTGATTGTTTAATCTTAGAATAAATTTTAGGGAAACAAGATAATGAGAATTATTGTGTATGACAATAAACATGTGACTCATATAATTATGAGATAGAATTTTATACGAATCGAAAACCAAAATAATTAAAAACCTAGTCAAAACTAATGTGAATATCAACTCTCACCAAGAAATGAACATAATATAGATTATGAATTTATTTGCCATTCTTGCGCGGCATTGTAAGGATATCAAATGTTATTAACAACGCTTTTAAAGCTTAGTTAATGTGAGTTGTGGATACGGTGAGAGATTGGTATATATTGGTGTTCTACACCATGTTTGTTTTGATAGGTTAAAGGTTCAAAAGTTGAACCGAATCGTTTGAAAGAGAGTGGTGTTGAGATACACTCACATCACTAGGATTTTCAGTATTGGCACGATCTCAAAGTTTACTTTGGGTAGAACAATCTTGTTAAAGATTTTCATACTTTCGAAATGAGCGAGAATCTAGTTTCCGTGTATCTTGTTATAAACAAGATTGAGATTAGGAATTTGTTGAATTTGATCATTGCGCTATTACAAATAATATGTTATGGATAAAATGTTTGAATATAATATTACAATTTTATCATAACATGAATTGAATTTTGAATATTTGAAATATGAGATTTTGTCATGCTTTTAAGAAATGAATGAGTTAGTAACGAATGAGAGCATGTTATAAACTTGGTGAATTTTTGAGTAACATGTATGTAATCTTACCTAACTCATAAAAGCATGTACACTTTGAAATCTTACGCAAGGATGAAATAAAATATTTGAGAATTTTATAAAGATGCTTAGAGTAACTTGTTTTAATGTCAAATATGATTTATTGAGTAGTGAGTTAGAAAATGTTATTTTCAAGAGAATTGTTTGAATTTTTCTCTATATTGTGCAAAACGTTTTGGGTTTAGATAATTGGTTTATTAGTTTTTTCACAATTTTTTGGATCTTTGGATATTGTTTTGAAATTCTTGTTTGAGTCAAAAAAATAGTGGGGGTTCCATATCCTATGCTTTAACACATTTGATTTAAATTAGAGGAACTAGAAAAATGAAGGTGCAAGTAATTCACTAAGAATGAACCTAGAAAAGCATATATAGTGAGACTAAATTTTAGTCATGAATATTTTGTTGCTTATAACTTGAAAGATAACTTCTTATAGAGAGTAACTTTGTTCTTCAAACTATTAAATCTTTGGCAAAAAGTTTTTATGAGCCTATTGTTTTTAGACAAGCAAATAGAAAATTGTTTACTCTTACATTCATGTCGCTAAATAACTTACATGCTTGTTTTGTTGATGTTGTTTCTACAATGTATGATTTGTTATAGTCATAAGTAGAAATATATACTTTTGTATAAGTTAAGGATGAGAATCTATGTAAACCAAGCATGGAAAACTGTGTAGTTTTTACAATAAAAGAAATCATGTAAGTTATATAAGTTATCCTTTATATTCTCAAAAACAACTTTAAAACAATTTATAAAATATAAATTGTTTACTTGATTCATTCGAATGATTTCAGAATTGATGAAACTGAAATGCACAATACTCTTTGTTTTGTATGCATAAGTGATTTTTTGAATTTTTATTCTAACTTATAGGATGAAAATGAAATTGAGAACATGCTTAATTTGCTATTTGATATGAAAGGCTTGAGTGAAGATGGTGTATATTTTTGAAATGAAATTTTTCTTTCTTTGGATCATTTTCATTTCAATGAAAATAGAATTTTAAAAGAGACAAATATATATAGTCTAATCAGAAACAATTTTCACTCATTTGGTTTAGTGCTAATGCTTTTGAGATTGTGTGTGATTGCACTAGACATGAGTATGGTAGCTCAGTATGCTTCTTTGCTACGTGATTGACTATATATATAAGTATTTTTTGTAGTGGGGTGTAATATATTGCTTCCAAAGTGGGGGTTTTATATTCGGATTTGCCAATCCTAGTATGATAAATTGGTAAAATATTGAGAAGGTTATGAGGTGTTTCAAACACATCATACGCCTAGAAATACACTATCTAAATGGTTACTGCAATCCTTTAAGGATATTGCGAAGCTGATTGGACATCCTTTTAGTTGAATACTTTAAGAGATGGAGCGATTCGATCCTCTAATAGATAGAGGAACAGACATATTAATCCAATGTGATAGTACCGCGGCTATTGCATGAATTGAGAATGTAACGACAACGATAAGAGTTGATTTTATGAGAATATGGATTATATAGTGTCTGAAACGAGTTTCCATTAGTCCTTTGACAAAAGGATTGATAAGAAGATGTGAATACATCTTAGGGATGAGGTTGATGCCCATTGAGATTGAGTCATCTATGATGGATACCCAACCTAGAAATAGGTTCAAAGGGACTAGACGAAGTCATAGGCATGACATCCTGAAACGAGTAAAGGTTGAGTTTAATTTTTAATTTTAAAATTTTAAACTCTTAATGATGTTTATATCTCTATTTAGAGTGGGGTACATTCAGAGTACTCTTGATAGACTCACCTATATGAATGTGAAAGTGTGGCCGCTTTCTATGAGAATATGGGCGATTCTCTAGATCATTCATTAAATTGGGATACAAGCGCAGCGGTCCGTAATGTGTCGGGCTTTAGACTTTACACTAGTATAGTCGTGTGTGTTGAGTAATCTTTTTATCTCCTAGAGTTCAAGACTTATGTTCACTCTATGGTCAGATTTTAAGAGAGCCTATTAACACTACGTAAAGGTTCAAGTCGCGAGACACCTTTGCTTATGCACAACTCTGTACGTTCTTGCTCAATGTTTTAAAAATATAAGTGGGGGATTGTTGGGAATATATTTTTTCAAAACATAAATTTATTCCCAATCAATATGTTTTTTATAGCCTTTATTGAAAGAAATTAATTATTGTTATAATTAATTTTACCGTTTCATATTTTTAGTTTTAATGGTGTTAACTACACCATTATAACTTTGAGAGTTTCATTTTGTGGTTTTTAATGGTGTTAACTCAACCATAATAACATTTTCATGAACATTTAATTGTTTTGAAACTCTTGATTATAAATCAGAGTTTTGGTTGGAAAAATAATGAGAGAGAGTTTTTCTTTTATGTTTTGGTGTTAAAAAGAACTTGGAGAGTTGTTGAAATCATTTTTGTTGTGAGAGAGGTTTTCTTTTATGACTTGAATTTACAAAAGAAAAGATTTTTAGAGAAAGAAAAATAGTGTGTGAATATCTCTTATTTTTCTAAATGAGTTTCTGAGCAAGAATGAAGTGTATAAGTTTCACATCCTCTCGCCGTGCAAGAGCGATTGTGTAAGAGATTGATCTCGGCTGTTTTATCCTTGGGACGACGCGCCATTGAAGAACTGCTTGCACAATCTTGGGAAGAGCCACGAAACGTCTTAAAGAAAGCGACCTAGTCCGCGACTCAGCCATAACAATTTGTTTCGTGTTTGATTTTATTTGTTGTGCAGGCATAATTCGACAATTTTTCCAACAGTTAGCAGTGGTAACATTTTTGAACAGGATGGTAAACGGTTTTTAACTAGTCCATGAGTCAAATAGATTTTCACAGACAACTGGTCCATGAATCAAATAGATATTCACTGCCGGAGGAAATTAGATGTGTTTCTGACTTTTTTAAGAAACTGCCGGAGAAATTAGATTAGACTTTTTGACCGTTTATTTTCATAGTTCTTCCACATTACCATAGTTAAATATGCACGATTGTACATCAAAAAGGAGGTGCCGCACACTATGAGGATATGAAGGACCTCGATGATTCTACCATTTTTAATGGATCTCAACATTTGAACGGAGTTTTTGTACTCCAAATTTGGTCACCTTGGTATTTTAATACTAGTTCTGTTTAAAAAAACGATGAGTTCACATATAATAAACAAGTATTGTAACTACTGGAAATCCAGTAATACACCCAAATGATAAACACAACAATGCTAAGACATTGTCAAGCAAACGAAGTAGAAATATTACTTTATTAATATTATTAGGATGATGATTATGATGACACAGGTATTACAAGTAAAGAGACTCACAAGAACCCTAACTGGTTTTCTCTCAACCTAGCCTTCACCCTACAAAATTTCCAACCTCCCTACAATGAACCATGCTCTCTATTTATAGGGAAAACTACATAGTGGATTACAACTCATTTTATCTCGCCGGATATCATACATTTCACGTGATTCTCATTTTTACTTCGCCCAAGTTGTTTTCAATAAAGTTATTCCACCTGTTTCGCCTATTTGTTCGTGTACCCTTGCTTTCAGGGCCGGTTCTGAGATTTCAGTGGCCTTAAGCAAAATTTTTTTGTGGCCCTCTGATTGAGAAAAATGAAGATCTAGAAAAGAAGTTATTGGCCATTGTAGGTAGAAAAGCATTCCAACAAGGATCACCCAGTAATTGATTGTCTTCATACATTTTTTAAAACAAACTCAATAAGATGCATAAGCTAAATTTTCATGCATTTATTGTCCATAGATAATCATCAATGTCTTTGTAACACAAAGGATAGTTTTTGATGCACATCTATTTGCATCTGCAGTACAAATATTCTTATAACTAGGTGGTGGGAGCTTAACTAGCAGGCATCGGGTGTAAATAAAAACAACTTATAATATGTAAGACACACCTATGCATTCACAAAACGATTAATGTGCAGACATGCTATAACTATATTTATTTAATTTAACGCCAAATGGGTCATTTGTCCAAATATTTTTAAAACTTGGTTCAAATGGACAAGTAAAAATTAATATAGGTGAAATGGACAAAAAAAAAATAGCAAGGATGAAACTGGATTCATCCTGACTTAAACTTAAAAAATAGCAAGGATGAAACTGGATGCATCCTGATGTAAATTAAAAAAAGAAAAAGTATTTGAAAATAGGTAGGATGAAACTGTTTACATCCTGGCTATATTTGTATTTTTGTCAATTTAAACAGTATCAAAATCTAGATGTCTTTTTCACCCAGGATTTGTTGATTTGGTATTTTAACCAATTTTGTGTTAATTTAATCTGATAAAGAAAGAAAGACCACTTCCACATCTATTTGGAAACCGTAAATTTCTCTAATAAGAACCGATTTTGACTTTCTCTTCTCTCCGATTAGAGTAACTGCCTAAGGTTTATTTGACTTTTTGCTGATTTGTGGCCTCCCCCCATGTGTGGCCTCAAGCAAGGCTTTGCTTGCTTTAAGGGGAGGGCCGGCCTTACTTGCTTTCTTCGTGAGATATCTTCTGGCCCAAGTAATCGACACCTCGTCTATTGACATCTTCGTGGATCTTAGATGGAATAACTTCGTAGATCTAATATTCACTAAAGTAGCTCTGACATATGATTTGACTCGTCACTGACATTTCTTCTCGAGATTAGTAGACGATCTCTTACTTTGAGATTTACTTCGTGATTTCGATCAGTCTCGTTCGACCATGGGGCGAGTAGGTTTTTCGTACCTACAAGTATCATAGCCTAAACTTATTTATTTGAAACCAAATTATTAATTTACTCCACCCGGATTAGGAGTATATGATTTATATGGGTGGGTAACAAAGACTAGCTGGGGAGGGAACAAAGTCTAGCAGGGGTATAAGTAGCAGTCTGATCACTCATATGGTACCCCTGCTAGTCTTGGTACCAGCGGGCCATATAAATCATGCAAAAATATTTGATCGATAAAGAATATTTCATTGATCAGAATAGGGTACAAAAGATTTAAACCACCCAAATGGGAGTCAAGGGAAAAAAGGAAAAAGACTTGCAAACAAGCAAAAGAGTAAAAAGAAAAACTAAAAACACCTCAAAACATCAGGGAGGATCAAAATAAATTGCACAATTATTTACAACAGAATCAAAAGACACATCTTCAAAATCATTGATTACCATAGCCCACTGAAATAAACAGTACTTCACCATGTGAATAACGTGTTGAACAGTATGCACCTTACCAGAGAAGAGACGACAGTTTCTTTCTTTCCATGTACATCATAGAATAACAGCGGCTAGCAAATTCCAGATCTTCATTTCTGCAGCGTATCGAAATTCACTGTCATAGCAAAAGTACATTAGGAACAGTCGACGGCACAGTGAAAAACAAGTTAATCTTCTCCATCAAGTGTTGTCGGATATGAGTAACAAACTCACAATGAAGAAAGAGATGCGCATCAATCCCTTTTCTGATCAGTGAGTTTGCGATTTTAAAATGACTGATGCACCAAATAAAGAAACCTACCTTAGGTGGATAATGTTTTTCCCATATAAACTCAAAAATGTCTTGATTCGGTAAGACACTGTGTGGAGCAAGTTTGTTATAACTAGACTTGACAGTATAGTTTTTTTATAAATCATGCAAATTTACAATGAAAAATAAATCGAAACACTTGATGGTAAAACCAGGTTCATCACATTAAACATCCAAACCGACAACAAGATCTACCACAACCTGTCAACTACATACCCTTTTTAGTTTTCTTATGGCTGTGATTCTTGTGATATTCGAATTGCTGTGGAAAAGGAGAAATTCCCCCCCTCCATTTCAAAGTACACAAACATTACTTATTATACATTGCTTAAACACAAAGTGCATAGACACATGAAAGGGAAAGTATATCACATACATTGCTGATAGTCACCGGAACAATACCTATCGACCGTTGAGTGTATCGGTGAGACTATTTAATGACGGAAAATGAAGCTCGATAGTATCACGGAAGTAAGATACACCGGTGTTGGTAAATCAAGTGGAAGCTTAGGTAATGGAGATTCAAATTTAAGAACATTAATCACTTGAGTAATCGAAGGCCTTGATTTATAATCCGGATGAGCACACCATAATCCTACAACCATTAACCTGTTCCATTTCGACTCATCAAACTCCATATGTAACCTTTTGTCAGCTGCTTCAATGAGCTTTCCACTTCCGTAAAGACTCCAAACCCACTCAACTAGATCCAACTTTCCTATTTCCGCTGGTTTCCTCCCACTTGCTATCTCAAGTGCTACAATTACAAAACTGTAAATGTCGGATTCTTTGTAGGATCAGAATATCGCAACACCAGTACCTCGCGAGAGTAGTAAACGACAGCATTGCGAAGGCGTCACAGAAGAATAATATAAATAACGTAATGCATGACGACAGTCAAAACACGATAAAGATGTGAAGATCTAGCGAAGTTTAGGAGTGTCGCGAGAATGAATACTTGAACACTTGCGATATTCGCAAGTCATTCCCGAAAATAAAGGACAACTTAGTCATCATCCACTCGTGTACTACCCTATATAAAGAGTTGAACAAGTCTCGTTGTAGGAGAGTTCTTTTTGAATTATCAAGCAAGTCATTAGGAGAGAGAAAATTTGTAGTGATTGTAATTTCTTTAGTTCTGTACTATCTTCTCTTGTAAACATTTCAAGAAAATAATCAATAAAATTCATAGTTAATCATCTTCAAATGGATTAGTTGTGTGAATTATAGTGAGGGGTGTAGTGTAGGATTTCCTGCAACTACATAATGGCGCTAGAAACAGGGAGAGAGTGAGAATCAACATTGTGATTTGGAAAAATTTGGAGTAAAAAGAAAAGAATTTCATATAATTTTCGACAAGTTGCTCAAATTGAGAAATGGCTAGAAGAAGGAATGCATCAGAATAACCAACAACTGTTAGAAGAAGCAGGAGATTAGCTGGAGAAAGGAGAAATGAAGTAGGTGAATCCTCAAGAATAAACGCAAGAGATAGAGAAGAAGGTCAAATTCAACCGCTAATTTAACCAGCACCGAATAGAGTAATAGATTATGATAGGGTGAGTGTGCATACATGGAGATCAGATTCTATGGAGGAAAGAGAAGAAGTGCAACAATTGATAAATAATGGATAAGAGGAGAGAAACCGAGAAGAGATGGGAGAAACAATTCATGGAAATGAAGAAATCGCAGCATTAGAAGCATTGAGACAAACAATACATGAAGAAAGGCGGTTAGAAGCGGAAGAATGCGCAAATTTAACAAGGCAAAACCATGAGTTAAGAATGGAAAATATGAGGTTGCATAATATAAGGTCGAGAAGTAATACCAGGTCAAGATCAAGATCGGTTAGAGAAGATATGAGGAGAACATTACCTGTAGAAAATGTTAATGAAGAAAATCTAGAAAGAGAGCCAAATCTCGGTGTAGGAAGAGAAGTGGTAGAAGATCGTTATATTCCACGTCCTGAAATTCTACAGAATGGCCAAAATGACGGAAATCAAGGAAATAGGCAGCGTCAAGGGCAGAATAATCCAAGTAGTGAAGAAAATCAGGAAGAAGGAAGAAGAATACTACATGGGAGAGAAACACGGAGGAAACAAAAGGAGATTGAAGATGAAATTGAAAAACATTATATTGAACAAGCACGTCTAGCTTGCGAGAGGGAAAGATTAAGAGCAGAAATGGAAGAACGGGAATTGGAAGAAGCAATTCGGCAGAATAATCATGACAATCGAGAAAGAAGGCGCGAACAAAATCGCAACAATGGAAATATCAATGAAGAATATGAAAGAATACAAAGGAGAACTGATAGACAACCAAGAAGAGAAAATGATAGATATAATGGTGTGCGAATTCGTGAAAGAGATGAAGGAGAAAGTCGCAGAGAAAGAAGAGAAAAGAGTGATGAACAAGAAAATCAAAATAGACATGAACGCAGAAGGAGAGAGGCAGAACTAAAAAGACCAATAGTTCGAATTCTGATGCAAATGAACAAATCTTGAGAGAATTGGCAGAGATGAGAGGAATGCTGAACAGTAGAAAGGGAGGAGGAAGAAGACAATTGGATGAGGCCATCGAAGAAGCTGCAAAAACTCCTTTTACACTAGAGGTGCAGTTAGGAGGAATACCCCCAAATTGCAATTTACCTGCATTATCCAGCGTTTTTGATGGAACAACTTGTGCAATACAACACATTAAAGCTTATGTGAGATGTATGTTACAATGGGAAAATCATGATGCCATATTGTGCAAATACTTTGCATCAATTTTGACTGGAGATGCACTGAAATGGTTTGAGGGCTTACCAAGAAACACAATCACGTCATTCAACCATTTACAAGCTATATTCTTAGGGGCATATATAAGTAACAACTCCTCGCGACCAGGTATTGAAGATGTATTTGGGCTAAAACAAAGAGTTGGCGAAAGTTTGAAACATTTAACTGTGAGATGGAAGACAATGTGCAGCGAAATGGCTGGAAGGGTGGATGAAAGATATCTCATTCTATCATTCATAAATGTCATGTTCGCAACCAATTTGTTATATATTCAAATTTTTAGAGTCAAGAATACAATCACAATGACTGAGTTGCGAGAACTTCAGGAGGAATATATTGCTTTAGAGGAAAGGCAAAATGAGATGGAATCATACCCTGTTGCGAATACAAGTTCAAATGCTGCGAATGCAAGCTTATTACCCAAATTGATAAACACAGTAGCGAGCACTTCGCAAGGGCAATAAGAAAGGATGATAGATGATGGACAGCCAAAGTTAGTGGCCATGGGAAGTCATGACCAGGAAGAATTTGAAAGAGAAAGGAACTACTACAACCGTGGCGGAAATAACAAGATTCAAAGACTTGATCATCCGCAATAAACTTATGGAGGTCGAAGGCAGAATTATCATGGGGGGCAGCGAAGTCACAGAGTAATATGGGAAGAAATTAAGATGCCTCCACTAAATGCCAGTGTGGAAAAAATATGGGAAGCTATACTCTTGATGGAAAACATACCTGCACCATGGAATGTGGGAAATGAACCACCACCAGGTGATAGAAGTCATGAATTCTGTTCTTACCACCGGTTTCATGGGCACTTAACAAATGATTGCAGAAATATAAAAAGAATCATCCTCTGAATGATTGACCAAGGGAAGCTGAATCATTTCCTAAAAGGTGAAGAGAAGACTCAACCATTATCACCACCGCCAGAGTTTCACAGAGTAAACACAACGAAAGGTAAAAAAAAAAAAATTGGGTGACAAAGATATATTAAAAACAGAAGGAATATGGTAATTAAAGAAGAAATACGCGAGAATCTCGCGATCCAAAATGTATGAAAATTTGATTGGAGAATTGGAATGAGATTGCAACAAACAAAGCAAGAATGTGCGATAATTTCGCAAACAATGACAAGAGATAATCAAAAATGAATGATTAAACGAATAGACAGAAATGATAGAGTGAATGAATGGGACAAACCTTTATGGCGTACACCCTAGTTCGCGAATGATATTTCGTAAGAGGCAAATGTAAGACCTAAAGTACGTCATATAAGGGGGTATCTCTTAACATGGCTCAGGGAAAAGGCTACACCTCTCCTGGAGCCTAAGTCATGGAGATTTGGGGCCCATGAAAGCCTATCCGGGAGAGATACCTTGGATTTCCAACTATATATATAAGGTTATACCCTGGTTGGACGCCCGAGGATATTTTCCAAGGATTCAGTGTATGACCAAGGCGCCGAGGTACACGGTTGAGCCAAGAGTGCCTGGGGCATTTGAAGTGTCTCGGCCATTCTTGGAAAGTCTTGGCACATGCTGCACTCGGCCCGAAGAAAACTCCACTTAGGGTGCAGTCTCGTAACCATAAACCCTATAGGTATAAGGGATAAGAGGTTGCGAAAACAACTGGTTGTTGTTAAGACCGGATGGGAGGAGCTAGTCTTGTATGGCCGATGTACGCCTCCTTGAAGGGGCAACCAGGGAGATGATAAGGGCGGCACCCTCCATTGGGGAGCTGATAAGTGTCTTAAGACGCAAATGTCATGAGGCTCCATTTTCACAAGAAAATTTAGGCTTGTCATATTTGTGCGATGATCCTGAAGAGGCAATAATACTAACGTAAGGATAAGACGAGATCAATGGGTCTTTACATGAAAATGTATAGACGTCCTGCGATTTCGTCGCAAGACGACAATTTCATGGGGCTGTAAATTCGCAAGAAACTACAGGCCCGTCATATTGTCGCAACGAAAACATCCTGCAGAGGCAATAATACTAAGACAATGATAAGACAAGGTCAATGGGTCATTACATGAAAGTGTATAGACGTCCTGCGATTTTGTCGCAATGAGGGGTGGCAAAGTAAGACCTTTAACTAGGAAGGCAAAATAAGACCACACAAGCAATGATAAGGCAAGATCAATGGGTCATTACAGGAAAATGTAAAGACGTCTTGCGATCTTGTCGCAAACATAATTTCAGCAATAAAGTGGACTATCACTTTAAGAATGATGGACTTAATCATTTGAATGCAAAGAAATTCACACAAGAAAAAGTCATTCATAAGATAGAGGGAATAGGAAAATTGTTCAACATCAAACTCAATTGTTCTTATCGAAAATTACGCTTCATAAGAAATTGAAAAGTGTCTTATGCAAAGAGTTGCACACATCAACAAATTAGAAGATATAACATTACAAAAGAAATTCAGCTCTCTACATTATTTTTCTCGCCAGCAGGAGATATTAAACATTCTTCAACAACTTTATCAACTTCATTTTCGCCAGTAGAAGGATTCTCGACGGAAACCTCTTCAATTGGATCATTATTGACAGCTTCGTTATTAGAAGGGATTGCTTTTTCATTTGCGACATCCTCGCCACTATTGTATTCATAATCACTATCAGGAGAATTAGGAACTTCATCATCTTCTACTTCAAGGGGTTCGATAGAGACAGGGTCAAGAGATTTCGACAACAAAATGCCATTCACAATAACTTCAGCTTTGAGATGAAATTGACGAAGGAGTGCTTTCTGGTGATTTCTACTCTGAATATCTTTAGAATGAATGAGATAATCAAATCTCCTTTCGTCTCGATCACGAGAATGGGCAAGAGTAGTTGCAAGAGTTGCGTTCTCCTTGCGAACTTTGGCATAATTGGATTCCAAATTAGAGAGAGAGAGGAGTGAAGATTTTTCTATGCCTCTGCGAAAATGAAAAAGAATAACAGAGTTATAAAAACAAAGAATTTGTAAGAAAGGATATCATAAGAAAAATAGATAAGAGAAAGAACGGATGAGGCAGTCAAATCTCATGACTACCTTCCTTTTGCGAGATAAGATGTCGGGTCAACGCCAAGAAACTATTCCCCAAATGATCCATAGCATTATCAAAATTATCCCCAACAAGACCTTTCAACCGAGAACGTAAACTCTTTTTGTTAGAAACGAGTAAGTTATTTTCCTTAGCAAGGGAGGAGTGGGATTCTTTTAACCTGGTATATTTATCTTTGAGTTGGCTTGTTTTCACACTTAGGGTTATTCTGCCCTGAATAAGTTTATCCCTCTCGGCAATGGCTTCTTGGAGTTTACTTCTCAATGAACAGATAGATTGTTCTTGTTCATTACATATTTTTTGATAAACATCAAGCTGTTGCGAAGATATCGCCACTTTATTTAACAAAGCTCGCTTCTCTTGAGACAGAGTTCCTTTTCATCTGATAAGGTTTCCAACTCCAAATTAGATTTAGTCAAAGAATATGAGAGATGAGACAATTCATTACTTAACGATTCTTGCTTCTGAACTAAATGAGCATTTTCTTGGGAAAGATTATCTATCTGGTCAACAGAGTATGTATGAAGGTTATCTAATCGGTTATATTGCTCCATCCAAGCATCTCTTTCCATTCGTGTTTCTTCCACAATAGATTCCAACTGATATATCTCCATTTTACGCTTCTGATTCAAAGCTTGAGAGGCGAACAAGATATTCAAAAAAAAAAAAAATAAAAAAAAAAAAAATAAAAATGATACCTTTTAATTATTCATTTTTCTTGCGAAGATTGTCGCGATCAAGCAAGGTATTTTGAAGATTATTCTTCAATGTCTTAATTTCTTGTTCCAAAGACAGTTGCGACGTTTTGTCAAGATCAAATACTTATTGAAGGACTCGCAAATACTAGACCTGATGGGATCAAGGGAGGTCTTCTTGACGTCATTCATGATGTCTGATAAAACTTTAAAAGTAACATCAACTCCTTCCAGGTTTTCTTTGGTAAGTGGGATAGACCCAGCTGAAGAGGAAACGATGGAGGAAGAAGGAAGAGTTAAGTCATCCCTGGTCATAGAAATATCAGAAGATGGAATTTGGTTAACAAGTGGGGGCGAGACAGAGGCATTGATGGTGAGATTGGAAGGGGGTTCATCTTGAAGAACTTCATTGATGGAAAATTCAGGAGCATCGACAGCAGCAGTTCCAGAGATGGTGAGAATAGAAGAAGGAATTGATTTATCCTGCGAAGATATCGCAGGAGAAGATGGGTTATCTTGCAAAAAAGGAATTGATTTATCCTGCAAAGATACTACAGGAGAAGTTGTGAGCTTGAATCCAGGAAAGGAAATAGGAGGTGCAACGGGTTTAGAACGGCGAGGCTTTTTAGGGGATTTGTCAACATTTTTATCATCCTGCGAATTACAAGTTAAATAAGAAACATAGGCAACAATATTGTTATTAAAAGAGTAAATGTTTCTTAAATACCTTGCTATTCGCAGGTTTTCTTTTAGTGACAGTGGATTTCGGTTGCGAGTCCATGGAGATATTAGGGTTCACAGTGGTGGATTTAGTGTTAGATTTATCCTTGTTGAAACAAAAATAGCAAGAGAACCATTAAAGGAAGAACAATATCAAAATAAAACAACTTTAATAAAAAAGATCAATCACAAAAGGTCAATTTCAGCAGAATCAACGAACTTCGATGGCTCCATAAAAGCAGTAGCAGAAAGATAGTAAGAACAGTAGCAGAGGAATGATAGCAGAAAGATGATGAGGAGAATTGCAAGAGAAAAACAACAAAAAGTTGCAGACTATGAAGAAGACGAAGTAAAAGAAAGAAGAAATTCTCATGAAGAATTCTCTCTTAAATAGACAAGGAAAGTATGACTGGTTAACATTTAATGTGCCAGGTAAAAAGTAGATTTTGGATACGTGTAAACGGTTATACTTAATTCACGGAATCTTGTCGGCAGAAAACTGATGAAAATTGAGCAGCCGCGATACTTTGAACACAATAATTCTCATGACCTTCCCTTCTTCGCAGAGAAGACATGAGAAGAGGCAAGATGTTGGATCGAATATCGCAACACCGGTACC
Source organism: Papaver armeniacum (assembly GCA_023531295.1). Taxonomy (NCBI): domain Eukaryota; kingdom Viridiplantae; phylum Streptophyta; class Magnoliopsida; order Ranunculales; family Papaveraceae; genus Papaver; species Papaver armeniacum. Next base: position 1,444,121 of record JAJJWW010004015.1, on the reverse strand, counting down.
TCGCGAGAGTAGTAAACGACAAAGATTGTGAAGGCGTCACGAGAAGAATAATATAAATAACGTAATGCATGACGACACCAAAACACGAAAAGATGTGAAGATCTAGCGAAGTTTAGGAGTGTCGCGAGAATGTATACTTGAACACTTGCGATATTTCGCAAGTCATTCCCGAAAATAAAGGACAGCTTAGCTGTCATCCACTGTGTACTACCCTATATAAAGAGTTGAACAAGTCTGTTGTAGGAGAGTTCTTTTTGAATTATCAAGCAAGTCATTAGGAGAGAGAAAATTTGTAGTGATTGTAATTTCTTTAGTTCAGTTCTATCTTTTCTCGTAAACATTTCAAGAAAATAATCAATAAAATTCATAGTTAATCATCTTTAAATGGATTAGTTGTGTGAATTCTAGTGAGGGATGTAGTGTAGGATTTCCTGCAACTACATTCTTTACTAAGTTTACCGGTGATAAAACATTCGGCAGCTAAGTAACCCCTTGTTCCTGCTACGGAAGTTGTTTGTGACCCTTTCCCATGATCAACAAGCCTGGCTAAACCGAAATCGCCAAGTTTGGCATTAAAATCTGAATCCAGCATTATATTACTTGATTTAATATCTCTGTGAACCACACATTGTTCCCATTCTTCATGTAAGTACAATAATGCAGAAGCTAAACCAAGTGCTATTTTGTACCTAACTTTCCAGACAAGAACATTTTCCCCTTGAAATAGATGCTTGTCTAGACTTCTATTAGTCATGAATTCGTAAATCAGAAGCAATTCATTTCTTTCGTGGCACCAGCCAATTAGTTGAACCAAATTTCTGTGTCTTAGCTTGCTAATAACCCTTACTTCTGATTGATATTCTTTTTTTCCTTGTTGTGATTCTTTCGAAATCCTCTTAACAGCAACATTCATATTACTTAAGGATCCCTTGTAAACTCCTCCAAATTAATCCTCCTTGTCCAAGCTTTCCTCTTTCATCAAAGTTACTGGTTGCAGCAACTAGGACCTTATATGAAAACCTCTTTGGTCCTGTTCCCTTCTGAAATTCCTCTTCCATCAACATATCCCAATTTTCAATATCTGCGTTGAAGTTTCTTGAGGTGCACCTCTTTTTCCACCAGATGAAAATAGCAATACCAATCCCCAAACCAACCAGGAGACCTGGATATGAAAACCAATATAGTTAGTAACATTCTTTTGTAGGATATTGACATTTGATTGACAGGGTAGCTAGGTCTAATAGTAATCATGGGTACAAGCCATAGCTATGCAGAACGTAGTGTGTCATATCGATTCCAAAAATGATAGGCTCACCGAAGTTTTATAGGATATACTTCGATTTGCACCGGGCTCTCTAATAGCAGTGGCCCCCGCTAAACTCCAATGGTGGCGGGGCCCACCATCTACAAAACGAAGTGCAAACTTCGGCCGATGTAGAACTGCTGTATTGATTTACAAAGACTTATTTCTTTTAGATTCAAATATGCCACCCTATAAGTTTTATCAAAAAAATATTCTCCTAAAGTGTAAGATAATGTGAATTTAATTGTAAGGGGATCTCCCTCTCTAAAAAATTATTTTAGCAAAAATAACACTTCTAAATTTTTGTTCCACAGTTACACTAAAAGTAGAAATGAAATAGAAAATAAAAGAAAAGACAAGCTTAGAAATTTAAAGTGTCACTTTTTTTTCCTGGCGAGATTGGGGTATACTCAAACTAATTCGGGTATACCCAATTTTATAGGGACTCTTTTTTAAGGGCAAAGGGGGAGGTCAATGGGTAAAGTTACAAAATTACCCTTTCTCATTATAACTCTAATTACTACCAAAATCAGTTTTCTTTCTTCATTACATCTTCTTCTCTTCTTCTTCTCCTCCACAACCTTACCTTACCGGCTCCATCACCCCACCACCACCAAAACTCGTCGATCAATTCGTTAAAATCGTCGATTCGAAAACTCCGATTAATCTTCATCAATGGATCCACCACGGAAGGAGGCAACTCGTATGAAACAATCTAATCGAAAACCCAATGAGTATAACCCTGGAATTGCAAATTTGGTTGCTAAGAAAGTGAAGAGAAAAAACGGTTGAAGAAGAAGGAATTGAACCCGCTGAAACACGTGAAATGGTGCGCTTAAGAAAGTAAGGGAACACTTAAACTCACTCTAGTACTTCAATTTCATGTTTGCATGTCAAATTAGGTCAGAAAAAATCGAATTTGTGAATTGGTAGTTACTGCGCCAAGCAAGGTTTTTGGTTATCGACCTTTCCGGATTTCATAGTTAGGGTCCGGCCTAAGGGTATAAGGTTGAAGAACTTGCCTACTGTATGGTTTCTCAGAATCGCTACTAGCAGGCCGCAGTTATTCAACCGTATACATTGCCGGCGTCAGGTCTGTTATCTTTTAATGAAGCCTCTAAGTTTTTGTTTTTTACCCTTCCTAGCTACTTCTGTTGAATGTTTCCTGATGCCTAGAGTTTTTAAACCCGGAAGGGTAGTTATATAAAAACATGCCGGAGTTTTGTCAGCCGGAAATGTATGTGTAATGGACCTTGCCGACCTGTATAGTTAAAATTTCTTGTTTTTTTTTGTGCGCCGGAAGGCTATTTTGATGATACAATGCCGGCGTTGTTTAGCCGCACTCATCTTTTGGTCAACCTTACGGCTATTGTTCCGCTGGGATATGTTGAATATATCTAACTCCGCCGCATGTAATGTTTTTTTCCTGAATTGTTCTTGTTCAGATTGCGAATGGCAAAGAAGAAAGCAGCTCTGAAAGCATCTCTTAGTCCTTCTTTGAAACCCTCCTCGTGTTGGTGATAAACTATTGTCTTCAAAACATCGAGGGGTGTATGTTGTGCCCGGAACGACAAAGGTCTTAGAACCATTATCTGAACCCAATGATTCGACGAGACTCCGAGATGAAGACCAATCAATTCCATCCGGTAGAAGAGGTGATGATGATGATGTTGATGAAACCAATCCGGCTGCTGGAGGAGGTAACCATGATGATGATAATGATGGTGGTGATCAAGACATGCATGAGGCTGGAGGAGATAATGATGATGGTGATGATGATGATGGTAATGGAGATAAAGGTAAGAATATCATCGAAGATGAAATTGTTGAAGAGGAAGAGGAACAAGAAGAAGAAGGAGATGGAGATGGAGAAGGAGAACAAACTCTAGCTGTTGTTCAAGCCACCGAAGCTTCGGCTTCAACTTCAACCGGAACGAAGAAGAGGGTGATCACTAAACCGGCTGATTCTCACATGCCTCCCAAACACTTGATGGTTGCACTGAAAGAAGGTGAGCCTCCAAAAGGGACCCCAGCAGATGGTGGAGCTGTTCTTTTTGGATACAAACACTCATGGGCATGTACGGTCCATAATACTATCGTAAGTAATCTTAATCCGTCTTTATTATTTATTCAAGTGTGTAACTATCTTAATTAAATTTGCATCAAGTGTTTGTATTTCTTTTCATTTTCTTTTTTTTTTTGGTATTTAGGATCACAAGCATGCCATCCGTCTCATGAGCCGCCAAGCTTCGTGTTCAGTGATGCATACTTGGAATCTTGACTTGGAATGTGAGGAGGTGAAAGTGATTGTGAGGAACTCCGGGTTGTTGCCTGCGGTGGAGAGTTCGAATATTAATCATGATAAAGTTACCATCTCTGCATTCTGTGAGCGGTTCTACGGAGAGACCGATACTCTGTTATTCCCATTCGGTGAGATGGCGATAACTCCCGATGATGCTCAACAAATTCTAGGCCTCGAGGTTGATGGAAAAGCAATCACCGAGGGATTCGATAATGCCATTTCTTTCGAGAAGATTTACGAATTGAGCAAGAAATTGTTCGGTTGGAGTCAGGTTCAGACGGATGATGTTCTTGACAAGAAGGATGGTCGACTAATTAAGAAGTTTAATGTGAAGAAGTTGAGGGACAAACTATGGAAGACTCAGAAATCCTTGATAGTGAAGGAATGGTGCACCCGGTGCGAATCAATGCTACCGCGGCCGCTTATTTGCTATACACCCTGGGCAGATGTATCTTCCCCGACAGTTCCGGAAACCAAGTCGAGGCCAGTTACTTGCAACTATTGGATCCCTTACATGAGATGCGTGGGTATTCTTGGGGTACTGCGGTGGTTGCCTTCTTGAATAATGAGTTGACAAAATCTTCTAGGGCACTCACTAAGCAAGTTAACGGAAACACATGTCTCTCCCGGTAATTTTATTGTTTAAAACATTTATATTTGCAAATCTCGAAAGATCGGGTTCTTACTAAACTTTTTTTTTTCTTTTTTGCATAGGTTTGGATATATGAACGCTTTCCTTCTTTGTTCAAAGACAACTCTTACGTCAAAGTGGATAACAGTGTTCCGTTACATTTGCCAAGAGCTCAAAGGTACAGCTTTTAAGGGTACTCGGGATAAGGAAATGCCGCAAAATCTTATGAAACTCCGAGCCGCCATCGACAATTTGATCATGGGAAGAGGTGATAATTGATCCGTATCGGGAGGATAGAAATCAAGGTTTAATCCCAAGGAGAAATGAAGTTGTTGCATTATACTATGGACCCTTGATGACTGTGTTTGAAGGATTTTCAATGTACGATCCACATCGGGTAATGCGACAATTGGGTTACGTCCAAGAAGAACCTCATTTCGATGAAGAATCGTTCTTTACCGTGAACCGGGATAACTGCACCACCTCCCAAAAACTATTAACGTCTCTTACGATCCAAATACGCCAACTCAAGAACATTGGGACAATAGACGGGGCCGTAACATAGATGTGAGTCTTTTGGACGAGGTGACCACCGGTCATGAAGCTACTGAGAAATACATGGCGTGGTACTTGGGTTGGGCTCGTCCTACGCGTGATTAGGCCAATGACTCATCAAGAACTGGCTCGTAAGAAGAAGATGGAATCGAAAGACCCAACAACAATGCTTAAGATATTTGTAAGTATTTTAGAGTTGCTCTTACTATTTTAAGATTGATTGCATTACCGAATCATTCTATTAATTGTTTATTGTTTAATTGAATATAGAAGGATCAGTTGAAGACCTTTGTGAGGGTGTTATGTTGCGCGAAAGATAGAGGAGAACCTGTGCAAAGCAAGCACATTGACTATGCTTGCAATGTTGACAATGAGGATGCCCATCTATTGTTCAAGCAACTTCAAGCTCAAGTAAAGGCTAAGAAAAAGCTATTAAGGATGCACAAGCCAAGACAAAGGCTGATAAAAAGAGGACTCGTAGTGCTCCTGGTGGTGAAGGTAGCAGCAGTGGTCGTGGTGGTGAAGGTAGCAGCAGTGGTCGTGGTGGTGAAGGTAGTGTTCCTAAACGGGGCCGTGGTCGTGGTCGTGCTCGTGGTCGTGGCCAATGAATTCTTTCCTAGTTCATTTTTTTATGTTGTGGTGGACAAATGTTTAAGTTAATGGTGTGGACAAATGTTTTTTTACGGTTTATGGGACATGTTTCGTATTTTGGACAAAAAATGTTGGATGAATGAATGGTTTGTTTAGCTATATAAAGTGTCAATTCATTTGCCGGCATGCTTTTTTAAGCTACCCTGTCACTGTCCTGTGGCCAAGCAAGGTTGTGAAATGACAAATTGCCGGCCCTGTCAACAAAAATTACTAATTACCAGGGCCGGCAAGGTTGTGAAATGACACATTGCCGGCACTGTCAACAAAAATTGGGGAATTACCAGGGCCGGCAAGGTTGTGAAATGACAGACTGCCGGCCCTGTCAACAAAAAACTGTGTAGTTACCAGGGCCGGCAAGGTAATATGATTCCTACCAAGCCGGTGTTCGTATAGCCGGAAGGGTACTAAAATAGAGACCCTGCCCGGCCATATATTAAAAAAAAACCATTCTTCCGATGCCTAAAATCATGTAAGGTCGGGAGGGAAACAAAACAGAAAATGCCGGTATTTTGGCCGGCATGCTAATGAACCCATACATTTCCGGCCGTTTTGGGACCCCGCATTGTAGCAAATTTACGACCCTGCCGGCGTGTTCAAAATTCAAATTTTTGCAAGTACAATTGCATTGATTCACTTGTACTTGGACACTATAACGGCCAAATTTGGGCACCATCCTATAAATGCACTACTTATCTCCACAAAACAACACACAACTATTTGCATATACTCTCCAAAGCTCATATCATCACACACTCCATCTAACTCACCCAATAGCTCTCTACACACAAGAAATGGCTTCATTTGATTCTAATGAAGATTTGGCAATCACCAAAGCTTGGTATGCGGAGACTAGAGTTCGAAGGCGCCTCCTCCGTAAGGGTGGATTCCACAACCTTTTGGGCTAGGGTTCACAACACTTTTAGCCAAGAGTGTGGGAATCCTAACTCAGAAGTGTTCAACAAGTGCACGATAGGCACATAGTTATTGAAAATGCGATACTTGCCTATTTAGCTATCCAAAACCAATTTTCAACGCTCCCCACTTTAACTTGTCAATTGAACAATTTGTAAGTATTTTTGTGGTTTATTTTACGTGATCCATGTTGTTTGATCTTCCAAATTAAACACCACTAACAAATGTAAGTTTGTGTTTTGTTTTTGTAGCATGAAGTCGCCAAAGCGCTACTTGGAGGAAAAGGGGGAAGCATTCGCATTCGATGCAAGCTATCAATTCATGGAATCCAAAATCCCTGAGTATGCCCCCGAGATGATGGAGGGTGTATCGTCTTCGGAGGAGGAAGATTGATGGCTTTAGAAGTTTTTGTATAGGTTTTGTGGGTAGACCTCTATGTAAACCCTCACGAGACTATAACTCGTCCAATAGGGTCGCCTAGGGGTTCAAAGGCTTGATGCACATGCTAAGTGCATTCGTTTTTCCGTCGACAAGGATTAGGTTTTATGTTTCAATCAATGTAGTAACCAAAATTGAATGAATAAAGTAAATTACATCTTCCATATTATGTCAGCCGGCAAGGTTGTATTTTTTTTGCATGCCGAGATTAATATAGCCGGAAGGGTAGGAAATATTTACATGCCGGCCTTAAGATTGCTGTCCAAGATAGTCGGCGTGTTCTTCATCCTAGGACCATTCCTATGGATATATGGTCTAGACTTATTCAAAGTTGAAACTGCCGGCGGAGTAGAGCTCGGCGGCTTATTCAAAGTTGAACCTTCCGTATGTTTGGTCGGAAGATTATTCAAACCGGACCTTGCCGCTTTATGCATTTTCAAAACCAAAATTTTTAGATCGAATCGAACTCATATGACGGATCAAAAGGTTAATCTATCAATTCAGAATTTCAAAATTTTAATCTAAACTCAATTAATTAACCTAATCAGAATTTTAGTGTTAATTAACCAAGGGCATATTAGCCATTTAGAAAATACAAAGTTAAGAGGTGGCTTGGTTTTACTTCATAATGACCAGATTTTGTCTTATTGGGTATACCCCAATTAGTTTGAGTATACCCCAATCTCGCCAGGTTTTTTTTCTATAGGAATTTTCCGTCAAAATCATGAAAGTTTTAATTTTCACCACAATTTCCTTTGTATTTATTACCTCCGGTTAGAATACCAATCTTTATAACTCGGCCACGACTGGGAGAAGCTGCAAACAAATAGAGAAAATGGTTGGTTGGGATGAACAAAGACTTATAATATGAGATTACCGAACATGCAAGCAACCATCAAAAGAAAAAAAAAAAGAGTTAATTAGGATATGGGTCGTAAGTTTTAGCATGGTAGAGGATTTGGGTCCTAAGTTTGTCCATCTTTGAGTTTGGGTCGTTGACCTGTTAGTCAACCACCGATTATGGTCAAACTTACAGCCCAAACACTAAATAGCTCAAGAAAAAAAGTCATAGGTACAACCTACGATGGATAGTTGTCCGACTTTTCTGTTCTCTCATACCCAAGGCCAAGACTGGCCAAGGGTGCTAGTTTAGGAAAATATTGTTCTCATGTATTTGTGTATTACCACGTTATTACAGATCTAACCGGCAGGTTCGGCACTAGCCCTTGATGTAAACAATATCTTGGATTATGTCAAGGGTCACAAAAGACCAAAGTAAGTAAGGGTTGTCCAAAATGCAAATGTGGTTTTGAAAATTTAATGAAAAAATATCAATCTGAAATATGAATAGGCAAAGAGAAATCAATGTCTGAAATCTGAATAGGCAAGTAAAAAATCAGAGGAGAAGAAACTTCGGTTGTCCGGGATTATTTGGTGCAAGAAACTAAAGAGTATATAAGGCTACGTGTTGTGCAGTTAGCGCGCGCATAGACTTGTGTGGGCAGGAAAATTCATCGGAAAACTACATCAATAAAAAAGAAACTTGGAATAAAATTATGAGCACAACAGTTGAAGAAAACTATACTGGGTGCAAAACACACTACGAGACCATTCTTATCGACTCCACAATATCCACCGCTTGCTTGACACATAGTACTACATGGTGCTTTATCCCATTCTAAAGTGAAACCTTCTTTCATTAGCGGTAAATAGCCGTTAACCTGACCAGTTTTAAGGCTTGACTTCACTTCTACGGGTACATTAACCAAAAACTGGCACGTTAACCTATCATAAATCGATTTCCCGGCAGGAATAAACCCGGCGAAAGAAAAAGAGTCACGATCAGACAAAGGTACGCAAGAAGAATTCACAGGATAAATGTAGTTTGCATATAACATACGACTGAAATTGGTGCAAAGGTAAAAGAACGAAAGAACCAGAACTTCGGAACCAGGTTTGAAGAGACTTTGATCATTGAATGTAGAGTTTCTGAAAGGAACAGGACAGGCACCATATGCAACAGAATTCTCTACTCGAAATGATCTATTGACGTAATTGATATCTCGGATTATGTAATCATATCCCGCTGCATATAAAATGGGCTCATTCTTTTTACAAGTAACATTAAATCCTGGATAACCACAGTAGTCTTCTTTAATCCAAAAGGGGTAGCTAATATTCAAGCCGTTTCCGCAATCTTTAGGCTTGCAGTCTTCGAACAGATGATCAAGTGATAAAGATAATTCAATTGAGTTTTAGGCGATAACAATACCGATAAGCAAGATCGGATGAACACTGATGGTTGTATTCATTTGAAGGAAAGGAGGAATACTAATGTTGAAAAAGTACAAAGAAGAAGAGACAATGTGTTCTTCTTCTTTGTGATCAATGTGTTCTAAGGTTTTGGTATCATTCCTGGTGGGCAATTCTTTCACCAGAGTCAAAAGGTGCAGAAGCCAAACAACTTGTATTAGTTGGACCTTGACAGAATGATGCATGATGGTTCATTTTAAGCCATGTCATGGGGTCTGCAACTGCACACTGCCAAACTATCTCGTACCAGTTTTGGATGTACACTGAGACACATGATCAGCTTTGAGGCCTAAATTCACACATAATGATTAAGGCACTTTTGTCTCGAAGGCTAACAACTTTCAATGGACACTAATTTTGAAAATCTGATCCAAATCCAAGTTCCCTTACAGATTTCCTAGTGGGAAACCTTTCTTTTAGCGCTGACTGACGCCACCTTTCCTTCTTTATTTCCGACTACAACTTGAACCTGTTTTAGAGTACAACAAGTATTAACGCGCGGTTTCTGATATTAATCTCCTCTTCTTGGTAGAACTGGAATTCTGAATCCGTTTAGAAAATAACAAATCATCCTAAAACCAAGCTCTATATATACCTCATTCCCCTATGCTTATTCTTCACACACAATCTCATCTCTTTTTCTCCTCTCTCGAACTTACTCTTTGATTAACTTTTTTTTTCTTCCATCGTCATGGCTTTAAAAACCAATATCTTGCTTTCCTTGTTGCTTGTGTTTGCTGTCCCTTTGATGGTTAATGCTTTTGTTTGGAATGTTGGTGATGATGCTGGTTGGTCTAGTCGGACTCCACCATATGATTACACTTACTGGTCCATGGGAATATCCTTTCTGGTTGGTGACGACAGTCTCCGTTTCGTCTATGATCGTAACACTACTAATGTCTTAGAAGTGACTTCTGCTGATTACATATCATGTAACGCAACATCTCCACTCGCTGCCTACAACACCGGAAACGACACGATTCCAATAGCAAAAGAAGGATGGGAAAATTAGGCTAAGGCCCAACCCATGGATAACCCATAATATGAGGCCCTTAATTAAAAGAAATTTAAATCTAGGCCCCGAGTTATTAAAAGACAACCATACCCTTTTATATATTGTCAAGCCCATAATTAAATAAAATTTAAATTTAGGCCCAAAATTATTAAAATACAAAGTGTGAATGTGTAAACGAAGTTACACATGTATGGCATGTGTATCCGTAAGTTACACATCCTTATGCCATGTATAATGCAAAGTTATACATCAAAAAGAACGCATACAAAAAATACATATATATATCACTTTAATATTCATTTACAATAATTTCTTAGCATGTGTAACTAAAAGTTACACACGCATCTGTCTAGTGTAATTGAGAGTTACATATATATCTATCTAGTGTAACCGAGAGTTACACATGCGTCTGATTTGTGCTTTATGAAGTTTAAATCTTTGCCTTTCCTTCTTGTCTTCCTCCCTCCAAAATGCTTGCATATCTCGCAACGAAATAAACATCCATGGATTAGGTTGGATGAACAAAAAGCAAAAAATAAAAATATTATAGAACAATTGTAAGGCAAAATTATAGAACAAAGATCACGTAAAAATACATATGATAACCTATCTTAGCATGTGTAATCGGGAGTTACTCATGCATCCGTCATGCGTAATCACCGCCACACATCCATACGTATGTGTATGCAGAAGTTACACATACAATATGCATGTGTAATGAGCACTTACACATACATATAGATGTGTATGCCGCAGTTACACATCCATGGCTTTTTCAGCACCAGAAACAACCACTACTCCTGGTTCTGGTTCTACTTCTACTTCTTACTTTTTTACCACAATTTCATTAGAGTTCACACTCGAATCTAGCAAAATCAATAACATCTTCCTAGTGTAATTGGTAGTTACACATGCACTTTCCTAGTGTAACTAAAAGTTACACATGCATTTTCCAAGTGTAACTAAGAGTTACACATAAATTTTCCTAATGTAACTAAGAGAATCAAAGTTCTTGGAGTTTAGTTTTTACCTCCCATAGTTTTGTTGCAAAAGATCTTGAACCTAACACCTTGCTTTCCTATTTGTTGTACCAATTTTAGAACGCAAAAATTACCTAAAAAACAAAATTAAACATCAAAAATCTTGAAACTTGAAAGTGACCAGTTTCTTCACAACACAATAAAGAAACTTGAAAGAAAGTGAATGTATCTTGAGTCAGAGCCCTCATTCTGCATCCAAGTATGAGTAACAAGCTATAATATACGCAGAAAATGACAGAATAGGGTGAATGCATAAAACAAGATATCAATGTTTTAAGGTATATGCTACTTCGTACTAGCAAGCATTTGTAACACCACTCATAACTTCATGGCACAAAATTAGACATTCCAAACAATCTTCTAGTAAAAGTGAGACATGAAATAGTTTACTTCCTTGTGAAACGATGCTTGGTATGTCCTCTATAACTTGATTGTTTACGGTCATAAGTATATCATGGTAAAGAAGATGAGTTAGTGTCAATTAAGCGAAGTATTTACCTTCGATAGAGCCGTAATTTGTGCTTCAATACAAGAGAGAGTTGTCAATGCAAAGAAGACACCACCACCATCGAGAGAGGTAGTATTACTAGTATTGTTGTCTTAATAATAATCAACACCCAGATTGAGACACCAATCCAAAACATCAATTGATCTTCATATTCTTCTCTATCATCTCAAGTCTTACTTAATCATACCTCCTAACTCATACAAAATGTGTAATCACCAATATACATACAAAATGCATGTGTAATTGGGAGTTACACATGCCATATGCATGTGTAACTTGGAGTTACATATGCATATGGAATGTGTAATTGTGAGTTACACATGCACCCATAATGCACAAACTACTCAAAAAGTGGAAACAAATAACACTTTTCCGATCAATTGAAGGAGATTAATCAGTTTGGCTTACATACGTAAATATATGTAAAACATAATCGTTCAGTAACGTGCCATATAAACATAAGGATCCCTAGATCCCGCCGCACTGAATCTCTTGACTATTTTTCCCTTCAAAAACCTACAAACAAAATTATCATATCATCCAACAAGTCAAAACACAATCACATGACACGTATCATTCCATGAGTGTGCTGTATTATAGTGAATCAAAGAAATTGGTAGTAAATATTCAATGGTGTGATTGTACGCACATTCTTAGAGATTTGTTGGTGGTAGGGTTGTCACCAAGTACTTGACGAATCTCGGTCTCAAGCGAGCAGATTGTCGTAGAGAACCTTTGAGTATGGCTTCACCTCGAGCGCATAATGTAAGTGATGGGATAACTAATAATTCAGACTAGGTCGAGGACTTGGAATAGAAGCGATAATAACATTATCATTGTCGGAAAATGAAGTTATAATAATTGATAAGACCGAATTCGTAATGGTAGATTTCTAAATTATTGATTTACGACCAAAGAATTAATACTGAATAGAGATCATAACTTCACAAAGAAAAATTAATTTCAATGAATTTTTATAGATGAAGAAGTCGAAATTAGCATGTGTAAATCAAAGAATAAAGTTTTATCTCCTATTTGTTGTCTTAATAATAAAGTTGTGTCATAATTCAAAGAATAAAGTGATACAGAAAGATGGATAAAAGATAATGAGATTAGAAGAAAAGACCAAAGAAACAACACAAATACAAAGATCAATGCCAACTTGTGCTTTCCGCAAAGATTTTTACATATTCAAAAAGTTCAATTGCTTTTTACCATCTGTTTATCTACATAACCCTCTCTAACTTACCATCAAATCAAAATTACTAACGACTAGAAACACACCAAAATTTCAAATTTAATTAAAAAAAAATGTGAATGTAAGCCTGGTCTAAGAATCAAGAAGAGACAATTATGATATAAGCTCAAGAGTCCAGTGATCGAACAATCTTTCTCCCAGCCATCATTATTTCCATGCCAATCAGATTCAACAGTTATACACGTCATTATGTAGGCAAGCATGCAGTTACATTGCCATGCATTTTGTTTAATTCCAAGCACAAAAATGTTCATCAAGTACATAGATACTCAACAGTTAAAACACCACATATTCAACAATGATTTCAGTATATTTCAAAGTGAAACTCAACGAAAGATTACCGGAACAGTATGTATGCATAGATCTCGTCCTCCTAGCAACTTGAAAGACTGATCAAGGCATGTGTAATCAACAGTTACACATCCAAAATGCAAGTGTAACCAAAAATTACACATTATAATGCATCTCAGAAACTAGAAGATACACATGCTTTTTTACATTGTAACTAGTAAATGCAATATCATTTGTCCAATCATATTAAATTTTACTCAGGCGAGAACTAGAAAAGAGTAACTCAAGATAGATTACGCAAATCCAATAAAAAAAGATTCTAAGCTATACCCGAAAGAAGATGATGTACGTAAATCATTCTACCACCAATCCAAGGCAGTTTTTGAGAGCCCAATCATCGCTTTTGAGTTCCACATGAGTCTTAGAAAGTTCTACTCCTTTGCTCCATGAAACCTCCTCCATGTCCGGAATTTGTTGAGCGCATTCTCGCACTTTCCATTACAAAATTTTCAGCATATACATCCATTATCTTTCCTCCATACCACAAGTACCACAACCATTAGCTAGACATAACAATAATTTTAGCTTCACCTCAACCAAGTTGCATTAACAGAGATAGAAATTTCATATTAGGTTACATATGCATATCCCATCAAATTAGCATGTGTAACTATAAGTTACACATCTAATTTGAATGTGTAACTAGTAGATACACATTCATTTAGCTTGTGTACCTAGGAGTTACACATTTAATTAGCATGTGTAACTACTACTTACACCGCCAATGCTCCAGCTTGATGACATTGAATACTTTGTTAGCCAAAGACCTTGGGGTCCGCCTTCTTAGTTATTACATGACAAGCAAATGATATCAGTACCATAGAAGCTAGAACACTTCTCATACAAATGGACAAAATAGGACATCCAAAAATCAAAACCAAAGGATACAGAGCAGTCAAATCTATCTCATAACCCGAACAAACTAGAGAAAGTATACAAAACTTAATAGTACCTTGCAAGCTTCCTCGCGAGGCACAAGAAAGGTTTCTCAAAGTTGTAATTATTCTTGATGATGCGGGGAGACCAGCTTTCTTTTGAAACTTTTAGATTCTCAGAGTGAAGTTCAAGAACAATATATTCATAAGAACAAATAAGCTAGGGATGACAAATCATAATATTGAATTCTATAAGAAAATTGCACATGTATCTAATTCTGAACAAAAGAATAGTAAACTCATACTATAAAGTTGATACAATCAGATATAATACTAAAGAGTTAAAAACAATTGAATTGATCCTCAATAACTCGTTCAATTGTTTTTCTTCATCGGTTCTTGAAATCATAGGTTACAAACCTTGTTTCTTAACTGCAATTACAGGAACAACTAATTGCAATCATTTCATTGAAGCTATAATAATAATTTCAGAAGTTCCAGGTTAGGCCAAAAATTGAGAGTAACTCAAACTTGAAAAGGTTAGATGGATAATAGAGATTTAGATGTTCTCATTACAAATCAAGTTGATTTTTAATCGGTTAGGGATTGAAAGATCGATCAAATCTCAATCTCGAACCCTAATTTATTTATTTTTGCGTAATTTCTTCTAAATTTTCTTTTGTCTCAGAACAAATATTAAAGAGAGACAATCACAAATATAGACTCCAATAGTAAATTGAATCAAGAAATTGATTAGAAATTAGATTTTATAGTCGTAAATCGATTTTTCAACAAAATTATCACTCTAATCAAAGAGAAAACAGAGGTTAGAGAAAAACTTATCTCATTTCTTAGATTTGATGATGAAATTGTAGTGGTTCAATCGTAATCTTCTCGATTCTCCTCTTAGATTGAGATTTCTTCTTACGGGAACCAAGATCGGAGGTGTTCGAACTACGTTTAGGTTTTGCTGGAATCTTAAGATCTTCGACTATCATTGATTTTTATGAAATCTCCAATGAATCAAATCGATTCGAAAGGTGAAAAATGAATCTCGAAAACCCTAAAAAGAATTCTCTCGCAACCGAGAGAGAGACAAGAGAGAGAAAGAAAATGAAGAAATGAATGTGTTTTCTCGATTTTCTTCTTGTATATATAGAAAAGGGTATAATTGCCATTAAAACAAAACATCTTTATTATAAAGCCCGAAAATAAAAGTTTTGGGCCTAGAAATATCAAAAAATGAAAGTATGGAGTTGATAGTGGAGGATCCATTTTGTGGGGCTTCTATATATTGAACCCATATAGTAGGGGGTTCTAGTATTTTTCACAAGAAGGATACCAGTATTACATCAGTGGTAATCCTGATGATTGCAATAACGGTTTGAAGGTTGGTGTTTGGGCTTCAAATTCATCATATGTTAGGTTTTGGCGGTTAGGCCCAGCCTATGGCCCCGATGGCTATATCAACATACCTGATTTTGATTGAACTAGTAAATCTGCTACCGGAGGAGCAAGCACGACTCGAGCTACATCATCTAGTTCCACTTAGTTTGTTTTATTTTATTTTTTAGTTTTGTGATTGCTTAATTTACTTAGTTTACGTTAATTTTTGTGATTGCTTAATTTATGTTTCATTGAGATTTTTAAGGATAATTTGATTGAATTTATAATGAAATATATTCACCAATTTTATAAGTTTTAATAATTCATGATTCATCTATGATGGTGTATTTGTTTGTTCTGTAGCCAAAATATACACACATCTATTATCCTTTTTGTTGATCGGTTACACACATATTATCTGTGTGTCACAATGTAAAGCTCTGCCCACTGGGATGTGATCAATGTGTTCTAAGGTTTGGTACTTGACTTGTCTTTTGTTAGTTATATTAGCTCAGTTTTATTTTGTTTTAAACTGCTTGATAACTTCAAAGCTACAAAGTCTCACCGTTGAACATTATCTTCGATGTGACAAGCAACGCAAGATAATGATAGTTTTTTCGTTGTCCGTTGAACATTATCATACCAGCAGTAATTTACAAAAATCCATAGAATATTGCTCGGAGGGAGGAATTTCTGCATTGATTGAAATTATTGCAGGACATTGAAAATGATTTTTAACCCGCCTAAAAGGAGACAGCCTTGTTAACAGCTGCTCACTTGGCACCAAGCTGGTTGGATAGGCTATGAAGAAATAATTTGTTGACTTTGACTATTGATTAGAATGCTCCACAGACGGCGACAAAAACGGACAGAAAAAAAAAGAAAATTACTCTCACGTGGCGGGACCCAAAACCATCCCATTTGCATCTAATGAGAGAGATGGAGATAAGGATCAAATTATTCATTTGGAAATTAGCTCAAAAAGCTCTCCCAACTAATGCAAGATTAGGAGAACACAACAAAGAATTCATTACGTATTGCCTAATGTGTAACGCCCAAATACAAGAAACAGAGCAACACCTAATAAGAACTTGCCATTTCGCTAGAGCTGTTTGGTTTGGCCTATCTTTAGAAGTGGTAAACTCAAGAATTATTACTGATTCAATCGAAACCTGGATTAAAGAGTGGATTACTGGACCGTATTTTGGGAACCTCACGTAAAAATATTGCAACAATTGCCTGGTTCATATGGAAGTATAGGTGCTCGTAGTCTTTGAAAAATCAAACCAAACCCAAATTACCTCATAGAGCAAATAAGAAAATTCATACAACAATATCCTCAAGAAAATATGAAGAAAAGCAAAAGGGTCCAAAGAAGGCACGACATACAAAGAAAAATGGTCAAGCTTAACATCGGATTGGATTTCATGAGTAGATGCGGCTTTTAAAAAGGAAAATGCCACAATGGGATATGCTTTCATCCTATACTCAATGGGACGACGAAACTTTTATGCACATTGCAGCAGGATCGTACATGGCTTTTTCAAATTGTTCCATGCGTAATCGAAAGCTTTATTAAAAGCTTCCTCCGGGCCGAGTAATAACATTTTATCTAGCGTTACTCGGTTACGATTGTAAAATGCTAGTCAAACCATCAATAAGGTAAGTCGATTCCCGAATGGAATGCGTAAAACACAATAAAGGACACTCAAACCATTCTCGCAAAAACTCCTCAAGCTCGTGTACAAGATATTAACAAGATATAACTCAAGCAAGGACAACATAGCTAAGGAAGCTCGAGCAAAGAACATTCGGAATCTCTCTAACAAAATTCAAATAAGGACTTCGCAATCTAGTGTGAAGACCAATATTTTTGATAAAAAAGATATTATAAATCTTATGTACTTTGTTGTTTGATTAATATATTACTTTTTGCATCAAAAAAAGAGAGATGGAGATCATGCTCTGAAAATCCTTCAAAGATGTTAATCGATCAGATTTCAATCGATTGGACAGGTAGTAAGGAGTAAGTGATGCAATAAAATAAATGATCAATATGATTGTGCAAAATGAATGAAAATTAGTAAATTTTATGGTATCAAGCTACGTTGTAAAAGGCGTGCGCCTTTGGCGCTTAAGCCCCAAAAGCCACTAGGCGTTGGACCAGCGCATAGCAAAAAAAAGCGCCAAGGCGAGGCGATACGACCAATTTTTTTTCATTTAATTATTTTTGGGCGCCTTTGGTGCCTAGTGAGCGCTTAGTCCTAGACCAGGCCAGGCGATGGCCCTAGTGAGCGCTTAGTCCTAGACCAGGCCAGGCTGGCGCCTCGCCTCGCCTAGCGCCTTTTACAACAAAGGTATAAGTAGTTGTAATTGTATAAAGCCATTCAATGGACTGTAGGTAATATGTTTGTGATCATTCATCAGTTGAAAGTATCATTACATTGATGAAGGAACAACGGTGTTTTCTTTATCTTAGCATCAGCAAGACAGATAGTAATTGGGAAAGAATTCGGATATACCTATAATGAAACAAATAGAAAGAAATAGTAGACAAGATAAATTGTTTTGATTTCACCAAAATTACAATGAAAAATAAACTGAAACTTGATGGCAAAACCAAGTTCATCACATAAAGCACCCAGACCAACAACAGGATCCATCACAACTGCCTACCCGTTTGGGTTTTCTGATGGTTCTGAAATTCGATATTTTTAACCATCATTTCAAAGTAAACAAACATTATTCAATATTGCTTTGCAAGACAAAGTGCATACGCACATGAAACGTAAAGGATATCACATATAAATTGCTGATAGTCATCCGAATAATACCTATCGACCCGTGAGTGTATCCGTAATACTAGTTAACGACGGACAACGCGGCCCTGATGGTACTGCTGTAGTAAGATACACCGGTGGTAACTCTAGAGGAAGCATAGGCAGATGAGACTCAAATTTAAGAACATTAATTACTTCACTGATCGAAGGCCTTGATTTATAATCAGGATGAGCACACCATAATCCAACAATAAGTAAGTGTACCATTTCTGACTCATCGAACTCCGTTTTTAACCTTTTGTCAACTGCATCAATGAGCTTCCCACTCCCATAAAGACCCCAAACCCACTCAACTAGATCCATCTTGCCAATTTCCGCTGGTTTCCTCCCGCTTGCAATTTCAAGTGCTACAATTCCGAAACTGTAAATGTCGGATTCTTTACTAAATTTACCTGTAATTAAACATTCGGGTGCTAAGTAACCCCTTGTTCCTGCTATTGCAGTTGTTTGTGATCCTTTCCCGTGATCCACAAGCCTGGCTAAACCGAAATCGCCAAGTTTCGCAATAAAATCTGAATCCAACATTATGTTACTTGATTTAATATCTCTGTGAACCACACATTGTTCCCATTCTTCATGTAAGTACAATAATGCAGAAGCCAACCCAAGAGCTATTTTGTACCTAATTTCCCAGCCAAGAACATATTCCCCATGAAATAGTTGCTTGTCCATGCTTTTGTTGCACCTAACTTCCTAGGAGAGAACACTTTCCCCTTGAAACAGATGCTTATCTAGACTTTTATTCGGCATGAATTCGTAAACGAGAAGCAATTCATTTCTTTCGTGGCACCAGCCTATAAGTTGGACCAAATTTCTGTGTCTTAACCGACTAATGATCCTTACTTCCGATTGATATTCTTTTTTTCCTTGTTGTGATCCTTTTGAAATCCTCTTAACGGCAACATTCTTATCACTTAAAGATCCCTTGTAAACTCCTCCAAATCCTCCTTGTCCTAGTTTTCCTCCCTCATCGAAGTTACTGGTTGCGTCAACTAGTTCGTTATATGAAAACCTCTTTGGTCCGGTTCCCATCTCAAATTCCTCTTCCATCCACATGTCTGAATTTTCTGTATCTGCATTAAGGTCCTTTGAGGTGCACCTTTTTTTCAACCAGATGCAAAAAGCAATACCAATCCCCAAACCGAGAAGGATAGCTGGATATGGATTTATAATCAGTAACACTCTTTTGTAGGATATTGTCAATGACATGGTAGGCCTATTTTATAAGAAGAATTTATGGACAGAGTAGGCCAATATAGTAGTATATGTATAACTTATAATCCATAACTATATATGCAGACCATTGAAATAACATATTGATATTGACAAGGTTGTTCATAATATCAAGCGGGCATCCCCTTATTGTCTGGCGGTTCAGGACATCTCTCTTTCTAGGAGGCAGTGGGGATTCGACTTCCCTGGGTTAGGGTAATACTAAATGAGGTTGTCATGAATTTATCAATTAACCTAAAATGAATTCCTCCTGTGTCAATACTCAAGTGATTAATGGGGACAGTGTGATATCAGTACTCACTTATACTGATGCGATATTATGGTATTAGTGATACTGACCGCCCTAATTTGACTACTAAGTCGATAATAGTCATTGCAACTTAGATGTCTAATGCCCTTCAAATTTTGTTTCGTTTATGAAAACTTGATTTGATAGCAGTAAAAAATTTATGTTAGTTGATAAATTTATTATCAAATAATTAGTTGATAATTATTATCAAATGATAGCTTTTCAAATATAAGCCTTTTGCCGTGTTTTTATCCTATGAAATAATAATATTAAAATTTTCAAAGCACCCTCATCTCTTACTTTGCTTCATTGTTCAGTGTATATCAATTAAGTACCCAATTTATAAAGCCCTTCAGGCTGGGTTTGGTAATGATTTCTTTTTTTTGAAAAATACTTTCAAAACCTATATATGTCAATAATTTTTAAAATCAATTTATTAATATATTATTTATATAAAATATATAATAATTGTTAATCTGTATTTCATACGGGTCTACATAGGTGATCAAAAGTATATGATTTTATAATTTTAGCTAATTATTAATTTGGCACGTTGTGCCAGACTATGGACCTCCTAAAAATATTATTCAAGAAAGTTTATTAAATAATTGGGTATTAATTAATGGAGTTTCAACTGTATTTTTTGGGAAAAAAACTAATCTCAAACAAGACTTCAAATTTCAAATTTTATTTCATGAAAACCATACAATGTGTTCAACATATAAATGGGAAAGACTTTCGTTGTATGGTTTTCTTGTGTAGACTGCCCAGCATGAGTACTCCTAATTTTTGGCCTTCCTTTTAAACTTTATAAAATTTCACTTTTATTTTTAGGATTTCAGTTTTTCCATAATTTAGGTATAGGCTTTTCAGATCACAAACTAAAGATCTTTGGGCACTAATTTTTTTTTTTTTTTGTTTTTTTTACTCAATATTTCCTCATTGTGTTCAAGTCTTTTGACCCGTTTTTCCTTTGTTAGATTTTTTTTTGAAACATAAATATACTCCCTCCGTTTCTGGAAAAGAGATACTTTCACTTTTTCAATTTGGCCTATTTTTAGGCTAAAATGAAAAAGTAAAGTATCTCTTTTCCAAAAACAAGAGGGATTATTATATTAAAAAAAAATGTGTAAATTTATTTTGCTAGATTTATTACCTGCACCGATTAGCATATAAATAACAACCATGGTAACTCTTCCACTATTGAGACCTGCAAACAAATAAAGAAAATGGCTGGTTGAGAATGAGGAGGATAAAGAAATATTTAATACAAGACTTCAAACATTAAAACTGCCATCAGAAGAAAGAAAAAATAAACAAAGTACCACACGTACAATACACAACTGACAGTTTTACTTTTCATATTATTTTTGCTCTCTCGAAACCCTAGTAGGCAATTTGGGGTACGTGGAGAGTTCAATAAGGAAAACGTCCGGGTATTATTCGTCTTAACAACTCGGTCAATGATTCACAATTCCGAGATAACTCATGACGGCATATGTACGTGTATATTTTGTTTTAGAAATATAAAATATTAAATACGACACACAAAAATCAGCATAATTGACCTGTAAAAATAATTTTTAACACCCTTCTTGTAATTTTAAAATAATTTTTAGCATATGCAAGAGTAGGCAATTTTCTACTTCATTGAATCGGACTTGTATCTATTTCATAGAATATGACTTGTTATTCAGAATGGAATTGGTGCCCAACTTGTTACTACGATTCCAACCAACTTCTTGTAACTTTTACCTTTGATATTTTAATAATATTAAAAAAAAAAGATCTCCTTTAGCTCGATGATTTAGTGATTCCAATGGACTATAGAAAGATTTGGACGGATTCACGAATTATACATGTATAATTCGCAAATTTACTTACCAGGCTCGAAATTAAGGGTGATAGTCCCGAGATTGCTAATAAGAGGTACCGATTTAGTCGGGGTGTACAAAATTTCATAGTATAAGACAAAACAACTTATACCTTTAGAATGATACACCCCAAGCAAACCGATAGCATCTATGGATAATCGGGTGACCGATGGGAGACCCATCTATGGAGTAACTAAAATGCATGTCTTGTATTTGCCGGGTTTATTTTTTAAAAAAAAAAAAAAAGCTAAAAAAGCATGCTTCTTCTACAGCATATTCAAATTTAAGGATAAATTTTAAAAATTGGAGTCAAAATTTTCCAACTATATTATAAACTAACTACTAGTGCAATTTTTATGAGTGACCGAGTTCCATGAAATTTTTAGTCGGGCTCGAGTCCGAATTTGTCCGCAATCCTTAAATCAACAATAACGGAAGGCATTTTTTATGGGTTTTTCCTTATTGGTTCTTTCATTCTTTCTGATTAAATCAACAATAATGAAAGGTATCAGGTATGTGATTCTTGTTTATTCGGTAATAAAAATTCTATTATTTGGTTCATAATTTTTGAACTTTTTTTCTTTTTTCTTTTTTTGAAGCATTCTTTTTTGAACAATTGAACACCACTCAAAGTGGACACGCGGAGGATAAATAAGTATGGAAGGAATCGGATTTTAGTGGTTAAATTAATCAATATCTTGTATTATTCGAATTAGGAATTCCATCTGGGTTCAAAATTCATCTGCAGCCTAAGGTGGTCAAGAGAGAAAACCATGGAATAAAATTGTTCAAGTTGACCAAGAGAAAATACTATACCGCATCCAACGAATTGTTGTCCGTCCTTGCAAAAACACACTGGCAGATCATGCTCACGGACTCCACATGATCCACCGCTTCCTTCACACCTGAGACACCGTTCTTTACTCCATTCTAAAGTGAAACCTTTTTTCAATAACGCCAAATAGCCGTTAACTCGACCTCCAGTGGTTAAGTTAGACTCCACTTCTACGGGTACATTAACAGAAAACTGGCACGCTAACTTATCATAAATCGAGTCTCCGGAAGGAACAAACCCAGCGAAAGAAAAATGGTCACGATCAGATAAAGTTACACAAGAAGTATTCACAGGATAAATAAGATTGCCATGTAGTTCATGATTGAAATTGGTGCAATTATAAAAGAAAGAAATAGGCTGAACTTTGGAACCAGTTTTGAAGGGACTTTGATCATTATTGAATGTAGAATTTCTAAAAGGAACAGGACAGGCACCATATGCAACTGAATTCTCTACTCGAACTGAACTACCAACGTAATCGATATCTCGGATTATGTAATCATATCCCGATGCATATAAAATGGGTTCGTTGCTCTTACATGTAACTTCAAATCCTGAATAACCACAGTAGTTTTTCTCAATCCAAAATGGGTAGCTAATTTCCAACCCATTTCCGCAGTTTTTAGGCTTGCAATCTTCGAACCGTTGGTCGAGTGATAAAGCTAACTCTATTGAGAATAGGGCGATAATAATATTGATAAGCAAGATCAGATGAACACTGATGTTTGTTTTCATGTTAACAAAAGGAATATTACTAATTTGAACGAAGAAGATGGAAAGTGTGGAATAGCAGGGATGTGATTAACATGTTCTAGTAAGGAATGATATTTGACATGTCTTTTGTTAGTTGTATTGGTCGAGTTATATTTTTTTGATATAAACTTGATAAATTCAAAGCTATAAAGTCTTACCGTTGAGCATCATCATAGATGTGACAAGCAACATTAAGACTTCTTCTAGTAACAAAATGAAACACTTGCTCACAAAGTCAGGGTGTTGCTTTGTCACCGAAGTATCAAAACTCAATTGTGAAGGAGTAAGGACTATAGGAGAAGAAAGAATCTAAAACAGAGAAGCTGCCTGCAGTTAATCAGCTTGTTATCGAGTACCGTATTCTCCAGTCGCAATGACTTGTTGTCATAGTCGATTTCTAGAATTATGTAATCATGTCCTGATGAATGCAAAATGGGATCAATGTTCTTACAACTAGCTCCAAATCCTGGCTTCCCATAATAGTCTTCTTGAATCCAAAATGGGCATCTAATTAATTTTTGTTGCACCATTATTACAGGTTTTAGGCTTGCAAGCTTCAAACCGAAAATCAGATGATATGTTGGAAGTTAAACTTCTTAATCAACTTCTTAAAATAGGCGAGTAAAGTCTACAAGTTGAGTGAAGCAATCCCAGTGGGGATTTGGCTAGAGTTGTGTGAAGCAATCCCAGTGGGGATTTGGCTAAAGAAGTGAAGAAATTCCAGGGTGGAATTTGAAGAGTTGAGTGGAAATCCTGCAAGTGAAGTGGGTAAACAAGTGTTGAGTTTGAGCTACAATGCTCAATGAAGAAAGTTTAAGGTGAGCTACAATGCTCGGTGATGAGTTGAAAGAATTTGTTTTTTGTGTTTAATTAGCAAGTTGTATAGAGCACAATGAGGTGTTTCTAGCTTGTTAAGGTTTGTGTTCCGCTGCGATGAAGAAGAATGTGAAGAGTGTTTGAAGATTGCTGTTAAGCAAAATTAGAAGATTGCTTCGTTTTAGTTGGTTTGCCATTTGTGCTTCGTTTTTAGTTAGTTTGCTATTTGTGCTTTGTTTTTTATTTGAGTTTGAGTTTGATTGACGGAATTCCGGTGTGATCATGAAGTTGGGACAAGCTATAATCGAGTATCAAGGAGTAAGGGTTTGTTTGGTGGTTTCTTTGAAGAAGAATGAGAAAAGACAAGAACGTGTTAATGTTTATCAATGGAAGAAGAGGAATGGAAAATGAGAAAAGACAAGGACGTGCAAATGTCGATCAATGGAAGAAGATGAGGAGTAGAAGAGGGATACGGAATTCTCGTTAAGTGATATCTTGGTTTAAGGGAGGATGTTGGAAGTTAAACCAAGATATGGATTTGGTTCGTGGATCAACAAGTGTTGTTGATCCCGATCCTCCGAATGGATCAATCTGCTTTGCCGATTGACGCAATCAAGTTGGATCAACGGAGTTCAATTGACACAACAGTGTCATATTTGGAAGACGAGCTTACTTGAGAAGCAAGGTGCTTTGAGTTCTAGAAAGTTCTAGAAGAGTTCTATTTTAGAGTTTGGTTTATGTTAGGAATGTGTGCTTTATTTAGAGTTTGATTTTATTAGGAAAGTACTTTGAGTGATTGTCAAGTTTGCGAGACTATAAGTAGGCTGTTAAGCCATGAGAGAATGTACACCAAACTGATTATCAATATAATCGTTTTATTGCTTCCGCTTGTGCTCTCCTCTCTCTTGCTCGATCCTACATGATAGAACTAGTTCAGCTAAGGTAAATAAAATAAAATATAATAATGTGAAGTACTACCGAATGTACATCTACCCATTTGGAAGAAATGAATACTGATATCGTTCAAGAATAAGAGATATCAAAAGAGAAGGTTTTGAAAAAAAGGAGGATTGTTAGCTGCAGAGCAGTCTAGGACCCTAGGTAGGAGTCAGGCTCACGAAGTCTATTCTTGACTGGGTAGTTGATTTGACCAAGTACATAATAATATTCATATGGCCAAATGGTTAGTTCACTTGAGTCACTTGACTAGTATAATAATGTTGATGTATGAATACACACAAAAGAATAGCGTTCAACATCATCATAGGCTATAATCATCTTATCATCAAGTTGTTAATAGCACTACTAGTGATGAATCAAAAAAATGTTGTGGTTCTGAGAACGCCCAGAGATCCACTAGCTCAAGGATTATGTACGTAGAGACTAAAAACGGATGGGCCCCGGGGGCGAGAGAGACAACCAGACCATGACCAAGTAAATGCGTCTTTTTGTTTTTGTTTCATCATGTATTGTGTCCGAGGGGTAGAAGAAGAAAATCCATATAGACTGATTCAATTTACGGAAAATGGGTCATTTATCCAAATATTTTTAAAACATGTTTCAAAGGACAAATATTTTTAAAATATATTTCAAATGGACGACCAAAAATTAGTATGGGTGAAATGGACACTAAAAAATAGCAAGGATGAAACTGGATTCATCCTAGCTTAAACTTAAAAATAAAAAGTAAGGATGAAACTGGATCCATCGTGATTTAAATTATAAATAAGAAAAAATATTTGAAAATTGGCGGGATGAAACCATGTTTACATCCCTCGCTTATTTTTACATTTTGTCTACATTTAAACAGTATGAAAATCTAAATGTCATTTTCACCCAGGAATTATTGATTTTGGTCTTTTTGACCAATTTTGTGTTCAATTTATAGGAAATTTCAGTTTTGGTCGGTGGTCTCAAATCAGTCGTTCACCGACCAATAGAAAGTTTACTTATTCAAAAAGAGTAATTTTTTTACCGACCGTTGCAACAGACTTCTCCAAAACAGTTTTCAAGGTGGAGCCAACGTGGAACTGCCATTTCAGCCTAAATGAAAGGAGACGTGTTTGATGTTCTGAATCAAATTTGAAAACTTGTGACCGTTGATATTAATCTCCTATTTAGTGGAATCCGGTACGTTAAGCTTGAGATACACAATTAATCCTCGGATGAGGTCGCTTAACTCATCTGGACAAAACTTGAGATTTTTCCTTTAATAATAAAAAAAAAAAGAACACTCCAATCAGTGTCGTAAACCAGTAATCTCCCAGATTCTCCATCGTTTCGTCTCTACGAGGAAGCTATAGTTGCTCGTTTTTCTCTCTTTTTATGCTGCTAGGCAATTAAGAACTTCTGTGTTCAATTTGAAACAAACGAATAAAAAGGTAAATGATCAACGAGCTTGTTTATGAGAGTTACAAACTGGAGCCGGGAAATTAGTCCATTCCATACATCAGAAATCCGAATTATGGTTGTGGAATTTGTTAAGCTTTTAAAAGTCTGCACCCTAGGCGAGGCGAGGCGCCAAGACTATCGCCTGGCCTGGCCTAGGGCTTAAGCGCTCCCTAGGCGCCAAAGGCGTCCAGAAAAAATTAAAAAAAAAAAAAAAATTGGTCATATCCCCTCGCCTTGGCGCCTTTTTTTTCTAGGCGCTGTCCAACGCCTAGTGGGCCTTTGGGACTTAAGCGCCAAAGGCGCACGCCTTTTACAACATAGTCTGCACTCCCATTTCATAAACACAATTATAAAAATTAGAAGAAATAAAAATGGGAGGTTCAATTAGAATTTTACTTCACTATCTGGTGGAATAATTAAAATTATTACACTGAAACGAACATATCTAGTCCAGACCTTGAGTGTATCGGTGAGACTAGTTAATATACACCGGTGTCGGTAACTCAAGTGGAAGGAGATTCAAATTTAAGAACACTAATCACTTGAGTGATTGAAGGCCTAGACTTATAATCAGGATGTGCACACCATAATCTAACAATCAGTAACTGTTCCATTTCTAACTCATTGTCATTGAACTCCATGTTTAGCCTTTCATCAGCTGCTTCAACTATCTTCTCATTTCCGTAAAGACCCCAAACCCACTCTAGTAAGTCCAACTTTCCTATTTCCACTGGGTTCCGACCGGTTGCATGTTGGAAAACGATTAATAAAATATGATTTTTTAAAGTTTTAATAAAAATTATAATTTATTGTTTTTTTTTTTTTGTGAATGAAAAACTTATTAGTCCCACACCGTGGAGTTTCCACTTTTAGTTATATTAAGAAACTATATAAGCTTTTTAGTCCCACATCGGGGAGTTCATCTTTTTAAGTTGTATTATTCCATTATATAAAGAAATTCACTACTTTTGTAAAATCTAAGGGAAAGGGATTTCTCTATATTTTAGATACCTCTGGGAAGATATTTTATATTGTTTTCTTATGCGTTCGCGATTTTTCTTAAGGGTTTTTTTCGGAGTTGCCAAGCTCAAGTTGAGCATCTACTACATATGCTAGTAGTAGGTGTATTAGGGTGTTTTATCCTGGAGATATCCGTCCTGTGAGGGCTATATCATCACTCTTGAGTGTAGCCGGGCGCTAATGTCTTAAGGTCAACATGTTGAACACGTGACTCACTCTGTTTTTCTAAAGTTTTGCCTTGTTGCTGTTGCAGAGATCTAGGGATCTCGTCCGTTTCATCAAATCGATCACTTTCATTATAAAGGAGCTAAGTATCAATAACTTTTGCATATTTAATTTTTTCCTTGTTTTTGATTATTGCACCAAACATTACAATCTCAGGTGATACGATTCCAAAACTATATATACTTTTCAAAAATTCCAAAATTATAAAGAAGATCACAGACAATTGGATCAAAAATTACATACTTTTCAAAATGCAGTGAAGTTTTTCTAGCATTTTTAGCAATGATATTTGCCACCTGATTATCATTGCGAGGAACATAAATGAAATCACATAATAAAAATTTGGAGATTAGATATTGTATCTCCTTTATTAAGTTCCTATTCTCCCACTGAAAGAGCAAGCTACTACTAATAACAGATTCAATTACTAGTTTGGCATCTGCTTCAATTTGAATGCTTGAAAAATTCTTTTCCAGTGCCCAGAATAAAGCTTCTCGTATTGCCATACATTCCACTGCCTCAGGGTTTAGTGCTCCAGCTCCATAGGTCCCTTTGACTCCAAGGCAAGTACCTGAATGATCACGAATCACAACACCAATGCCATACTGATTAGTATTATGATCAAAAGAGCCATCTACATTAAATTTGAAAACTCCTCAGGAGGAAGTTTCCATTTAGAGTTAGAGTTATTAATGCACAGACTGGACAAATTAGTTGAATTATATGTACGCATATGAGACGCTAAATGGTACTGGATTTTATGTACAGAGGAGAAAGGGTTGAGAGTTACTCCATGAAAAACCACATCACACCTATCCTTCCATATAATCCGGATACCAATCATAAGAAACAGAAGCATCCTTTCTTCAAGAGTTGAATTATCTGGATCAAACTAGCTTAAAACCCGTTCAGAGACAGTTGTAAAACCATCCGAGACTACATCAATATTGATGTTTACACTTCTCCAGACTGTTCTTGCATGTTTGCAGTGGAAAATAATATGCTTCATGTTCTCTATGGCATGACCACAAATGGCACATTCAATGTCTAAGGAAGAATTGTACTGAGCCCTCTTGCTCTTTGTAATATTGAGCTCTCTGATGCATTTCCAAGAAAAAGCTTTATCCTCTGAGCTGCTGCACAATTCCACAGAGTTTTCCAAACCTTTGGATTTATATTGACACCATTAATCTGAGCTTCACTACTGTTATATGTTAAAAATGTGTAAGTACTTTTAACTGAGAATTTTTCAATCTTTAGAGGGAGGCCAAAGCATGATATCTTCCTTACTGGCATCAATAAAAAGCAATCCACATTCTTCCTTACCAACTAGCTTTTGAGCATATGAGGTTTTCCTTCTTTCTTTCTTTTTTTCGTTTTTGGGTGACTGCAGTGTGGCCGGGGGTTTATGTTTTCTGGTAATGTTCGAGTCTTCATTAGCTCAAAAGCAATCCTACGGTGGAAAATAGTCTTTTGTTCTAACTATTCCATATAATCACCAGGATGCAATAAGAATAGACAAGCTGCGTTATTTGTTTATTGGTGCAGTAACCGAAGGCTTCTTCAGCTTCGAAGTCGGACATACTCCTAAATGTTACAATCTGATGTTCCACTGGTTAATAGCACAGTTTGCTTTTCCTTGTGAATATCATAAAAATCTTCTTTCTATGGTTGACAACTGTTAACTGTAGATTGGCGCAAAAGACAATGGGTGCCATCCTCTGGTAACCTCTAGTGGTTGCAATAATGGCAAGGGCATAGTAACCATGCTAGAAACAGAACAATGTTTAGTAATAGTTAAATTCAATGGCACTTCTCCAACCGTGAGTAGGGAATCAAATAGTCTGCGATCTCACTGCTACCAATCCCTAATACTAAACCTCTTCTCGATGGTCACCATCTTAATGCTACTCGGCCATTAAAAATCAGTACAAAACATTAAAAAAAGGACTAATTAATACTAATGGGCGATGTTTGTGCATTGCTTAATTAATGTGAAAAACAAATAAAGACTAAGGTTAGTACAAAAAAATCAAAACCTGATTGCATTTTCTGTTCACTGTTCGCAATCTTGTTTTTCTTCATCCCGTCTTCCTTTGTCTTCACTGCTGCACAGGATAAAGGCTTTCGGCAAACGCTCCACAATCATAACCATAAATAATATCATTTATGAGGATGCCCTTGCCGGTACTAACAGTACTGATATCAACAAGATTCAATGTTTTCGTTTTCCTATCATAACAATAAAGAGAGAAGATACCTCCTCGTTGTTTACACTCTTTAGGCATCATAATGATCAGGTTTGTACCTGTAATGGCTTGAAACCAAAGTTCTGAGAACGGAATTCTCTGATAACAAGGAATGCACTTTCTTTCCCATTCCAGAGGGATTGAAATCGTTTCTTCAGTCCAGTTAGAAGCAGTGAAACTCTCTTCTTCATGGTCATCATGAAATATCAACATCTTAATCACATCTCCGTTATCTCCATCAACTAAAAGTGTTCTATCCAGCAAACCGACGCATCGATCAATTACCAGTAAATCATTATAATTACGGCTGATTACAAAGGAACTCCGGCGACAATCAGCAATGAAATCAGGGATGGGTATCACTCTAAATTTCTCTCTACCAATATCAAATGCTACTATGACTTTAACAACAGGAGGAGTTGACCTCACATCGAAAGAGTTGTAACTACTCAGCCAATAGACGACTCCATTCACATAAACAGATTCACCGTACACCTTGTAAGGTGGGACGTTATCAATCTTTCTCCATGTATTTTGCCCGACAGTCAAAACCTGGCAAACATCACTAGCATTAGTTTCATATCTAGCGTCATCCGATAGCCATAAGCAAACCACTTTGTGTTCCTTAGTTTTGGGATCAAATCCAAATCCATAAAATGGTCGTCTATTGCTTCTTTTATTTTTTCCCGACACCTCTGATTCCATCCATGATGTTTTCTCTCCGGTGCTGGGGTTATAAATAAGAACCTTACCCATAAATCTCATGAAGCACACCAAACCATTGACCTGATTCAGAATTTGAACTGGATCGCGTTCAGAGTGTAACTCTAGTTTCATCTGATCTAAGAGCACCCCGCCTCCAATAAAGTCCACCGAGAAAAAAAACCTTCCGGTGATCCTACTAACAAAGATAAGGAGTTTTGGACAAGCTTTTGATCGAGTGTAGTGTAAATCAGCAAAGTATGGATCTCTAACTACAGAACGCCAATGTTTACAAACACGCTTTACCTGCAATAATGACTTCACCGGGAGTCGGACCAGTATTTCAAACAAAGTGTCACCATCAAGTAGACTAAAAGGGGTTCTAATATCGTCGTTGTTAGCATCTACGCTAGAATCTCTCTTTCTCTTCATCTTGCTCATTAATAGGTGGGTTTATTTAATTGATAAACCCTAAACCCCGAATATAATTGAAAGTTAAATTTAAATTGGTAGTTCAAGCTGCTAGCAATGCCTTGCAATAAAAAGAAAGAACGTGTTGTGAAATAAAAACCTATACCTGAATCTGCGATGATTGCAAACCCTAATAATTTGAAGAGAGGAGCAGGTACAGGGAGCGACTGATGCCGTGATTCTATTTTCCTATTTAAAGGCAGCGCTGCTAGGTTAACCGTGGGCTGTGTCCCGGTCAAGGCTCTAGCCCCCAACCGGTAGACTACACAGAGGGCCGTCTTTGAGTGATCAGTACTGTTAAAATATCAATTCGAAACTGAAGAGTCTCAACTCTCACGACCATCAAGCTGCAAAACTATACTGCTCCCTACGCCTATTTATGTCAATGTTTCGCATGTAATTTTATACCTCTGGTGGCTTTTATTTTTTTATCTATACGAAAAATTTAATGAAATTTGTAAACAAATACCTAACCCAAAACATACAGCACTGACAATAACATTATTACCGCCAAAAACATTCACCGGAGTGATTATATCGGATTCATATCCTATGAGACCTACGAAGAACAATAAGAAGTAAAACATGTTGGATATTTTCAATATCTTAGAAAATAAAATGGTTTTCTGCTTTTGGTTTGCCGCTATGACGGGGAAGTGTTCTCGTGTTGGATAAACACAATGGATGTTAGTTGGAGATGAAGAGACACCTTTAATAGGTGTGATGGTTCATAAAAAGACAACCATTCCCGATAGACACCTTATGTGTCTTTTGGAAGTGAAGAGGCATCTCCAATAGGCATGAATATCCCTATAAGTAGTGATGATTTGTTTTCATTCATATAATGGAAAAACAAAAATACTTTCTTTTTCTCTCTTCTAAGCATCATGTAATCCTATTCTTGTGTGTTCTTGATTGGGTCAAGGGGTGCAAACCTTGAACCTAATTTTTAATTGTAGGGCTTTCATTGTATCCTGAAGGCATTATTTCGCATACCTGTTGCAATCGCCAATTGATATTGGGAGGGTAGAAATAATCGTCTAAAAGAAATCGTATGAGCCTTGAAAGCTTTTGAGTACAACAATTTCTTTTAGTGTAATCATCCTCCGTTTTTTACCCAGTTTTCCAACAGTTTTAGACGATTAATTTCTGACAACCGAGGATGAACTGATCCCGCAGTGAGAGACACTTTGAGCGGTTCTGTTAAGCCAAGGCTGGGTTTCAATAATGAATCTAAGATAGGGAAGATTGAAAGAAGTTCACACTGTTTTAACATTTGGTAGCAATCCAAATATATGGTCGGTGGTGTGCACAGCAGGACTTAACGTTTGGAGTTTATGGAACTCATTAATTTTCTCAACTCCATTTGAATCTTGTCTTCCTTTTAATGCATGAATTTTATATTATTAATTCATGAAAGTTCGTCTTATTAACCAATTTGATTTTTTTTGTGGATCAGAGGAAAACTTAAAACTAGAAGGACAAGAAAGGTAGAAAGGACAAAGTGGATTTTGTTCCTGCCGAGAAAGGAATTTGATGAATCATTTGGTATGTACCGGTGGGATTCTTCGGAAGATGAAGAAAACGGTTATTACTAGCGGCAACCGTCATCAAATCAGATAATGGGAGAAAATTTTGAAGGTTTTTGCAACCCAAAGTAGTAATGGATTTTTTCTTTGATAGATGCAAACAAAATCAACCATTACCAATGATCAGCAAATCCATGGCTGGGACTCGCACATGTCAGGATCAAACATCTGCATTGTTATTTACACGAAGGAGAAAACACGGAAAAGTCCCTTTTTTCGAGATAAGTAACTAATTTCTCTGTCTTATGCATAGATGTTGAAATATGCATTAGTGCTTATGATCCATGCTTTAATGGACTGACCATTGCTTTGGTAAATGGATTTCTGATCAGTGGAAATGCTCATGAAATTTGAGCACTGCCCATAACATTTAATGCATTCCTAAAGCAATTGCCATTAGTAGTTCATGTGCTAAAACGAGAGCCAAATCCGAAACTGATTTATCTGTATTCTTTTTTGGATTTGAAGATTACTTCTTGGGATTTCTGTTGGCATGGGCAAGTAGAACAAAAGAGTTTGTCCTATTGCAGAACACTACTGGTTATACCCTAGAGCGTATCTAGTTCGTGATTAAAACTCAGAACTAAAGTTGAGTTTTAGATATGAATATAAAACCTATTAAAAGTTCATGGAAGTATGGGTGCTTCATTAATTTAGGACTACTGGAAACACGCGGTAGAAACAAGTTGTTTATGTACAGGGACATAAATGATCCACCGTAAATAAACTGAATTGTGCCATTTTTTTTCACCATACGGATGGTTTTGGGTGCATGAGACTACATTTTGCTTTCCAGCCATAAATATACAAAAGTATATTTTCGCAATAGGGGCTGATGGATTACAAATGGTTTTTGTGAGCGTTCACAAAATTTGTAATTTAATGAAAATGTACCGTCAAAAAAAAAAAAAAAAAGCCAAATCCAAATGATTGGATTTGAAGATTTCTATGTAGAAATTGTGTGCATGATTTGGCATAAATTTGCTTATCCGGTACTTAGCACAAATCAAATAAGTGTTAAATGATTAATAACTTGGTCGCGTGACATTAGAAAAGTATTGTCATGAATGCTCTAAGATTAGAGAACCAAAATGGAGATCAGCAATGATTGTTGAGACTACAATTTTTGGTACGGGTATAATTCTTGCGGTAGGAATTATAAATTTAGAAGTCTGAAATCATCAATAAATGTTGAGAAACATTTAGATGTGAACATAATTCTTGCATTAAGAATTATATGGTTCCAAATTTGGAAAAATGGCCCGTCTTAAATGACATCGAAAAGAAAAATGAAACACCGGTGAATATGTAACGTTTTGGAAGATTGGGCGCGCGACCAAATATCCAACGATTAAGTGTTACGATGTTACCGATGCATAAATAATGAACATTTGCATTACATAATGTAAAATGTTAAATAGACATTGTCTATGTTTTTGGGTATAAATTTGTAGAAGATTGGGCATGAGTAGAGGAGTTACTCATCGTAATAATGTGCTTGTTGAAATAGCAAGTAAGTTGCCTACAAATTTTTAATGCCTCTAGTGTATGCAAGTCTGTAATGACTTCTTGTGAATTAACGGTAAATGTTAATTAGGATCACTCGAGAAGTTACAATTATTTTGTAAAATCAAATAGAAACATTTTTAATAATGTTTTCAGAATTGATTGCATGAGTAGATGCAATTAATGAGGAGGAATGGCCTAGAACCTAACTTGTAGAGATCCCAATTTTGGAAGAAGCCATCTCAAGCGGTCTTGATTAATTGTGAATCAGGCTATGATCTATAACGTCTGTAACAAAGACTTATAATGAAAGATCAAGACATACAAGTCTTGTAAATTGAATGGTAAGTCAATTACTAAGAAAGGAGTAATTGCAGTTAGCCATTGAAACGGAGAAAAACTTGGCAGACATATCATGAAGAGTCTCCCAAAGGAAATGTTTTCAATGAAGTATACGAAATGGGACTAAGGTCTACAGTGAAGGAAGGTTGATCACCCATAGCGTAAAACCCAACCTATGTTTTGAAAAGGATAAACAAGGTTCAATGTGGTACCAACAAGCTATGGATGTGATTATGGTGCACTAAGTAAAACTTCTCATTTCGTTTAGTGCGGGGATTCCCCGCAAGAAAACAGGATGGATATAAATCCTTAATAAGTCTAACTTTTATCACAAGGTGTCTCGCGAAACACCTTCGAGACTTACCTATATGAGTATGGAAATCAGGCCGTTTCCTAAGAGAAGAAGACCATTCTCTAAAGCAGACTCATGAATCCGTGGATATAGCACATGGCCATTAACGTGCTTTGAGCTACGTAACACACAATCTCCAAATCGTATGTGTGGAGATTCCGGATTTTATCATATGGGGTACTTGGTTCAAGACTAGTTTCACCACTGAACCTCGATAAGGCTTTGAATTTCTTACACTAAGTGAAGGTTCAAATCCAAAAGATACCTATCATTTATGTGTTGATTTCAACGATGATGCTTAGTTTCAATTTAGCTTGAACTACGTTGGCTTGATCCCACTAGGGTACGTAGGCGATCACTTGAGTGATGCAACCACTCTGTTTTATAAGTTTTACTTTATTTTCATGTTTTTTGGTTATTGAAAATAGGGGAGATTGTTGGATATTTTCAATATCTTAGAAAATAAAATGGTTTTCTGCTTTGGTTTGCCGCTATGATTTGGGAAGTGTTCCGTGTTGGATAAACACAATGGATGTTAGTTGGAGATGAAGAGACACCTTTAATAGGTGTGATGGTTCATAAAAGACAACCATTCCCGATAGACACCTTATGTGTCTTTTGGAAGTGAAGAGGCATCTCCAATAGGCATGAATATCCCTATAAGTAGTGATGATTTGTTTTCATTCATATAATGGAAAAACAAAAAATACTTTCTGTTTTCTCTCTTCTAAGCATCATCAGAATCCTATTCTTGTGTGTTCTTGATTGGGTCAAGGGTGCAAACCTTGAACCTAATTTTTCACAGGGCTTTCATTGTATCCCGAAGGCATTATTTCGCATACACACATTTGCAATCGCCAATTGATATTGGGAGGGTAGAAATAATCGTCTAAAAGAAATCGTATGAGCCTTGAAAGCTTTTGAGTACAACAATTTCTTTTAGTGTAATCATCCTCCGTTTTTTACCCAGTTTTCCAACAAAACATTGGTGATAAATGAATTTCTTAAGTTACCAACAAGCTAGCTTTTTTAGCTCAAGGTTTTCCTAGTAACAGTCACTGTAGAAATCCACTGGCTAATGGATTAAGCAGAGATTGAAAGTGGACGGGATCAAGAAAGATTACTATATGACTAGGCCTGTCAATATTGGTCCGATATCCGGGATCCGTTTCCGATTATTCGATATCCTATAGGATTTTATCCGTTGTATCGGATATCGGATATAATATGTTATCGGATATTTCTTCCTTAACATATCGGAATCGGAATTAGCTATATCCGTTTGTTTAGATATCCGATATGTTAAGGACGTAATTGTAATTTTTCCAAACCCTTATTTCCCCTACTAATTGATGGCTGATTTTCTTTTAATGTTCAGGTTGATAAGTTTGGGATTCGATATCCGATAATATCGAGTATAATATCGGATATTATCGGATATTGTTGGATAAATATCCGATAAGTGTCAATTATGAAAATGTTTTACAAGGGTTTTTAAGCTTTTTTGGTATAACCGGATATTATCGGATATTTATCGGATATCGGATAGCTTAACCTATCGGTATCGATATCTGATTTTGATATCCTATAGGATATTATCGGATATCGGATATCCGATAATCCTTAACCTGTCGGATAACGGAATTCCTAATATCCGACGGATATTCTTCCATTGACACCCCTATATATGACCAAGGAATAAATGTGTTTTTCAATATCCTGTTGTTTTTTGATGAAGAAAATTCTAACTGACTAATTCATCATTCTATAGAGACATTAAATGAGTCTTTACATGCGGTTCACGTCACAGTCAGCAAGTGTAGCTCGTCCATCATCATGACTTGACTGTTTTTAATTACATTTGACATGGGAAATTGAATTGGTAATTGTATTCAAAGATGTTCACAAAATTGGTTAAAAAGACCAAAATCAAAATTTCCTTGGTGAAAAGGACAGTCAGATTTAGATACTGTTTAAATGGACAAAAATTTAAAAATAGGCAGGATGTAACCAGTTTCATCCTGCCCATTCTCAAATATTTTTTCTTATTTTTATTTTACACAAGATGCATCCAGTTTCATCCTTGCTATTTTTTAAGTTTAAGCCAGGATGAATCCAGTTTCATCCTTGCTATTTTTTTTTGTCCATTTCACCCATAAAAATTTTTACTCGTCCATTTGAACCGTGTTTTAAATTTTTTTTGGACAAATGACCCATTTTCCGAAGATCTTTCACTGCAAGTTCTAGTCTTAGTGGGTAGATCTTCTCTTTCTCATTGTCTTCCTAGTTTTACTACTTTCAAATCAAGTAATTTTAAGGAAAAGTCTTTACAATTAATAACATTTGTGGAATAAATGAATAGGAACGCGGTTTGAGAAGAATTTTTAGCGGACTGTCTGTCATTATCTGTTGAACCGGTCGGCTTTTAGTGGGACTTTATATGCACCATTGCGAGGGTATGGATTGGTTGATGGTCGAAATGTCATAGTTGAGATTTGAGAAAATTAAAGGAAGATGTGCGGATGTGCATGCGTCAATAAGATTATGGAGAAAATTAAAGGAAGATACAAATGAAAAAAATACAGTCTATATTATTTACTGAAATTCTATATGAAATTACATTGACTTAAAAAGTTAAAATGTACCAATCTGGTTTAACAAGAATGTATGAGAGATTCTGATGAGGAAGAAGGCTTCGTCGACGACATCTGAGACAAATTAGCGTTGGAACAGTTACTGCATCTACATTGACTACCATCTGTCTGCGAAACCGAGTAATGACCAGAAGCTGAATCAAAAGCAAGCTTGCACATATGCAGTCGTGGTACATAATTATATACCGGAGAAGGCAGCTTTGTTGGAAGATTCACCAGCGGGGATTCGTAATTAAGAAGATTCTTCACTTGCCTAATGGTTGGCCTAGTTGTAGGATCAGGATGAGCACACCATAATCCTAAAACCAACAAACGTTCCATTTGTTGCATGTCGAAATCCATATTTAGCCTTCCGTCGGCTGCTTCAACAATCTTTCCATTTGCATAGAGATCCCAAACCCAGTCAACTAAGTTCTCCTTGTTCTGTTCAACAGGCTTCCTCCCACAAGCAATCTCCAGTGCAACGATTCCAAAACTATAAACATCGGATTCTTTGCTTGATTTACTTGTATATATACATTCTGGTGCTAGGTAACCAAGGGTTCCAGCTAACACCGTTGTTTGAGAACCTAATTGATGATCAACAAGCCGTGCTAAACCGAAATCGCCCAGTTTAGCATTATATTCTGAATCCAACATTACATTACTTGCTTTAATATCTCTGTGAAGTACACACTGTTCCCATAATTCGTGTAGATACAGTAATGCAGAAGCTAAACCAAGAGCTATTTTATACCTAACTTCCCAAGTTAGAACATTTACCCCTGCTCGAAAAAGATGCTTATCAAGGCTCTGGTTTGGCATGAATTCGTACACGAGAAGCAATTCATTTCGCTCATGGCTCCAACCTAGGAGTTGAACCAAATTTCTATGTCGTAACTGGCTAATAATCCTTACTTCTGATTGATATTCTCTTTTCCCTTGCTGCGATCCTTTTGATATCCTCTTAACAGCGATATCCAAGCCTATACCACTTAAAAACCCTCTGTAAACTCCTCCGAATCCTCCTTCTCCAAGTTTCCCTGCCTCGTGGAAGTTATTGGTCGCATAAACAAGTTCGCTGTATAAGAACCTCTTCGGTCCTGCTCCTTCCTCAAATGCATCGTCCATTGCCCCATCAGAATTTGCTGCATCAAGATCTGACTTCCTTGCTATTTGCTTCTTTCTTCTCCACCAGATAAATATAGTAAAACCAATCAAACAACCAATAACGTCCAAACCAACAATAAGACCCACCACCAATTGAGAATTTATGTCTCTGCTTTTTTTTTTAATATCGGACTTGAATTCCCAGAAAAGGATTTTTTGACAATTAAACACCTTGCCAGTACTAGCCGCCGAAAACCCAACACTGACTTTTTCTGGTAGGACACTTCTTAGATCAACATTGTGATGCAAACTTGCAGAAATCGTACCACTAGAATGATTATAAGTTAGAGTAACATCTAAGATTTTGGTAGTTGAGTTATAACTTATGAATGCATTAGCTATGGTTCCATCCTTCATACTATTTGTATATAGTGACTCACTGGCCACAGATATTATCGACTTGTTAATGTTGATACCAACATGATCTGAACTCGGATCCCATTCGTCTTTATAAGTGTCAAACTCCACTGCAACGATATTCGTGGTGGACAAGGTTTTCTTGGCTACATCCGAACTCATTAGGCCAAGAAATCCACCGCTAGAATCTGGAGGAATTTTAGATCTGTAAGGCTTTAGGAAGAAAGTGATACCATCAACATGACCAGAGTTAGTATCAATTAGGGTATCTATCACAAAGGAGAAATGTGTGGAAAAATCTGCCACCATTTTAGTGGTTGCATCCCAAATTCGTACCGGCTTTGAATAGGTTGCATGGCCAACACTTCCGGTGGTTGCATTTTGGGTGAGTTGAATGGCGTTATCGGCTAGGATTGAATCACCTTGGAGATATATCAATTTTGTATCATTGTCTGGGAAACTTGTATAGATGAAGTAGATTGGATTTGCAGTAGTACTAGGAAGAATCAATAATATTGTAATGATGAAGAAGAAGAATGAAGACTTAAGATGAAAAGTTGATGATAAGGTATTGTACAAAGCCATAGTTGGTGATTGAATTGAATCGTATTAGATAAGTCCATGTAGTATTTGAATCCACTTGGAAGTAAGTTCCAATCTTAAATGAAACAAGCTTCAAGTTGAACCCAGTGAAGGGTACACGGACTAGACGGAAGTCGGAACAGGACAAGTTGACCTCATTAGCTTTGAATTTTTATTTTGTTTTATGTATGTATGAAAAATCTTCCTCTGAGATTTTTTTTTTTAGAAGAGACCTCGAGTCGTTTTCTTGAAAAATCAAACTTTTGGTGATAATGTAATGTGAGGCTCAGTAAGGTGTTCGTCAGTCTTCTCAATAATACAATCGTGAGTATACGACGCGGATCAATACTAACGAGAAAAAAATGGTCGCAATTAAAATGGTCCTTTTTGTATTACCACTTGTTTGTGTTTGCATTATTCATATCAATACAACTGGCAAATGTTAATGCTGGTGGAGAAGGGTCTGAATAATGGTGGCTTTAACCGGCGAGACACTTACTTTCGATTCCATTTATGAATGGGGAGTGAATATACAACTATACGTACTAACCTTGTGGTTCATTGTTCATTTCATCTCTTGTTCCTATATATAGACGTAACGGAGTCCGCAGCTGGAAAAACTGTGAACACCTAATCGTGCGTATAGGACTAATTAACGTTAGTAGTTTGTGTGTTAATTTTTTTTTTGAAAAAAGCAAGATTGAAATAAAAAAGAAAGAGTGCTAAGATAGCACCCTCCAAAGATACAAGAAGAGAGGTGAACAGAGAGTTTACAACAAACTACTCCCTAAGCAAATTCACCCAATCAAAAACGAAATCATCAAGCTTAATATTTTTAAACGAATCAACATTGATAGTCCAGCTAAGTAATAACAACTTGATATCTAAAATAAGAGAACTTAAAGTTTTTTTCCTTTGTTTCTTCGCTATTAAGATCTCATTTCTTTCCAACCAAATTGACCACCAAATCGCAAACGGCAAACAATATCTCAAAAAAATAAGAGGCTTAGTCGAGAACTTCAATTTCCATTTCCATAGGAACTCGATAATTGTAGTAGGGTGCCTCCAAACCATCCCTAGCTGCTGTAGGAAGTGGTTCCAAATCTGCCCAATAACAGGACAGTGAAGAAACAAGTGCTCCACTGACTCCTCGCTATTATCACAAAACCCACAACTATTTACTACTGTCATGCCCCTTCTTGACAACATTGACAAAGTAGGAGCAGCTCTATTTGCAGCAGCCCAAACCAAGAAGCTAATTTTAGGAGGAATTGTCTTATTCCAAATGTATTTAGAAGGAAATTTTGGAGGTATAATTTGTCCCTGATCATGCATGAGCCAAGCATAGCAAGAACTAACAGAGAGATCAACATTCCAAAGTTTGTGTGTTAATTAAGCAGTATGAGTTGAGACCAACATTACATTACTTGTGGTGATACCTCTAAGGGATGAGAGATCAGCATAAGTAGAAGGCCTAGTTGAAGGTTCGGGATGAGTACACCATAAGCCTAAGAACCGTAATTAGTCTCTCATGGGCAGCTTGGACGATCTTTCCATTTTCATAGAGTTCCCAGACCCACTCTACCAAATATTGTCATTTGCAGTCTTATATTTTTTTCAACTTTATGAAAGTCGATGATCCGTATATCAGATAGTATGCAAGACTTAGAACCGATTAGTCATACGTAAGGAAATTAAGAAACAGTAGGACTGACGTACGTTCAGCTCAATCTTGATTCAGCATACATAAGACAAATTATATCTTCAACTAGCTAGTGATGGGTTTCCCTGAATTTAAATAAAGTAGTACAGTATAACATCTATAAAAGGGATCAAAAAAATTTATTATTTTAAAGAGATATTATATTATCGATAATATAATAAATTATTATTTTATAGTTAAATAATACATTATAATTATAAAGAATAATTCCTAGTTCGGAGGTTGGATAATAATTGTGGATTGCAGATACAATATACACTAACTTTGTAGAGATATTATATTATTGACTATTTTCAATAAGAATACAACCATTCCAAGTATCAATCACACTTCCATACTTATTTTTGCAATACAACAAAGTGACTCCGGAACTTATGAGTGCGGGATGAAATACAACTCGATTTGAATTTTAAAGAACGACAAACCAATATTGAATCATATCTCGAGAAAATTTAATACGTATGAAATTGATTTTTTATTTCCATAGTAGCATTATTATTTTATATATTATTTGGGACCTATTAATGCTTAAGGGGAACTTTTGAAAAGTATTATTTTATGATTTTATCGAATTTATTATTTTAGCACTAAAGGCTCGAGTCGGGACCACAAAATTTTATTATTTTAAAGAGAATATTATATTATCGAGTATTATTTTAAAGAAGTTATACTATAATTGTTTACGTACCCTCTTAATTAAGTTGAAAAGAAGTTTCACTAGTATGGATTAAGTTGATGCGTTTCTGCGATGGTGTAGTAAAGTAATCTTGATGTATCTCTACGATGGATTGGATCTTATATTGCATGTCGCAAAATCGAGGCCCGGTTATTTCAATCATTCGTGCAACATGTTGATCAGACCCATCAGAAGTTCAACTTGGAAGCAACATTCATGTTTATGAGGAAGAAAGCCCATATAACACCATCAAAAGCAAACAATCTTGAGTAGTGTGATTCTCATATCTTCGACAACCCAAGTGGCAAGACAAGTGATATACCACAAGTAGTAGATGAAAGACAAGAATGATATGATGGAGTACCCAACTCATAATCTGCGACAAGAAAGTTTATGTGGCAGCACGATGATTTCGTACAGCGATATAAGCATCGATAAACTATGAAGCTTTTTCATATACATTATTTTAATGAGTAAAATACTCATCACCAATAAAGAAGAAAAGGGGCACTCTAAGACCTCTACAACAGGCTTATAAGACCCATTCAATCAACTATGATGAAATACAAATGAGCACGATAAAATCAAGTACAAATGAGCACGACAAGTGCAAAAGAATATGATAAGACCCCATCAACGGGCAAAATAAGATCTTATACAAATATAGTCAAAACCTCGCTAGGAGGCTAGGTACCCAATTTTAGCGTGCACCCTAATTCGCATATAGTGTAAGAGGCAACGATAAGACCTATCGCATGTCATATTAGGAAAACCCTAGTGAATGGATCAGGGGAAACCAATCTTGGTTCATGAGATAAGGGGGAGGTAGAAGCCTATCCGTCAGGAATCGTTGAGCAAACAACTCGGCGATACCTTGCATGGGGTGTAAAAACCTGTTTCAGTTAGATAGTCATGGAAGTGATACATCCGGTCCCCAAGAATCCCCGCTTAGGGCGAGATCTCGTAACCAAGAACTTCATCGGTGAAGGGATAAAAGATCACGATAACATTGATTGTCGGCATAACCAGACGGGAGGAGCCCAACTGTATTAGTTAGGGGTTATGTTCCTAGAAGGGGCAGTCAGGGGGAATATAAAGGGGCGACACCCTCCACTAGAGAACTGAATTGCTTCAAAGACGGCAATGTCATGGGGCTGTTTACTCACGGAACTATTTAGGCCTGTCGCATTGTCGCATAAATTCCTGCAGAGGAAATAATACTAAACCTGCAGATGCAATAATACTAGAGAAACTCCTAAAGAGACGATGATAGTACGATAAGGCGGGATCAAAAGCCAATGACTGGCAAGAACACATGGAACTGTTATCTCGTCGCCATAAATAATAAAGACCCTGAGGCAACGATAATACCTACAAAGCAGGGGAGAGGGAAAATAACACCTTAACTAGGAGGCATGATAGGACCTCACATTTGATAAGGCGAGGTCAATGAAC
Source organism: Papaver armeniacum (assembly GCA_023531295.1). Taxonomy (NCBI): domain Eukaryota; kingdom Viridiplantae; phylum Streptophyta; class Magnoliopsida; order Ranunculales; family Papaveraceae; genus Papaver; species Papaver armeniacum. Next base: position 1,400,500 of record JAJJWW010004015.1, on the reverse strand, counting down.
TATTACTCACAAAGAGTACATAGGCGTCTGCGACTTCGTCGACGGGGTAGGTCATTTAACTGTAAATATCAGTGGCCTCGTCCGAGAGAAATAAGAAACACAAAAGAGCAAAAATAAGAATGAAATGAAGAAAAATATGCAAATGAAAGTGAGATGAAGAAAGCATCTAAGAGAAAATAAAATATCATGCTAAGGCATGAGATTACAAAGGCTAAAACAAAATGACAAGGAAATATGCTCCTGAAAGCAAGAGGAATGAAAGATCTCTCAAAGGCATAAAAGAAGCATGCTCTCGCAAAGATAAGTACTATGAAACTTCAAGAAAAACTTATCGCATGTAAAATGCTTACAAGTAGGGCTGTCAATGGGTACCCATTTATCCGGACCGGACCCGGTTGATTTGGGTATGGGTCCTAATTTCAGAACCATTAGCATTTTAATACCCGACGGGTATACCCAATAAGGAACCGATTAAATTCGGGACCTAACAGAGTATACCGGAGGTACCGCACTGTGGGTACCCCGATCGACACGATTTCACACTTTTATTTGGATATTCTATATCCTATACAAACTCCATTAAAGGGAAAATAGAGTTTTGCTAAGCTCTCGGTTGTGGGAGGAAGAAGAAGGATCCCTACAAACATATCTCGATTTTCCTTATAAAGGGTAGGGATGTATATCAAGTTACAATAGTGCCCCTATGGTCGACTAGTTAGGATAAGATCTAGAAAAGTGGAACTATTTCCTATACAATGTTGTATCTAACCAATGATACTTCTTCTCTAATCTTTGGACACGTGTTCCTTGTATATTTTGCTCCTACAACCGGTATCAACGTTGCCTAAAAATTGCCTCATTGCCCTTGACTTTTCTCTCTCTTCTTTCACCGACTAAAAAAATAATTTTTATATTATACATAGGTAATGATGTTACTTGAAACTCTATTCGCCTAAACTAGCTCTTAAAGAGTAGAATCTCAGGAATGCGGAAGGTGCATGCGAATAACAAGTTTTTTACTTTGGCATTTTAGGTTTTTTATATATATTTAAATTTTTTTAAATTTTTATCGCTCTTGCATGAAATCCTACCTCCCATTGTTACTTCACAATCGCAAGACTGAATCCCCTTCACAGGTGACGTGGCTTGGGTTGTGATAAGACCGAGTTTAAGAGACCCATCCCTATCATCATTGCGTCTAACTTTCCTTTGCTTACCAATATAAATTTCTTATAGTAGACTAAAAAGATGGAAATGCTATTCACCTCCCTATTTTCCACCTCCATACTCTGCTAAAAAGAACATATAAACCCAATATAACTTTCCTTTGAACAGGTCATTCCGACAACCTAAATTCTCCCTTACATTTATTTTCCTTTGATTTTTTATTCCAATACGAATTTAACTCGGAGAAATGAAGAAAATCTCATTTGTTTTTGTTTGATTTAACTTTCCTTTAAATGTAAACACGTTTTCTGTCTCTATTCACCAGTCGTATCAAAAGGCTATATATATATATTACACTAGATGACCGCTACCACGGTGGGACGGCCGACCGAAAAAATTGACGCAAAACTAAATTTGTAATCACAATTGAATTCCGCAATAATGGCACAGAGACAAACTCGTAAATTTGTAAAGCGAAATTGCAACACCACATCACAACTCCATTCCTTCTTCAGCCAATTACCAAGGAACTAATGCAAACATAGTTGTAAAGAAAGACGGTTAAGTTTTTTTACTCATAAAAATGGCCCAAAATTTGACGAGGTTCAGATGATGCAAAATTTTGACAAGGACACTTTGAAATCTGCAATTTCCCTCCATCGTAATTTCCTGTCTCTTCCATAATATCCCGTCGCAAGTCAGATGTTAAGTAATTGACACTAAAATACCTTCATCAAATTCGTATTCTTTACACAGCTTCCACAAGCCTTGCAAGAATTGAGTCCAAATCTGGTACTTTCCCAATACTGCAAATAACAAGAAATATTATTGCCACTGTAAGAACAAATAGGATATGATGGTCACAGTAAACTCAATATAGGGATCACCCCAGATAGTTTCAGTTCACCGAAAATTGATAGCATAACTAAAAGAAGATCACCTAATATCGCCAAGAAATATTTACAGAACGAGTCCCTCACAGATTAATAAGCTATATATAAGCATGGTCTGGCTCAGTTGCTAATGGAACAGTACCAATTGTACTTCCGTGATAAAACCAACACTACTTAAAACCACCCAAACTTAGATATACATGTTTAATATTGAAAAGATACGCATGTGAAAAGCATAGTTCCTCAAGAAGAGAGAGAGAGAGAAATGTTGAACAAGAATTCATTCCCTTGGGTACCTCAAGACGCTTTCACAATTATAAATCGTAAACATGTCTCAGTCAAGAAATGAACCCTTTCCCTATCTGCTGGACTATGATGCAAAAGGAACACGCATTGGAACCATGAGCCAAAATCAAATTTCTCAGTTATCACTGAACTCATCCAAGAAATAACATATAACTTTTTTTGAAAATATGACTGAAGATCTAACATCACTACATGAGGATTAAGAGCAAGGAAGCAAAATTTCCATGCATAACTCGTTATCCGGACACACCACACCTATCACGTAAAGGATGATATTTTACCTGTACAGCAGATCCCAAAAGGAGTTGTCACCAATGCTAGTTACAACACACCAACCTCATGTGGCAAGAGCACCTACACCTTCTACTGGACCATCAAACACACTTCCAAGTTCAATTACTGCTCTTCCAGCTCCATTTGGGGACTCATCAACGCCAAAAGATTCAAGTATACTAAAAACGATGCAACCTTAGAATCTCCGACGGCAACAACACAAACCAAATAACTAAATACCCAGTACTACGCGGCCCTGCAATCCATAACCAAAAATTCATAAGCTCGGAGGCTTCTCGCATAAAATAACAAATTTCAAACCGATTGAGGTATATTTTTCAGATTATTTGATTTTTTCAAAATACTATGCAGCAACACAGCTAGTTTAGGGATCACATATTTACATAAGCTGTGGTTTATGTCTTTCAAGAGATGAACACATTCGTGATAAAGGAAGTGGGTAAAGATGATCCGTTCCACCTTAGATTTGTCAATCATTGTTAGAAAATGACCAAAAACCTAGCCAGAAATCAATCCAAGATCCAACCCATTCTTCTAGAACTACAGATAAACTATAAAACAAAGAATCCGAGACAGGTAAACCCAACCTGAGTACACAAAACAAAAACACCTAAAACAGAAATTTTAAGCAAACAAAACTGAACAAGGATTTCTTCTACAACATCTCTAAGAACTCCTCCTGTCTCAAATTCAAGACCAACATCTAACTCAATTTCAAGACCAACAGCTAACTCAATTCACAACAGTGGCCATCCTCAACTTGAATCAAATTTAAAATCTGTTTCTTCAAATTGGCATGTTAATCATTTTCTTAACCTATAACAAATTTTCTTAATCTTTTTCTTCAAATTGGCATGTTAATCATTCTCTTCTACATGGAATGTTAATCATTTTCTTAACCTATAACAAATTTAACCAACTAAATTTAAGCATTTCATTCACAGGTAGGTTCTAAGATTCTATGAACTCAATGGTACAAAGAGCCCAAAACTTAACCACATACAATTCCTACTACTTTGATTTAAACACACCCATGAAATAAATCATCAATTCATACTCAATTTCAAATTAAAAGATAATCAAATAAGAAACCCTAAATTACCTTTAATTCTGAATGAAATTGACTCCACGATAACAATTCCACATCAACCCTTTCATTCTCCATCCATTAGAAACTCAAAACACCTATGAATTCAATAAAATCTCATGCAGGATCGATCTCTTCTTATTTCAATCTCGAAGCCTCCAATTAATCTTTGGTTGATAAAGATTGTTTTTCTCAAAAGAAGAGAGGAAGAGGAAGAAGAAGAAAGAATGGGAAAAAAAGAAGGAAAAAAAATGAAAATTTAGAGTTGGTCGGGTTCGACCCTCTAACCTCTAGCTCGTTTTCTTACCAAAACACCCTCAACAATTAACATATTTCCAACCTCCGTGTCCTTTTTCAGTCTGCAAAATTTACGCCATTACCCTCAGTTTTCTGTTGTATTCACGTCAATTTCAGAGGTGATTGAAAATGTGGAGGGTTACTTTAGTCCTTTCATTGTTGATTGAAATCTGTTTGGGACACCACAATAGGAATGCAGTCTTTCGCTAGGAGGCTAGGTACCTAAGTTTAGCGTGCACCCTAATTCGCATATAGTGTAAGAGGCAACGATAAGACCTATCGCACGTCATATTAGGAAAACCCTGGTGAATGGATCAGGGAAACCAATCTTGGTTCATGAGATAAGGGGGAGGTAGAAGCCTATCCGTCGGGAATCGTTGAGCAAACAACTCGGCGATACCTTGCATGGGGTGTAAAACCTGTTTGATTAGATAGTCATGGAAGTGATACATCCGGTCCCCAAGAAACTACCGCTTAGGGCGAGATCTCGTAACCAAGAACTTCATCGGTGAAGGGATAAAAGATCTCGATAACATTGATTGTCGGCATAACCAGACGGGAGGAGCCCAACTGTATTAGTTAGGGGTTATGTTCCTAGAAGGGGCAGTCAGGGGGAATATAAAGGGGCGACACCCTCCACTAGGGAACTGAATTGCGTCAAAGACTTTGGCAATGTCATGGGGTCACACTCACTAACTATTTAGGCCTGTCGCATTGTCGCATAAATTCCTGCAGAGGAAATAATACTAAACCTGCAGATGCAATAATACTAGAGAAACTCCTAAAGAGACGATGATAGTACGATAAGGCGGGATCAAAAGCCAATGACTGGCAAGAACACATGGAACTGTTATCTCGTCGCCATAAATAATAAAGACCCTGAGGCAACGATAATACCTACAAAGCAGGGAGAGGAAAATAACACCTTAACTAGGAGGCATGATAGGACCTCACATTTCATAAGGCGAGGTCAATGAACTATTACTCACAAAGAGTACATAGGCGTCAATGACTTCGTCGACGGGGTAGGTCATTTAACTGTAAATATCAGTGGCCTCGTCCGAGAGAAATAAGAAACACAAAAGAGCAAAAATAAGAATGAAATGAAGAAAAATATGCAAATGAAAGTGAGATGAAGAAAGCATCTAAGAGAAAATAAAATATCATGCTAAGGCATGAGATTACAAAGGCTAAAACAAAATGACAAGGAAATATGCTCCTGAAAGCAAGAGGAATGAAAGATCTCTCAAAGGCATAAAAGAAGCATGCTCTCGCAAAGATAAGTATTATGAAACTTCAAGAAAAACTTATCGCATTAAAATGCTTACAAGTAGGTCTGTCAATGGGTACCCATTTATCCGGACCGGACCCGGTTGATTTGGGTATGGGTCCTAATTTCAGAACCATTAGCATTTTAATACCCGACGGGTATACCCAATAAGGAACCGATTAAATTCGGGACCTAAACGGGTATACCCGGAGGGTACCCGCGGTTCGTGGGTACCCGATCGACACAGTTTCACACTTTCGCTGGATATTCTATATCCTATACAAACTCCATTAAAGGGAAAATAGAGTTTTGCTAAGCTCTCGGTTGTGGGAGGAAGAAGAAGGATCCCTACAAACATATCTCAGTTTCCCTTATAAAGGGTAGGGATGTATATCAAGTTACAATAGTGCCCCTATGGCTGACTAGTTAGGATAAGATCTAGAAAAGTGGAACTATTTCCTATACAATGTTGTATCTAACCAATGATACTTCTTCTCTAATCTTTGGACACGTGTTCCTTGTATATTTTGCTCCTACAACCAGTATCAACGTTGCACGAAAAATTGCCTCATTGCCCTTGACTTTTCTCTCTCTTCTTTCACCGACTAAAAAAAATAATTTTTATATTATACACAGGTAATGATGTTACTTGAAACTCTATGCGCCTAAACTAGCTCTTAAAGAGTAGAATCTCAGGAATGCGGAAGGTGCATGCGAATAACAAGTTTTTTACTTTGGCATTTTAGGTTTTTTATATATATTTAAATTTTTTTTAAATTTTTATCGCTCTTGCATGAAATCTACCTCCCATTGTTACTTCACAATCGCAAGACTGAGTCCCCTTCACAGGTGACGTGGCTTGGGTTGTGATAAGACCGAGTTTAAGAGACCCATCCCTATCATCATTGCGTCTAACTTTCCTTTGCTTACCAATATAAATTTCTTATAGTAGACTAAAAAGATGGAAATGCTATTCATCTCCCTATTTTCCACCTCCATACTCTGCTAAAAAGAACATATAAACCCAATATAACTTTCCTTTGAACAGGTCATTCCGACAACCTAAATTCTCCCTTACATTTATTTTCCTTTGATTTTTTATTCCAGTACGAATTTAACTCGGAGAAATGAAGAAAATCTCATTTGTTTTTGTTTGATTTAACTTTCCTTTAAATGTAAACACGTTTTCTGTCTCTATTCACCAGTCGTATCAAAAGGCTATATATATATATATTACATAATCAATACAGTTCATTCATAAGTACCAATGGGTTTCTATAACAAACCATCGACAAATTCTCATCTTCATTCTTTATTCTGCTTCTTCTTTGAATTCATTACATTATTATTATTATTAATTCTCCCTGTTCCTACAAATTCAATCTCCTTTAACTTCCCAGATTTCACATCAAATGATCCTCGAATAAATTTACAAGGAGACTCCGTCAGAACGGTAGCTTCATTGAAGTCACCAGGAACAACGCCAGTCTTTATGCTAAAAGTGTAGGCCGTGCCATTTTCTCAGAACCTATACAACTTTGGAATGCAACCAGTGGATGGAAGACAGACTTTGATACGCACTTCTCATTCATCATTGATGGATTTAATCAGACATATGCTGGGGATGGTTTAGCTTTTTTCTTGCACCATTCGGATCTGTACTTCCTGAAGATTCTTGGGGTGGAGCTCTTGGCTTATTGACTCGGAACATATCTCAACAGAATTTGACGACAAATCAAATTGTTGCCGTTGAGTTTGACAGTTATCTAAACCAAGGGGATCCGAGTTATGATCATGTTGGTATCAACGTTAATTCGGTAGTATCTGTAGATACCAAGTCATTAGAAAAAGGTAGTATAAGGGATGGAAGAAAAGCTAATGCCTGGGTAAATTATAATTCTACTACAGAAAGGTTAAGTGTTTTTCTAAGTTATGCTGATAATCCTGTTTTCAATGCGAGTAATTCTATTTTGTTTCACATAGTCGACCTAAGCAAGGTTCTACCAGAGCGGATTTCTGTTGGATTTTCTGCGGCCACTGGCGTGAGAACTGAAATTCATCGAGTCCTTTCCTGGCAATTCAATTCCACTTCAGAACTAATCGAAAAGAAAACTGGTGAAGGACGAACTGGTGGCAAAGGGAAAGGTATTGAAACTGGATTGGCGGTTGGTCTTGGTGTTGTCCTGGGTGTTTTAGGATGTGGGTTTGGTTTTGCTTTGTTCATCTGCTGGAAGAAGTGGCGTACCTCAAGGAAAGTTTCGGATGATGCTATAAATAATGCTGACGTTTCAATGGACTACGCATTTCAGAATGGAACCGGACCAAAGAGGTTCTCATATAACGAATTGGTTTCCGCAACATCTAACTTCGATGAGGGGAGAAAACTGGGGCAGGGTGGATTCGGAGGAGTGTACAAAGGTTTCCTGAGGGATCTTAGCTTACATGTAGCTGTAAAGAGGGTCTCTCAAGGTTCGCAACAAGGAAAAAAAGAATACCAGTCGGAAGTGAAGATTATAAGCCAATTACGACATAGAAATCTGGTCCAGCTCATAGGTTGGTGCCACGAAAAAAATGAATTACTTCTTGTGTACGAATTCATGCCAAACCGTAGCCTCGATAAACATTTATTTCGTGGGGTAAACATTCTTACTTGGGAAACCAGGTACAGAATAGCTCTTGGTTTAGCTTCTGCATTGTCATATCTACACCAAGATTGGGAACAATGTGTACTTCACAGAGACATTAAAACAAGTAACGTCATGCTAGATTCAGAATTTAACGCCAAACTCGGGGACTTCGGTTTAGCAAGGCTTGTTGATCATGCGAAAGGATCAAAAACAACGGCTGTAGCAGGAACAAGGGGATACTTAGCACCCGAATGTTTTAAGACGCGTAAATCCACCAAGGAATCCGATGTCTATAGTTTTGGAATCGTTGCACTTGAAATTGCTTGTGGGAGGAGACCGGTTGAAGCAACATCGGGAGTCTCATTGGTAGGGTGGGTTTGGGGTCTTTACGGAGGTGGAAATCTCTTGGACGCAGCTGATAAAAAATTAAATATGGAGTTCACTGAGTTAGAAATGCAACAGTTAATGGTTGTAGGATTATGGTGTGCTCATCCCGATTCTAAATTAAGGCCTTTGGCAACTCAAGTGATTCGTGTTCTTAGATTTGAATCTCCGCTGCCTAAACTTCCACTTGAGTTGCCAAATCCGGTATATCGTCAAGCAAAACCTTCCGCGCCTTACTTCCCATCATTAGCTGGACTTACCAATACACTCACGGGGAGATAGTATACAACTGTACTTTTTTACAGGAATTAAAATAACGTTGTCTTTTCTTCTTCTTTTTCTTTCACTTGTTTTTTTGTTTCATTTGGTGTGCATGTGATGGAAGCTACCAAGAAGGACCCTTTTGAGTATTGACTAACCATATTTTCTTTCAAATGCATTATTGTTTTTTCAATCGAGCATGAACTATTGTCAAGAAAGACGGATGCAGAGAAAGCAACGTTTGTTTTTGGTATGTCATCCAGCAGTACCATAATATGTGCGTCATGTTCCGTCCCGTCATGGTGGGATAATAGCAGCCAGTATTTGTGTAGTTTTTATGAATATATAGCGCCCGTATTTGTGTAGTAATCAGCAACGTAGATGTGATGTTTTAAACTACTTTACCCATGGAATAACAAATATGAGAATCAATGAGCGGTTGTATCACGCCCGCTCGATGTTACTTTACACGATCAGTGTTTGTGACACAATCGCCCCGACCTTCCATCAAGCACACGCCTGTTCAATTTGTTGGTTTGTTTATCCGTTTTTCATGTTTGTTGAGTCCATAGTGGAATCAAAATGAACAGATCCTTATTTTGTTGAGTCCATAGAAACTACTCTTAGTTATAGCCTCACATACGTTATCACCAAAAGCTAGATTTTCTCAAGATAGGGACTCTAGATTTCAAAGTGTGTTTTCTACAAAAATTCTCGAGGAAGATTTTTCATTTCATACAAGCATAAAACAAACAAATAATACAAGCTCTAATTGAGGTCAATTTTCCTGTTCTTACTTCCTACTAGTCCTCAGCAGTGACGACGTGAATTTTCCTGTACGTAGACCCCTCAATGGGTTCACCTTGAAGGATCCCAATTCCCAAATGTTGCTGCATGTTCTTGCAATTAAGCAGTGGCTAGTGGTACCCGTTTTTCTCTCTAACATAAGTAAGGTTCCGAGATTTCGCAAACAATTGGTACTAAATTCTAACTTGAGATTCTCTGATTTCCATTATCAACCATACCTTTATTTAAGACGTCAACTGCTCAATAAATACAACCCAAAGATCTTTACAGACGTAATGCTAGCCGTAAGACTTAATATCACACCCTATAAAAAAATTCACAATATAGTAGAACCTCCGTATATTGATACTCTATATATTAATTAATAACCTCTACATATTAATAAAAATTTATGGTCCCAATTTCGGCCAATAAGAAATAGAAATAACCTTTCCAGTTTAATATTAATGATTTTTTCCAGTTCCACTTTAAAGAATTTACCTCTAAATAGTAATAATCAATATTATATTAGAAAATATATATTTAGTTACATTAAATTTATGATGATTAAAAAAATTACTTATCTAAAGTTGTTCGAGAAAAAAAAAATAATTTTTTGGATTACTACAACATCTTTTAACTTGCAGATACGTAATATCTCATCAACATAAACACCTTCTTGTTGAAGCCAAAATATTTCCAACTTGTCGAGCATGTTTAAACCTTCCAACTTCTTAGAACTACAAATTCCAAGATATATACATGCATTTGTATATTAGAACTATAAAAATGTATATACATCATCTAAATACAATTACAAATACATTGCACATACAATGAAGTTGAATTTTTACATTTTCTATGGGTACCACTACATCAAATCAGACATTTTGTTACACAAATATGTGTGACTTCTTATTTAATGTCACACATATAAGTGTAATAAATAATCTAGCGAGATTGGGGTATACCCAGATTAATTGGGGTATATACCTAATAAGACAAAACTCGGGTCATTATCAAGTAAAACACAACACCCCTTAATCATTTATTTTCAAATGGCTAATATACCCTTGATTAATTAACACTAATAATGTGTTTAGGTCAGTTAATTAGTTGAATTAAAATTCTCAAATTAGGTATTATTTGGATTGAACTCATGGATTATGTGTTATGGTTTTTAAGGGTTTTTTTTTTTTGAGATTTTTTTTTTTTGTAACGGAAATGAAACTACACTAGCCAAACATGATTGCAAAGCTGCTGAGTGATTTTATACTCAAAATTATAGAAGGAATCAACATTTTCAATTTTGAAAGTATGAAAAGTCGGCAAGGTCGACAAAAAACTACCCTGCCGACTATAGGATTTTTGACACATAGAGAAAGGTGTTTAGAAATGCATGATTAGACGGCAAGGTATTAATTTCATAACCTGCCGACTAAACTATAGTCGGCAAGGTAGTAATTTCATAACCTGCCGACTAAAATATAGTTGGCAAGGTATGGGGATGGATACCGTGACGACCCTGTAACTACTAATTTTAGAGATGAAATATCGTCACGATATTCAACTATATTTCAGTCGGCAAGGTCAACAAAGAAAATAACCTGCCGACTTTTGATTCATTTTTATTTTATTTTATTTTTTTGATTTCATCATGTATAGTTAGAGTTTTGAAGAAATTTTTTGAATTGATCGGTGTAGAAAGAACAACAGGAAAACCTTCACCAGCTAAAGGATTGAAGAGATGAAAAGCAAGATTTGTCATCAAGAGAACTTTTGAGCAAAACCCCTTTATGTTCTTTATTCAACACCATCATTCTTCCATCATCACCAGTTGTTCTGCTCCAAACTCATGTCTCCAAATTCATTCACAGATCTAACCCATGCCAGCAACAATCATTTCCTCGTCATCATTTCGCTCTATTCATGAAGCTGTTGTAATAAAATGGAGAGAGCTAAGGCCATGGATATAAGTTCAGAAGAACAAAAAAAATTAATGGGGATCAATCAATCTGAAATTAGAGATGAGAAAGAGAATCTAGTGCAATTGAAACAACGGTTTGTGTATGAATTCGAAGAAACAACAAGAAGGGAATGAAGAAATCGATAATTCAGAGGTTCATGGAGACACATCAGAATAGGGAAGGAAACGTGGTAGGATTATCCATCTGGTGGCTATAGATGTTTTTGCTGCTGAAAAATCATGTTTAACCAATGCCTGAAACGGGCAATGGTTGCATGGGTCATGGGAAGTTGACTGATCAAGATAGGGGAACAGGTAATGATTATCCGTTTCATAGTTTTTTTAAAAAACAACCAACCATTTTCTGTTTTTTGCATCAAAAACGATCACTCACTACCCGTTCACAATATAAATAAATAGGGAATTACAACTGGGGCTAGGATCTTCCCATGCTTATGTGTAAAGGCATTTGGGAAGACCTTGGGCATCTCCATAAGACCTGGTCTTAGGCGGTAAGATTTGAGCCCAAAATTACATTACGGATTTGGACATTTCTAAGCAGAGTATCCTGTTTGTGAAGATTAATTTATGGAAATTTGAACAAACTGCAAAAATAATTAATATTCATAAAAAGTACAGAAATCCCATCTGGATTCTCAAGTTACAGTCGCAAGTGACGCCAATGATTACGCGTTACGAGTTGCGGGCCAAGTCGAGTTTCGCCGTAATGGTGCAACACTTAAGCCATAATAGCGCAACGCAAGCCATTATAGCGGTATTACTGTATAGACTGTAAAGTGTCGAGAATGGCATAAACCCACAGGGATAATGTAGTGCAAGTGCAGCACTATATTGTAAATACATTTGTCTAAGTGATGAAGCTTATTGTCCGAAACAATGAAGCTTCATTGAAGGATTGGCAAGACATGGACAAAGTTGAAAAATGCAACATGCGATGTTGGCATCGATGTATATCCATGGAATTGAGTTGGCCCAAACTCAAGGATGATGCAAGAAGAGTGGAATAGATTAAGAGTTAGTCTATGCATTAGTTCAAGGCAGGGCCAAAGTCTGAACAGTGCAAACAAGTTTTTAATGCAAGAGTTGCATTGTTATTGTCAAGCTAATTGGCGAAGTGAAGCATATATGACGCATGAGTAACTAGAGTAAGCTTAAGGAGCTGGTCTCGATGTTTGAAGCATAAGGATTGTCCCTCTTTGAGTTTAGAATGATAAACATGTAGGGCCAAGAGAGCCGAACGTTGGTGCAAGACAGAATCCAATATGCCACAACAAGTGTGCAATACAGCTCAAGTGACGGTTATGAGTTGTTTATTGGCTTTGCGACCATGCCAATGAAGTGAGACAAGATAGAACGGTTATAAAGGAAATTTATAACCATGTGGTGTGTTTATAACCACCAAGAACAGTGTGGCATCCGTTGGCTTGACAACACAAAAGGTGGCGATTGGAAAAGCAAGTCAAGGTTATGGAAACTACTAGATGGGACACATGGATGTTCCATGCATGTGCAAGTGTTGTGCACGGTTTTGGCTAGTGAGTTTGCTTTATAAATAGTCCTAAGGAGTGGGAAAAATCAGTAGGCTTATATAGGAGAGTTAGTATCATGTTTGAGAGAGTTAGGCATTTACCAAGAGGGTGAATGACCTGTTTTTGGTCCATGTGATGGACGAGTTTTGTAATCTTCCTTTAGTGCAATAAAATGGGTTTGTTGCAGTATATATTTGTGTTCATTATGTTGCTGATTTTGTGTGAGAATTGGTTAAGTATATGTGTTTGTACCATAAGTAAAAATACCATTTAATGGGCCAAATTGATACTTGAATCATCTTTTGGGTCCTCATCCAAGCCCGCTACCCAGCCAACCAAGGCAGTCAATCCGGCCCCATGCACAGACTTGGCCAATGGTCGAAATCGGTCAATGGTCAAAGCTCGGTCAACATCCGGTCAATGGTCAAAGTCGGTCAACATCCGGTCAATGGTCAAAGTCAGCATCGGTCAACTACCAAAGTCAACTTCCGGTCAAGGTCAATGGTCGAAGTCGGTCAACTATCAAAGTCAACTTCCGGTCAAGGTCAATGGTCAACGGTGGTCAACGGTCAAAGTCAACCGACGGTCAACTATCGGCGTCGATCGCGCCCCTAGCCAATTTTTCATCTTGTAGCCGCAATGCGCTAACAATTCAACCAAAAACTCTTCCGCTACGGCCCGGTCTCGACCATCTTGCGCTGTACCATCCTCCATCCACACCCGCCATACATACCACAACCATCAGGCGGCCGATTTTACGCCCCCATGCGGCAGTCCATCCAGTCATCCACCAACTATGCAACAAACCAACCCATTACTGACTGCCCGGCCGGCCGGTCTCCACTAATCACATCGGCCATTAACCGTGCGGTTTCATACAAAATTATGGTGAAGACATAAAGGAGCGATTTTCATGCGAGAATTCAATATAGGACCATAAATGGACAGTTTCATACGTAAAATTATGGTGAAGACATAAAGGAGCGATTTTCATGCGAAATTCAATATAGGAGCATAAATGGCGATTACATTGAGAATTCATTATAGGAACATAAATGGGCGCTTAATGGAATTTATGTTGACATTGGAATTATATTTTCATTGTATAAATAGGAGAGGAGAAATCAGTCAAGGGGGGGCCAATAGGAGAGAAAAACATATTTTGTAATAGAAAAATCAATAAAACATTTCTCCCCAAGGAGATTCATCCGTGGACGTAGGCAAACCATGCCGAACCACGTAAAACCTGCGTTCATCTTTGTCTCTTTATTTGCTTTCCAATCTGTCTCCAAACCCCAATACTCACCAAAACTATCCATTCATCGTGTTTCGTGCCCAAAAGTAATTTTGGGTACAAACATTGGCGCCCGACTAAGGGGAAATACGAGAAAGAAATCGTGTTTTCCCATTGAGAAAAGTTGTAAAAATACTTCAAAATCGTGTCCTTGAAAAAAGCAATCAGCGTCACTGGAAAGTCATCAGCTGCTGATCCGAGTTGGTCGCAATCTGCCGAAATCCGATTTGATCATAACGATGCTTGATCCGATGATAAGTAGCAATTGTGACCGTATAATCGCACATACTGTACCGATTGATCGCAATCATAATCAAGATTCGCCAGTTTTCAGATTTGCTGGAAGCTATTACTCATGGATACTGCACTGAAAATCACATCACTACAAAATCGATGATAATGTTCTTGGGGCGCTTTCGGTCGCGCGGCAATAAGATGTGGAGAAATACCATCAAAAACTGTTGTAGGATATTCGATCCACGGCATGGCCGAATCGATTTTCGATTTCTATCACCTGCCCCGGTGATCGCATTGCTTTGCAGATTCGATTAATCACAATTATTATAGCCAAAGATCGCGAAACGGAAGCCATCAAAATTCTCTGCGAAAACCACCAAGGTTGTTGTCGGGATGTTCGATCCAGCATGTTCAAGTCCAAAGTCCAAAAAAATTGCTCCTCAAGTAACGATTATCCACCCGTGCTCGAGTTTGTTGTATAACAAAATCAATACTGTTATGATCGCAAAGTGGTCAAATTGTCTACATCTCAAGGTGCACGAATACCCGAGGGAAACCTTCGAAAAGCATCTCGAAAATTCGAGAAAAGACGACAAAAAGTGCAAAGAAAATCATGGTGAAAATTCCATGAGAAACGGTAGCGTTCAACAAACCTGTTCTTTAAATTGTGAAGGAAAAGACAACAGCCCGAAAACTCATTGCAAAAGGTCACAGAGAAAAGATAACACCACCAACAGCCGTTCAGAAATTTCAAGACAAAAGGCAACAATTCGAAAAGCGTGGCGAAACGTTTCAAAATAAAAAAATAAAAAAATAAAAAAATCGAGAAAAGCTTGGCGGCAAACTTCGTGCCAACCCGTGGCACCCTTAGCAGCGGCGACAATGCAAGGCAGCAACAATGGCGGCGCAAGACAAGAATGGCGGCGGCAACATGCAATCGATTCTGTTCACCCTCTTCGGGGGTTTCGTTCACCCACTTTACTTTCCACTCACCCACGTCAAAGGTGTCCACCACCCACTTCCATCAACAAGAAAAATGTTCGATGCTTCTTGTTACATCAAATTTCGATGTTCGGCGTATGTAAACCGTTGATGCTGATTGGTACATCAAACTTCGATGCTCCGAAATACATCAAAATTATATTATAAGCAATGGTTCGATGCAATGGTGGTACATCAACCTTGATACGCTGAACACAAGACCGTTGATGCTTCTGGTACATTAATTTTCGATGATCTCTAAAACATCAAAATCAGATTTCAAAAACAAAAAAAGTCACGTGGCGGCGGCCAACCCCGGCCAAACAAAAAAAAAAAAAAAAAAAAAAAAAAAAAATCGGGCGGCGGCGGCGACCAACGAAGGCAACCTCAGCGATTAATCTCCGATTAATTGCCGATTAATTATATGCGATTACTCGCGAGGAATTGAGGATTGTTTCAATGCTACACGCAACTTAATCCTCGTAGCCCTCGAATTATTCCGCCCTGTTTCCCTTGCATTGCGGATATGTACGCCCCACCAGGCTGCTTAGTCGAAAATCTTGTTTCGTCAATAATTTCTTCGTTTTAAGTCCGAATCGAGTGATTTTTGGCTCGTTGGAATCGTCTTTCAATTCCTACAACATGGAAGTGAAAAAATCATGAGTTTGGAAAATTTAATTTTTGAGGTTCCGAGTGGCACGACAAACACTATCAAGATGCAGGGCATTGCACGTTCAATGTTCGCGAGCGCTATTGTGTCGATTTTCTACCCACAACGCAAAGATCGTGAGTACGGTTGGAATCATAAACCTCGACGCGCACATGTTCGGTGCTAGTAAAATCACTTCTGATCCAGGTTATGCTGACTGCCTTGTATCTGTTGTCCTCGGCAACATCTGCAGATCCGATTGACCGCAATCTATTGCAGTCCTTTTCCACATAACTATTACGGTCATTGATCGAACTATTGTAATCGATTTCCGCAACAAATTGTTGGCTTTGTTGGTCGAGCATGCCCGCGATCCTTTTTAATTCCTACTGATCAAAGTCGAATCGACTAGCCTTGGATTTTTCACGAAAAGTCAAGTTTCAAATACGATTTTCCTCTTAAGCGATCTGATCCAGTTTTGCGCATAATCACAGGTTGCGGTAGCTGATCACAAATTCTTGAAATATGATTCCGTGGCAAGCTGTCTTCGATCCACTTTGGGCTTAATTGGTGCATTCCGGTCCCACAGCACAAATCAATTACTAAGTCAAGGCGAGACGCTAAGGCAACTATAACTAATCATCGTCATTGGAAAACACAGACATAGCCGGTGGACATCCTAATCACTTCAAGCGAAGTCGCAGCAACATTTTCAATAAGGTAAGTATACAATTTACATATTTTTGCATCTTTTCATATATTCATGCATACTTTTGGTAAGATACCTTTAATGTGGCAAGCATCTTCTCAACGAGGATGCACACATTTCAATTCTCGCGCATCTAGAATAGTGGGATTGTCCCCCACGCTAATTCCAGGTGCGAGACATATTCAAAATCCCATGCGCGAGCAAAATACAAAGAAGGCGGTGCACCCTTGTGCAAGCATTGAGCGAGCATGACAATTACTATCTTCCGGGGCAAGTTGCATATCACTTCAACATGACTCACCATCACTTGGGGGCGAGATATGTAACACCTCGTGGTCTAAAATTACTCTTTTAGGGCAAGGCGCGTAACACTCTATACGATTAAGGGAAAAATACATAGCACCTAAATGCAATGCGGAGTTCAGCTTCCGAAAATCGGAACTTCAGGTAGCCCGAACTTCTTAATCCTCCAACGAATTGCAGGATTAAGAGGGGCGAGCATATACCATAATATTTTTACGCATACCATAATATTTTTACGCATACCATAATATTTTTACGCATAATATTTTTTCAGTAATGTTAAACTGCCATAGTTATATTGATTGAATTATTGTACTCCAGCTCAAAAGCAATCACGCTGACTTTCGGTTGGGCCACGCAATCGATGCAGTCCAGTTGCTCTGCGATCAGACTCGGTTGGACGCAACCGATGCGATGCGGTGGCACTCAGTTGACGCAATCGGGTGCTGTCTGAAGTTTTATTTATAGATTTTACACCTATGTTTATCAAACTTTTTAAAGTCCAGTCCTCACATACATTTCTGCAAATCATTAATTATTCTGCTGTGATCCCGATAATCGTTGTCTCGGTACCGAAATCACAACTGATACAGATCCAGCTATGGTCTCATTTCCTGATCCAGCTGAATGCAATTCTTGTGGAATAACCTTGTTAAATGACGTTGTTCTTGTATTCTAGTCGATCGCAAATGATGCAAATCGACCATGCTCACGTTCCTACATCATCCGAAGGCCCAAATTTCTGCAGAGGAACCTTGTTCGATCTTCTTGCATTCCGTGGAAACGCCAGCTGATGCAGTCCATCTATGCCATAGCTCTGCGGTCGTTAACGCAACGCTCCCAGTGGAACTTTATTCATTGCTGCTTGCATTCCGGTGATCGCAGGTGATGCGATCCAGACCTTGCTCGAAGTTCTATGATCCGGTGAACGCAAATTTCTTTGTTGAGAAACTTTTTTCCTACTACTACATTCCGACTAATCGCAATGATGCTTGTTGTTTATGCGGTCCAAATTCACATACCGCTGCAGCCAACTCCGCTCAATGATGTTACTACTCATCACTCCGCTCAAGTATCACGTTTTCATTACTTTCAGATTACAGTTCAGATTTTGCATAACAACAATGGTTCATGCTCAACTGTTTCATGTCGATTCTCCAGCCGCAATAGCCTCACTGGGGCGTCCGATTATGATTTTACGCAAACAACAAGGAAGTTCGCGGTCACCACAGTATCAATAATCCGCACTTGGGGCGTATTTTATCAATGACTTAGGAAAACGGAATTTTCTTAACCCCCAACAAGTTGGAGGTTAAGAGGGGCGATGTTTGTACCATAAGTAAAAATACCATTTAATGGGCTAAATTGATACTTGAATCATCTTTTGGGTCCTCATCCAAGCCCGCTACCTCACCTAACCAAGGCGATCGGCCCAATGCGCACCTGGCCGGTCAATGGCCAATGGTCGAATCAATGGTCAAAGCCGGTCAAACATCCGGTCAATGGTCAAAGTCAACAATCGGTCAACTACCAAAGTCAACTTCGGTCAAGGTCAATGGTCGAAGTCGGTCAACTATCAAAGTCAACTTCCGGTCAAGGTCAATGGTCAAATTCGGTCGGTCATCAGTCAAAGTCAACCGAAGCGGTCAACTATCGAAATCGATCGCGCCCTAGCCAATTTTCAGTCTTGTAGCCAAATGCTGTAACCAATTCAGACCAAAAACTCTTCCGGCCCAACCAGTCTCTCAACCATGCTGCCCGGCCATCCTCCATCCACACTGCCCGGCCATACCATCAACCATCGAGCCGGCCAGTTTTACGCCCATGCGGCCCGATCCATCCAATCATCCGGTAACTATGCAAAGTCAGCCAACCCATTACGCTGCCAGCCAGCCAGTCTCCACCAATCCTGTCAGCCATTAACCAGGCAGTTTCATACAGAAATTATGGTGAAGACATAAAGGAGCAGTTTTCATGCAGAATTCAATATAGGACCATAAATGGACAGTTTCATACAGAAATTATGGTGAAGACATAAAGGAGCTTGATTTCATGCGAAATTCAATATAGGAGCATAAATGGCGAGTTACATTGAGAATTCATTATAGGAACATAAATGGCGATTAATGGAATTTATGTTGACATTGGAATTATATTTTTCATTGTATAAATAGGGAGAGGAGAAATCAGTCAAGGGGGGGGCCAATAGGAGAGAAAAACATATTTTGTAATAGAAAAATCAATAAAACATTTCTCCCCAAGGAGATTCATCCGTGGACGTAGGCAAACCATGCCGAACCACGTAAAAACTCAACGTTCATCTTTGTCTCTTTATTTGCTTTCCAATCTGTCTCCAAACCCCAATACTCACCAAAACTATCCATTCATCGTGTTTCGTGCCCAAAAGTAATTTTGGGTACAAACAATATGGCAGAACCTTTTATGCTTATGGGGGCATGAAGAGTTAGAGAGAAAGAAGAAAAGACTTCCGTTGTGCAATGCCTTATGAGTGAAGGCAAATGCGTACTTTGATGCAAGTATGCAAGGCAAAATGATTTTGGGTGACGTTGATTCATTGAACCACAATCATTGCCGGTCATGTTCCATGAAAATTTTAAGCGATTAAAAGGGCGTGTGACAAGCAGGTATCAGAGCTGTGTTAGGGGACACAATTGCTGATTTTTCTCACTTTTACTCTAGTTAGTGTCATTTGTTTGTCAAATTCAGTGAAGAATTATTTGGGTTTCACTAGTATGGAGACTAGAAGAAGTTGGTCTTGTGTGGAAAGATCAATTGGAATGAACTTGAAGCTTGAAGTAGCAAGGCCATGAAAGTTTATTACAAAGGTGTCAAAATTCCAACCCAAAGTGTTAGGAGAACGCGCAAGAATCATTGAAAACCGGTTTTCAAGTGATGGCATGACAAAACTAAGGAGTATGCTGACTTCTATGGTGCAAGTCAGGTGTTAAAGTCCATGTTTCTCACAAGTATGCGAAGATTATGCATTTGGAATGCATTCTTTCGTAGTGTTATCAGTAGCGAATACATTACAAGTGGTAATGAGAATTTTGCAAAAATTCCTGAACTCAAAGAAGTTCATGGCCTTTGCAGTGGCAAAGAAGATGAAGAACATGTTTATGCGATATATTGAAGGTGTTTACATCGTAGCCAGTTGGATGGAAGATTATAGTTATCTCTCTCGAATGCATGTACCTTGGTGGTTATGCAAAGTATGGTTGCGAACAAGCATGTTTGTGGCAATGTGATGCCATGAAGGAAGAATTGGATGGCCAATTCTTATCTAGCATAAAGCTTATTGAAAGGCTGAAGACAAAAGCGCAAGTTAGGGGAAAACGGATACACCACGGTCTTGTGTTTGCAAAGAGTTCTTCGTTGATGCTAGATGAGCACAAGGAGTGTGCTTGAACCTGGTTTATGAGTGAGATCAATATTCTTGGACAAGTGTGTCCAAAGACCTGCATTTGATCATAACCATAAGCGGATGTTCTTGTCGACTGCAAATCAACAATTTTTGCTACTCAAGTTGATTTTGGCGAAGGGGAAAGACAAGAGTAACCAGTTGTGCATGGGCAGTAAAATGAGTTCCATGTTTGAAGAAGAATGTGGCGTTCTTGCTTCATGGAACGTAGGCAGTGGAGCCTCATTTGAAAGGATTGTTCCTTGTTAATAATATCCAAGATAATTGTCCGCGGAAGTCATTGAGTGATATGACTTTGCTGAGCTCTATGGTGATGCTCAGAGTCACCAAGTTAAGTCCGTTCGAGTTGTGCAAAGGTTCCCAAGTTTGTGTCAAGATTTGAGTGCTAATTGGCATAGCATCTATCCAACAATAGCATGAGCCAAATGATATTTGGGCATGGCCAAGATGCATGATGCGGTTGGAAATGCAAAATTAGGCGACTCATAGATGCATGGAAAAAGAGGGAAAAAGTAGTGGTGATGCATAAAGATGGCATGTGGCCATTATTGAAGAAATCTTCATGAAAGCTAAAGCAACATGATAGCATCAGGCGGAAGAGTGCATGTGGAAAAGCGAATTGCTACATTAGGGACAGTAGGTGTTGTCTCGCTTCCTTTGTTGCTTAGAAGCGAAGTTGAAGTTAGTATTGCAAGGCTTGTTAGGTCTTACAAGTTGCAATCAGTTGGCGCAAGTATTTGCTCAAGTTTGAGTATACTTTCAGTTTGGGTCGAGTGGACCTTAGTGTTAGAATGAAGTCTCTCTATGTAAGGTAGTAGTGAATGAGGGTATTTGAAGTGAAAGATCTTGCCTCTTTCGTTCAAAGTAAAGCTAGTTCGCGTGGAAGATGCTACATAGCATATTAAGCCAAAATATGCAATAGAAGACGTTGAAAGTGAAAGAAGCAAATATAGGAGTTGGTGGCATAGTCAAGTTTGTTGTTGAGAGTTATGTGGAAGTGCGAAGGCATTTGGTAGTGAATGCATGGAGTAACGTAACAAGAATGAAGATATAAGTCCATCAAGAATATGAGTTAAGAGTAACTCATAGCTAGGAAGAACATGATGTTGTTTTTCCACTACATTAAAGCGTAGCAGTTTGAAAAAGCAAGTGATGCTTAAAGTGCTGGTTTCAAAGGCGCGTGAAAAGGATGCCTGGTATAAAGAGACGGTCTGATGTCAAGGGTATCCTAAGTCATGACTATACCAGAGTCATGCATTACAATCATGATGTTGCGACAATACAAGCAAAGAACAGCAAGTTGCAAGTTCTTTGGCATACAAATGATGCAAGTCCAAGAAGGTGAAGTCTACAACATGATTTGGAGGTCAAATCTAAAGTAAGTTATGTTGCATTGCTGAAGACAGCAAAGGCTATGGATTGTGGCGCATACCAGAGTGGTATGGAATCATAGCAAGCATACCTTAAGGCATGGCATGATTTGTCGTAGGCGCATATGATTGAAGAATGAGGCCAAGTCTTGTATAAGTCCTGTTATGTTGCGTGGTGCAAGTAAAGTCGAAAAATGAAGGAGTAAGACAATGGAAATGATTAGTGTAATCAGTTGGGAAGAATCATTACTTGTGTACACTTAGGCACAAATGATTCATGCGATGTTCAAGAACAATTCAGGGAATTGGCAAGAAGAATTTCCAAGTTGCATTTGGGTGTTGATATGCGATTTTAGTTGAAGTTGGAGCGTAGGCCAACGTGACAACAACAGTTCAAGTGAGTAGGATCAATGGCAAAGCAGTAAGCTAATTGATGGCATTTGGTACTAGGCATAAAAGTTTTGGCAAGAATGAAGGCCAAATAAAGTTTGTTGATTTCTGAGAAGGGATCAGAAGCGTACAAGGCCAGAGAACAAGTATAACGAGTATACTTTGTTGCGTTCAACGAGGGTGTTGAACGAATTAGGTGGGGAGGTCTGTTACGGTACTGCAAGTGACGCACAATGATTACGCGTTACAGAGTTGCCGGCCAAGTCAGAGTTCCGCCGTAATGGTGCAATGTGAAGCCATAATAACGCAACGCAAGCCATAATAGCGGTATTACTGTATAGACTGTCAAGTGTCGAGAATGGTATAAACCCACAGGGCTAATGTAGTGTAAGTGCATCACTATATTGTAAATACATTTGGCTAAGTGATGAAACTTATTGGCCGACACAATGAATCTTCATTGAAGGATTTGCAAGAAAGGGCCAAAGTTGACAGATGCAACATGCGATGTTGGCATCGATGCATATCCATGGAATTGAGTTGGCCCAAACTCAAGGATGATGCAAGAAAAGTGGAATAGACTAAGAGTTAGTCTATGCATTAGTTCAAGGCAGGGCCAAAGTCTGAACAGTGCAAACAAGTTGGTAATGCAAGAGTTGCATTTCTATTGTCAAGCAAATTGGCGAAGTGAAGCATATATGACTCATGAGTAACTAGAGTGAGCTTAAGGAGCTGGTATCGATGTTTGAAGCATAAGGATTGTCCGTGCATGAGTTTAGAATGATAAACATGCAGGGCCAAGAGAGCTGAACGTTGGTGCAAGACAGAATCCAGTATGGCACAACAAGTGTGCAATACGGCTCAAATGACAGTTAGGAGTTGGTTATTTGCTTTGCGAGCATGCCAATGAAGTGAGACAATATAGAACGGTTATAAAGGAAATTTATAACCATGTCGGGTGTTCATAACCACCAAGAACATGTGTGGCATCTGTTGGCTTGACAACACAAAAGGTCGCAGTTGGAAAAGCAAGCTGGCGGTTATGGGAACTACCTGATGGGACACATGGGTGTTCCATGCGTGTGCAAGTGTTGTGCATGATTTTGGTTAGTGAGTTTGTTGTATAAATAGTCCTAAGGAGTGGGAAAAATCAGTAGGCTTACATAGGAGAGTTAGTCTCATGTTTGAGAGAGTTAGGCATTCACCAAGAGGGTGAATGACCTGTTTTTGGTCCATGTGCTTCCTTTAGTGCAAAAAAAATGGGTTTGTTGTAGTATATCTTTCTGTTCATTATGTTGTTGATTTTGTGTGAGAATAGGTTAAGTACATGGCAGAACCTCTTATGCTTATGGAAGCATGAAGAGTTAGAGAGAAAGAAGAAAAGACTTCCGTTGTGCAATGCCTTATGAGTGAAGGCAGATGCGTACTTTGATGCAAGTATGCAAGGCTGAATGATTTTGGGTGAAGTTGATTCATTGAACCACAATCATTGCCGGTCATGTTCCATGAAAATTTTAGGCAATTAAATAGGCGTGTGACAGTTATTGATTACTACACGAATACTGGCTATCGCCCTGCCAGTATGTCGGTAAGACCAGCCTATGACGGAATATGACACATATATGGTACTGCTGGAAACATGCAATAAACGAACGTTGCTTTCTCTCTAACCGTCTTTCTTGACCATAATTCATGGTCGATTAAAAAAATAATACAAACAATGCATTTCAAAGAAAATATGGTCATAGTCAATAAACCCAACATGCATGTACACCAAACAATAAAGAAAGAACAAGTGAAAACGATAATAACGAATTTGCTAGCATAATTTCCTACACGTACAAAATTTACTCGTTCATATATTTATTCATATAAAGATTATAGGAAAGTGATAGTATTGAATGTCAACTACAAATTCTTCCTTGGAGGTTGCCTACTCCGTATTATGCACATCCGACGCATATGTGCAAGTTTTTTTCCACATCGAATTCGCAGACAGATGGTAGTCAGCGGTGTACTTGCAGTTACTGTTCCAAGGCCTATTTGTCCATTGCTGGTTAAAAGAAAAAGAAAAAAAGAAAAAAAGTGCCTTCTACTGGTTCTTGCCCTTGAACATCTTTTTGGAACTCCTGTTAAAGCCTTAATTTATTTAGGGTTAATGCCTCGAATTGAGGGCTCGATGAATCTTCCGTAAGCTGCCTGTTTAATATTTTTTTCTCAAGATTTGAATTGGGCTTTTCTCCCCTGTAGTTAGAAAGCAGAGTAATCTGTTTGCCAAAATAATATTGACTTTACACATTGTATGATAAAATGTGACACTAACTACAACGATTCAGGAATGATAAATGAATGACACATACATTTGTTACACCAATAATATCTTCCTGTGAGTGTATTGGTAAGACCTGTGACTGTATCGGTAAGACCAGCTAATGATGGAATATTAGGCACGGACGGTGCAATTGGAAGATATACCGGAGTTGGTAACTCAGGTGGAAGTATAGGCAGAGGAGATTCAAATTTAAGAACATTAATCACTTGAGTGGCCGAAGGCCTCAATTTAGAATCAGGATGAGCACACCATAATCCTACAACCATTAATTGTTCCATTTCTAACTCATTGAACTCCAACTTTAACCTTTCATCCGCTGCGTCCAACAGCTTTCCTCTTCCGTAAAGACCCCAAACCAACTCTACTAACACTCCTTTAGTTGCTTCAACCTGTCTCCTCCCACAAGCAATCTCAAGTGCAACGATCCCAAAACTATAAACATCGGATTCCTTGCTTGATTTACCCGTCAAAATACATTCTGGTGCTAAGTAACCCAAGGTTCCGGCCAACATAGTTGTGTGAGAACCTAATCCATGATCAACAAGCCTTGCTAAACCAAAGTCCCCGAGTTTAGCATTAAAATCTGAATCCAACATTACATTACTTGCTTTAATATCTCTGTGAAGCACACATTGTTCCCATAATTCATGCAGATATAGTACTGCAGAAGCTAAACCAAGAGCTATTTTATATCTCACTTCCCATCTGAGAGTATTTTCCCCACCAAATAAATGTTTGTCAAGGCTACGGTTTGGCATGAATTCATACACAAGAAGTAATTCATTTCTTTTGTGGCACCAACCTATGAGCTGAACTAGATTTCTATGTCGTAATTGGCTAATAATCTTCAGTTCCGACTGGTACTCTTCTTTTCCTTGGTTTGAACCTCGTGAGACCCTTTTAACTGCCACATTCACACCCAGATCACTCAAGAAACCTTTGTACACTCTGCCGAATCCTCCATGTCCCAGTTTTCCTCCCTCATCGAAGTTATTTGTCGCATAAACTAATTCACTGTATGAGAACCTCTTCGGTCCGGTTCCTTTCTCAAATGCATTATCCATTGATACATCATAATTTTCCGCATCATCATCAAAGTTCCTTGACCTCGGCCTCTTCTTTAACCAAATAAAGAGTGCAAAACCAAGCGCGCATGCAAAAACACCGAAGCCAACACCCAGACCAACCGCCAAATCAGTTTTCTTACCTTTTCCTTCACCATCAGTTTGTCGTTCACCACCAGTTTGTCTTTCAGCTGTTTTATTATCTTGTCTCACCTCGATCAATTCTAAAGTGGAATTGAATTGCCAGGAAAGGACTTGATGAACTTCAGTATACACGCCGGTTGCCGCTGAAAATCCAACAGTAATTAGCTCTGGAAGAACTTTGCTTAAATCAACAACATGATACAAAGTAGAATTCCCATTGAAGACAGGATTTCGACTATAAGTTAGATATACACTCAAGTTTTTCGTACTAGAGTTATAAGTTACCCGAGCATTAGCTTTTCTTCCATCACTTATAGTTCCATTTGCTAATGACACATTCGCCACAGACACTACCGAGTTAACATTGATACCAACATGATCTGAACTTGGATCCCATGTGTTTTTAAAACTATCAAACTCAACTGCAACAATTTGATTCATGCCCCGATTATTTTGAGGTACGTTCTGACTCAATAAGCCAAGAGCTCCACCGGAAGAATTTGTAGGAAGTATAGACCCGAAAGGAGCAAGAAAAAAGGTTAAACCATCACCAGCATTATTCTTGTCCTTATTTAGTCTATCAATCATAAATGAGAAGTTTGTATCAAAGTCTGCCTGCCATCCAGTGGTTGCATTCCAAAGTTTTATAGCTTCTGAGTACGTGGCACGGCCAGCAATTTTGCGATCACTAGTGTCGCCTGAATTCCCCACGAAATTGATGAAGTTACCTATCCTGGTCGAATCTCCTTGGAAATTTATTCTAGTATTGCTAGGATCATTCGGTGAGAAATTTGGAAAGTTAAAGGAGATTGAATTTGTAGGACTAGGAAGAAGTAATAATATTGTGTTGATTTGAAAGAAGAAGATCGAAGAATGAAGATGAGAATTTGTTGATGATTTGCAGTAATAACCCATCATCATTGGTTATGAATGAGCAGTCCTGAGTATGCAGGAAGACAAAAACGTCTATGGTTTGAACAGAAAAATTAGTCAAACAAAAAATATATGAGCCTTTCATGGATCTTTCTCTATTTCCTCTGATAGAAGTCTTCTTTTGAAAAAAAAAAAAACAAATCACAGGAAAAAATAAATGTAAATGAGATTGTGTTGTCGGGATGATCTGTTCAAATGGGAATATTTTTCAGTCAACTATAACGAATTTATATTGCTGGTCAAAAACAAATGTCAAACACAGTGATGGTTCTCAAATTAATTATTCGAAAATGATTAACTAGCTCGAGAAAGGGAAGTGTGAAACTGTGGAATATTCAGTAGTCAAGGTTTGAAAATAATCGTAAGATAATTATCTCGGTCCCAGTGACAGTGAACGGAACGAAAACGAATTGATGGAAGAGGAACGGGAATTTGCATTTTCGTGTTATCAGTGGATATAGAAAGTGTAGGTGCACAAAATAGACTCGCCACGTGGCCGCACCGGAAGACAATGAATAGGACTGATGAATCTCAGTCAGAGATCCCAGATAATGACTTGTCAAATCGAATGTCAGAGTTATCTCGCCGCATCACCAAGCACGAAGAAGAAGCATCCTATAACGAAGTGACATACAAAAAGAATCTAATCTACGAAGGATCAATCGAGTACCCTACAAGATACAAATCACGAAGTAAGGATAGGCGAAATAAGCTAACTTGGCCGAAAAGATAACCTGCGAGGTAAGTAAATTATCGAGCAAGAAAAGAGACAGTTGTCCCGACAGCACCCAGAGTTGTCAGCGAAAGAAGGGGAAAAACTTTATGGAAAATGGTCTGGGCGAAGTATAAGGCACCTCCACGAGAACGTAGCGAAGTAAAATGAGTTGTACACCATTAGGGTTGATTGTCCTATAAATAGAGGTCCTTAGGCAAGGCATGAGGGATCGGATTTTGGAGAGAGAGAGGGGAGAGCTTAGCTTAGAGAGTGAGATTAGGGTTTCCTTGTATTCAAGAACTTGTATTTCTCACTCCTTGGTGATTAATAAATAAAGATTTTTTAATTTCAAAACACTTATCATGTCTTAGATCTGTCTTATTGTTTATTGGGGTGTACTACTGGATTTTTAGTAGTTACATTTTGGCGTCCAGAAACAGGGAACTTAGATCGGGGAGTTATCCTCGTCTAAAAGTTGAGAGAGTCGAAGTTGTTTTAAAAATCTTAGAAGTTAGAAATTTTAGCGAGTTGTTTTGAAATTAGGGTTTTGTAGATCTAAAGCGATTCATTCATAGTTAAAAATCTAGGAGAGGGAGTAGTCTTGGGTGTTGCATCGTGAGTGGAGGTAGATTTGGAGATATCGAACCAGAGACTAGTTGATGGCCAGAACTCCGGATCGAGCGAGGCACTTAATAGCAACAAGGAGAAGAAAAATGCTAGATTGGTGCTACAAAATCGCCAACTTAACGAAGAAACGGCAGCTGACGCCATGGACTCGGAAGGAAACACGATTTCATCATGGGAAGAAGAGCCACGGTAGAGGAGATTTTCCCGCGAGGACGACGGAGGAGAGCAATCGAAGAAGACGACGAAGGTAAAGCAGTGAAGAAAGGGACCTGAGGACAGCATTGGAGGAAACGAGATGGGAAAGATCAAAGGCGGAGATACGAAGAAGAAAGGAGGAACGAAGACGAAATGAGGCGAGAAGAGGAGAGGCGACGAGACGTGAACCAAAGGCACGAGGAAGCAGTCCGGTGTGGGGAAGGAAGGCTTGGTGTGATGAGAGGTTATCATGTGGAGGAAACCTAAACCAAGAAGTCCTAAACGAATTGCAAGATATGAGGACATTGATAAACAATTCGCGAAGAGGAGGCAGGGTGCAGCTGGCTGAGGCGATAGAGGAGGCAGATAAATATCCTTTCACCTTTGAGATAATGTATGCGGACATTCCTGAGAAGTGCGTGCTGCCGACATTCTCAAGCATATTCAGCGGATCGGAAAATGTTATGCAACAATTGAGACAATATACTCTATCATTGATGCAGTGGGGAATAAACGAAGCGGTACTCAATAAATATTTCCTGGAAAGCTTGACCGGCGAAGCGTTGGCATGGTTTGATGGACTGCCGGAAAGATCGATTTCGTCATTTAAGGATCTGCAGAGAATATTCCTGACAACATACATAAGTAACAACATGTTGAGGCCAGGAATCGAAACCTTGTTCAACCTAAGGCGAAGACCAAGAGGAAGAGGTGATGAGAATTTTTTTATTTTAGCCTTCGTGAACGCGTTATTCCCGACCGATTTGTTATACACACAGATATTCATAATCCAAAATTCCTTGACGATGAATGAATTAAGGGAATACCAAGAGGAATACATTGCATTAGAAGAGAAGCAGAGGAAAGCCAGCGATGTAACACCAATTCCAGCGAAGAAAGTAAATTCAAGGCTATTACCAAGGATAGTACATGTCGTGGAGGATGATCCGAAATATGGGAAAGCGGAACCATCAACTCTAGTTCCGGCGAAACTTTTAGATGTATCCAGTAGAGATCAGGAATGGATCGATCAGCAGAGATATGAAGAGTCAAGACAAAGTAGTTATGAGACACGAAATCATAACATGGGATATCAGCACAAAAATAATCAAGGGCCCGGGTTTGGAGAACCAAGACCAAATGCACCTGCTTTTGAAGATGTAAAGCTTCCTAGACTAAATACAACTGTGGAAAAAGTATGGGAAGCTATATAATAACAGCAAGATAGCCAGTCTGTCCCAGTCAATGTATGCCAGCCTGTCTGTCAATGTATAGCTGGCA
The DNA here is from genome assembly GCA_023531295.1 of Papaver armeniacum. Taxonomy (NCBI): domain Eukaryota; kingdom Viridiplantae; phylum Streptophyta; class Magnoliopsida; order Ranunculales; family Papaveraceae; genus Papaver; species Papaver armeniacum. The sequence continues at coordinate 1,370,949 of JAJJWW010004015.1, read as the reverse complement.
TCCACCTCTAATTTTGTGTACATGTGTCCTCCTATTACTGGCTGAGCTGTGATCACCTGACCAATCACTATACTTCATAAATAGTGTGTGTGTCTGTGTATTTCCTTTAACTGTGTGTAGGAATCTTATCTTTTCTTTCCTTCTGTAATATCTTTGTTCTTCATTAATGAATTCCATTTCTTGATTCTACTATGGTATCAGACTGAGAAAGATCATCTTTCTCAGGTTTATTCGATCTTCATTTCCGCTGCATTCTTATCTTGTGTATGATTCAAGAATTTCCTTCTTCCTCATCTACTACAATGGAGAATCCAACCTCTAATTCCATTACTAGGGTTTCTCTGCATCAACTAAATAGTTTTGTTTCTCTTAAACTGACTGAATCAAATTTTCTCATCTGGAAGAATCTTGTTCTTCCTGTTATTAGAAAATACAAATTACTCAAATTCTTGGATGGATCTCATTCCTGTCCACCTCGGTTTACAAACAATCGCAATGCACAAAATGAAATTGAAAATCCTCTCTATGTTGATTGGATTGATGAAGATGCTACAATCCTGATGTGGTTACATTCTACAATTTCTGATTCAGTTATTGCGTATTTTGCTGGATCTACAACATCTCATCAACTATGGCTTTGTATTGAAGAACGCTTTGCAAGATCATCTTCAACTCATACTATTCAACTGCGAACAAAGTTGCTGGCTCTCAAACAAGGTGATAAATCCATTCCCTCTCTCATTACTGAGATTAAATCAATTTCCGATCAACTTGCTGCTGCTGGTGAGATTATTTCTTTACAAAGAACTTGTTGTTGTTACTCTTTACGCACTTAATTACGATTATATACCTTTTGCAACATCTATGAGACATCGTTATCCACCAATTACTAGCTTGAGCTTCATAACAATCTTCTTAGTGAAGAGTCTGTCATTAGTGATAGAAACAAATCTATTCTTGCTGAATCCTCGAATAGAGCCTTCTTTACTGATTCTTCAAATCAAGCCTTTGCTGCTACTCATATGTCCAATTTTCGACCTTCTGGTCGTGGTTCTGGTGGTCGTTTTAATACGTTTGGTGGTCGCTCTAGTACTCCTTTCTTTGGCCGTGGTGGTAGAACATACAACTTTTCTCCAGGAAATGGGACTACAACTCCACCACTAGCTAAAGGTTCTACACCTAATTTTCCACCTTCCTCTTCAGTTAGACCTCCATCACAATTTCAGTCACCAACAACCTTACCTCCTCTTGTTTGTCAAATATGTGGTAAATTTGGACATACTGCCTTAGAGTGTAGTAACAGCTCAATTTTGCCTACCAAAGTTATCATACACCACAAAGACTTCAAAGGCCATGTTAGCCTCTCAAATATTTTGGGCAACAATCCTTGGTATGCGAATCGGAGCCAATAATCACATTACTTCGGATGAATCAACTTCAAGCTATTGCTACCTATGAAGGTTTAGAGGAAATTCAAGTCGCTAATGGGGAAGGTATGAGTATCACTCACACCGGTTTTTCTTTGAAGTCTGCTCCTAATCATACTTTTAATCTCAATAATATACTTCTTGTTCCTAAAGCTACCCAAAATCTTCTATCACCATAAGTTCACTTGAGATAATCATTGCTCCATAACCTTTGATTCTTCCTGGTTTCTTTGTGAAGGACTTATCCACTTTGGGAAGATTCTTTTACAAGGCCCTCATCATAATGGACTCTATCCTTTGCAGTTCACTCATCATTCAACCCTCAATAAAGCTCTCTCAAGTGTTTCAAATGTTTCTCCGTATGTTTGGCACAAGAGACTTGCTCATCCTTCCTATCAAACAATGAAATCTGTTTGTAGCTCTTTACATTTACCCAATGTACTCAAACAACCACTGTTCTCAGTAGTGATTGTCAACTAGGGAGGAGTCATAAATTGCCTTTTTGCAATGTCTACTCATTGTAGTTCACAACCTCCGAGTTGCTTTGCATCTTGATTTATGGGGTCCATGTCCCGTAAAATCCATTGCTTGGGTACAACTATTATGTTAATATCATTGATGACTTTTCCAAATTTTGTTGGATATATCCTTTATTTGATAAGTCTGATTTTAAGAAAATTTTCTATCAATTCAAAGCTCAGGTTGAAAATCATTTACATCATCATATTCTTACTATTAGAACTGATGGTGGTGGTGAATTTATCAATAAGGAATTGTCTTCATTCTTAGCTGACTATGGAATTCATCATGAGATTTCTTGCCCTCACACACCTGAACAAAATGGTGTGGCAGAATCTAAGCACAGGCATTTGGTTGATATAGGCAGAACATATCTAATACAATCTGGTCTTTCAACAAGTTTTTGGGTAGAAGCCTTCTCTACTGCCAACTACACTATTAACATGCTTCCAACAAGATCTCTTGGTATTAAATCTCCATATGAAGTACTTGTTTAAAAGAGCTCCAGTTACAATTTTTAAGAGTCTTTGGGTGTCAATGTTTTCCCTGGGTTAGACCTTATACTTCACATAAATTGCAACCAAGAAGCATCTCTTGTGTTTTCATTGGATATAGTCATGCTCAGAAAGGTTACAGATGTTTAGATGTTACTACTGGCAGAGTGTATGTCTCTAGACATGTCACTTTTCGTAAACGCTTTTCCACTAAGATCCACTCGGTTGCCTACTTGTCCTGCAGCCAGCTTATTTCGAAGTCATTATTGCTCAACCATCGCTTACTTCGAGGAAGTTGTTTCGTTACCATTATCGACAGTGCAGCTCCATCCTCGAGATATACTTCTTTCAGATGCAGATGCTTCACCAGGTCTCTCAGATACCTCCATAATTATCTCAGATGCTCCAGTCTGTATTCAGCCACTTGCTCCTTCTTTAGGTTCTAATTCTCATCCTATGACTACCAGGGCCAAAGCAGGTATCTTTAGGCCTAAAGTTTACTCTACCATTCACTCTTTGCCTGCTGCAATTCAAGCTAAACAGTTACAAGTACCTACTTGTGTTAGTCAAGCCTTAAAGTCTCCACCATGGAAAGACTCGCTTTTTGAAGAGTATAAAGCTTTACAAGATGCTGGAACATGGACTAAGGTACCTCCTCATCCCTCTCAAAACATAGTTGGCTGCAAATGGGTATTCAGGTTGAAGCAGAATCCAGATGGTACTACATCCAAGTATAAATCTAGACTTGTTGCTAAGGGGTTTCATCAAAGAAGAAGGAATTGACTACACAGAAACATTCAGTCCAGTGGCTAAATCTACTACTATCAGGGTTGTTCTTGCACTTGATGTTAATTTTGACTGGCCCATAACTCAATTGGATGTTAGCAATGCATTTCTTCATGGAGATTTGGCTGAGGAAGTCTATATGCAACAACCCCCTGGTTTTATTGATGCTGCTCATCCAAATTATGTTTGCAAGCTTCATAGGTCAATTTATGGGCTTAAACAGGCTCCCAGAGCCTGGTATGAAAATTGTTGAATATCTTACTCTCTCTGGATTTCAAACTATCTTCAGCTGATTCTTCTCTATTTGTGCAAAAGGTTGGTTCCGTAATTACGCTTGTTCTCATTTATGTGGATGACATTCTTTAATCGGGAATTCTTCTACTTATTGTAAAGATCTTATAACTCAGTTGCAACAACACTTTCCACTAAAGGATTTGGGGGAGCTACACTATTTTCTTGGTCTAGAAGCTAAAAGAAATGCAAATGGAATCTTTCTTTCTCAAACCAAATATGCACTTGATCTTCTAGACAGGTTTGACATGGGAGGTGCTAAGTCTTGCTCTTCACCAGTACCTGCCAATTGCAAACTTGTTGCAAACTCAGGTACTCCTCTGCCTGATCCAACTTCTTACAGATCACTTGTTGGTGCTCTACAATATTTAACCTGGACAAGGCCAGAAATCAGTTATGCAGTGAACCAAGTATGTCAGTTCATGCATAATCCAACTTATGATCATCTCATTCTTCTTAAGAGGATATTAAGATACATCAAGGGAACCATTGATTTTGGCATTTTATTCAGCAAGGGGCTTACTGCTGTGCATGGATTTAGTGATGCAGACTGGGCAGGGGATCCTGATACTAGGAAAAGTACAGGGGGTTATTGCATCTTTTTTGGCTCTAATCCTATATCTTGGTCAAGCAAAAGACAATCATCACATGCCGAAGCTCTACGTGTCGAATTTCGAAGTCCACACTTCGCAGCTGAGGTCATCTGGATATGCAAACTATCGAGGGACTTGCACATTTTCTTGCCTCTCGCTCCTTCACTTCTTTGTGACAATCTCAAGTGCTATCTCTTACTCTTCCAACCCCGTGTTTCATTCAAGAATGAAACATCTTGCCATTGATTACAATTTTGTCGTGGAGCTCATTCAAAGCCAAGGAGCTCAAGATTTCTTATATTTCTACCATTGATCAGGCTGCAGATATCTTCACCAAAGGCTTTGCTGGACCCAGATTTGAGCTCTTGCGAGGCAAATTGTGTGTGCTGCCTAAGTCTGCCCTACTCAATTTGAGGGGGCTAATAACGACAAGATAGCCAATCCTGTCCCTACCAATGTATGCCACCTGTCACAATGTATAGCTGGCATCCACCTCTAATTTTGTGTACATGTGTCCTCCTATCACTGGCTGAGCTGTGATCACCTGACCAATCACTATACTTCATAAATAGTGTGTGTGTCTGTGTATTTCGGTTGTTCTGTGTGTAGGAATCTTATCTTTTCTTTTCTTCTGCAATATCTTTGTTCTTCATTAATGAATTCCATTTCTTGATTCTACTACTATAGTGTTGACCGAAGAGATCCCGCCCCCACAAAATTTGGGAAGATAATCATCGTCAAGTGTAAGAAGTCATGAGTTTTGTAGGTGTCATCATTTTCATGGACATCACACGAACGACTGCCGAAACATTCGAAGGATTATACTTCGCTTATTGGAGCAAGGGAAGCTCGCCCATTTTCTGGAAGGTTATGTAACGCCACCACCACCCCCACCTCGTGACAATCAACAAGTGTACCGAACCGAAATAGATCGAGGAACCCAAAAGTTGAATTGTAATTTGAAAATACATTCGTTAAAGAACATTCAGAATTTCCTTGATAACATACTCAAGAGAGTGCATAAGAGGGACCTCGAAGGACGAGAGATATTCAGTGTAGCGAAAAAGGAGCCATTAGAAGAGTGGCATAATAAGGAGATAACATTTTCCGCAAGGGACGCACTGGAAGGGGGAGCTTTGCACACGAACCCATTGGTCATAGCCTTGAACTTTGGGAAATACTCAAAGTGGGATGACGACGAAGTCAAGAAAGAAAAAATCTGGGCAATAGACAGAATCTTGGTGGATACGGGAAGCTCAGTCGACATACTCTTCTATCATACATTTAAAACGATAGGGTACAAGGATTCCGACCTGGTACCCTCGACATATAACATATATGGCTTTAACGGGGTCGCATCCAAACCAAATGGAGAGTTAGTCGTAAAGATTTCCGGGCGAATTGGAAACGAAGGTCACTGTTTGTGTGGTAGATATAGATTCACCCTATAATGCTCTCATAGGCCGACCATGGATACATGGGATAAAAGGGGTTGCATCAACATATCATCAAGCCATACAGTTCCCTATGCCAAGCACAATAGGAGAGATCAAAAGAGATCTAAAGGATCCGCAAGATTATATCGAAAAGGATGTTCGCAATTATGAGGAAAAACTGAGAAGAAAGATAGAACAAAATAAGAAGGCATGCGAAGACAAAAGAGCAGAGCAGTTGATGGTATTCACGATTGGGATAAGCGAGGAGCAGACTATGACGCAAAAACGCATAGAAAAAACAGAGACAAGATGACGATTGTTAACGAAATGGATCGTGAGAAAACTCCGTAGAAGGAAATCCAAGTTTAAATAAAGCACGGTGGAAAAACGAGGAAAACAAAAACAGCAGAAGGAAACGAAGTAAGGCGAAGTGAGAAAGAAACTCCCATCGTCAAGGAAAAACGAACTCCGCGAGGAGGAGCCAAGGCAAACATTCCCAAACGCAAAAAAGTATCAATACAAGAAACTGAAGGAAGTGTTGAGCTGCTTGGTCTTGTTGACACGGGAAATGAGACATGTGACGAAAAAAAGGAGATGGAGTAACTAAAAGAAGAACTCTACCAAGAAAGGCGAAGGAAGGAAGAATTGGTGAGAGAACGGATAAGGTTAGAAAGGCATAACGATAAACTTCTGGTCAAGAACATTGGCGACTGAAGGGCTCCATGAAAATTGACGAGAAATAAGAGGACGATGGCAACGAAATAAGCGAGAATATCTAAAGAAAGCAGTTGAAATAAGCAAGAGAGAGTTCAGAGACAAGGGATGTCGAATGCTGCAATTGATGGCAACCGAAAGAAAAGGGACGACAAGCAATGACCTAGCAAAAGGAATAAAATCGGGAATGATGGATCAACCAGAGATGATGAACAAATGTGCAAGAAATGAGCCATGCAAATCAAAAATATCAGCACTATTCTCATTAAAGCAAAGGGAAAATGGAATCTTACGAAGTATTGTGGCAAGATGGGATGTGATTTGCAGAGAACTAAAGGGAAGGCTATCAGAATATGATTTAGTATGATCGTTCATCTATGCACTGTCGACCAGACATCCCTTGTTTTCAACGTTTTTCAAGATCGGGAACGAGTTAAAGATGAATGAATTGAAAAAGTACCAGTCCGTGCACATCCGCCTAGAAGAAGAACGCTAATATCAAGGAAGAATTATAGAGACGATGAAATGTACTTGTGAATTATGATTTGTAAATGTATCAGATTTACAAAATAATACAATGATATTTTGAAGTTTGATGAATCGATTCAAAGATATGGATTTTCATATCTCTAAGACATTTAGAATGAAATGAACCACAACACCAGCAGGTAAGACCTCATATTAGGAGGCGAGTAAGATCCACGAAATGAACCGTTTCTAGGGAAACTCACGGCATGCACCCTAGTTTGCATGAAAGTGCAAGAGGAAAAGACCTATTGCATGTCGTGAGCAACTCTCAGAAAGGAAGTTAGGGTAAATGATAAGACCTATCTCTGAGAGGGTCCCTTTTATGATGGCCTTCGGTAGGGGGTGCAGAGGTATGACCAAGGCGCCAACGTATTCGGTTGAGCTGCGGGTGCCTGGGACGTCTGGATCGTTACCGGCCATGACCGTATAGCAAGTCTTGGCTACAAATGCACTCGATCCCAAAGAAACCCCACTTAGGTTGTGACTTCGTAACCCAAAGCCATATCGGCGAAGGGGATAAGAAGTCAGGAAAAAATTTGAATATCGTAATAACTGGATGGGAGGAGACCAACATGCATGTTAAGGTTAACCTCCTTGAAGGGGCAATCAGGGGGAATATAAAGGGATGGAACCCTCCATATTAGGGAGATGAGTGACCAAAAAAGACGAGAATGTCATGGGGCTAACATTCATGGGAATGGCTAGGCCTATCGCATTGTCGCGAAATGGGGAACAAAATAACTGTTAAGACGAGGTTGATGGATTACTACTTGAAAGAGTAGTAAGCGCCTGATACTTCGTCGCATTAAGATCCTTCATAAAGGATGGGGAGCAATAAGACCTTAACTAGGAGGCATTATAAGACCTCGAAAAGCAACATATGAATAAGAAATACAAGAACAAAATTATCATGAAACATGCAAAAAACATATAAGAAAAGAAAAAGGCAAGAGGCATAGGCAAGTACTCAAGATAAGAACACGCAGTGAGGAAGATAGGGAGGTTTAAAGCTTGTGTGCGAAGCCAAAATTGCGAGATATCGACCTTTCATTTATACCTCGGAAATACACAAAAGAATAAGAGGAAAGTATATATATACTTTAAATTTTATTATTCTTTTTATTATTCGCTCAGTAAGTATATACTTGGCGAAATGGAAAATCATAACATAACGAAATGGAGAAATCATAATATTAATGTGGAAATCAACCAAAGTATCACTCAAAATAACAATCAAAAAAGCCAAGGTATTTTGCCCCCCAAGCTTGGGAGCGCCCAGAAAGAAAAATTGTTTCCAAAACAGTTAAGGAGAAGGCTAAAATATGGAAAAGAAAAACTAAGATTGTTGTTGAAGAGGAGCACCATCAGTAACTGCTAGTTCAGGGATTTCATCGCCAGCGCCAGTGTCTGCATCAAGACTCAAAATTTGCCTTGGAAAACTCGTGGAATCAGAGGCAACATTGGACTCGTCGATCTTTTGCTCCTCGCCACCATCAGTGAGATTCTCTTCCTCACCCGAGATAGTTCTCTCGTCCTTTGGTTGCTCGTCATCAGAAAACACCTCCAGGAGAAAGGTAGGATGAGGAATGCCATTACCATCGTATAATTCATCAAAGAGAGAGACCAAGTAGTTCTGGGTGTTCTTGCGAGTTAAATTTGCAAATCTCGAGGCATCTATTATCATCTCGTCAATATCGGCATTCAAGTCTTTAACCTCAACCCTGAGGCGAGAAACCTCTATGCGAGATTCATCCCTTTCATGGGAAAGGTTAAGGACCTGGTTCTTGTAACGCTCCTCGGACTCTACAAAGATGAAATAAGACTTTGTTAAAAAATAGAAATTTGATATAACTGACGTATCTCGTGTTACACCTAAAATCTACCTTCCATCTGTAAGATAGTAGTGTTTAAAGTCTCTTGAATATCGGAATACAAATGATCTAACTTGGAGATTGCCAGATCCGACTCTTAGAGTTGAAGGCATAACTCGTGATAAGCATTGTCCCAACCTTTACCATGACCAGACTTCGAAGTATCTTTGTTGGGTGGAATGACTAGAGAACCCTTGTTCTTGCGAAGATCCACAGGCTTGGCTTGGGAAGAAGATTTCACAGGCTTCGGACATGAGGAGTTATCCATCTGATCTTGAAGAAATTCCACATTTTTCTTCAAACAATCATTCTCCTGTTCAATCCGGCTTCCTTTTTATGAGACTTATGAAGATCAATCACCAACTGATTTTTCTTACTGATTACCTTCTCGTTATCTTCCTCCAGCCTCTTATAAGCTGCTAACGATGAGGAATGAAGATTCCTCGAGGTAAGAACGGAATTGCTAACCCGTTGAAGTTCTAACTTAAGGCGCTCGTTCTTGTCATGAAGATGAAGGTTCAGCTCCTCGTTACGAGCAGATTCGATAGACAGGCGATCCAATTGCGAAAAGAGAGTTTCGACTTTCTCGTTCAAGGTCAGGTTTTCAGACACGTAGTTGTCATTCTGAGTCGAAAGGTTCAATTTTTTGGCACGGATATCTTCCAGCGAGGCGGACGCTTCTGAGGCATCCAGTTGACGTTGCATGCATCGAGCTTGATGAAATATAAAATAAGAAAATAACATAAATAAAAATAAAGGCAAGGAATGGATCTACAAGGGGAGGGAACTTACTTTGAAGCTTCTCTAACTTCTTGTCCTGCTTGATGGAGTATTCCTTATCTTCTTTGAGCTACTACTTCAAAGCCTTGATCTGAGCTTCATCCTTATTTGCTTTCTCGCGAATAAGTCTAATCTCCACGAGGCTGGCCATATGACGATTTACCTCATGCAAATCGAAAAATCAGAACCTAGGAATAAATCTTGAAACAAGGGGAAGGCACATCTTAAGGAGTGTAAAAGACTCACCAAGTTCATTAAGGCAGAATGTTGTTTGAGGTACAAATTCATATAGACGTTCAACAGTGTGGATGCATCTTGGGAGAGAAAATCATGAGCACTAAGATTCAACAAAGATTCAAGAGCACGAGATCTCATAGCAGGATCTTCGCGTGCCTTGTGGTAGATGTCTTGCAAAAACTTCATGTCAGGATCACAAAGGGGATTAGACGCCACGTGCGAGACCCTTTGCTTGACCTTTTCGTGAAAGGAAGTATTTTTAGGGGATTCCTCAACATGTACCACCGAAGGAGTAGGAACAGAAGGATCAACCACTTTTAGAGAAATAGTTTCACGAGGCTGGGGAGATTCACGCTTGGGAAGAACACTATGCAACTCCTGACAGCGATCAAAGCCTCCAAGTCCAAGCCCCTGCGTCGCCTCTTGGGCTCGCAAGAAGAGGGAAAACCTAAGGCATCAGTCTGCGAAATAACAAGCTCGATATAATATATAAATGGGACGAAGTATATGAGATAACAATTTGGACGAGGTAAAGATACCTAAGTAGGAGAAGGAGGCGGAGTAGGATGATCACGCCTTTTCCGTCCCTTAGTCACTAGCTCAGAAGAGGATTGCTTGACAAGTGGAATATTATCCTGCGAAGAGTAGAAAGTTAGAATTCAAGGTTATCACGCCGAGAAGAAAGTGATAGGCGAGGTAGCTATCTGTTTGAGAGCAGGAGATTTAGCGGTAATGTCCTCTTCCTTGTGTACTTTGAGAAGGCCGGCAGCAGGCATCTCCTACTAAATAAAGGAGAAAAAAGGCATGATAATAGGTTAAAACCAGGACACAGCAAGAGGCTAAAAGATGAAACAATACCTCAGCTGGAATGGACCACCGAAGCTTTCAGGGATCACAACCAGCAAGATGACAGCGTTGAGGAAGAGGACCTCCACGAGGAACACCTTTCTCGTCAACGCCCCAGAGAAAAGGCCCCCCTACCACTAGAGGGGACGTCGCCCAGTCTTCATCTTGATCCAATTTGAGAGAATCTATGTGTAAAGGAAGAACTTTGGACGAGGACGAGATAGTATTCAAGATGAGCTCGATGCCCCACTCCTAATACTTCATAGTGCTCATAAACCTTGGGGAATAACTAGCCGCTAAGGAGTCAGCACTATAGTCACGAGGATTGAATTCCTCAGCCATTGGCAGAACCTGCGAAGTACCGCTTCCTGAGCGAATTGCAAACTCGTCGGAGATACGAATTACGTTACCAGAAAGCTGAAAGACCCCGCACTGAAGCTTGTTCAAAATCTCAAGAAAAATGGGGTTAGAAGGGTTGTAAAGGGGAAAAAACAACCCAGCTCTCAACTGACCCACAGTGATAATCATCTTGTCGGTCTACCAAACATCAGATTCAATCCACCGGTAGTTCAGTTCTATGTCTTGAGTAGCGACAATGGGAGGACTCACTGAAGAATCAACCGCAAGGGTTAAAGATAAGCCTATCTTTATAAAATCTGACCGGAACTCCTCGAGGGTTTTGAATAAGGAAGGTGTTGAAGCATTCTTTGGAGCCATGACAGCGGAGGTAAGACGAGAAAGTTGAGAAAAGGGAAGGGTAATGATGAGAACGGAAGCAGGATCAGAGAAAGTAATAACTTAAGTTCACATAGAAGAGAAGGAAGAAGAAACCCAAACTAGGGATGAAAAGAGGTATTTAAAGAAAGTAGAGGATTACCGGTAACGCAAGTGGGTCGACACGTTCGAGGAAACTTAACCGGTAATAGTCGGTTACCAGAAGAACGTGGTCGCGCGGAAACTGGAAGATGGAGAACGTGGCAGCCAAGGAATTTCAACCGGTTCTTATTCAGTTCTCGTGTAATTTGAACGAAATAAGAAAAGGCAAAATGTAGGTGCACAAAATAGACTCGCCACGTGGCCGCACCGGAAGACAATGAATAGGACTGATGAATCTCAGTCAGAGATCCCAGTCAGTGACTTGTCAAATCGAATATCTGAGTTATCTCGCTGCATCACGAAGCACGAAGAAGAAGCATCTTATAACGAAGTGACTTACAAGAAGAATCTAAGCTACTAAGGATCAATGGATTACCCAACAAGATACTAATCACGAAGTAAGGATAGGTGAAATAAGCTAACTTGGCCGAAAAGATAACCTGCGAGGTATGTAAATTATCGAGCAAGAAAAGAGACAGTTGTCCCGACAAAGACCCGAGTTGTCAATAAAGAAGGGGAAAAACTTTATGGAAAATGGTCTGGGCGAAGTATAAGGCACCTCCACGAGAACGTAGTGAAGTAAAATTAGTTGTACACCATTAGGGTTGATTGGCCTATAAATAGAGGTCCTTGGGCAAGGCATGAGGGATCGGATTTTTGAGAGAGAGGGGGGGGAGCTTAGCTCTGAGAGTGAGATTAGAGTATCCTTGTATTCAAGAACTTGTATTTTTCACTCCTTGGTGATTAATAAATAAAGATTTTCTAATTTCAAAACACTTATCATATCTTAGATCTGTCTTATTGTTTATTTGGGTGTACTACTGAATTTTCAGTAGTTACAGAAAGGTCTCTTATGGAACCACACTGTTATTCTTTTGTTCTTTCTTTTCCTATAGAAAACAACTAGGAATTTGCATAATGCTCCAAAGCATATGGATCAATAGTCTATTTCTTGCAGCCAATTAAAAACAGTTAGGAATTTGGCTAGCCTTAACAGCCGAATTTGGCGTTACCATTTGAAACCAACATTAAGTTTACTTGTTTTGACATTTCTAAGCAAAGTACTCTGTTTGTGAATAATAATTTGTGGAAATTTTAACAAAGTGCAAACAAAATATATATTACTGTAACTCTCCGTAAAGAGAAACTATTCCATTCTAAATTTTAGTTGTATGCACTACGGGAAAATTAGTAATCTACAACTGTAGATTGACAACTCGTAAATTAAAAGTTGTAAAATGTAGTATGTTTTACAACTTTTTCCAACAAAAGCGTTGTCAAAGTAAAATATGTCCAACTCTTAGGACCAACGAGTTCCTAAGAGTAGTGACGAGATTCGAACCACAACTTGTTGTGTGAAAAGGGTTGCAGAGAAGTGACCACCTTTAGAATTTACGACTCATATCCTAAAGGTAGTGAATGATTTTAAAACAACACTAATAAGAGTCGTTGAAGATAAGAAAAAAAAATTGAAAAATTTTCTTGTAGAGAATCGAACCCAAGCTTACTAGGTGTTAGTACAAGACGCCAACCATCCCGCCGGATTCACAATCCGTAGATTTGTGCTTTTTCTATTAATCAACATTCACAACCTTTACAAGAGTTGTAAAATGATAAATTGACTTTGAAAAAGATGAGGCTAGGTGAATCGAACTCCGAACCTCCTCTGCCTAAGACTTGGATTTCAACCACCCTTCCACATTTACATGCATGTCTCCTTATATTTTACATTTACTTTTATAAAAAGTGATAAGGAAAAAACATGTTAAGGAAAAGAATCAAATGGACTAAGTTATGATGTAAATGGATGGTTATGATGGGAGATGGAAAAGATAAGAATAAAAAGGATAAATAGACCTTCTACAACCCACTTAAGAGTCTTCGTAAAGGTATAAACACTTCTGCTAAATTTTTCTCACTTATGCAAAAAAAATCCCACTTCGCTAAATTTTATTCACTTATGCAAAAACTTCTCACTTCGCTAAATTTTTCTCACTTCGCTAAACTTTCTTTTCATCGCTATTGACAACCTTTATAAGAGTTGTCGTTGAGGTATAAACACTTATGCTAAATTTTTCTCACTTCGCTAAATTTTATTCACTTCGCTAAGAATATTCCCATGGAATCTTACCCGTAAATGGGTGGATTCATCGTCTTTCCGAACTTTCGGACTTATAGTAGTCCGCTCATGGACAAGTTTTGATCCCGGTGCAAGTTTCTTTCTCGAAGTTGACGAATTTGTATGTGTTTAAGGTTTATGAGAATATTCCCATGCAATCTTACCCGTAAATGGTTGGATTCACCGTCTTTGCAAACTTTCAGACTTATAGTAGTCCGCTCATGGCCACGTTTCGATCCCGGAGCCAGTTTCTTTCTCAAAGTTGACGGATTTGTGTGTGTTTAAGGTTTCTGAGAATATTCCCATGGAATCTTACCCGTAAATGGTTGGATTGATCGTCTTTGCGAACTTTCAGACTTATATTAGTCCGCTCATGGCCAGGTTTCGATCTCGAAGCCAGTTTTTTTCTCGAAGTTGATGAATTCGTGGGTGTTGAAGGTTTCTGAGAATATTACCATGTAAATGGATAGATTCATAGTTCTTACGAAGTTTTCGACTTAGAGTAGTCTACTCACGTCCAGGTTTCGATCTCGGAGCCAGGGTATGCATACAATATGCCAGAATAGGTTTTGTTTAAGGTTTCGGGGAATATTCCGAAGGAATCTTACCTGTAAATGGATGGATTCATCGTTCTTACCAAGTTTCCGACTTAGAGTAGTCCACTTTCGACCCCGTGTTTCGATCTCGGAGCTGTGGTATGCATACAATATGCCGAATAGGGTTTGTTTAAGGTTTCTGGAATATTTCAAAGGAATCTTACCTGTAAATGGATGGATTCATCGTTCTTACGAAGTTTCTGACTTAGAGTAGTCCAATCACGGCCAGGTTTCGATCTCGGATCCAGGTATGCGTACATTATGCCGAATATGGTTTGTTTAAGGTTTCAGTGAATATTTCGAAGGAATCTAACCTTTAAATGGATAGATTCATCGTTCTTACGGTTTCGGACTTAGAGTAGTCCAATCACGGCGGTTTCGATCTCGGAGCCGTGGATATGCGTACAATATGCCGAATATGGTTTGTTTAAGGTTTCAGGGAATATTTCAAGGAATCTTACCCGTAAGTGGATGTATTCATCGTTCTTACGAAGTTTCGACTTAGAGTAGTCCAATCACGGCCAGTTTTCGATCTCGGAGCTGTGGTATGCGTACATTATGCCGAATATGGTTTGTTTAAGGTTTCAGGAATATTTCAAGGAATCTTACCCGTAAATGGATGTATTCATCGTTCTTACGAAGTTTTGGACTTAGAGTAGTCCAATCACGGCCAGGTTTCGATCTCGGAGCCAGGATATGCGTACATTATGCCAGAATATGGTTTGTTTAAGGTTTCAGGGAATATTTCGAAGGAATCTTACCTGTAAATGGATGGATTCATCATTATTACCAAGTTTCCGAATTATAGTAGTCCACTTTCAACCAGGTTTCGATCTCGGAGCCAAGGTACGCATACAATATGCTTGAATAGGGTTTGTTTAAGGTTTTGGAGAATATTCTGAAGGAATCTTACATGTAAATGGATAGATTCATCGTTCTAAGAAGTTTCCGACTTAGAGTAGTCTACTTACGGCCAGGTTTCGATCTCGGAGCCAGGGTATGCGTACAATATGCCATAATATGGTTTGTTTAAGGTTTCGGGAATATTTCAAAGGAATCTTACTGTAAATGGATGGATTCATCGTTCTTACGAAGTTTCGACTTAGAGTAGTCCAATCACGGCTGTGTTTCGATCTCGGATCCGAGGTATGCGACATTATGCCGAATATGGTTTGTTTAAGGTTTCGTGGAATATTTCAAGGAATCTAACCCGTAAATGGATAGATTCATCGTTCTTACGAAGTTTCGGACTTAGAGTAGTCCAATCACGGCGTGTTTCGATCTCGGAGCCGATATGCATAAATATGCCGTAATATGGTTTGTTTAAGGTTTCAGGAATATTTCAAGGAATCTTACCTCGTAAGTGGATGTATTCATCGTTCTTACGAAGTTTCGACTTAGAGTAGTCCAATCACGGCCGTGTTTCGATCTCTGAGCCGGGTATGCGTACATTATGCCGAATATGGTTTGTTTAAGGTTTCGTGGAATATTTCAAGGAATCTTTACCTCGTAAATGGATGTATTCATCGTTCTTACGAAGTTTTGGACTTAGAGTAGTCCAATCACGGCCGTGTTTCGATCTCTGAGCCAGGATATGCGTACATTATGCCGAATATGGTTTGTTTAAGGTTTCGTGGAATATTTCAAGGAATCTTACCTTAAATGGATGGATTCATCATTATTACCAAGTTTCCGAATTATAGTAGTCCACTTTCAACCGTGTTTCGATCTCGGAGCCAAGGTACGCATACAATATGCTTGAATAGGGTTTGTTTAAGGTTTTGAGAATATTCTCAAGGAATCTTACATGTAAATGGATAGATTCATCGTTCTAAGAAGTTTCCGACTTAGAGTAGTCTACTTACGGCCAGGTTTCGATCTCGGAGCCAGGGTATGCGTACAATATGCCAGAATATGGTTTGTTTAAGGTTTCAGGGATTATTTCGAAGGAATCTTACCTGTAATGGATGTATTCATCGTTCTTACGAAGTTTCGGACTTAGAGTAGTCCAATCACGGCCAGGTTTCGATCTCGGAGCCACGGTATGCGTACTTATGCTAGAATATGCTTTGTTTAAGGTTTCGTGGAATATTTCAAGGAATCTTACCCAGTAAATGGATGTATTCATCGTTTTACGAAGTTTCGGACTTAGAGTAGTCCAATCACGGCCGTGTTTCGATCTCGGAGCCAGGTATGCATGCATTATGCCAGAATATGGTTTGTTTAAGGTTTCAGGGAATATTTCGAAGGAATCTTACCTGTAAATGGATGTATTCATCGTTCTTACGAAGTTTCGGACTTAGAGTAGTCCAATCATAGCCAGGTTTCGATCTCGGAGCCAGGATATGCGTACAATATGCCAGAATATGGTTTGTTTAAGGTTTCAGGGAATATTCCAAAAGAATCTTACCTGTAATGGATGGATTCATCGTTCTTACGAAATTTCTGAATTACAGTAGTCCACTGACGGCCAGGTTTCGATCTCGGAGCCAGGGTTTGCATACAATATGCTAGAATAGGGTTTGTTTAATGTTTATGGGAATATTCCAAAGGAAGCTTCATATTTATCAATTTCGATGATGTATCCTACTAATTAAGTTTGAAGTCAGAACCCTCCCAGAGCTTTTTGGTTCATAGTTTGTATGGTGTTATGCCACATTTGAAGTTCGAATCGGCATTAAGCTTCATATTTATGGATTTCAATGATGTATCCTGCTAAGTTTGAAGTCAGAACCCTCACGGAGCTTCTTGGTTCAGAGTTTGTATGCTGTTATACCATATTTGAAGTTCGAATCGACACAGAGCTTCATATTTATCGATTTCAATTATGTATCCTGCTAAGTTTGAAGTCAGCCGTTATACCACATTTGACGTTCGAATCAACACTGATCTTCATATTTATCGATTTTGATGATGTATGTCGTTATACCACATTTGAAGTTCGAATCAACACTGATCTTCATATTTATCGATTTCGATGATGTATCATGCTAAGTTTGAAGTCAGAACCATCTTGAATTTCGTGGTCCATCTCTAGTAATCTTATAACCCGAGTTTACCAGTGTGAACTAAAGCTACTTCATGACTTGTATGACTTGTCAAACTTACTTCATGACCTATGCGACTAGTCGAAATTCAAACCGAAAGCACAAAGAGAAAGCACAAAAACACAAAGAGAAAGCACAAATAAACACACCAATTATCGAATTCATTTTTCATTTTCCCGATTCATTCTTATACATTTTTTGGATTTTTTTATATCAGAATGTCGATAACAATGTCCTAAATTTATTAATATTTTTTCTGGATTTTTTTTCATGTCGAAGGTTGATAATTAAACCGAAAACATAAGTTCATATTAACACAAAGAGAAAGCACAAAGAAAACACACTTCCTTGATCCGTATGACAGTCTTAAATCAAATCTTTACCGTCCATAGATTTTTCATAATCCGTATGAATGCTTTTCATCAAATCTTTACCGTCCAATTTTCTTTCTACAAAACGATCAATTTTTTTTCTCTCGGTTCCCTTAGTTTTTCTATGCTATTTCTTCGTTACTGTTTCTCTCGTCTTCCGCCTCCTAAAAGAAGAAAACCCTAACCCAAAAATTTCTAACTACCACCATATCTCTTTCTCGCTCTCAATTTCTATGTAAAACACTTACGGAAGTTGTAGATTTCAACCCTAGATTTCAAAACAAAAGTAAAAAACCCCCATATCTCAATGTTGAGCTGAAAAAAAAACAAACCCTAGATTTCAAAATCAAAATCTCCGAAGAAAAAATAAATCATTGAGGGATATGGGTTGTACGCGGATTTCAGAGTTACATCAGATTAGGAATGTTGGGTGGTGGATGAATTTGGATTTGAGTGCAAACACCAGCAACATCTGGTCTTTATAAACTAGAAATCCACCCACAGAATAAGTTTCTACCTCAAACCCGTTCTTCTCTTTTGTTCTTTTAGCCAGATTCAATTCAACTAGGCACTTTGAACAATTCTCAGATGATTTCCCAAGCTCATCACAGCATCAACACTATCAGTGAACTAATTTCCTCATCTGGTACTCGATTCAACAGCACAATCATCAAAACCTAAATCCGATACTAACCCTTAGCAGACAAACCCACTTCTTATTCATTTGGGAACTCGAATTTCTTCTACCCTGTTCTTCAAACCCTAACTGAATTCAACCTCAAGTCTAATTCGATTATTCTCTGTAACAAAGCCGCAACCATATTTCTCTCTAAATTTCAGGTGAAGTAAAAGTTTTTGATAGAATCAGTGAAGGTGGTGGTGACTTCGTTGATGAAAGGGAAAGAAGAGATGGGTAATTACCGATGTCAAGATTTTTCCATCGAATTACAAGGAAGAATCTGTGGGTCGATCTGCTTGTGCTGGTACATATTTTTTTTTTCTTACTTTTCAATTTTGATTCCCTTGGAAATGACTTATTACCCTTGAGTTTGGGTGATTTATTGTTTTGTTTCTTAAACTAATTATGATTGTTTCTTCTTCATTCTTCTTCTGTCTAGGGTTGATGCTTAATTTGAGCAAACATGGATATGAAACTTTTGAAATTAGATTAAAAGGAGAAGAAGCTGAATTTGACGAGAATCAGAAATGTAAGAACTACTATCTATTTACATACTTACTACTACGCTACTTTGTTCTTTACTCTTTTGTGATAGAGAAATTATATGGCGAATGCAATTTCTTCATTCATTGTTTATTTGGTAACATGAATTTCTGTGGGTGTTTAGGGAGAATGGATTTTATCAAGTAAAGAAACTTGCCAGAATTCGAAGATGGTTAATCCGCCATGTATGTCTGTAAAATTGTGGATGTCGGTGGTTCAAAAGACCCTTTCTTAACCCAAGTACCAGATTTTGCAAAGATTTTTTGGCAAAGAAGTTGGATGCAGAGGTGCTGGGTTTAACTTCTTTCATATCATCCCTGATATTGACAATTATATTTATCATTGTATATCCAAGTAATTGCTGTTTTTTGTAGGTTTTATCAATGTCGATGGACCTCTTTGTAGATAAAACCATGATAACAAAGGCATCTCTTGTATTCCAGTGGATCTATTGATATCACAAAATGTAGGTCTTGAAATGTTAATTTCTCTAATGATATTCAGCACATTCATGCTTATGTAGACTACCCAATGTTATAGCTTTTTTCTCCCTTTTTTGACGTGCAACTAGTTTGGTTGAAGAGCTTTCACGTAAGACATATGAGTATTGTGCTGGATGTGGATGTTGAACCTTCAGCAGTGGCATGGTCTTGAAGGTGATGAATAAATCTGAGATGTTATCATGAGAATGCATACTTAACAATATTTATCATGAGAATTTTTTAAGTCTAATTGTTACTTAATTTTGTGCTTTGTATGATTATAAAGTGACATAGTTATTCTATTAGGCTTCGTGTTTGGTCAATATCGATGCCGGACAAGGGAAGCGAAATTAGATGATATTTTCAGTAATGTTGAATCTTGTAAAGGAGTAAATGTTTTAGTATTCGATTCAGGACATTGGTGGATTCATGCTGGAAGATTTCAAGGGTATGAACTAATTTTGATCAATGGGGGTGATATTTTTTCCATTAATCAACGTAATCTGTTTGATTGAGCTGTGTTGTTATTTTTGGTTGTAAACTTGAATAATTTCCATTTTACTGTATTGCAGAGCAATCAAGTTACCACCACAACTAGATTTTCCTTGGATGTTATAACAAGGTTCGGTAACCTTCACCTTTAAGTACCACTCAGACTGTCTCCGAGAAAGACTTCACAATGGACGAAACCGCCAAATCTTTGGAGAACTTATGTATGGAAGCACCGACTAGGAAGTAGTTTTTCGTGTGAATTGGGAAAGCTTGGAAATAAAAACTTCTTATGTTGGCAAGATTTGAGTGTGTTTTTAGAGTCGTGAATGAATTAGGAAACTTGGGTAATCGACCAATACGAGTTCACACGAATAGGAGGGTTTTGAATTATATCACTTATCAAGTTTATATGGGTTTCTTTTTGGCAAGTAGTATTTTTCTTTTCTACATAGAAGTCATTTCAAGTTTATTGAGATATTGTATTGATTATTGTAAATTGTCTATACATGTCCTATTGATCCTTAGCTGCTTCACTTGCTACAAGGAAGAAATGATCGAGTTGAATCCAAGTTGCGGTGGTTTGAGCAAACTGATGGCCTTGAAGAGTTGGTTTGCGAGTAGGTTCTGCAGTTTGAAGAATGAATTTCGCCAAGGCAGATGCTCGTTATTTGGTTGCAATGAAACTGCAGTGCGTTGCGAGCTTGACGAAGATTGCAAGGGGTCCGATATTGCTACCGAAAGATTGTGATGATTGCGTGCTAGGGTTGTAACCGAGCTTGAGCCGGTGATTGAGTTAACATGAAATTGGAACTCAGATTAATGGATGGATTGCAATCGGAGATGCAGAGATGAAGTTGTAGAGCAATTCCAGATGCCGGGTCACAATGGCTGCGACGATGTGTTTCCAAAGTCGATATTGGTACCGATATTGAGAAATGAAGTTGTGAGACATTTACACAGTGCAGTTCAAAGTTGTATGGCTAAAAAACTTATACTTGGGATTAGTCTTTGAAGCTTGCGGTCACAATGTCACCCAAGTAGGAGTCCAAGGGTTGAGATGATTTTTGAAGCTGAGAAATAATATCTAAAAGGGTTTTGCTAAACCGTATGTTATGATTATTTTTTTCAATTGTCGAAGTTCTATGAAACCGATCTTCTTTAGTAACAAACAATAGTAATTATAATCTTCTGTAGTAACAAACAATAGTGATTATAATTGAAAATTTGATCTTCTTTCATGGTTATCAAAGTATTACAGATTTAATTTTGTATTTAAATTCTCAAAATTTTAATTTTTTTTTCAAATCGAATATGTACCACAACTCAGAATTAGAGTTGTCAAAGAAATGACATGCAACTCTTCCCATAGTTGTCAAATAAGTGACATACAATTCAAACCAAAGTTGTCAAAGAAGTGACATACAACTAAAGCAATAGTTGTCAATGAGATGACATACAACTCTAACCATTGTTGTCAAACAAGTAACATACAACTCAAACAATTGTTGTCAAAGAAATTTCTACAATCCCAACAAGTGTAATGTATGAGTTATTTCACAACCCAGGTATGATTTGTGTTAGGCATTAAGAGGAAATTTCGAAAGACATTCACAACTGAGGAAATTTCGGTTGTGTTAGTAACATACGACAACCGTTTTTACGACTAGTATTGACGAGT
Source organism: Papaver armeniacum (assembly GCA_023531295.1). NCBI lineage: Eukaryota > Viridiplantae > Streptophyta > Magnoliopsida > Ranunculales > Papaveraceae > Papaver > Papaver armeniacum. The sequence continues at coordinate 1,349,544 of JAJJWW010004015.1, read as the reverse complement.
TGCAAAGAATTGAAGACTTTCTACAACCCCCTTGTGCAACCTATAGATAAACGTCGTCTTATATCGTGCGACAACTGTTTTCCGGGGTAGTTAATCGATATTTTTCCCGTAGTGATGTTTTTCGAACGCATGCGGATGACCAACTGGTCCTCAAGCACCGTCATCCAGTTTTCCATTCCACTGCGCCAAAAATGTGAATTTACTAGCGGCTGCCTGCTCCCAAGAGGTAGTTTTAAAACAAAATTGTAGTCTTGACTTCTGTCCCGAAATGTTTGATGTGACTGGAAACAAGAGTACAGCTAGTTTTCAGAGACGTGTGTATATTTTCGACGTTTACTTAAAGTCATGGTTTAAACCGTAACTAATGCTCTAAAATTTCGGCTTTCCTGGACTATATGCAAGGGCCCGTTACTGTTTCCTGAATCTGATTCAAAACTGTCTCAGATTGTAAGCTTGGCTCAGCAAGAGAAAAAAAATATACTACTGTCTGTTTAGGAGGCATTCAAATACTTGTGGAGATATATACAATGATGATTTGAATTGAATCAATCAACTAAAAAATGAGTTTGAATGAAGCGTGCATTAAGAAGTCAGAGCTGATACCCTTTCAGAAACACCATGAGACTATAAGACTTTACAACTATATGGGAAGACATTAAACGAGGTTACAGGGAGTATATATTATTATGTATATACTAACTATCACCCAATGAGTGTATCGGTAAGTCTACCCTCAGCCAATGACGGAAGATATACTGGAGTGGGTAACTCAAGTGGAAGTTTAGGCAATGGAGCTTCCATTTTAAGAACATTTAACACTTGACTGATTGAAGGCCTTGATTTAGAATCAGGATGAGCACACCATAATCCTACAATCAGTAAGTGTTCCATTTCTAACTCATTGTACTCCATTTTTAATTTTTCATCTGCTGCTTCTACGATCTTTCCTCTTCCATAAAGACCCCAAACCCACTCTAATAAGACTCCGCCAATTCCTTCGTGTGACTTCTTGCCGCAAGCAATTTCAAGTGCAACGATCCCGAAACTATAAACATCCGACTCCTTAGTTGACTTTTGTGTAGTAATACATTCAGGTGCTAAGTAGCCCATGGTTCCGGCTAAGACCGTTGTTTGAGTACCTAATCCATGATCGACAAGCCTTGCCAAACCAAAGTCCCCGAGTTTGGCATTAAAATTTGAATCCAACATTACATTACTTGATTTGATATCTCTGTGTAATACACATTGTTCCCATTCTTCATGTAGATAAAATAATGCAGAAGCTAAACCAAGAGCTATTTTGTACCTGACTTCCCAAGTGAGAACATTTTCTCCTTGGAACAAATGTTTATCGAGTCTCCTGTTCTGCATGAACTCGTAAACAAGAAGCAAATCATCTTTATTAATTTCTTTAGTTGACAAACTATCTCTTTTGTGACACCAACCTATAAGTTGAACAAGATTTCTGTGTCGTAGCTGGCTAATAATCTTTACTTCTGACTGATATTCTTTTTGTCCTTGTTTGGATTCACTTGAGATCCTCTTGACGGCCACATTCAAGCTTAGATCACTCAAGAACCCTTTGTAAACTCCTCCGAATCCTCCATGTCCCAGTTTTCCTCTCTCATCGAAGTTATTGGTTGCAAGAACAAGTTCATTGTACGAGAACCTCTTTGGGCCAGTTCCATTTTCAAAATCATTGTCCATCGACATGTCCAAGTCTGTTGTCTGGTTATCTTCATTCTGATTCTTTGTGATGCCCCTCTTCTTCCACCAAAAGAATAAAGCAACACCACAACCTCCGCCCAAACCAGCAACAAGACCCACCACCAATCCGATTATCATATTCGCATCTGGCTGGACATGCTTCGGATCTGTTTGACCCTCAAATACCAAAGTGGAATGAAATTCCCAGGATAAAATTTTGTGAGTTTCAATTCCCCAGCTGGTAGCTGCAGAAAATCCAACAGTAACCACCTCCGGTAGCACCTTTCTTAGATCAACGATATGATACAAAGTAGAGTTCTCACTGAAAACAGGATTTTCTGCATAAGTTAGATAAACACTCAAGTTTTTTGTTGTAGAATTATATCTTACCCATGCACTAGCTTTTCTTCCATCCCTTATAGTACCATTTTCTAATGACACATTAGCCACAGATACTACCGAGTTAACATTGATACCAACATGATCAGAACTCGGATCCCATGCGTTTTGATAACTGTCAAACTCAACTGCAACAATTTGATTTGTCGTCAGGTTTTTTTGAGATACGTTGGCACTCAATAGGCCAAGAGATCCACCATATGAATTTGGAGGTAGCTTAGATCCGAAAGGGGAGAGGAAGAAAGTTAGACCATCACCATAAGAAGTTTGGTTTAGACCCTCTATGATGAAAGAAAAGTGTGTAACAAAACCTGTCATCCTTTGGCTGGTGTTGTCCCAAAGTTGTATTGCTTCGGAATAGGTGGCACGACCAACGCTACCATTAAGAGTCTTGTCTTTCGAGTTTCCAGTAAGTTCAATGACGCCACCTGCTGCAAAAGAATCATTTTCGAAATGTATGTTTGAAACATTTGGTGGGAAATTTGTGAAGTTAAAGGAGATGGAACTTGTAGTACTAGCAAGACACAATAATATTGTCATGATTAAGAAGAAACATATTGAAGAATGAAGATGAGAATTTGATGATGATGATACGTAATAGAAAGTCATTGATTTGATGATGATTGAATTGTTTTTCGGTACAAGAAAGGGCGCATTATAAGATATAGAGATAGGTGGGATATATAAATGTTTTTCACTGACCTAATCAAAATATGACTTTAAGGGTGGGTTGTTTACACGTCTGAATTGAAAGGCGGGAAGGTTTAAATATAATTGTAAGTTGTTGAGAACGGGAAGTTTACTTTGGTTGGATTGGTGGATACGTTTTATTTAATTTTTCTCCTATAGCAAACAACTACAGCATCTCAGGCATGGTCCAAAGCCAAGTGGATGAGTTAATTTCAAGTGTCTGGGGCTAACTTTGTTGCTTGAACTGTTCAAGTTCTTATAAAATGTTTTATCTTTGTTTAGTGAACTCCCACTTTCTCTTGATTACTTCAGAGCCACCTTCTATTTTTTATGGAGTTTAAACCATTTTTCTCTCGGTCTAACTCTCTAGAGTTTTAGGGTCAACACATCAAAGGTCCTATTACAGTGTTCTCAGTTCTGTTTGTGTGGTTCATTGACACTTGACAGGTGGGAAAGATAAGTGGGAGGTGGTCTTGGGGGGTTATGGTGGGAAATTCTCTACTCCTCTCCAATCACAGACACCACCAGATTGCAATGGGCAAATAGTTCATATGAAATTCTGAACTTTATCACTCCATTTTCTTTCCCAGCCTAACCCCTGGATATTTTAGAAAAGAACCCCACACGGTAAATGAGATATCTTTATGTGGGGTTAATCTTTCTTTCTTCTATAGTGCAATTTCTCAATAATTCCTTTCGGAAACAGTAATCTTAGAGTATAAGTCTATCTCATAACTAACTAGAGAAATATTACAGAGGAATTTCAGCTATAATAAATGAAACTAGAGTAAAACAGTCTGTTTTTCCCTTTAGAAATTTTTGCTACTTCTTTTACCTCTAGACTGGAATTGAATTGCCAAGAAAGGAGTGCATGAGTTTCTTCAGTAGACCAGCCAGTTGCAGCCGAAAACCCAACCATAATCTGCTCGGGTAGAACCTTGCTTAGATCAACAATATAGTACAAAATAGACTTCCCACTGAAAACAGGATTATCATCATAGGTTAGATAAACACTCAAGTTGTTTGTAGCAGAGTTATAAGTTACCCATGCATTGTTGGGGTCACGTCTCATGGCCCAACAACATTTGGGATGCCCCTTAGCCAGTGGGGGGGGAGCTACTTAGTAGCAGCCTTGTTATGTTTATAACAAGTGCAATAGGCATCAGGAGATGCACGAGTTGAACTTCTTCATTTTTGTTTTGAAGAAAGAGAAAGAAAGAGAGGAAGAAGAGAAAGAGAGATAGAGAGATTTAAGCCACCATTTTTGGTGAGATTGGAGGCATCTTGAAGAGGAGAAGAAAGGGTTCTTGTTGAAGGATCTTTTGGTTGATTGTGGTGAAGATTGATTCATCAATTTCCACATCTCTTCAAAGGGGGAAAAATCTAGGGTTTGTTCAAACCCTAGTAGTAAGTATCTCAAATCACTTCTTATTCATAAATTGATTGTGAAACTCATATTATATATGAATGAATTGTTGATCCATCCTTAGGGGTGAGTGTAATTAGGCAAATTGATATCCAAGTGCTATAGGCACCTTGAAGTTGTTGTTATCCCCAAATTTGGGAGAATTGTGTGTAACCCATTATTGTTATAGTGGAAGATTTGCCCGTGGTTTTTTACCCTTCACCTTGGAGGGGTTTTTCCACGTAATTGCCGGTGTTGTGTGATTGCTTCTATATCGTCATAAGTTGTGTATTTCCGCATTTGTATGTCATTGCTTGTGTAGGTTTCAGACATTGCGCATAGCGGCTCGGATTTGGTAAGTCTCCCCAACAAGTGGTATCGAGCCGAAGTTGAGCTAATCCCATGCAATGACGGAAGCTAGTACTAGTAATAGAATGGTCAATTTGACCGTGAGAACTTTGTGATATGGAAGGCGAAGATGGAAGATCAAGATATTGTAAAGATCTCTATGATCCAATAGAGAGTAAGGGAGTGAAGCCCGAGAAGACAAGTGAAGAAGATTGGAAAGTTACTAATCGTAAAGCGCTTGGTTTCATTAAATCGATGGATTGATGATAGTATTTTTCATCATGTGGCTAGTGAGACACTAGCATACTCTTTGTGGACCAAGTTAGAGCAGATATATGATCGCAGTCTCCTTGTGCAAAAGCTCTTCTATTGAAAAGGCTTGGAAAGTCATGCTACAAGGAAGGGAGTTCAATGGCGCAACATTTAAATGAAATGAAGGGTATTATGAATCAGCTTACATCTATGGAGATGATAATTCTGAAGAGATTCAAGCTTATTTGTTGTTAAATACTTTACCGCATAGGTTGGGAGCCATTGAGGAATTGTCTCGGTTATTCTCGCTCCAGACGGGGAAGTTGAACATGATCGTTGCTACAAACAGGTTCTTGAATGAAGAAGTTAGAAGAAGGTCATTAGAATCATCTCATTCAAGCTCTTGTTACGTAAAATCGGGGTAGAAGAAAAGACAAAGACAAGTTGGCCGTAGCAAGTCAAGGGGTAAATCAAAGTCCAGAAAGGACATTGAATGTTGGAACTGTCGTATGAGAGGTCATTATTCAAATGAATGTAGGAAGCCTAAGCAAGAACACAAGAAGGGGAAAGGAAATGATAAACAAGACATTGATGTTGCAGTACATTTTGCAACAGATGGTGATATCATTTTATTCTCGTATTGTAATGAAGTTTGTGTGAGTTCTGCAGGTTCTTATTCGAGTGGATAGTTGATTCGAGTGCATCTTATCATGCTACTCCTTATGAAGATGTATTTACCTCCTACAAGGCTGGTGACTTTGGGTCACTCGAATGGGAAACAGTGGTGTTGCTAAAATTGTAGGAATGGGTGATGTGAAAGTTGAGACCAGTGTTGGCTGCACATTGGTTCTCGAAATGTGCGACATGTACCGGATCTTCGTTTGAATCTAATGTCACCTGGAGTGTTAGATGATGAAGGGTACAACAATTACTTGGGTGATGGAAAATGGAAGCTAAGCAAGGGTTCCATGGTTATTGCAAGAGGCAAGAAGTGTGGCACATTGTACAAAACACATGTGAAGGTGTTTAAAGGTGAGTTGAATGCTGTTGACAAAGATTCAACCTCCGAGCTGTGGCATAGAAGACTTGGTCATCTTAGTGAGAAGGGAATTCAAATCCTCACCAAAAGACAAGTCTTGCCAAAGACCAAAGGTATGCAATTGGGTAAGTGTACTCATTGTTTGGTTGGTAAACAAACTAGAGTTTCCTTTCATAAAACTTTACCCAAGCGTAACTGGGTATTATTGATCTTGTTCATTCCGACGTATGTGGACCTTTAAGGGTCAAAACACTTGGTGGTGCCTTTTACTTTGTTACTTTCATAGATGATGCTTCAAGGAAGGTTTGGTCATATGCAATCAAGACCAAAGACGATGTTGTTCCTGTGTTCAAGATGTTTCACAAAGATGGTGGAAAGAGAAACAGGTAGAACCTTGAAGTGCCTTCTTACGACAACGGGGAGAATACATTGGACCACTTGAAGTGTATTGCAAGAGCATGGGTATACGTCATGAAAAATCAAGATCAAGACTCCACAACATAATGGTGTTGCAGAGAGGATGAATCGCACTATTCTTGAGAGAATCGGGTGCATGTTATCTCATTCCAAGTTGCGAAGCATTTACGGGTGAAGCAATGAATACCGCTGTGTATTTGATTAATCGATCTCCTTCAAGACCGCTAGATGGAGAAGTAGTAGAAAAAAGGTATGGAGAGACAAAGAGCCTACTTATGATCACTTGAGAGTGTTTGGTTGCGGGGCTTTTGTTCATATCCCAAAAGATCGAGAGATCAAAGCTTGATGACAAAGCAAAGCAAAGTGTGTGTTCCTAGGCTATGGGACGAGAGAAGTTTGGTTCGATTTTGGGATCCAGTTGACAAGAAGGTTATCGAAGTAGGGATGCGGTATTCCTTGAAGACCGGACTATTGAAGACTTTGAGAAGATTGAGATGCCAAAGCTTCAAGATGATATGACCTTGGATCCAAATCCAGTTGTTCCTACTCTTGAACAACATGATGATGATGTTGATGTTGATGGTAATGGTAATGAAGAAGAAGAACATAATCATGAAGATGTTCCAGTGGGTGATGTTGAGCAAGAAGTCCAACAACAACCAGAAGCTGAGTTGAGAAGATCCAGCAGGACCAGATTACCTTCAACAAAATATACACCACATGAGTATGTGATGCTCACGATGCGAGTGAACCAAATCTTATGAAGAATCTCTTAGTGTTCCCGAAAGTCGAAGTGGTTGAAATCCATGAAAGAAGAGGTTGGTTCTTTAGATGAGAATGACACTTTTGATTTGGTTGACAAGCCGAAAACCCGAAAAATTCTCAAGAACAAGTGGGTGTATAGAATCAAGATCGAAGATGGTAACTCACAACCAAGGTACAAAGCACGCTTAGTTGTGAAGGGTTATGAGCAGAGAAAGGGTGTTGACTTTGACGAGATTTTCTCACCGGTGGTGAGATTTCCTTCTATTCGGGTTGTCTTGGCAATAGCCGCTAGTTTGGATCTTGAGATAGAACAACTAGATGTCAAGACAAAGATTTCTTCATGGTGAGTTGGAGGAAGATGTGTATATGGCACAACCCGAGGGTTTTGAAGTCAAAGGCAAAGAGCACATGGTGTGCAAGCTAAAGAAGAGTCTATATGGTTTGAATCAAGCTCCTAGAAGATGGTACAAGAAGTTTGAATCGTTCATGAAGGAACATGGGTACAAGAGAACAAACTTGAGATCATTGTGTATTCATTCAAAAATTTGTTGATGGTGATTTTCTTATTCTTTTGCTATATGTTGATGACATGCTTATTGTTGGCAAAGATAATAAGAAAATTGACAGGTTGAAGTCAGATTTGAGCAAGTCTTTTGCTATGAAAGACTTGGGAGCAGCAAAGCGTATTCTTGGCATGGAAATCACTCGTGACAGGAAAGCAAGGAAGCTATGGTTATCGCAAGAAAGCTACATTGAGAAGGTGTTGCAAAGATTTAACATGGACAAGGGGGCCGTAAGTTGTCCACTTGCAAACCATTTTAAGTTAACTCGTGATCAATGTCCTGTGAATGATGTTGAAAACGGAAGATGGAGAATATTCCTTATGCATCCCATGATTGGTAGTTTGATGTATGCAATGGTGTGTACAAGGCCGGATATAGCTTATGCGGTTGGAGTGGTGAGCGATTTCTATCAAATCACGGGTCCGGAGCATTGGGAAACGATGAAATGGATACTACGGTATCTAAGGGGTACTTCTAATATGTGTTTGTGTTATGGAGGTGACAAGCCGAGAGTTAGTTGGCTACACAGTTCGATTTGGCAGTGCTCAAGACAGTCTCAAGTCGACATCGGGTTATTTATTTACCTATGCGGGGAGGCTGTGTCTCGGCAATCCAAGTTGCAAAAATGTGTGGCATTATCTACTACGGAGGCGAGTACATTGCAGCTACGAGAGAGTTGCAAGGACATGATATGGATGAAGAGGTTTGTTAGAGAACTCGGTGTGAAGCAACAAAGGTTCATCGTTCTTGTGACAACCCAGTGCCATCCATCTCGTGAGAATTCGAGTTTTCACTCGAGGTCCAAGCACATCAATATTAGGTATCGGTGGATACAAGAAGTTCTCGACGAGAAGGTCTTGTATATTGAGAAGATCCATACGTATGACAACGGTTACGATATGATGACAAAGTCGCTACCAAAATACAAGCATGTGTATTTCTCAAAGGGAGCGGGTTTGGTGGTGATGGGTACCTTGCCATAAGTCGTGAGGGGGAGATTGTTGGGGTCACGTCTCATGGCCCAACAACATTTGGGATGCCCCTTAGCCAGTGGGGGGGAGCTACTTAGTAGCAGCCTTGTTATGTTTATAACAAGTGCAATAGGCATCAGGAGATGCACGAGTTGAACTTCTTCATTTTTGTTTTGAAGAAAGAGGAAGAAGAGAAAGAGAGATAGAGAGATTTAAGCCACCATTTTTGGTGAGATTGGAGGCATCTTGAAGAGGAGAAGAAAGGGTTCTTGTTGAAGGATCTTTTGGTTGATTGTGGTGAAGATTGATTCATCAATTTCCACATCTCTTCAAAGGGGGAAAAATCTAGGGTTTGTTCAAACCCTAGTAGTAAGTATCTCAAATCACTTCTTATTCATAAATTGATAGTGAAACTCATATTATATATGAATGAATTGTTGATCCATCCTTAGGGGTGAGTGTAATTAGGCAAATTGATATCCAAGTGCTATAGGCACCTTGAAGTTGTTGTTATCCCCAAATTTGGGAGAATTGTGTGTAACCCATTATTGTTATAGTGGAAGATTTGCCCGTGGTTTTTACCCTTCACCTTGGAGGGGTTTTCCACGTAATTGCCGGTGTTGTGTGATTGCTTCTATATCGTCATAAGTTGTGTATTTCCGCATTTGTATGTCATTGCTTGTGTAGGTTTCGTATTGCGCATAGCGGCTCGGATTTGGTAGGTCTCCCCCAACATGCATTAGCTCTTCTTCCATCCTTCATACTACGATTTTCTAATGGCACGGTAGCTACAGATTTCATCGAATTTACACTGATACCTACATGATCCGGACTTGGATCCCATGGATTATTCATCTTAGTGTCAAACTCGACTGCAACAACTTTATTTGAAGTCAAGTTCAAGCCAGCTACCGCTCTATCAAGTAGGCCAAGAGCTCCACCACCGCTCTGATTTGCAGTAGAAACCCATTGGTTGAGATGTTGAGTATGTAACCAAAACAAAAAAACATAGTATATAGCAGTATGCATGAAGACTAAAGAGCCGGCTAGAGTAAGTTAAGCTTTTTGATTGTTTCTTCTTAATTTGTTGTGACTTGAGAGTCACAAAGCGTGTTTTGTTTGAAAAGTGACTGTCTTCTCGGAATGACTTGTTTGTTTTTCCTCTAGTGGTTGACCTTTTATAGGAGCATGCTACACTCCACTATGATAAATATGGGACTACGTTTTATACACGTTCCAATTGGAAGGTGAAATGGTCCAAGTCATTGCCAGTGGTTGATCAATAGTACAAGGTGAGGCTGAGATTAAAGGTGTTGATAACCGTACTAATATATGATCCATTACTGCATCACAGTACAATGCTAAGCATTTAAGGTACTGGAATTAGCTAGCAGGGTCAAGGTGTAACTGGAAAGCCTACATGAGCAACAATGATGGCAATACCATGACCAGGTAAAAGTAAAAGCCTATGAGCGACTTACCAGATGAAGAGTGACATATAGTTGTAAATCCTGAGGCTGCTTTACATCTTTACCAGCATTCTGCTGTAAGAATGCCTAAGAAATCATTTAGAGTATTTTTATATATTTCCTCTAATAAGTAAATGACAATGACATTGTCTTGTAACAGTACTGTTTAGTCAACTACCTACAAGAATCGGTAATATTCTAGTGATTAGGAAGAAGAAGAAATTAAAAGTGAAGAATGAGAAGGTGGTGATGTATAGTACATAGAAAGCCGTTGATTCGATAATTCTGATGCAGAATTCAATTATTTCCGTGTTGGATTAGTTAGTTTGCAGGAAGAACTTTTTAGGTGCGTTTTCTACAAGTCCGGTTTGAAAGGTGGAATGGTTCAAGTGTTTCATAGAAGTTGACTCCAAACTGTAGGAGAGGCTCAGAAAGGTATTTGTGGCCATACTAATTTATGGTCAGTTACTGCATCAGAGTACAATATTAATGCATTTTCAAGAAACACTGGTCTTAGTCAAAATGGGTTCTCAACATTACAATTTTCTAAATTTTCTCAACATTACACTGGTCTTATTCTTCACAAATAATAATATTGTCAGTTGTGTTAAATTGTTGATAACTTGGTTCCAAGATTAGGCAATGGAGATTCAAAATTTAGAAAATTGATCACTTGCCTAGTGGAAGGCCTAGTTGAAGGATCCGGAAGTGCACACCATAGGCCCAAAACCATCAAACGTTCAATTTGTTGTTCATTGAAATTCATATTTAGTCTCTCATCGGCTGCTTCAATGACCTTTCCAGTTTCATAGAGTTCCCATACCCACTGTTTTAACGAGAATCCACCGCTTAGTACAGCCTTCCTCCCACTTGCAATCTCAAGCGCAACAATCCAAAACTGTAAACATCAGATTCTTTACTAAATCTACCCGTATTCATGCATTCAGGTGCCAAGTAACCCATGGTTCCTGCTATAACTGTTGTCTTAGAACCTAGATCTTGGTCAACTAGCCTGGCTAAACCAAAATCCCCGAGTTTTCCATTAAAATTTGATTCCAGCATTACATTACCTGATTTTATATCTCTGTGAAGCACAACTACTCGTTGTTCCCATTCTTCGTGTAGATACCGCAATGCTGAAGCTAACCCAACAGCAATTTTGTACCTGATTTCCCAAGTGAGAACAGTTTCTCCTCGAAATAGATGCTTATCAAGGCTCCGGTTTGGCATGAATTTGTAAACGAGAAGCAATTCATTTCTTTCATGGCACCAACCTAACTCGGATGTCCTAATTGGCTAATAATCCGTACTTCTGATTGGTATTCTTTTTTTCCTTGATGTGAGCTGTAGATGTAGAAAATCCTACCTCTACATCCAAAGATAACTAAGTGCATACACAAAGAAACAAGATGAACAAGAGAAGCAATAGAACACAAGATGTACGTGGTTCGGCATGATTACCTACGTCCACGGGGTGTAAAAGAAGATCTTATTACTCGGTTCAAGGTTACAAGATGGAATTATCTCTCTCAATGCTCTAGTACGCTTTCTTTCCTCACTTCTTGCCTGCCCTCTTTCTCTCTACATGGTCTCTATTTATAGTTACAAGTGATGATACATCCAGTACTACGGTGTTAGGCTTGGTGTAGCTTCCTCGATGTTCCTCCCGAGCAATCGGGCCGATGCCCCACCCGATTGTTCTTGTTTGTTCGAGTCACTACGCCGAGCCGAATGATGCACGCTCGTTAGCTCGTCGCTCGATGTCGCCGTTCGATGGGAATAACCGATGTCGCCCTTGGGATCCTTGGCCGAGCCCTCCACCGACCGAGTCCTTCTTATCTCTTCACCAACCACAATCGGTGCATTTATGGCTCCAGTGCCCGATGTCCATCGCATCACGACTTTTTCCCTTTTCCTTCGACTTTCGGCTCCTCTTTCCTCACGCCCAGATTTGGAGAGGCGGTCCGGTACTCCCGATGCATGCTTGCTCCGGTACGTCATGGCTTAGGATCGTTCCACCTGTCCCTGTGGATTATTTACACCTACATTTATGCCCCTTCTTTCACTCGTGTGGCCAACACGTGGGGAAGAATAACCGCCTCGTCTTCCCACGTCCTCGGTCATGCCGGTTTTCACGCATCTTTGTCCCCACTCGTTTGATTACTCCAACCGGTTCACCTTCTCTGCCAGGTTACCACGGGATGGGTTTATAAATCCAGCGCTCGAGCCTAGTTTCCCTCTTATTTCTTCCCCGCAACTTCATCCTCTTGTTTCCATCGTCTCTGCGTCTCCTTCTCTTTTGTGTCTTCATCTTTCCTCCACCCTCTTTTATTTATTCTTGGCTAATTTCTTAACAAACTTCTTCCCTTCTTTCTCCGTTATCCGTCGTCTTCTCCGTTTCCGTCGCCGCTGCATTCTCCTGTTCGTCGTGCTTTTGCTTCTTCCCGTTTTTCTTATCGGTTACATGGCCTCTTCAACTCCCGGATGAGCGGAAAGAAGGTGTGTGAGTTACGTGTTCTCTGATGACGACGGCGTATCGCTTGATTCCTTGTTCGTCATAGAGAGTCCTTCCAAGTATGATTACCGCGCTCTTGATTCTATCTTTCCTGATAACTCATCTTCGTTTTCTTGTAGGGCTGACAAGAGAGCTCCTAAGGATCTGTCGGATGAGCGAGTGATGTGCATCGGTTAAAGAGCGAGTTCGATCTTCACGGATATGACGTCGAGGCTCTTGTCGGAGCCGAAGGGTGTCTTGAGAAAAGATGATGTTACGAGGTTTCCCCATTCGGCCGAGGCGACCATTGTTACCGGGGGCCAGTGGAGCTCGGACCACGTTTCCCCTGTATGATCCTAGTCGTCCATTTTGGTACGAGGCTCTCTCCAAGATTCGCCCGTGTCGCGCTTTGGCCTGGTGGAATGGCAATACTTTCCGCATCTTGTCCGAGTGGGAGAGGCGCGGCCGAGGCGAGTGTTCTCCTACGCTTGGTCCACTTACGATCCTTCCCGGGCGAGTGACTATACTCCCGGGAGCTTCGCCGACAATTATCGGAGCGGGACCACTACTAACCCGATCTCGCCGGATTTTCGCCACCCTCACCGTCATAAGACCCTTCCCGAGGGAGTCGGAGGCTTCTCTTGGAAGAGGACCCCGAGGGGAAGAGTTCCAACAAGCACGCCCGTCATACCAATGATACGGCTTGGGACCGGGTTCCGCTGGCCATTTCCGGCCCTCTTCTGAGTGGCAAGCTTCCTCCTCCGGCCGAAGTTTATCCTTTCTGGGTAGTCAACGTTGATCGGGTCGGTGCATTTCTTTGTTTCTCTAGTTTGGTTGATCTGATCAGGAGGCTTACAGGGTAGTATTTTGTTTTGGTGGTGTTTTTCAGACTAAGTCCCAGGGTACTCCTTCTGAGGTTTTCGTTCATCGGAAGAGGGATAGGGTTGCAGGAGCGGAGGAGACAGGGAAGGTAACAAATATATTCATCATTTTTTATTTGACGTACATGTACGTGTCCTATTTGTTGCCTTGCATGGTTCTCGACGTCGGCTCATGCGCGAGAAAGGCGAGGGTTGACAAGACTCCCTCTTGTCTCGGCAAAGGATGGTGAGGATCCCGATGACCGTCTACCCTTGTCACTTTTCCCGAGGAAGTCACCTCGAAGCCTTTTTGATGTTTCATCTACCCTTGTAGGTGATAAGTCCAAGGGACGGGTAAGGAACCCAAGGAGGGTGTGCCTGCCCGGAAAAGATTGTGGCCGGGAAGTAGTTGACGAGGGGTTGTTCTCGCCGATGGCGTTGTATATGTTGTCTCTGAGGGTGATGATGATGAGGAGCTTTTCGGCGATGAGGATGAAACCCTCGGCAATGAGGAGAAGTCGGGTCAAGCGGAGAAATCGGGTGGTGGTGGGAACCTTGTGGAGGGCCGTGATGCCGTGGGTGTTGCTGTCAAGGATCAGCCGTCGAAGACTAGTCCTTCCGTGATCCCGACTTCTCTCCAGCGGTACCTCTTTCACCATCTCGGGCCCTATGTGCAACTCGCTTGGTGCACTTATTTCTCCCGATTTTGCCTCTTTGTCTCGATGAGGAAAAGATCAGTCTTTGTCTCGTTGTACGGCTCTGGTCTGGAGAGTACTTGTGATATGCTGGTGAGTAGAGTTGTTTGAGCGCTGCTTCTTATGTTTTTGTTAAGTGCTGATCATGTCGGCGTTGTTTGTTAGGAGATCAACCGTTCTCTGTTGAATGCTGCCATCCGGCGCCGAGAGGCCGCCGAGAGGGAGGGTCTTCGTCTCTTGTTGCAGCAAGAACGGGAGCGAGCTCGGAGGTTGGAGAAGGAGCTGGCCGAGGCCCAAGGTAGTTGCTTTACTCTCTACTGGTTATGATTGATCTTGTGGTGCCAATATCCTAAGCTCAGTACTCCCTGCCTAGCCGAATCTTCTAGTGCGGAGGCCGATGCTGCCACGAGGTGCCGTTTGTTGAAAAGGGAAGTTAACATAGAACGGGACCACGTTTCGAACTTACAAAGAGAGAATAGTTAATAAGGATGCTAAGATTGATCGCTTAGAAACCGATATCGAAGATCTTCGGTCCAAACTCCATCGCTATGAGACTTTTGAGTATATCCCCGAGGAAATCGATAATCTGAGGGCGAGCCTAGCTCATTTCCAAGGTATAGCGGGTGATAAGACGTTATTAGCCGACAACTTAGAAGCTCAATGTGGTCGGCTAAGACTTCAGGTCCGAGATCTGCATGCAGATCGCCTTCGGATCTTGGGGGAGAGGGACGCTATTGAGAAGCGTAACCGAGAAGCCCTTGAGAAGCTCAAGGAGTTTGGGAGGGTTTCTGAGGAGTTGGATTGGGTGCGTGCCCAATTGTCGGGTTTGCAGGCTGCCCACTCTCGACAGAGGGAGGAATGGAGTGATCATAAGAAGTATTGCCCCACTAACGAGTTTAACGAACAACGATACCTTGAACTTTCTTCAAAGATGTCTTCTCTCGAGTGTGGCCTATCTGAGTCCGAGGAGTCTATTAGAATAATTGCCCCTTTGTTAGAAGGTGGTGTGCCTTGTGTTGTGCTTTCCGCGTTGCTTTCTTATTGTTGCTATTGTGTGACCGACCGTTCTTGTTGCCTTTGCAAATGAAGCGAAGAAGACAAAGATCGTTGGAGGAGGAAAACATCCGTCCGAAAGAGAGGGAGGCTCAATTGCTCGATCAGTGGCCACTGCTAAAGCGGCGTCGACGCAGCTAGCGAGAGGACCTTCTTCCGAGAAGACGAAGTTCAATGACGAGCTTGTCTCGAAGGTTAGGGCCGGTGTGAAAGCGGTGCTTGATAAGAAACGAGCCGATGTTGCCGCCAAGAAGACTGTTCCGGGTCCTGTTTCTTCCAAAGAGTGATTATGTTTTTTGTAGCGCTGCGTCGCTATCTCGCCCTTTTCCTCGGGTTGTAATTCGTTTGAACACCTTTTTAATTTCTTGCATAACTTGTTGTGGGGTGCTGCGTCGCCGGTTTGTTTGCTTTTCTTGCTATTGATGCTTCGATATTACCGACGTTATTATCCTTAATTATCTTTGAGTTGCCCATATGTGGCTTTACATTGTGATCTCGTTATGCATGCCTCGTATGAACAGATAAGTTAGTCACAAATGCCATTTACCTGTCGAACGCACTCGCAAGGAGGGTCATCGGGCCCAATGCCATGTCCTGACTGAGGCATCTCATCACCGTCTTTTGAGATCTGGTGGAAGGGGAGTTGGTCTTGCCTAATTTCTATGGGATCGACATCCCAAGAAGTTATCGATTAATCTTCTTGGGCAAGTGATTCGGCCACTTGCGAGGAGAGCAATGTTGATTGCTCGATCGCCGAGTACTCGTGCCTCGACAATCGGCGCTGGTTTCCAACCACCAGGGCCCTGAACTACCTCGGCACTTGCACAATGCCATCGCCCCGAGTTCGAATAGTCCGCGTTAGTGTAAGTCGCCCCGGCACTTGCACAATGCCATCGCCCCGGGTTCGAAACGACCATTTAGACGCACTTGTCATATTTCCAACCCCACGCGGCCTTTCACGGAAATAGATGACAAGATATCTTACCTGAGTTCATGGATGGTAGAGCTTTAGTCGCGTTGCGTTCCATGGTCGTGGCTCGGGTTTCCCGTCTGGTTTCAGTATCTTGTATGCCCCTTCTCCGACCTTCTCAACTATTGTGTAAGGTCCTCCCCATATTGGTGCAAGTTTGCCGCCTTTCTTATCACGTTCATAGCTAGGTAAGTGTTTTAGTACCAGCTGCCCTGGTAGGAACTCTCTTGGCCGGACCCGTTTGTGGTATTCTCGTTGGATTCTCCGCTGGTAATTTTCCATCTTTTGCAGGGCCATCTCCCTCGTTTCTTCTAGATCGTCAAGTTTAGCCAAGATAAGGTCCGCCGAGATGTTTCGCCTCCATGCTTCGGTCCTTGTGGTCGGTATCATCGCCTCCGTTGGCAGGATGGCTTCAGTCCCATATGTTAACATGAAAGGCGACAATCCGGTTGCCTCCCTGCGAGTTGTCCTATACGCCCACAAGACGTTGTAAAGCTCTTCACACCATTCCCCATATTCCCCGTCGAGTTTCTTCTTCATGTTATCGGCGATGGTTTTGTTTGTGATCTCGGCCTGTCCGTTGCTTTGGGGGTATAGTGGTGTGGACTTGCTTTTTCGGATGTTGTAAGTGTTAAATAGCAGGTCTATGTTTTTGCCCTGCAGTTGTTTGCCGTTGTCAGAGACGATTGCCGCCGGAACCCCGAAGCGGCATATGATATGTTCCCAGATGAACCGGAAAACATCCTTATCCCGTATGTGCCTTAGTGGTGCGGCCTCGACCCACTTGGTGAAATAATCGGTGGCTACAATTAAGTACTTCCTTTGTCCTGACCCGACGTGTAGAGGTCCTACGATGTCGATTCCCCATTTAGCAAAGGGCCAAGGACTGATGACGGAGTTCAACGTCACAAATACCGCGCGTGTATCTTCTTCCCACTTTCTGGCACTCGTCGCAAACTGTGGCCATATGTTTTGCATCCTCATTCATGTATGGCCAGAAGTATCCCATGGTTTTTGCTCGTGCCGCTAGGCTACGGCCCGAGCTATGGTTTCCCGCTGCCCCATAGTGTAGCTCGTTAAGGATTGTATGCCCCTCCTCTTTTACTAAGGCACCTCAACAAGGGTCCTAGGTACGATTTCTGTAGAGAATTCCGTCTCGAATTTCGTACGCTTGCGCTTTGCTTTTGATCTTGTTGACCTCGGGTCGCCCTTTAGGCAATTTTCTGTTTCGAGATACTCATGAATCGGCTTCCTCCAATCATCGGCACAGTGCGGTCGGTGTAGACAGACAACTGCAATATGTGCGTCGGCGTTCTCGATTTCGGTAATCGATGGCATTAAGACCCTCATAACTCGATGCCTTCAATGCTTGAGTCTGTCAACATGGAAGCAACGTAAGCCGGGGCATCCGAGTGCCGATTGTCTTTTTCGCGGATGTGTCGAATTTAATGCTCGGTATTTGCCCGATGTAGAATTGGGCGAGTTCCCAGTATTTCGTAACAAGGGGTCATGTATGGCGTCTTGCCCGTTGATCCGTCGGACAACTAGGCGAGAGTCGCTCGTGAGTCGTACCTCCCGGATGCCCATCTCCACTATGAGACGTAAGGCATGTATTATCGCCGTGATTCGTGGCATTGTTGGTTGCCTTGAACTCAAGCCTCGAAGGAGTGGACCATTTTCTTACCCTTTGGTGTCGTGAAGACCAGTCCTAAACCCGATCCGTCTTTATTGGATGACCCATCGACGAAAACCTCCCATCGTGTCGGGCCGCATGTCTCGAGTAAGTCGGGTGGATCGTCCGGTCTTCTTCCATTCCGGGATGTCTTCTACTTCGTCCTCATCACCGAGGGGAAGTACGCAAAAAGCCTGGAATCGCTCGTGCCTTCACTGCTGTCCTCATCTCGTAAAAGACATCGAATCGCTTTATTTGCGCGCTCCACTTAGAGATCCGTCCCGACCTAGCTGCGTTGTCGAGCACTGACTCTATGGAGGACTTGGTAAGCACCGGATCTTGTGGGTTTGGAAATACGTCCGAAGCTTTTGTGTTGCAAATACCAACGCTAGTATGAGTCGCTCGACCTGGTGTAGTTCTTTTCTGCCGGGTTCATGGTCTTGCTTATGAAATATACCGGCTTTTCTTCTGCTCCCTCGTTCTTGACCAACACGGCGCTGATGGCATGACTGGTTGCCCCGAGATACAGCGTTAATATATCCTCGGGCTCGGGCCTTTGTAACACTGGTAGGCTCGCCAGGTGTTGCTTGATTCTCTGGAATGCTTCCTCACACTCCTCGGTCCATCTGAACTTCTCTCCCTTCCTTAACGTCCCGAAGAAATTCTTGCACTTGTCGACGATCGAGAGATGAATCGTCCTAGAGCCGCCAAGTTTCCGTTCGAGCCCGTTGCACGTCCTTAATCGTACAGGCGAAGGCATTTATATCGCTTTGATTTTATCTCGTCTGCTCGATCCCCTTATCCGTGATTATGTATCCTAGAACTTGCTCGAGGTGACCCGTAAGGTGCACTTGGACGGATTTGCCCTCATCTTGTACCTCCTCATGGTCTGGAAGATGTCTCTGAGGTCGTCGATGTGTGTATCGGCTACCTTACTCTTGACTAGCATATCGTCCACATATACTTCGATGGTGTCGTGTATTTTGTCTTCAAACATGTCCTCCACTAGCCTCTGATATGTGGCGCCCGCATTTCTCAGCCCGAATGGCATTTTGGTGTAACAACACAGTCCTCTTGGCGTGAAAAAGGATGTATGCTCCCGGTCTTCGAGGGCCATGGGGATTTGGTTGTATCCCGAGTACCCGTCCATGAGTGTTATCGCCTTATACCCGACAATGGATTCCACCACTGTCGATCTTTGGGGAGAGGGAAGTCGTCCTTTGGGCATGCCTTATTCAGTCGTCGTAATCGACGCAAATTCGGACGCCCCCATTCTTCTTGGGGACTATCACCATATTAGATATCCATTGCGGATATTGGGCCTTTCGGATGATTCTGCTGCGTACGCTTTCTTCAACTCGCCTCTACCGCCGGTTGTAGCTCGGGTGCAATTCTTCTCATTTTAAATCGTCCGATCGGTCTGAACTTGGGGTCTATCCTCAGATGGTGCGAGCAAACTTCCGGATCGATGCCTTCCATGTCGTGCATCTGCCAGGCGAACACATCCATGTGCTCCTTCGGGAGGGCTATCGACTGCCGGATTGCTCACTCGTCAAGCGTGACCCTATCCTCACTAATCTCGGCTCCTCCTCGGTGCCCAAATTAACTTGCCGAGTTGGTTCTAGGGCCGAAAAGTTTTGCTTGGGCTCGCCGACGGTTCTGCCTCTCCCGATTTCTATAAGACCTCTCGTGTCGCCCGCTTCGTAGGTGGCGATTGCTTGTGACATCATCTTTTCCAATTCCTCTCCCGCTTCCATTTCCTTAGACTTCTTCTTTTCTTGGCGTTTCCTCGACCGTCTTTCCTCGCTCTGTTGGATGTCTATCTGTACACACTGCCTTGCCGCTTGGGGGTCGCCTAGTACTTCTACTACTCCTCGATAAGAAGGGAAGCGCAGTTTCTGATGGTAGGCCGAGGCGACTCCCTTGATCCCTGCGACCCATGGTCGTCCCAGGATCGCCTCGTAAGGTGAAGCGACATCGACTACGCAAAAGGTGGTCAAGGTGTCAAGGAACCCTTCCCCATCCGAGACTCTGAGAGTAACCTCTCCCTTTGGCACTGTCACCGTACCGTTGAAGCCGTAAATTCGATAAGTCGATGGGATCAGGATGTCATCGGACAACTCCATCCTCTTGAAAGTGTCATAGAACAATACTTGGACCGAACTTCCACCGTCCATTAATATTCTCACGGACGCCCATTCCTCGATCATTAGGGTTATTACTAAGGGATCTCCATGTGCTTGTCCGTTCAGTAGGACATCTTTCGCCGAAAACGTGATCGGTTGCATCATCCACGGCTCCATAGGGAGGGTCTTGGCCACGCTAAAGATTTCTTTGCCCGATCTGTCCCTCTTGTGTATTCTCGAGGTGATACCGGTCCCCAAATCGTATCCTTGTGTCGCTGAGTGTGATATGGTGTTACAAGTGAACTGAGCGCCGCGATTGATTCTTATTTGGTGTACTGGGACCTCGGGCTGGGCCGGTGTCGATGGTGTTTTGACGAAATGACGTAGATACCCATCGCGGATCAGGTGCTGGACGATATCCTTCACTTCTCTGCAATCATTGGTTGAGTGGCCGCGGAACTGATGATAATGGCAGAACTCCGGGTGGTTCCTCGTTCCGCCGAATTGGATTCCCCGAGTCTTGGGGTAACGGATGTCATTCCTCTTTTCCACTTCCTTGAACACTTCTTCCAAGGGCGCATTGAGCGGGGTGTATGATCTTGGTTCGTGGCGTGGCTTCTTTCCCTTCTCGGCCCATACTCTCTTGTTTTCTCCCTGGGGTTGGGCACTGGGCCGTTTCTCGGACCGCGTCGTGGCTTCTCTCGGGGCAGCCTCTTCTGTGGTGCTCGCCTCTTGTATTCCCTTATCTCGCGCTCCTTCTTGGATCTCCTCCAAAGCGATATAGTGCTCCTGCATCTTCCGGATTTCTCTTAGCGTCTTGGGCTTTTCTGTGTACATCGCCACCCAGATGGGGTCCGATTTTCTTAGTGAGTTCTCGAAGCCGAATATCTGTTGGTCGACCGGTGCCTTTCCTATATCCGTGCATAACTTCCTCCATCTGTCCGTTAAGGAACGCAGTGGTTCCCTCAGCCTCCGTGCCAAGGTAAACAACTTGTCGACTCTGGGCCGAGCCATGTCGTTATGCATGTACGTTTCAAGAAAGGTTTCCACCGGAGCCGCATAGCTCCCAACGGATTTATCGGGCAGAGTGTAGAACCAACTCTTCGCTTCTCCTTCTAGACTAGCAGGGAAGAATTTGCACATGACCACGTCGTGGTTTTTCCATTGTAATAAGGACATGCCGTACATTTTGATGTGTTCCCCCGCATCGCCCGTACCGTCGAACCTGGATGGGAAGATGGGCAGCGTGCACTTTGGTGGAAATGGTGTTCGGTCCAACTCCCTGGTGAATGGTGTCTTCTGAGCTTCATTGATTACTTCTGCTAACTTGTCATCCTCGTCGTCTCCAGTGAGCTTCTTTATTATCCGCTCGAGTCGTTCGATCTTTTGCCTGGTGGATGCGTCCGTACTTTCGTTGGTTGCTTCCTCGTCGGCCGAGGAATCCTCGGACGGCCCATATCCTTCTCCAGGTTGATTAGGATCAGGTACTCGTCCTCGGCTCGGTGAGTGGGGTGGGTCGTCTCTCGGCGGAGTGTGGTTGCTGGAGGCGCCTCGGCTCGATGATCCCCTCGACCCCGTCCTCCTATTTCGGAGCTGGTGATTCTCGTATTCTAGCGCCAAGTTTCTCCTCTGTAATTCTCTCATCAGGTCCTCTTGTCTTCTTTGGTCAGCCGTATGGCGAGTAACATCGGGTCAGTGCTCTCGTGACTAGAGTGACCGTTCACTTGATATCCCGTTGTGTTAGGGGGTGCGATTGGGGGTCTCGAGGTGAGAGCGATAGGAGGGACGATCGGGGCCGTGGGGTGATTGACTACTACCGGGGGAATAGCCGAAGCTGGGAGGCGGTTAGTCGTTACTGGGGGGACATCTCGATTAGGGTTCCCTCCTGCCAAGTGGACTTGTCTAAGTCTCTCGGCCTCACGTTCCAAGTCTCTTTGGTGCTCTGTAGGTTGCCTTTCTCTTCTTCGTTCCTCGTGTACTGTTTGGACTTCCTCCTCTTCTTCGGTATCCGATGCAGTTCTCCCATCTTCCATGCTGCCCTCGTTCCTCGGCCCCATCTGACTTGGGTCAATCCTCAATCTCTCTGGTGGGAAATCGTCATCTCGGCCCAGATCGACTTCTTCGTCGACCGTGGTCATGCCTTTGGTCGGCGCCTGAGTCTCGCCCCGGTCGTTAGGTCGACGATCTCCGTGCTGAGAGTCCGTAAGTCCCTCCTGCCCGCTGGATCCCGCCGCGACTCGGTTCCTCAGGATCCTGCTCGTTCTGGAGGTACTTGCCATTGCCTTTGCTATCGTCCGCGTTCCTCGGCTCGCCTATACGTTCGTTCCCTACGTCAGCAAAACAGACAACACTTACTTCGAACTGCTTTCGAAAAGGTTAAGGATGGAGTACAGCAGTTCAGTGCAGAGTGGAAGAGGTCCTTTATAGTACGATTCCCTTTATCCTAGCGCATCGATCTCAGCAGTCAAATTGTTTTTGCCGAAAACGGACAAATTTTGAAAAGCTGTCTCGACACATCGCTTTCGGTACTCTTCCTAAGCATTAATCATTATTTGTCCTTACATTCCCAGCGCCAGAAATCATTAATCATCCGTGCGTTGAATCAGAAGATTTCTTTCACGGTGGTGATGGGTGGCAATGACGACCCTCAACGACCGCCGTGTTGATGGCCGCAAGATTCCTATAATTCTTCACTGATGCTGTGAGGCTTTCAGCATAGGATGATGGTGAGACTCAAGTCGTTCACCATCATCCCGCCGGCCATGGTTTCCAAGACCTAGACTCAACGATTCCCGAGCTAGCCCCGTTTCCACCATTATCACGCTTCGTTTACCTTGTCGAGATAAAGACAGTGTGTGAAATGGAGATAGATGCAACAAGATCTCTGCCTAGGAGGCAGCCCCAAAGATCCTACGCGTTGCGTTTGTTAGAGTTTTTCGCTTAGCATCAACTATCCTTACTAAGCGTCGATAGAGTCGTTGAATCTCTCTTGCAACGGGGCTTGAAGCCGCAGATCATAATCATCGAGACTCGGTATCCCCTTCTAGCTTCTACCCACATCAAAGATG
Source organism: Papaver armeniacum (assembly GCA_023531295.1). Lineage (NCBI taxonomy): Eukaryota > Viridiplantae > Streptophyta > Magnoliopsida > Ranunculales > Papaveraceae > Papaver > Papaver armeniacum. The sequence goes on along the minus strand of JAJJWW010004015.1, from coordinate 1,326,581 downwards.
CTATTTAGGGAGCTTCTCGGTCATCCGATGACTCTCTCGAGGTGTTTCAAACACACGTAAAACGACTTTATTTAAGCGGAAAACTTGAAAATGGAAACTTCCGATTTAAAACCCAAAACGACCTCATATCGCCTTGACACGAAGATAACAAAACGAAGGTAACTAATAAGAGCGCAAGGCTAACTTCATCAATTTTGACAAGATGTTGCTACTACCAAAGTAAGAACATAAAGTTAACCTTTATCAATTCAACAGGAAGTTACTAAAAGAAAACAAGACGTTACTAAAAGAAAACAGAGATAGCAAAGTAAAGGGTTTTCTCCTCTAGCGTCAACCAAGACACAAGGTGGCTTAGGAGCTCGGAGTTTCCCCTTTTAGCGTCCGATTTCAAGGTATCCGGAGATGTTATACGGTCCCCTTAGTCGGCGCCAGAATGTAGATGTAGAAAATCCTACCTCTACATCCAAAGATAACTAAGTGCATACACAAAGAAACAAGATGAACAAGAGAAGCAATAGAACACAAGATGTACGTGGTTCGGCATGATTACCTACGTCCACGGGGGTGTAAAAGAAGATCTTATTACTCGGTTCAAGGTTACAAGATGGAATTATCTCTCTCAATGCTCTAGTACGCTTTCTTTCCTCACTTCTTGCCTGCCCTCTTTCTCTCTACATGGTCTCTATTTATAGTTACAAGTGATGATACATCCAGTACTACGGTGTTAGGCTTGGTGTAGCTTCCTCGATGTTCCTCCCGAGCATCGCCGATGCCCCAGCCGATTGTTCTTGTTTGTTCGAGTCACTACGCCGAGCCGAATGATGCCTGCTTCTGTTAGCTCGTCGCTCGATGTCGCCCGTTCGATGGGAATAACCGATGTCGCCCTTGGGATCCTTGGCCGAGCCCTCCCTGACCGAGTCCTTCTTATCTCTTCACCAACCCTCGCCGCGCATTTATGGCTCCAGTGCCCGATGTCCATCGCATCACAGCTTTTTCCCTTTTCCTTCGACTTTCGGCTCCTCTTTCCTCACGCCCAGATTTGGAGAGGCGGTCCGGTACTCCCGATGCATGCTTGCTCCGGTACGCCATGGCTTAGGATCGTTCCACCTGTCCCTGTGGATTATTTACACCTACATGAGCCTTTAGAGATCCTCTTAACTGCGATATCTATACCACTGAAGAACCCTTTGTAAACTCCTCCAAAGCCCCCCCTCTCCAAGTTTTCCTCCCTCGTCGAAGTTACTAGTTGCATTAACCAGTTCATTATACGAGAACTGCTTCGGTCCCGTCTTTTTGTCAAACTCATCATCCATCGGCATGTCTGGATTTGCTTCCTTCTTCCTTGAGTTTCCCCTATTCTCCAACCAGATGGTCGCCGCAAAAACGAGCAAGATAAAAACACCGACACCAATAATAATACCCATAGCCAATCCTAAATGATCATAAAACATATTTGGTGGGAAATTCGGAAAGTAAGAAGTTGATTGATTTTGTAGCACTAGAATGCCATTGATGATAATATTGAATTTCTCCAGTATTTGAATGCATGCATCGAGAACCTTAACAGTGATTTATTTATCAAAACTCGACACTTTAAGGCGGCGCTGTTCTTTACACTGCTTAAAATGGACTAGTCTAAAGTGTGGACTTGGAGAATGCCATGCGTAGAATATTATTCCACACTAGATAATGTACTCTAAGTCTGGATTCATGACTCCATTCTTATCCCCATTCCCTACTGAAACAACAATCGCAGCCATCTCTAGTCTTCCTGGAGTCTTTTCCGTAGAAAAACATCTTTTTAAAGTTTTTGACTAGTCTTTTTGTAGAAATGTGCTTACTTTTGAATAAATTCGTGATATCTTTTTCTTTTTTTTTCTCGATTATTCATGATAGCATTGATAGGTTAGACAGTACTATTATGTTGACATATCGAGTAGCCCGATTGTCGGCATGTGTTTTGTTAACAGAATTATTGAACAACATAAACTTGTTTTACGATACACATAATTATAATGAAAACTTTAAGTGCATTAAGTTTAAACCAGGATCATCCAAAATATAAACCTTAAACATCCCAATAGAGTGTTAAAAACTTATAACTTAAACAACCAAGTCTTAAAAACTCTAACTTTTAGTATCTAAAACTTAATATAAATCATGGAGCACTAGCATCAGGAGCAGCAACACCAAGAGCATTTGCAGCAGCAGCTTCTTCAAACATACCTTCCAAATGTCTGCGGCGATCCCTCTTAGCTGAAATCAAATCCCTCCTTCTACTCCCGAACCTAATGACCTTGACGAGCTCTTCCAGTGCAAGCTTGTCTACCAGTGCGATGATTTCCTCCAGACGGGTCTCACGCCAATATGGAAACTTGTAGAGGCTTCTTTGTGGCACGGGTTGTGGTGCCCTCGTGAATATCCTCATGGGTGAGCTCTCTAGAGTAAAATTCTAGGTGGTCAAGTCCATATATACAAAATAAAATACAATAAAAAACTCTAGTTCATAATCGCATATAATCAAACATATGTAATCCGATTCTCAACAACAAAACACACAAGATTGTCAAACGTTCACGGTCGTTTTATGTGGTACATATATAAAAACCGATTGTGAAGTTGAATATGGAGAGACAATTCACAATCGGTACATTAACAAGCATATAAAATACGATCAAGGAAACCCGAGTTCAAAAGAATTTAGTACCCAAAATCGGGATATGCTAGTGCACTTATAAACCGATTTTGGTGATGTCTTTTCATATTCCGATTCAGGACCCCGAGAATCGGATTAATCATATAAACAGATTGCTCTGCATGCTCTTCATGGCAGAAGTGCAAAACCCAGAATCGGTTTATACGATATTTCAAAAATCGTAAATTTAAACATGTAAATCAATAAAGAAATGGGAATACTAGAAAGGGTTGATGGAGATTTACCTTTGTCTTGGTTGGATCGAAGATCGTTGGAGAAGAGGATCAAAAGAAAATTTGATTAAGGTTTTGAAAATTTGGAAAGATTAAGATGAAAATAGGAAGTTGTTTTGGTTAGGTTTTTATGTTTTTGGATTTTACAGAAAATGGTAGTGGATTGGTATTTATATGAGTTATTTTAGGTATTTGGGGGTAAATTAGACTTTTTTATGAAATTTGGCACCGCATAGCCATTTGATAGAGTTGGGAGGCCCCAAATAACTGGACTAGGCCCCAAATAAGCCAGATAATTTATGATCCACTACTGCATCATCGTACAATAAGGCATTTTTTAAAAGAAAACAATTGTTTTATCGGTCTCAACACTATTACATTTATTTGTGTTGATATCTCTAAGCCAAGTAATATGTTTGTGAAGCGTAATTTGTGGAAATTTAAACAGAGTGCAAATAAAATTGGAGTACCTTGCTAAGTGCAAATAAATTCTAGCTATCTTACGTCCTGCCAGTGTACCGGTTTTTTTTTTTTTTTTTTTTTGATCAGAAGGAGGATTTTATTAGAATTTTTTTTTTTTTTTTTTTTTTTTTTTTTGATACAAAAAGAAATAGTTACAGATCTCTATATAACATCATATCGAATGCCCATTCTGCAGATTGAGCAGTCTCCTAACATTTTATTAGAAGTGGAGAATGTACATAGGGTCTACCAGAGGTAGAAAAAACAAACAGAGAAAAGAAAAAACTACCTTACAAAAAGAATATGTTGTCCCAATTAGAGACACAGTGAGAAAAATTTACATGAACTTGATTCTTTTGTGCAGCAGCCCAAGAGAGAACCAAAGATTTTGCATCATTGCATAAGTCCAGATCAACCTTGAAATCGTAATTCTTCTCGAAAATTCGACAATTACGTTCTCTCCAAATAATCCAAGTAACAAAGAAATAGGGATCAAATCCCAAATAATTCTTCCATGATCAGATAGATGAGGATGAAACCAACAATGAGCCAAGTCTTTAAAATACCGAGGAATGACCTATGACCAGTTTAAACTTGGCATCAGCGAACACCATATTTTATGCACAATCTTGCAATGCAAAAAAAGATGTTCCTGAGATTCTTCAACATTCCAGCAAAGTACACAAGAATTATATAGATGAATACCTTTCTGATCTAAGATATCTATGGTGTTAAGCTTGTTGTGAAATAAGCACCACATCAAGAAGGTAATCTTAGGAGGAATAATAGATTTCCATATGAATGATTTTGGGAAGTTATCGAAACCCACAGCAGCAGTTAATTTAGAATACAAGGACTTCACTGTGAAGATACCTGAGTTATCAGCCCATCGTCTAGTATCCAACAGATTATCAAGATGAGGTGGAGTGCTACCAATAACAACCAACAGTTCTGCCGTTTGATCAGCTTCCACATTATTGAGAAGACGTTTGAAATCAAAATTCCAACTCCCATTCCCAGTGATCATGTAAGCAAGCTTTGAACTCTTGTTTCTGATTAACTTGAATAGCCAGTGTACCGTAAGTTGGAATCTATTTGGTCAGGCGTAGTACAAAGTTCTTTATCAATCCAAAAAAAAAAAAAAAAAAAATGGAATTTATGAATTTATGACACCCTTTAAATTCCATTATAAAATTGTTTTCCCATTAACCTCCTAATCTCCATTGCAATTCTTAGATAGCAAGCACTAGCTCCCAGTGTGACTTCATAAAAGGCAAGCAAAAATAGAAAAATTCACATTGGTTTTAGGGATAATCAGGCTCGAAGCTCAGAAAGCATGAAGAGTGATTGATCAGATTCGTAGGCATTCCCATAAAAGCTAGAGAAAAAGTCATCCAAATTCTTCTTCCTTTGATCAAATCTAGTTTTTTAGGGCAAGTCTTAGGGTGAAGTTCGAGCCATTCCGAACATGAAGAAAATATGGAAGGTCAAGTTCAATGACTTCCGAGTCGGGCAGTTCCACACTTTTTCCAAGAAAATTTAGGAATAAAGCTTGGATTGCAACAGATAAATGTGTCTCTATTTGCGCTCAACGCAAGCTAAATTTGTTGCCAAATATCAAAAACCCGATTCAAAATCGGAAAATGGGTCATTTGTCCAAATATTTTTAAAACACGGTTCAAATGGACGAGTAAAAATTATTATGGGTGAAATGGATACAAAAAAAATAACAAGGATGAAACTGGATTCATTCTGGCTTAAACTTAAAAAAATAGCAAGGATGAAACTGGATACATCCTGTGTAAATTAAAAATAAGAAAAAATATTTGAAAATAGGCAGGATGAAACTGTTTACATCCCGACTATTTTTACATTTTTGTCCATTTAAACAGTATCAAAATCTAACTGTCCTTTTCACCCAGGAAATGTTAATTTTGGTCTTTTTAACCAATTTTGTGATTCAAAATTGAGTCAAGGGCAAATCCAATTCACGTTTCCAAAACAATTGTATTTTAGTAATAGTATGCCAAATGAAAATAGTTGGGGTTTTGCTAACTTCAACACCCAAGTTAGGCATTATCATTTGAACCCAACGTTAGAATATTGTTAAGTGTTTTGATATCTTTAAGCAGAGTACTCTCTTCCCAAAGAATGATTCGTGGAAATTCGAAGAAAGTGCGAATCTAATATTATTATAATAGTCCAGATCTATTCATACGATGTAAAAGAAATCTAATCCATGCTACATTGCTACTCATTGCAACACAAATACTTGCTATCGTCCCACCAGTGTATTGGTAAGACCATCCGATGACGGAACATGCTGCAAACATGGTACTGCTGGAAGACATACTGGCATGATACGGAACTTGGGTGGAAGATTAGGCAACGGGGATCCAAAATTTAGAGAATTCATCACCTGCCTAGTGGAAGGCCTAGTTGATGGATCAAGAAGAGTACACCATAGGCCTAAAACCAGCAAACGTTCCATTTCTTGTTCATTGAAATTCATATTTAGTCTCTCATCAGCCGCTTCAACGATCTTTCCGTTTTCATAGAGTTCCCAAACCCACATTACTAATGAAACTCCAACACTTACGACCGGCTTCCTCCCACAAGCAATCTCAAGTGCAACAACTCCAAAACTGTAAATATCAGATTGTTTACTTGATTTATATGTGATCATAGATTCAGGAGCCATGTAACCCATGGTTCCGGCTAGGACTGTTGTTCTAGTACCTAGATCATGATCAACGAGCCTTGCTAAACCAAAATCCCCGAGTTTTGCATTAAAACCGGAGTCCAGCATTATATTGCTTGATTTAATATCTCTGTGAAGTACATCTACATGTTGTTCCCATTCTTCATGTAGATATAGCAATGCAGAAGCCAACCCAAGAGCTATTTTGTACCTGACTTGCCAATTGAGAACATAGTTTCTCCCTTGAAATAGATGCTTATCAAGGCTTCGGTTTGGCAAAAATTTGTAAACAAGAAGCAATTCATTTTTTTCATGGCACCAACCAATGAGCTGAACCAGATTTCTATGCCGTAACTGGCTAATAATACGTATTTCCGATTGGTATTCCTTTTTTCCTTGTTCTGATCCTGAAGAAATCCTCTTCACGGCGACGTACATGCCACTTAAAACCCCTTTATATACAGCTCCGAATCCTCCCTCCCCAAGTTTTCCTCCCTCGTCGAAGTTACTTGTTGCATCAACCAGTTGGCTATATGAGAACCTCTTTGGCCCAGTTTCTTTATAAACATCCATCGACACATCAGGATTTTCTTTCACGTCATAATTGTGCTTCCTTGATTTCCACCTCTTCTCCAACCAGATATATGCAGCTAAACCAAGTGCACAACAGAAAACAACAACACCAACGGTAAGACCCATCGCCAATCCGAGATGACGGTAAAGCATATTTTGGTAGGAAATTTGGAAAGTTAAAGGAGATTGGTTTTGTAGTACTAAGAAGACGCAAAATGTTGTGACAAGTAAAAAGAAAAATAATGAAGCATGAAAATGGAAAGTTTAATTTTGCTAATTTATAATAGAGATATACTTGAATTGCTTCTGTATTTGAGTACGTGCTTCAAGAAACTTCATGGAAACATGACTTTAAGGCGGCTTTATGATGGACTGACTAGTCTAAAGTGTGGAAGTTGGCGAGAATGGAAATCTATGCGTAGAATATTATTCCACTTTTCAGTGTACTGAAAGTTGGAATTCATGACGTCCATTTCTTATCCAGTTATCCCCATTTCGCACTTTGATTTATCTGAAGTCTTTCTCGAGAATTCTCTGTAGAAAAAACATCTTCTTAAGTATTTCTCAAGTCTTTTTTGTGGAAATTATGTCTTCTTGACAATATATCATGATAGCATTGACAGGTTATAACTTATAAGGTTTGATAGTGCAGCGATGCAGTTTAAAAAAAAGTAGCAACTAAAATGGTCCCACATCGTGTAATATGTTCAAACTCCATTATTGCTAACGCCTAAAAGATATACTCCCTCCGTCCTAAATTAAGAGTCCGCTTTGACTAAGTCAAGATATTAAGGAAATCCTATAAATTGTCATGACTAGCCCTTGACTAACCTATTTAATGTTATATTATTACCAAAACTAAATTATTAGTGTTAAAATAAGTAGAAATTTATTAAGAATTTTATAACTATTCATAAATGTTTTTATATTTAAAAAAAGGAATGACAATTAATATAAAGATATTGAGTAAGTTTTTTCCATAAATATGGTGACATTATTTAAGATTTGGATATTAAAAATGATTTTATGATTATAAAAATAAAGGGTATATTTGATAGTTTAAGGGAAAAGTATGTCTATAAACAGAGCGGACAGATAAAATTGGACATACCAAAGTAGAAATTAGGACAGATAAAAACGGACAGAGGGAGTACCAATTTGGTTGGAGGCGTAACATACCAAAAGTGAGATATGTTTTGTCTCTTCATCTATACGACTGCAAAAATGGGTGCTTTCATCACTTCCTTTTTGTTCCTTCAAAATGGATTTTGATGTTGAATGTTAGCCTGACTGTAGATGGAGAATCGAATGAACACATAATTGAACCACGGTTAAACGAGTTGATGTTGAGCCAACTACATCTGGTGAAAGAATTAAGTTCGATATTTTTTTTTTTAATTTCTACAAACAAAAATTTAATGTTCAAAACTATTTTTTTAATGCTTTTGATTTTACAAAATATTCATACTGCAATTCCAATGGGCACATCAAACGGGTAGGTTTGATTATTATACACCTACACTGGGACTAGCAAACCACTAAAACGGACGAGCAAACCCTCAAATAAAAGGTTTTGTAGATCGTGTCTCAGGTTGAGTCGATCGACTCAATCTGAGACGACCGGTTTTTACTGAAACAACCGGGACATACTGAGCCGAGACTCGTCACATACAGAGCCGGGTATCGTTCCATCTTGAGCCGGTCGGTTCATATTCATCCGACAATGGCTAGTTACATCCAACGACTATGAATTAATCCTCCTCCTATAAATTGAGTTGATTTCAACTCCAAAATCACACCTTCCTTGTACACCAACAAATTTGATGATCAATGGCTCAACCATATATTAATCCAGCTGAATTTACGATGGACGAAGATTCGTCGCTCTGTCGAAACTACGTAGCTCTATTCGGCTAGGGGTGCATAACAACGTCAAAATGGGCTAATGAGTATGAGTTATATCCATAGAATCTTTGATAACTTTTGCGATGATACCGGCAACCCAACAATCGCAATGCGAGTGGGTTGTTTTGCCGAATTGAATATATAAAAAATGAAGTTAGAGAATTCATAGCTTTGGTTTGGCTTGTTGGTCGTTATATACTTAGGGTTGATACAAATGATGATGTTATATTGCAAGCTCGAGAGGAATGGCGAAGATGGAAAAATTTTTTTAAAAAACTTTTAAAGCTCATTACGCAATCTTAAAGCATTTTTTATATCTTGTTTTGGGAATTGATAAGTACAAATACTGCTAGAGAGAAAGTTATAATTTCATTTCTAGATAAATTAGTACCGATTTCATGTAACAGTTACATTAACTAATATAATTTTATCTTACAAAGATTAAAAATTAAGGATACTTTTAGTTATTCGGCTCCACTCCATTCACTTTAATACGTCACCCCCTTGCATCAAACTTTCGAATTCACCGTAAGTTCATGCAGGTTGAGACCCTTGAGCATCATCTCCTCCCCCACTTTGGTTTCCCAACCATGGACATGAAGGATCAACCAGAGACCCATCAAAGTTTAATGATCTCTTATATTCTTGATAACGTTTGGGACCTTTTTTACTTTCCTGGGGATATGGAGATTGTTGAACCTGACCAACTGGAGATCCTTGCACTGGATGATATGGAGATCGTGGCACATAAGGTACTTGCATTTCTCGCACTACATCCTGGGAGGATGGAGTTATTCTACATTGAGAAAAATTAGGACTGAAGTTCAATGTATCCCTTAATGCACGCAATTGTTGGACTAAATACGTTTAGTTTCCATATCTCTTAACTCCATTTGAGTCAATTTTTCGATCAATTTTTCTTGTGTTGCCGAAGTGCCTGTATACGAATTAGAACGCTTGAGACCTTGCGACATAATCAGAAGAATTGACGTTCTCCGGCAAGATTAAAAGTCTTTAGCTCCCAACTCAGAACTGGAAAATCATACCAAGCCGATGATGAATAAGATCTCGTTTGTCGTCGTGTCGAAGAAGATGAAGGTCCCGGTGTACGATATATGGTGAAAGTTGGAATCACTAGTGGTGCATGTTTTGGGGCATCCAATTTCGGTAATGCTCTTCCTAAGAATTATCGTCTATGTAATAATATTGTACCATCAGTCATACTGGTCTTCATCACAAGGGGTGAATTTAGTCTCATACCTTTTCCATCCTCTTTCCTTTAGATATAAGTATTTCGACCCGTACACAATAGTTATTCTTGGAGGATTGAGTGTCTCTCCCACTAGACCAACTAACTGTCTAGCACATCTCTCCCCAAAAAGATAAACACCAATTTTATTGAAAGGACTATACAATACCATGCGCTGCAAAGAAAAGTTTATGATCCTTCTGACTGTCTCACTGTTGTATTCTTCAAAATCCAGATACGGCTTGCAAACAACATTATATTTGTTCCTAATCGAGATTTGGGATCTCCACACATGAATGTTATCTCGCTCTTTCTTTTGTTGTCTTTGTTGCCAATTATCACCTTCATACCTTACTATCATTGGCCAAAATTTCATCGTGTAGTCAAAAAGTATTGGTACACCAATGTTGAAACATGCATATACCACTAGAGCTGGAGTAAAATACATATAAAGGAAAGTAAACTATATTTAGTCTAAGGAATGTATTAGCATATTGTAGTTGCTAAATATTTGTGAACTGATATAAAGCTAAAGAAATGAATTGGCGTATTTAACTCAAGGATGCCCCAACAACCTTCAATCATACTGGTCTTCATCACAAGGGGTGAATTTAGTCTCATACCTTTTCCATCCTCTTTCCTTTAGTTATAAGTATTTCGACCCGTACACGGTAGTTATTCTTGGAGGATTGAGTGTCTCTCCCACTAGACCAACTAACTGTCTAGCACATCTCTCCCCAAAAAGATAAACACCAATTTTATTGAAAGGAATATACAATACCATGCGCTGCAAAGAAAAGTTTATGATCCTTCTGACTGTCTCACTGTTGTATTCTTCAAAATCCAGATACGGCTTGCAAACAACATTATATTTGTTCCTAATCGAGATTTGGGATCTCCACACATGAATGTTATCTCGCTCTTTCTTTTGTTGTCTTTGTTTCCAATTATCACCTTCATACCTTACTATCATTGGCCAAAATTTCATCGTGTAGTCAAAAAGTATTGGTACACCAATGTTGAAACATGCATATACCACTAGAGCTGGAGTAAAATACATATAAAGGAAAGTAAACTATATTTAGTCTAAGGAATGTATTAGCATATTGTAGTTGCTAAATATTTGTACACTGATATATAGCTAAAGAAATGAATTGGCATATTTAACTCAAGGATGCCCCAACAACCTTCAATGTTCAACACACACACACACAACATGCGAGATCGAGACAAATGTATAATTCATCTAATATAGCAGACCCCCAATCATAAGTGACATCCTTTTCCATATCTTTCAACGCCTCTAACCACCCTACTTGAGAACTTGAGTTTGAGTTTGGGAAAACAAAGGAACCAAGTATCCATAAAATAAATACCTTGGCAATTTATGTATCTTTAGCAGGGTCATACCCTTCCATATCGGGATCATTACCACCATGCAATTCGTTGACTATAAACGCCTTTAAACCGGAATTAGCAATTATGCCACCTCTTAAAGCTAAATGATTTCGTTATTTTCTTACTTGGAAGTACAATGTAAGTGCATCTCTGTATCGTTGTTCGGCTAACCAACTATTTTGGTCAAATGGAGGATCATCTCCCACCCCAGAAGGTATCCTAAGTATGAAATACAAATCTAATGGTGTTATGCCTAAAAAAAAAAAAAAAAACAATTTGTTCATTTGCGGAAAAAATCTCCCTTGCGTCACGTCATTCGTCTTTCCATGTATTCTTTTGTTAGGGTCTGATATGTTCTTCGGACTGGTTTTCCTTTCATCGATTTCTAACATGGAATTTTGACCCTATTAACGCGCACCTTTGGAAAAAGCCATTGTTAGGGCCAAAACAACAAGGACCGCATTAACACAAGTGAACAGAAAAAAAAACTATTCTTGGTCTTCTAGAGTAGTGGTAGTGGGTTTTCTGTAGAAGCAATCTTTCTGAAGTCTTTTTCTAAGTCTTCGCGGAGATAAGATCAACCTTTCTTCAATAATGTACTTGAGGCTAAGAAATATGGCGATCTTCGCAATAATGCATTTATAGAGACAAAATGGTCTTATCGAAAGAGTCCTTTGTATCACTGCTCAATAAAATACTTGTGTGCATTCACTAGCTACACACTTGTTTTCTGTTTGCATTTAGTATTTGTTCTTTGTTTGCATTCTGAAACCCACTTGTCTTTTGTTTATATCTAGTAACACACTTGTTCTATCTATGTATTCTTGGTCTGTTTTTTGTTGATTCTTTGTCTATGACAATGATCGTGGACAACAAAGTCCGGGAAGCCACACAGGCAGTTAGGATACGCCTTATATGTAGATACAAAATATCGCACACTAGTTAAGCGTGCGGTATAATCATCAAGACCGAGTGAAGACAACCGCGTACAGTTAATCCAGATGACGCACCTCATGATGTCAGCTTAACCACAAGAAAAGCGTGAAGTATCGTGCGAAGTTATAGAGTTTGTGCGATAAGAGTCAATGTATGCGTGTATTAATAACGCACGCCAAATCCGAATATAAGTGCTTTATTAGATGTCCTCCACTATGCAAACTCCTATATAAGGAGCCTAACGACATTGTATGAAGGAGAGATTTTTTGAGAGTTTTAGACAAGATATTTAGAAGAGAGAAAGATTATTTGCTTCCCAAGTTAGGGTTTGTTTGTAACTTTGTATCCAATTTGAAGATCTCAATGAATGTAATGTGATTTTCCTGGAGTTCACTTAGATTGATTTATAGATTCTAGTAGGGGTGTAGTCGTGGGATTTCCTGCAACTACATTTTGGCGTCCAGAAATAGGGAAAGAGTAAAGGATTTTATCCTACCTTAAGAAATTAACCTGAAAGGATGTATTCTATTGGTAGAAATTCTTAAAAATAAATTAGAAGATACTCATAATCTTCAAAGGATTTGGAAATTTAGATCTAAAATATTCGGTCAATAGTATTTAGCTTCAAGAAAAACAATCTTCACTAGAAAAAGCTTTGGTTCTTAAGAGAGTATTTTTATCTTTGAATAACAAAGCAAACTATTACTAAAAACTCCATTCCATAAACTTAACAATAAAATTAGTAATACTGAACTAAGATTACTGAGAAGAATCATTACCTCAACCCAACTAGCTCAAGCAACAACCAGTTCAGTACTCAAAATAACTTCATCAACTCATAATTGAACTTTAGTCTCGTTAACATCTCTTGATCATCAAATTCATTGAACTTCTGATTCACAGCTTCAAACCTTAATTATCGATCTCATGTTATTCCATAACTTAATACTTTACTTCCAGTCAAACTCATCTCCAATCAGTCTTCAAAACCTTCAATTTCATATTCGAACTGATTCCAAAAATCCTTAACCCTAAATTTCTCTCTTTGATTCAATTTCTTGACGAATTCAACTATAAACTTCAATTCAACAAACCCAACTATTTATTCTGACTAAAACCTCTTAATCCTTTCCCAAATCGAATTCCAAATCAAATTACAGAAAACCCTAATTTCTCAAACCTTAATCGAATTAACACCATCTCTTCAATTAATCGATAACCCTCTAATTCTTCATCTAACATCACTCGATTTACTTATCAAATTTATCCAATTCAATATTCGAATTCAAAACCCTAACTGCTTCTCTTTGTTCATCACGAAACCCTAATTCTTAATTCACTTCCTCCTTCGAATCCGATTCAACAACAACCACCATCACCATCACACTGACTATTGCATGATATTCTCCACCCTCTGTCGATTACAAAACTACCATTTGATTCTCTAAATCTCGCAGAAGAAGAAGAACATGAAAAGAAGAAAGGGAAGAGAAAAGAAGAGAAAAGAAGAAAGAAAAAGAAAAAGAAAGAATGAGCTTATCTGCTCGATTCTGTTGGTGATAAGGCCAATGAGAAAGATAAATGCACCCAGTCAATTGATATAGGAATCCAGGTCGGCTAAAGGAAAAAGTTATTTCAAACTAATTCGATGACATCTTCTTCGTCTGGTACCTGATTGACACTTTCGAGTAGTCCATTCTGCGTAACTTTTCTAGATCTATCTAATGATACTAGTTTTGTATCTAAATCGTTGTTAGATTAATTTATATTAATTAAAATCTATATTAACTAATCGAGTCCTTAGCGGGTAAATCGTCTCTTGATCATCTCTTGACCGGTCTAATAACGTTGACGAGCTTGAGGGCCCTTACATTCTTCCCACCTTATTCATTTTCGTCCTCGAAAATCAACCATCCTTCTAGTCTTCGAAAACTCCCCACCTTATAGAAAAACACCATCTCTTGTCTAAGCGCAAACAACATAAAACAAAGCACAAAACCTATATGGCTTTCTACAACTAAAATTTGTGGCTCTAGGTTCAATAGAGTAGTTTTTATTTAAATAAGTTACTGGTTCTAAAGAGGAGATACTCTATAATAAAGTTTATAAGTAAAAATTGGGATCTATCAGTTCACTAATAGAAGCAAGTCTCCCTTCTATGCCTAGTGATACAAGAATGTAGTTGCCCTATCAAGGTTCGCGACGCCTGACAATGCTTACCTACTGTTTATGCGTGAAAATCGTTTCTGCTGATTTCGGTAATTTCGGTGGGTGAGTGAGAAACTGATTCAAACCCTAAACAAATGTGCTGCACGTGAGCACTTTATAGGTTCGAGAGATCGATCTGTACAAGTCCTACCTAAACCAAGAAATGGCCGTTCCGGACTTGCTTCGGTCCACAAAGTGGAGGAGAAGGGTTGATTTGGGGAGGGAAGCAAAGAAAGGTGTTGAGGAGATTAGTATCTCGACTTGTATCGAAAGTGAAAGCTTAGGAAGCTTGCAAGAGATGGAAGCTTTTGAGAGAGCTTGCAAAGTTGCCTTTACGAGAGTGTAAGTGTAGTATATTTCTCCCGACCGAGACTTGTTGTCCGGTGGAAATAGGTAAGACCTATTTATACAAGTCGAGATTGAAACGTACCTCGGCCTCATGAAGGAAGAGAGTAAAGGGTGAAATAATGGGAGGAGGTGGTAACCGTATGGTTTAATGGGTGAAAACGTTTTTCACCATTATTTCCTCTTTTATTTGACCGCTTTATTCCTTTTTACGCTTTCTTAATGTGAGCGTAGTGTACGCCGCATCTTTGTGACCGCCAAACCAAAACCCTAAAGAAGCATCCCCAGTTTATGTTGATGTCTCGAGTGTTGGTTGCACCTTGAGTGCAAGTGGCGCTGCTAGTGGCGCGTGTGGCATATGCCAATGGCATGTGCGGAATGCCTTGGTGGTAGGTTGCACGGTTTGCAAGTTGGGCTACCAGCGTGTGTGCTTGGCATGTGCCGATGGCATGTGCGGAATGCCTTGGTGGTAGGTTGCACGGTTTGCAAATTAGGATACCAGCGTGTGTGTTTGGCATGTGCCAATGGCATGTGCGGAATGCCTTGGTGGTAGGTTGCACGGTTTGCAAGTTAGGCTACCAGCGTGTGTGCTTGGCATGTGCCAACGGCATGCGTGGCCGTTAGGGCCGTGATTTTGCTATGGAAACTAGATAGCGAGCATGTTGGCATGTGCCAATGGCATGCGTGGCCGTTAGGGGCGTGACCTTGATAGGGAAACTAGCTAGCGAGCATGTTGGCATGTACCAATGGCATGCGTGGCCGTTAGGGGCCGTGATTTCGCTAGGGAAACTAGCTAGCGAGCATGTTGGCATGTTCCATTGGCGCGTACGGCCATGTTGACCAAGTTGCATGTTTTGCAAGCCTAGGGTGCTATGTTTGGCGTGGGCCAAAGGCATAGCGGCTTGGAAGTATGTCTTGCGACACGTGTTGGCATGTGCCAATGGCACGTGCGGCCATGTTGACCTAGTTGCAAGTCTTGCAAGCCTAGGGCGCTATGTTGGGCGTGGGCCCAAGGCATAGCGGCTTGGAATTTGGCGTTGTTGTCATGGTGCGCAGGGTGCGGGTTGGAAATATGGCTTGCGGCATGTGTTGGCATGTGCCAATGGCACATGCGGCCATGTTGACCTAGTTGCAAGTCTTGCAAACCTAGGGCGCTATGTTGGGCGTAGGCCAAAGGCATAGAGGCTCGGAAATATGGCTTGCGACACGTGTTGGCATGTGCCAATGGCACGTGCGGCCATGTTGACCTAGTTGCAAGTATTGCAAGCCTAGGGCGCTATGTTTGGCGTGGGCCAAAGGCATAGCGGCTTAGAAATATGGCTTGCGGCACGTGTTGGCATGTGCCAATGGCACGTGCGGCCATGTTGACCTAGTTGCAAGTCTTGCAAGCCTAGGGCGCTATGTTTGGCGTGGGCCAAAGGCATAGCGGCTTAGAAATATGGCTTGCGGCGCGTGTTGGCATGTGCCAATGGCACGTGCGGCCATGTTGACCTAGTTGCAAGTCTTGCAAGCCTAGGGCGCTATGTTGGGCGTGGGCCAAAGGCATAGCGGCTCGAAAATATGGCTTGCGACACGTGTTGGCATGTGCCAATGGCACGTGCGGCCATGTTGACCTAGTTGCAAGTCTTGCAAGCCTAGGGCGCTATGTTTGGCGTGGACCAAAGGGATAGCGGCTTAGAAATATGGCTTGCGGCACGTGTTGGCATGTGCCAATGGCACGTGCGGCCATGTTGACCTAGTTGCAAGTCTTGCAAGCCTAGGGCGCTATGTTTGGCGTGGGCCAAAGGCATAGCGGCTTAGAAATATGGCTTGCGGCGCGTGTTGGCATGTGCCAATGGCACGTGCGGCCATGTTGACCTAGTTGCAAGTCTTGGCAGCCTAGGCGCTATGTTGGGCGTGGGCCAAAGGCATAGCGGCTTGGAAGTATGGCGTTGTTGCCATGGTGCGCGGGGTGCGGCTTGGTTTGGCATGGTTGCCATGGTGCGCAGAGTGCGGCTTGGTTTGGCATGGTTGCCATGGTGCGCAGAGTGCGGCTTGGTTTGGCATGGCTGCCATGGTGCGCAGTATGCGGATTGGTTTGGCATGGTTGCCATGGTGCGCAGTATGCGGCTTGTTTTGGCATGGTTGCCATGGTGCGCGGAGTGCGGCTTGGTTTGGCATGGTTGCCATGGTGCGCAGAGTGCGGCTTGGTTTGGCATGGTTGCCATGGTGCGCAGTATGCGGCTTGTTTTGGAATTAGGGTTCTGTGTTGAAAACCCTAATCTGGTATTTTGAAAAAATACCCCTATTAATTATTTACACTGAGTTAAATGCTCTTATTTAATGTGTTGCGGGTAACACTAGGTCATGGGGTTTTACGATTTTAACCCTTGTCTAAAAACCACCATCAACATTAAGTCCTCTGCTTAGCTCGGAACAGGGGCTTTGTTGCGAGGTAAGCATAAGATGGTGACAAACCGTTAACAACAACCCGTAAAGAAAATTGAAAGAGGCTTGTCTCCACCTTTTATAAATAGGATTTGGAATCCTTGCCTCTGGTAGTTTTGCACAAATCGGGAGGCTGGCACAATTGGTGGGCCCGGTGCAGCTTGGGCGACGTTGGGAAGTTGGCGTGAGTTGGGAAACTGAGTGTGCTAGCTGGTGGGACCGATGTAAACAAGGAGGGAGTTTCTTTCGATAGCAAAGTTTCCTTATCTTGCTTTCCTTCACGTGCGGCTTCAATTAGGGCATTATTCATGCTAAAATCTGGAAGCGTTATGTCTCTCATTGCTTCCTTTCCCTTTTTAAGGTTCCGCATTCATATCCAAAAAATAATAGCATCGTCTCCTCGTTTGAGAAAAGGGTTCTTCTTGTTGATTCCCTTTTCCTTTGCTTTGCTTCAGTGCGTTTTCTTCTTCTTCCCTTTTTTTTTTTGCCATCCTCTTTTTGTATGCGTGTAGACAGGATGGAATTTGATCATCTTTCCATTTCTTGCAGTGTATGATGGGATCTTCCAGAGACGGCCGTGCCTTTAACCTTTTGGGAAAGGACTTCAGAATCGGCGGAGATCGATCTTCTTCTCTTGAGGAGGTATCGGTCGGGGTTGAATCTTTGTTCCATGAAGCTAATGAAATTATTAAGGACCTCCCTCCCATCTATCCCCACGAAGAACAAGTGCATGTTCGGACCCCCTTGGGTTCAGTGGACGCGGAGGAGAACGCCATGGTTCTCGATTTTGATGTGGATGAATCAACAAACTTTCTTCGAAGCGTCAATGAGAAGACTTTCGAAAGAGCGTATGATAGGAGCGAGACAACCTTTGAAGTTGATGCCAAAGGTGTTATTGACGATATCGGAGGCGTCATGGTGGCGTATCTTTGGAATAGTTGTCGGGAGGACACTGCTGCTTTGTGGCTGCTTCGGGATGGGATGTTAAGGTTGCCGCCTAAAGCCGCCGAGTGGAACCTTTGTTGCCCGAAGGATTGCCTGGGAAATGCTTGAAGATAGCTTTGCCCGAAGATACTTGCGCTCCGTCCTTTGAGGGCTAGTTCCTCCCTTTTTTTTTTTGTTAGCTGTTTAGTTCCCTGATGTTTTTCCCTTCTTTTTTTTTTTTTTTTTTTGTAAACACATATTTCCCTTCTTCTTCATCGCAAACCCTTTGCTTCATATATATATATTTTTGAAAGGGGTTGTGGTATGATGGCTCGCAATGGTTTTCTCGGGTTCTTCGATGTATTTCTCTCGATATCTCAAGGATTTGCTCGGGAAGAGATATATTTTTTTATTTTTTTTTTTTTTGACAAAAGGGTAGATATCCAGGGAAAAAATACAAACGGTGTATTCATCCTGGGAAGTACAGCTAATAAGAGGAAAGATTCAAAGGAAGTACGAAAAGGGGAGTGATTGGGAAATACAGCATTTTAGGGATTGGATTCCTTGAGCCATCGCGAGTGAACTATCACGCCTTCAGGTGTGTCGGTATTGATGAGCTTGCAATATCCTCCCAAAAGGGTATCCGCAACCAGGTATAGCTCGCCTTCACCTTCCTCGGGCAAATCCATCTTTACTGTCATCCTCCCAACTTGAAACGAGCTTTCCTTAATCACTATATCTCCGATTGAAAACGGGTTCGGACGTTGTGTAACCATTTGAGCCTTGGCTTCGTTGGTTTCGCCGAAGCTTCCAAGCTTCTTGCAAAGTGTTCGAATGGTCCAGCTCCCCATTCACATTTTTTGACAAATGTTCGTGCCGGTTGTTGCATGCCGAGTCCCCATGACAGAATGGGGAAAGAAAAGGTCGGTTGCGAAAAAAGGTTGCTCGGTCGACTTACTTGCATTTGAAAATCATGGGCTAGCGCCAACGGGTCCTCTTCGGACGCTTGGGTTCCTTCAATAGCTCGTTGATGTGATAACCCGTGGGACGATTTCTTTGGGAATCCCTTCAGAAGGGATGTCGGCAGAGGGTGTACGCCCGGATTTTGCCTTGTTGTCGAGTGCCCATAAGCGTCCCAAAATCATTTCATGATCTAGTTCTTTGACGATGTGGAACTTACTGTGCGTTATAGCGTCTCCTATCTCGATCTCTAGGTTGATGTAGCCATGCGCGTTCAAAGCCTCTCCTCTCAAGCTTTTAATCACAGACGGGAATAGGTAGCGTCTTGCTTTGTAAATCCAGCTGCCTTTAGTGTCTTGAAAGTGATGATGTTGTGGTCGAGGTCGTGTCGATGAGCGTGCCGTCAAGTTCGGTACCTCTTAAACGGGACGTGATCAGCAGTCCCAGTTCTCCACTTCGCTTGTTTGGGAAGCTTGGGCCCTTGGCGTGGATTCCGAGGGGAGAAAAAGACGTTCTACGGATACAACACGATTGAGAGCTGCGAAAATATCTTGGCGCCGAACCTTGGAGAGATAGAGAATTTCGCATATATGTCGCATCATGGATTGCACGGTCTCGTGCACGGAGTCCCCAAAGGAACCGCAGCTTTCTTATTGGGAGTGGGTCTCGATGCACTCTTTCGTCTCCTAGCTGGAGTTCTCCCGCTTCTATCCTTTCCTTGAAAATATGCTTTAATCTGTTGCAATCGCTAATCGGGTGGTGAACGAACACGTGGTAATGGCGGTATTTGGGATTTGCCATCTCGGCCTCGGTTGGTGGACGTCTAGGCGGTGGCGATCGATGACATCATCTTGAACCCGAGGCTTCTAGGAGGTCAATCACCTCCTCGATGGGGAATGGGAAATCAAGGACATTTCCTTCGGTCCCATGATCTTTTTGCACAAGAGTTTTAGTGGCGATCTTCCGTTGCGAGGGCTCCCGTTGCGCCGGCGCTTCACGTTTCGGCTGGTGGCTCGTAGTTGCGGCTTTTCTTTTTCCTCTTTCGTTCACTATGTTCACGGAGGATGAGCCGGCATTGAATTGTTTGCTGATGAGGCGCCTAATCCCGCGAGTTTCGCGTGCGTCTTCAGTTCGAGTTGGCCTAGTCCTTTCCAAAGAATGTTGGTGCTTTGTTGCGAGATCGTCCGCGGCCTCATGGAGTTCGGAGAATGTTTGGAAACGCAAGTTTTCTAGCGGGCGCGGTAGATCGGGACCATACCATTGATGCACGCGTTTACCAATTGTTGCTCGGTCACGTTTGGGTCGTGGCGGTCGAGTGCTTGAACCTTGAACCTTTTGACGAAATCATTCGGATGTTCGTTATCCCACTGGTACATTCTCCCGAGGTCCGAAAAGGTAACTTGTTCAGACACGAAGAAATACTTCCTGTAAAACGCGGTGACCATGCTACTCCAGTTGGGAATGCTGTTCGGTGGGATGTTTGTTGTACCATGTATACGCCCTTCCTAAGTGATTTTGAAAATTCCCTTAAACGGAGAACGTGATTATATTCATGTTCACCCAAGGATTCCGAGAAACGAGAAACATGTTCGCGTGCTGATAGGTGTAGAATACACTGTATTTACTATCTAGAGTTTATGCTTTCTTTGCTATTTTTCGTGTGAATTTTGTATTTTACGCTTGTTTTGAGTTTTGTAGCTACTTTGGAGTCACACGGATGAAAAGAAGAAGAAATCATTCAATTTGAGCAAAAAGGGCAATTTTGTCATTTCCAGGGTGAACATTATCCGGAGCCCGGGTAATGGTTAAGGGGCAGCTCTTTTGGAAGGAATACTAAATGCAGTCCAGAGATGAGGTTAAGGGGCGATCCATCGGAGTTAACCCTTATCACTTTGTGACCCAGACATTGAATAACCTACCCTCATTTAACCTTAAATCGAGAAGAGGTTTTCTTTCTCTTCTATCGCTCATTTCTCACCTGAACCAAGAGAGAAGAGATGGCGCATCCGTTACTATTCGAGAGCCGGAGAAATTGAGAGACGAGGATTAATGAATCGAGAATCGAGAGACTACAGAGATGATGGGAAGAGATGGAGAACAAGATGGGTTCGATTGTGGTGGTTCAATCTAGGGTTCGGGACTGAGTTGGTGCTGTTGATAATCACTGAGAAGAGATCGATGAAATAGAAGGTTAGGGTTTGAAGATGGGTTTGTGATTTCATTGCTGATGGTACGATTCAGAGATTGAGAGCTGAATGTTTATCAGCTGTTGCCATCGAACTCAGTAGATGGAAGAAGAGTTTGGTGACGCTGTAAATCGAGGGTTTGATTCGAATTGTTGATGTCGATCGAGAAATTGAGAGAAGCAGAGATTGCTCACGGTCGGGAGAAATAGAGTTGAAGCTCAGGGAGATAGGGTGCGATTGAGTCTGTGGTGAAGGTGTCGAGAAGATGGAGCCAATGAATTGAAAGTAGAGATCGAAGTGAGTCTTTGCGCCGAGAATTTGAGAATAGACAACGATGCTTGTTAATGAGATGAATCGGATCGAGAATGGGTTCTGGTGGGTCTGTGAATCGAGATGATTGCTGTTGCTGTGAAGCAGATAAAGAGGAGAAGATGGGTTTTAGCTGTTGTTGGTGTTCAATGAAGCTACAACAGAGGATTTTGCAGCCGGATTAGGGATGAAACAGGGAAGAACGATTGAAGCTCTGTACAGGGAAGTTGGAGTGAATGGTACTAGATGTATGTTAGGATGAATTCGTGCAGGGAATGATTGAAATGTGCTTCAGATGGAGATAGGAAGAATCACCGATCTTTCTTGTTATGGGTTGTGTATGAACTTGATGAAGGCGTGTTGATTGAATAAAGCTAGATGTATGTTAGGTTCTTAACAGGTGAAGAAATGATGGCTCAAACAACGGCCGGAAAGTCCTCAAATAGCCGAAACTCGGCCAAATCATCCCTCCGCGAGTCAACTCGGTCGGCGATGACCGATCTAGACGATCCCTGGACCGATCCAACGAGTTCGAAGAGCCGATCCGACCCAAATGAATCAGCCAACTCGAGAAGCTGACTAAGCTAACTCGTCCTTCTTTGATCGTGGACCTGACGGAATATACCTTGACCAGTGGAGAATCTCGGTGGCCGACGGTGACCAATTCGGCGGATTCCGCCATAATACCAGTTTTTCCATGACCAAAATTCCAGAATTTTCTATGGATTTCTCTCATGGGTGTGAAGACTTGGACTAGGAATTGGATGGAGAATTGGACTCAAATTTGGAAAGAGAAGGTGGAAGAGTTGAGAAAAGCTTGGATTTGGAAATTGAATTGCTAAAGGAAAAGGATTCTATTCCTTAGAAGATTTGGAGAATATTGAAGCCTATAAATAGAGAAGTTTTCTACATCTTTTACACACCTCTCTACACACACAACACTTTTCTTTTCTTATTCTTTGTGTGAAATCTTTAACATGAGTAGCTAATTTTATTGATTGAGGATGAATTCCTAGTTCTTAATATGATTTGAGTTTTGTTTCAATTCTATCTTGAGGTTTTTCACATGATTATCGATTGTTTTTACTAATAGGAATGTTTATTCATTCATGATTGATTGATAGATTGTTTAGGTGGCCAACTAAATTAATTTGTTAATTTGATCTAAAGCTAGTGAAAGTTAGGAGATAAGTAATCGTTTCTTGACTCTTTACATAAGTAGCAAACACGACACCTTGCGGAGGGATTCCGTGGAGCAATTGTGTGTAGAAACAACGCTAGAAAGTGAACCAAGCGAACCGAGTTTAACTACTAGTACTAAACCTAAATTCATAAATATTAATGCATTCAGGGAATTACATCTTGTAAGCGGACCTCAAGGTGGTTCTTTTGAATAGAATCTGATAACTAAGCGGACTTGTTACTCAGTGAAATAAGGAATTTTGGGGCTAGCTAAGCGGACCTGCTATCCTACGGTTGGTGATAATCTGTGACTTATAACAAGTAGAAAAGAACATAACTTTAATCATTGTTTTGCAACGAAGAAGGATTCCTTGATCTTGTCTCTCTTATTGATTTCAACTTTATCTTTTAATTGCTTTATTTACTTTCTTTTGCTTTATACATCCCCCCTTTTCGTGACAATTTTACAACTAGAATCTCTTGCTCCTCGTGGGAACGAACTTGACTACACTATATTACTTGTTAATTAGGTGGAAATATCTTGATTAATTTGTTGTGGTACGACACGCATCAAATTTTTAGGCGCCGCCGGGGAGCATCGGACGATTTTAGTTGTTTTTATTTTTCTTTTGCTTTATTCTTGCTTTGTTGGATTCTATATCGTATCTAACTTGGTTTTAAATAATCTTATTTCGGTATCGGTTTTCCATGTATGGTGGACAAGAGCAAGCATATTACAACAATCAATACGGTTTTCAACCTCAACATTATGACAACTTCCAACCATCCTTAGGATACAATCAAAACCAATATTTTGGCTATGATCAATTTCCTACAGAACCTTATGGATATTCTCATACATATCAACAACCTTATGACGGGTATGTAAGTGGACAATCACAAGGATGGAATGATAGTTATGCATCTAATAATTTGTTTTCTAGTAATGTGCAGACAAAGAATTTGGAATATACTCCTCTTCATCGTGTTTTTCCTTCACTTTTTCCAAAAGAGGAGATACGATCTAGAAACTCTATCAACGGTGGTAAGCGTGTGAACGTCAGGAAACTTGCACAGAAATTATACAAATTGGAAGATGATGGAGACTCAGAAGAGCTTGTCGCAGAAATTAGTAGGACTATTCATATGGAACTTAAACGACGTCGGGATAAAGGTTATGAAACCGATGACGATTCTTATTATGGTGAGTCCGAAAGTGAAGATGATTGTGTTGAAAAGGACCAACCTTTGGATACTTTTGATGACGCTAGTGTAGCTTACTCGAGCCTTGATCTTAATAATGATCAAGAACCTATTCAAAAGGTAGAGCTTGAAGATGATGCATTTAGTGCTTGGAAAAAATTCCTTAGGGAAAGATATGAGTCCGCGGAAGTGTATGAGCGTTGCAACAATGAGGAAGTTATTCCAACTCCGGATCATAATAACGATCCTTCGCCTATTCAAAAGGAGGAGTTTGGATATCACTTGCCTATTGTTGTAAACGAAGTAACACCCTCACAAGAAGATCTTACAATCTATACCGATGAAAATCATTTTAGTGAATGGCCCGATTCCGATGATGAGAATGTTGAAGAGATGATGCTAGAGAATGAAACCAAATTGATTGATTTTGTGGAAGACCCAATTGAACTTGCCAATGATTTTAATGATGCCAAGACTTTGGTTAAGGTAGAAAACGACGAAGAATGGTTGCAAGGTTTGATAGAGGACCACGATATACAAGAGGTAAGTAATTCACTTGAATTTTTTAAGGATGAAGAGGATTCTATAATACAAGAGATTGTGCAAGGTTTGTCTAACCCTTTGCATATTGATTCTTCTCCTTTACCTCTTATTGGTTTGAATGTATGTGGTTCGAAAGTATTTTTGGATGATTTTTTTTCTAAATATCCACCATTGGAAACACTTGATGCTAACACCATGCAGGTTTGCCAAGAGGAATACATGGAAGTTCCAAAATTCTATGTTCTTTATACACTTCCGAGTGTGGACGAGAATAAGTGTGGGGGAAATTTCTATCGAGCAATAATTTCACTATTATTTTCTTGTGCTAATATTTGTATGGAGTTATTGTTTTCAAAACAGGTATTATGGGTGGATCCTCAAATTTTCGATTGTTAGTATATGGGGAATGAATCTTGCAAAAGCCAAGTCGGGCCGTCGACTTTAAAACAAGCGCTTAATGGGAGGCAACCCATAGGTTTTGTATTTCTTATCTTTTTGCTTTTTGTTATTTCTTTTTCTTGTTTCATATCATGTTAAAATTTCCCACCTTGACTTTACTAGGAGGATTCAATTACATTGAGGACAATGTAAGGTTTAAGTGTGGGGGAGTGGTTAAGCATGTATTTTTAAAAAAAAAAAAAAATTTAAAAAATTTAAAAAAAAGTTTTACTTAAAAACTCCGACTTTTAAAGATTTTAGAGTCACTAGCATACTTCTAGGTATGTTTACATAGAGATTTTGACCGACATAATTGAACTTGGAAATGTTAGAGAACTACGTTCGGATTTCTTGTTTGTTAGAGTGTTAAATAATGGATTTAATCATGCCGGTGATGCGAATTTGGTGCAAGGAGAAATGCATTATTAGAGTTGCTGATCAATCATTAGTGGAGACTACCCGTATTCATATCATGTGAGGCACCGACCAGAAATTTTCCATCTACTAAAGAGCTTCTTTTGAGTGTGTGTCACCATACGTTAATTCCGGGTAGAATGGTGAGCTACCCAACCTCCCACCAATAGAAGCACTACTCTTTGATCTCTTGAGTGCTAATTTTGTCAATCATAAGGGTGACGTCTATAGATGAAAGCCTCCTTCTTGTAGTTCGATTTGCAGTTAGCACCATTCTCTCTCGACAACAACGGATCCATAGAAACACATTCATCATCAACAAGGAGCGACATCAAAATCTACAAGGAAAGTTGGAAAAAGTTTAAGGTTTATAAGCAATGGAACGAGAAAAAGAGCAAATTTCAAATATAAGTAAAGCAACATACAAAGAGCGGATCTCACATATATGTTGAGGACTTACAATACAATGAGGTAATTTTATATCCAAGTATGAAGACTTATTCATGAAAGCGAAGAAAATTAAAAGGTGAGAATTTTTGAAGTTTATGATTTCAAGACGATACAAGTTATGAAGAATCAAGCGGTAAAATACTTCTCCCACGGCCACGGTTTGTTTTTGTATTTTATTTCTCTTGTTTTTTTAAAAAAAAAAAAAAAAAAAGAAGATAAAAAAAAAAAAAAAAAAAAAAAAAGGGAAATATTTGTTTTTATTTAATAAGCCGTGGGGAAGGAAAATTTATAAGGAAGTTTCAAGCGACAAGGATTTAAAGTAAAAAGAGTTACAAATTGTCAAGGATTTATGAAATTCGAGGGTTTATCATCAATAGTTGAAACCGAAGACGAAGACCATGAAGATCAAGACGAGGAGCGGAAGACGTTTCTATTGGATGCCGTGAGAGTGGTGTTATCATAATTGGCGATCGGATGTGAAGGTGAGTAAGTAATCTCATCCGCGATAAAAATGGTTGATTTCCTTTCGTAGAGATCGTCAGAAAAATGGTTTTTCAAAATATTAAAAGATGTGGGTTTTTAAAAATATTTCGGAAGTTGTCCTTCCCACCATTCAACGTGTTGCAGGAATTCTCTCTTCATTCCTACCTGCACACATGTGAGAACCATAAAAAAAGCCGTCTTTTTGAGTGCAATTATCATAAAATCCTATTTGGTGAGGCAGAAGTCGAGGCGAAATGCTTATTGATCGTTTCTCAAACACGCGTTCTCTCATTATGGTGTGGTTATTTCTCACTCAACATTTAAGAATGAGAATATGTTCTTTAGTATTTCTAACTTCTTATTACTAGCATGCAAAAACTCTATGTCCTCATAGCTTTTTGGATGCTTGGGACGCTTGAACGCTTTGAAGTTGTGAGTTTTTAGTTTGATTTGCTCGAGGACTAGCAAAGTCTAAGTGTGGGGGAATTTGATAGGTGTAGAATACACTGTATTTACTATCTAGAGTTTATGCTTTCTTTGCTATTTTTCGTGTGAATTTTGTATTTTACGCTTGTTTTGAGTTTTGTAGCTACTTTGGAGTCACACGGAAGAAAAGAAGAAGAAATCATTCAATTTGAGCAAAAAGGGCAATTTTGTCATTTCCAGGGTGAACACTATCCGGAGCCCGGGTAATGGTTAAGGGGCAGCTCTTTTGGAAGGAATACTAAATGCAGTCCAGATGAGGTTAAGGGGCAGTCCATCAGGTTAACCCTTATCACTGTGACCAGACACTGAATAACCTACCCTCATTTAACCCTAATCGAGAAGAGGTTTTCTTTCTCTTCTATCGCTCATTTCTCACCTGAACCAAGAGAGAAGAGATGGCGCAGCCGTTACTATTCGAGAGCCGGAGAAATTGAGAGACGAGGATTAATGAATCGAGAATCGAGAGACTACAGAGATTGTGGGAAGAGATGGAGAACAAGATGGGTTCGATTGTGGTGGTTTAATCTAGGGTTCGGGACTGAGTTGGTGCTGTTGATAATCACTGAGAAGAGATCGATGAAATAGAAGGTTAGGGTTTGAAGATGGGTTTGTGATTTCATTGCTGATGGTGCGATTCAGAGATTGAGAGCTGAATGTTTATCAGCTTATTGCTTAACTCGAACTCGGTAGATGGAAGAAGAGTTTGGTGACGCTGTAAATCGAGGGTTTGATTCGAATTGTTGATGTCGATCGAGAAATTGAGATAAACAGAGATTGCTCACGGTCGGGAGAAATAGAGTTGAAGCTCAGGGAGATAGGGTGCGATTCGAGTCTGTGGTGAAGGTGTCGAGAAGATGGAGCTGATGAATTGAAAGTAGAGATCGAAGTGAGTGCTGCTGAGAATTTGAGAATAAACACTGATGCTGTTAATGAGATGAATCGGATCGAGAATGGGTTCTGGTGGGTCTGTGAATCGAGATGATTGCTGTTGCTGTGAAGCAGATAAAGAGGAGAAGATGGGTTTTAGCTGCTGTTGGTGTTCAATGAAGCCACAACGAGAGGATTTTGCAAAATGGATTAGGGATGAAACAGGGAAGAACGATTGAAGCTCTGTACAGGGAAGTTGGAGTGAATGGTACTAGATGTATGTTTGGATGAATTCGTGCAGGAAATGATTGAAATGTGCTTCAGATGGAGATAGGAAGAATCACTGATGCTGCTGTTATGGGTTGTGTATGAACTTGATGAAGCTGTGTTGATTGAATAAAGCTAGATGTATGTTAGGTTCTTAACAGGTGAAGAAATGATGGCCTGAAACAACGGCCGGAAAGTCCTGTAAATAGCCGAAACTCGGCCAAATCATCCCTCCCCGAGTCAACTCTGATGCCGCGATGACCGATCCAGGCGATCCCTTGACCGATCCGAACGAGTTCGAAGAGCCGATCCGACCCAAATAATCAGCCAACTCAGAAGCTGACTAAGCTAACTCGTCCTTCTTTGACTGTGGACCGGACGGAATATACCTTGACCGGTGGAGAATCTCAGGTGGCCGGCGGTGACGAATTCCGGCCGGATTCCGGCCATAATACCAGTTTTCCGGTGACCAAAATTCCAGAATTTTCTATGGATTTCTCTCATGGGTGTGAAGACTTGGACTAGGAATTGGATGGAGAATTGGACTCAAATTTGGAAAGAGAAGGTGGAAGAGTTGAGAAAAGCTTGGATTTGGAAATTGAATTGCTAAAGGAAAAGGATTCTATTCCTTGGAATATTTGGAGAATATTGAAGCCTATAAATAGAGAAGTTTTCTACATCTTTTACACACCTCTCTACACACACAACACTTTTCTTTTCTTATTCTTTGTGTGAACTCTTTAACATGAGTAGCTAATTTTATTGATTGAGGATGAATTCCTAGTTCTTAATATGATTTGAGTTTTGTTTCAATTCTATCTTGAGGTTTTTCACATGATTATCGATTGTTTTTACTAATAGGAATGTTTATTCATTCATGATTGATTGATAGATTGTTTAGGTGGCCAACTAAATTGATTTGTTAATTTGATCTAAAGCTAGTGAAAGTTAGGAGATAAGTAATCGTTTCTTGACTCTTTACATAAGTAGCAAACACGAGACCTTGCGGAGGGATTCCGTGGAGCAATTGTGTGTAGAAACAACGCTAGAAAGTGAACCAAGCGAACCGAGTTTAACTACTAGTACTAAACCTAAATTCATAAATCTTAATGCATTCAGGGAATTACATCTTGTAAGCGGACCTCAAGGTGGTTCTTTTGAATAGAATCTGATAACTAAGCGGACTTGTTACTCAGTGAAATAAGGAATTTTGGGGCTAGCTAAGCGGACCTGCTATCCTACGGTTGGTGATAATCTGTGACTTATAACAAGTAGAAAAGAACATAACTTTAATCATTGTTTTGCAACGAAGAAGGATTCCTTGATCTTGTCTCTCTTATTGATTTCAACTTTATCTTTTAATTGCTTTATTTACTTTCTTTTGCTTTATACATCCCCCCTTTTCGTGACAATTTTACAACTAGAATCTCTTGCTCCTCGTGGGAACGAACTTGACTACACTATATTACTTGTTAATTAGGTGGAAATATCTTGATTAATTTGTTGTGGTACGACACGCATCAAATTTTGGCGCCGCTGCCGGGGAGCATCGGACGATTTTAGTTGTTTTTATTTTTCTTTTTGCTTTATTCTTGCTTTGTTGGATTCTATATCGTATCTAACTTGGTTTCTGAGAATCTTATTTCAGGTATCGGTTTTCCATGTATGGTGGACAAGAGCAAGCATATTACAACAATCAATACGGTTTTCAACCTCAACATTATGACAACTTCCAACCATCCTTAGGATACAATCAAAACCAATATTTTGGCTATGATCAATTTCCTACAGAACCTTATGGATATTCTCATACATATCAATAACCTTATGACGGGTATGTAAGTGGACAATCACAAGGATGGAAGGATAGTTATGCATCTAATAATTTGTTTTCTAGTAATGTGCGTAGAGAATTTGGAATATACTCCTCTTCATCGTGTTTTTCCTTCACTTTTTCCAAAAGAGGAGATACAGTCTAGAAACTCTATCAACGGTGGTAAGCGTGTGAACGTCGAAACTTGCACGTAAATTATACAAATTGGAAGATGATGGAGACTCAGAAGAGCTTGTCGCAGAAATTAGTAGGACTATTCATATGGAACTTAAACGACGTCGGGGTAAAGGTTATGAAACCGATGACGATTCTTATTATGGTGAGTCTGAAAGTGAAGATGATTGTGTTGAAAAGGACCAACCTTTGGATACTTTTGATGACGCTAGTGTAGCTTACTCGAGCCTTGATCTTAATAATGATCAAGAACCTATTCAAAAGGTAGAGCTTGAAGATGATGCATTTAGTGCTTGGAAAAAATTCCTTAGGGAAAGATATGAGTCCGCGGAAGTGTATGAGCGTTGCAACAATGAGGAAGTTATTCCAACTCCGGATCATAATAACGATCCTTCGCCTATTCAAAAGGAGGAGTTTGGATATCACTTGCCTATTGTTGTAAACGAAGTAACACCCTCACAAGAAGATCTTACAATCTATACCGATGAAAATCATTTTAGTGAATGGCCCGATTCCGATGATGAGAATGTTGAAGAGATGATGCTAGAGAATGAAACCAAATTGATTGATTTTGTGGAAGACCCAATTGAACTTGCCAATGATTTTAATGATGCTAAGACTTTGGTTAAGGTAGAAAACGACGAAGAATGGTTGCAAGGTTTGATAGAGGACCACGATATACAAGAGGTAAGTAATTCACTTGAATTTTTTAAGGATGAAGAGGATTCTATAATACAAGAGATTGTGCAAGGTTTGTCTAACCCTTTGCATATTGATTCTTCTCCTTTACCTCTTATTGGTTTGAATGTATGTGCTTCGAAAGTATTTTTGGATGATTTTGTTTCTAAATATCCACCATTGGAAACACTTGATGCTAACACCATGCAGGTTTGCCAAGAGGAATACATGGAAGTTCCAAAATTCTATGTTCTTTATACACTTCCGAGTGTGGACGAGAATAAGTGTGGGGAAATTTCTATCGAGCAATAATTTCACTATTATTTTCTTGTGCTAATATTTGTATGGAGTTATTGTTTTCAAAACAGGTATTATGGGTGGATCCTCAAATTTTCAGATTGTTAGTATATGGGGAATGAATCTTGCAAAAGCCAAGTCGGGCCGTCGACTTTAAAACAAGCGCTTAATGGGAGGCAACCCATAGGTTTTGTATTTCTTATCTTTTTGCTTTTTGTTATTTCTTTTTCTTGTTTCATATCATGTTAAAATTTCCCACCTTGACTTTACTAGGAGGATTCAATTACATTGAGGACAATGTAAGGTTTAAGTGTGGGGGAGTGGTTAAGCATGTATTTTTAAAAAAAAAAAATTTTAAAAATTTAAAAAAAAAGTTTTACTTAAAAACTCCGACTTTTAAAGATTTTAGAGTCACTAGCATACTTCTAGGTATGTTTACATAGAGATTTTGACCGACATAATTGAACTTGGAAATGTTAGAGAACTACGTTCGGATTTCTTGTTTGTTAGAGTGTTAAATAATGGATTTAATCATGCCGGTGATGCGAATTTGGTGCAAGGAGAAATGCATTATTAGAGTTGCTGATCAATCATTAGTGGAGACTACCCGTATTCATATCATGTGAGGCACCGACCAGAAATTTTCCATCTACTAAAGAGCTTCTTTTGAGTGTGTGTCACCATACGTTAATTCCGGGTAGAATGGTGAGCTACCCAACCTCCCACCAATAGAAGCACTACTCTTTGATCTCTTGAGTGCTAATTTTGTCAATCATAAGGGTGACGTCTATAGATGAAAGCCTCCTTCTTGTAGTTCGATTTGCAGTTAGCACCATTCTCTCTCTCGACAACAACGGATCCATAGAAACACATTCATCATCAACAAGGAGCGACATCAAAATCTACAAGGAAAGTTGGAAAAAGTTTAAGGTTTATAAGCAATGGAACGAGAAAAAGAGCAAATTTCAAATATAAGTAAAGCAACATACAAAGAGCGGATCTCACATATATGTTGAGGACTTATAATACAATGAGGTAATTTTATATCCAAGTATGAAGACTTATTCATGAAAGCGAAGAAAATTAAAAGGTGAGAATTTTTGAAGTTTATGATTTCAAGACGATACAAGTTATGAAGAATCAAGCGGTAAAATACTTCTCCCACGGCCACGGTTTGTTTTTGTATTTTATTTCTCTTGTTTCAAAAAAAAAAAAAAAAACAAGATAAAAAAAAAAAAAAAAAAAAAAAAAACAAGGAAATATTTGTTTTTATTTAATAAGCCGTGGGGAAGGAAAATTTATAAGGAAGTTTCAAGCGACAAGGATTTAATGTAAAAAAGAGTTACAAATTGTCAAGGATTTATGAAATTCGAGGGTTTATCATCAATAGTTGAAACCGAAGACGAAGACCATGAAGATCAAGACGAGGAGCGGAAGACGTTTCTATTGGATGCCGTGAGAGTGGTGTTATCATAATTGGCGATCGGATGTGAAGGTGAGTAAGTAATCTCATCCGCGATAAAAATGGTTGATTTCCTTTCGTAGAGATCGTCAGAAAAATGGTTTTTCAAAATATTAAAAGATGTGGGTTTTTAAAAATATTTCGGAAGTTGTCCTTCCCACCATTCAACGTGTTGCAGGAATTCTCTCTTCATTCCTACCTGCACACATGTGAGAACCATAAAAAAAGCCGTCTTTTTGAGTACAATTATCATAAAATCCTATTTGGTGAGGCGAAGTCGAGGCGAAATGCTTATTGATCGTTTCTCAAACACGCGTTCTCTCAATATGGTGTGGTTATTTCTCACTCAACATTTAAGAATGAGAATATGTTCTTTAGTATTTCTAACTTCTTATTACTAGCATGCAGAAACTCTATGTCCTCATAGCTTTTTGGATGCTTGGGACGCTTGAACGCTTTGAAGTTGTGAGTTTTTAGTTTGATTTGCTCGAGGACTAGCAAAGTCTAAGTGTGGGGGAATTTGATAGGTGTAGAATACACTGTATTTACTATCTAGAGTTTATGCTTTCTTTGCTATTTTTCGTGTGAATTTTGTATTTTACGCTTGTTTTGAGTTTTGTAGCTACTTTGGAGTCACACGGAAGAAAAGAAGAAGAAATCATTCAATTTGAGCAAAAAGGGCAATTTTGTCATTTCCAGGTGAACACTATCCGGAGCCGGGTAATGGTTAAGGGCAGCTCTTTTGGAAGGAATACTAAATGCAGTCCAGATGAGGTTAAGGGGCAGTCCATCAGGTTAACCCTTATCACTGTGACCAGACACTGAATAATCTACCCTCATTTAACCTTAATCGAGAAGAGGTTTTCTTTGTCTTCTATCGCTCATTTCTCACCTGAACCAAGAGAGAAGAGATGGCGCAGCCGTTACTATTCGAGAGACGGAGAAATTGAGAGACGAGGATTAATGAATCGAGAATCGAGAGACTACAGAGATGATGGGAAGAGAT
This sequence comes from Papaver armeniacum, assembly GCA_023531295.1. Lineage (NCBI taxonomy): Eukaryota > Viridiplantae > Streptophyta > Magnoliopsida > Ranunculales > Papaveraceae > Papaver > Papaver armeniacum. The sequence goes on along the minus strand of JAJJWW010004015.1, from coordinate 1,293,286 downwards.
GGAGAACAAGATGGGTTCGATTGTGGTGGTTCAATCTAGGGTTCGGGACTGAGTTGGTGTTGTTGATAATCACTGAGAAGAGATCGATGAAATAGAAGGTTAGGGTTTGAAGATGGGTTTGTGATTTCATTGCTGATGGTGCGATTCAGAGATTGAGAGCTGAATGTTTATCAGCTGTTGCCGTCGAACTCAGTAGATGGAAGAAGAGTTTGGTGACGCTGTAAATCGAGGGTTTGATTCGAATTGTTGATGTCGATCGAGAAATTGAGATAAACAGAGATTGCTCACGGTCGGGAGAAATAGAGTTGAAGCTCAAGGAGATAGGGTGCGATTTGAGTCTGTGGTGAAGGTGTCGAGAAGATGGAGCTGATGAATTGAAAGTAGAGATCGAAGTGAGTGCTGCTGAGAATTTGAGAATAGACACTGATCTTGTTAATGAGATGAATCGGATCGAGAATGGGTTCGGTGGGTCTCAGAATCGAGATGATTCTTTATTCTTTGTGAAACGAGATAAAGAGGAGAAGATGGGTTTTAGCTTTGTTGGTATTCAATGAAGCTACAACGAGAGGATTTTGCGGCGGATTAGGGATGAAACAGGGAAGAACGATTGAAGCTCTGTACGGGGAAGTTGGAGTGAATGGTACTAGATGTATGTTAGGATGAATTCGTGCAGGGAATGATTGAAATGTGCTTCAGATGGAGATAGGAAGAATCAACGATCTTCTTGTTATGGGTTGTGTATGAACTTGATGAAGTCATGTTGATTGAATAAAGTGGATGTATGTTAGGTTCTTAACGGGTGAAGAAATGATGGCACGAAACAACGGCCTTAAAGTTACAGAAATAGCCGAAACTCGGCCAAATCATCCCTCCCAAGGAGTCAACTCGAGTGCGGCGATGACCGATCCAGACGATCCCGGTGACCGATCCAGAACGAGGTCGAAGAGCCGATCCGACCCAGCGAATCAGCCAACTCAGAAGCCGACTCAGAAGCTGACTAAGCTAACTCGTCCTTCTTTGACTGTGGACCGGACGGAATATACCTTGACCGGTGGAGAATCTCAGGTGGCCGGCGGTGACGAATTCCGGACGGATTCCGGCCATAATACCAGTTTTCCGGTGACCAAAATTCCAGAATTTTCTATGGATTTCTCTCATGGGTGTGAAGACTTGGACTAGGAATTTGATGGAGAATTGGACTCAAATTTGGAAAGAGAAGGTGGAAGAGTTGAGAAAAGCTTGGATTTGGAAATTGAATTGCTAAAGGAAAAGGATTCTATTCCTTGGAAGATTTGGAGAATATTGAAGCCTATAAATAGAGAAGTTTTCTACATCTTTTACACACCTCTCTACACACAACACCTTTCTTTTCTTATTCTTTGTGTGAACTCTTTAACATGAGTAGCTAATTTTATTGATTGAGGATGAATTCCTAGTTCTTAATATGATTTGAGTTTTGTTTCAATTCTATCTTGAGGTTTTTCACATGATTATCGATTGTTTTTACTAATAGGAATGTTTATTCATTCATGATTGATTGATAGATTGTTTAGGTGGCCAACTAAATTGATTTGTTAATTTGATCTAAAGCTAGTGAAAGTTAGGAGATAAGTAATCGTTTCTTGACTCTTTACATAAGTAGCAAACACGAGACCTTGCGGAGGGATTCCGTGGAGCAATTGTGTGTAGAAACAACGCTAGAAAGTGAACCAAGCGAACCGAGTTTAACTACTAGTACTAAACCTAAATTCATAAATCTTAATGCATTCAGGGAATTACATCTTGTAAGCGGACCTCAAGGTGGTTCTTTTGAATAGAATCGATAACTAAGCGGACTTGTTACTCGGTGAAATAAGGGATTTTGGGGCTAGCTAAGCGGACTGCTATCCTACGGTTGGTGATAATCATGACTTATAACAAGTAGAAAAGAACATAACTTTAATCATTGTTTTGCAACGAAGAAGGATTCCTTGATCTTGTCTCTCTTATTGATTTCAACTTTATCTTTTAATTGCTTTATTTACTTTCTTTTGCTTTACACCCCTCTTTTCGTGACAATTTTACAACTAGAATCTCTTGCTCCTCGTGGGAACGAACTTGACTACACTATATTACTTGTTAATTAGGTGGAAATATCTTGATTAATTTGTTGTGGTACGACACGCATCACGTGCATTCCCGTACCATCATACAGGGTAAATTGAGGGGAAGAGTACCCCCTTGGGAAAGGGATTCTCTGTATTTCGGACGGGTAAGGGGGTTGGTGATGATGTACATCGAACTCATCATGCTTGATTCGGTCACGTAGGAGTTGTTCCAAATCCTCTCTCGTGACGAAATTTGGTGGTTGATTTCTCTCCAATGGGACTCTAGTGCGAGTTTCTTCATCCGTGGAGGCGTGCCCTGCCTAGGTGCCAGCGTCATGGTTGTTGGAGATGTTTCTAGGCGTCTCTGGAGGATGCGACTCACGGGGTAGTCGCTCTGTCAGGGTTTTGAGAAAGGTGAGCACCTCCTTTTGTGTTGAAACCATGTCCGTCCTGGCTCGCCAGAGCGTCTCCTGTCGTTCCATCAAATCGGCGATGGTGACGTAAGGGCGACTTCCTCTAGTCCCTCCGGTCTCTCGTCCCGTCGGCGGGGTAATTGGAGCCTTAGTTGTCGGAGGCGCCATGCTGGAAGAAGCATTCGGGGTCGCGGTGGCGGCCCTAGCCCTGGTGACTGGGGGCGTGACACCTGAAGTGATATTCTCGTTGCCGTGATTAGAGGGTTGTGCAGAGACTCTAGAGGAGGCAGCGGCTCTGTCCCTGGTGATAGGCGGTGTTACACTTGAAGGAGTGCATTCGATGTTGCTGTTGTCAGCTGGTGAAGTAACTATGTTATGGGGGGAGACGCCAACATCAGGAATGCGTTCTGCGTTGATGTTCTCTGCAGCCGCTCCAGATCTGAGTTCCACCATGTTGGGATTTGACGTTCGGGAAACGAAATCAGGAGTTGGAGTTGATATTGTAGCCGATAGATCAATCCTCCCGCTGTGTTCGCCAATTGTTTATGCGTGAAAATCGTTTCTGCTGATTTCGGTAATTTCGGTGGGTGAGTGAGAAACTGATTCAAAACCTAAACAAATGTGCTGCACGTGAGCACTTTATAGGTTCGAGAGATCGATCTGTACAAGTCCGGCCTAAACCAAGAAATGGCCGTTCCAGACTTGCTTCGGTCACAAAGTGGAGGAGAAGGGTTGATTTGGGGAGGGAAGCAAAGAAAGGTGTTGAGGAAAGTAGTATCTCGACTTGTATCGGAAAGTGAAAGCTTAGGAAGCTTGCAAGAGATGGAAGCTTTTGAGAGAGCTTGCAAAGTTGCCTTTCTGAGAGTGTAAGTGTAGTATATTTCTCCTGACCGAGACTTGTTGTCTGGTGGAAATAGGTAAGACCTATTTATACAAGTCGAGATTGAAACGTACCCTGGCCTCATGAAGGAAGAGAGTAAAGGGTGAAATAATGGGAGGAGGTGGTAACCGTATGGTTTAATGGGTGAAAGCGTTTTTCACCATTATTTCCTCTTTTATTTGCCCGCTTTATTCCTTTTCACGCTTTCTTAATGTGAGCGTAGTGTACGCCGCATGCTGTGACCGCCAAACCAAAACCCTAAAGAAGCATCCCCCAGTTTGTGTTGATGTATCGAGTGTTGGTTGCACCTTGAGTGTAAGTGGCGCTGCTAGTGGCGCGTGTGGCATATGCCAATGGCATGTGCGGAATGCCTTGGTGGTAGGTTGCACGGTTTGCAAGTTGGGCTACCAGCGTGTGTGCTTGGCATGTGCCGATGGCATGTGCGGAATGCCTTGGTGGTAGGTTGCACGGTTTGCAAATTAGGCTACCAACGTGTGTGTTTGGCATGTGCCAATGGCATGTGCGGAATGCCTTGGTGGTAGGTTGCACGGTTTGCAAGTTAGGCCACCAGTGTGTGTGCTTGGCATGTGCCAATGGCATGCGTGGCCGTTAGGGCCGTGATTTTGCTATGGAAACTAGCTAGCGAGCATGTTGGCATGTTCCAATGGCATGCGTGGCCGTTAGGGGCGTGACCTTGATAGGGAAACTAGCTAGCGAGCATGTTGGCATGTGCCAATGGCATGCGTGGCCGTTAGGGCCGTGATTTCGCTAGGGAAACTAGCTAGCGAGCATGTTGGCATGTGCTATTGGCGCGTACGTCCATGTTGACCTAGTTGCATGTTTTGCAAGCCTAGGGTGCTATGTTTGGCGTGGGCCAAAGGCATAGCGGCTTGGAAGTATGGCTTGCGACACGTGTTGGCATGTGCCAATGGCACGTGCGGCCATGTTGACCTAGTTGCAAGTCTTGCAAGCCTAAGGCGCTATGTTGGGCGTGGTCCCAAGGCATAACGGCTTGGAATTTGGCGTTGTTACCATGGTGCGCAGGGTGCGGCTTGGAAATATGGCTTGCGGCATGTGTTGGCATGTGCCAATGGCACATGCGGCCATGTTGACCTAATTGCAAGTCTTGCAAACCTAGGGCGCTATGTTGGGCGTGGGCCAAAGGCATAACGTCTCGGAAATATGGCTTGCGACACGTGTTGGCATGTGCCAATGGCACGTGCGGCCATGTTGACCTAGTTGCAAGTCTTGCAAGCCTAGGGCGCTATGTTTGGCGTGGGCCAAAGGCATAACGGCTTAGAAATATGGCTTGCGGCACGTGTTGGCATGTGCCAATGGCACGTGCGGCCATGTTGACCTAGTTGCAAGTCTTGCAAGCCTAGGGCACTATGTTTGGCGTGGGCCAAAGGCATAGCGGCTTAGAAATATGGCTTGCGGCGCGTGTTGGCATGTGCCAATGGCACGTGCGGCCATGTTGACCTAGTTGCAAGTCTTGCAAGCCTAGGGCGCTATGTTGGGCGTGGGCCAAAGGCATAGCGGCTCGGAAATATGGCTTGCGACTCGAGTTGGCATGTGCCAATGGCACGTGCGGCCATGTTGACCTAGTTGCAAGTCTTGCAAGCCTAGGGCGCTATGTTTGGCGTGGGCCAAAGGCATAGCGGCTTAGAAATATGGCTTGCGGCACGTGTTGACATGTGCCAATGGCACGTGCGGCCATGTTGACCTAGTTGCAAGTCTTGCAAGCCTAGGGCGCTATGTTGGGCGTGGGCCAAAGGCATAGCGGTTTGGAAGTATGGCGTTGTTGCCATGGTGCGCGAGGTGTGCGCTTGGTTTGGCATGGTTTCCATGGTGCGCAAAGTGCGGCTTGGTTTGGCATGGTTGCCATGGTGCGCAGATATGCGGCTTGGTTTGGCATGGCTGCCATGGTGCGCATGTGCGGCTTGGTTTGGCACGGTTGCCATGGTGCGCAATATGCGGCTTGTTTTGGCATGGTTGCCATGGTGCGCAGAGTGCGGCTTGGTTTGGCATGGTTGCCATGGTGCGCAGAGTGCGGCTTGGTTTGGCATGGTTGCCATGGTGCGCAGTATGCGGCTTGTTTTGGAATTAGGGTTCTGTGTTGAAAACCCTAATCTGGTATTTTGAAAAAATACCCCTATTAATTGTTTACACCTGAGTTAAATGCTCTTATTTAATGTGTTGCGGGTAACACTAGGTCATGGGGTTTTACGATTTTACCCCTTGTCTAAAAACCACCATCAACACCTACGTAACAAGTATCACCCGAACACATCAGAATTACTAACCTCACTATTCAACACTTGGGATTAATTAAATATTAATTTATTAAGATTAATTAATCTCTAAATTTTATCTTAACTGGTGTAAGTCTGATAAATTTACTTCGTAAAATATAAATAGTTCACATCATTTTAAGCAATTTAATCATCAAAATTTATTTTATTTTATTTTTATATACCGTTATTATTTATTTATTTTGTCATTATAAGTAATCCAAATTCGATTCACGTCAATTTATAATATCAGATATTTTTAATTTTAGTATAATACCATATATATATTCAATTTTCCAAATACTATTTACTATAGATCTGATACTAGCTTAATTACTCAAATAGTATTATCAATTGTGATATTATTCTCATTATTCTTAAGTTGCTAGTCCAGTTGGTACAATAAGCGTTAATCTTTTAAATATAATTCTACATTCATGTAAAGATTGATATAACAAATATTATTCCTTTAGATTGAATCTATATAATGTATCTTGTTACATATTGGCGTTGGTAATTAATACGATTTAAATCCGAGTCTGCATAAAATTATAATATATCCTAGTAGTCTTTAAATATAGTTATTAGTGTAAAGTGTCCTATTAATATACAAATTTATTTTCTTTTAATTATAATCTCACACTAAACATCCGAATTTCTATTATTACTACTTCATGTATATTTGTTTCATTATAAAGATTTACAGGATCATTTGTTAGACTAATGATAATTCGGTACAAGATTACTAACAAGTTGGGTCTTTTTATTTTATACATTATATCCTCACCTTCTTACGTCTAACGCCTAACAAATATCATATTAATTATATAGTTTAAACGAAAAACATATATCCTAATTTGTAATTAATTTACTTCGTTAATAATAATTATTAGTTCTTCAATAATTATTTAATCATAATTATTATTTCTGCCTCTTTAATGAAATTTTAGTTTAGCTAAGTTCAATATCATACTAAATGGTAAATGCTAATCGTTACTTTATTAAAATTATTATTACTTTGATTATCATCTATAATTACTATTATAATATTTTATTATTAACATTGATGCTTAAACTATTATTCCAACTACTCTTACAATATTATTGAGTCTCAAAAATATTATTAACATTTATGTAATTATAAATTTAAACCTCCATGTTCATGTAAAGCATTATCTCATTATAAGCGATGAACCTAAATAAAAAAGTGTCTGGAAGTTAAGATTATATTTCTTTCGTTTGAGCAAATCTCCTGGTAAAATATTAAAGGAAAAAAACAAGAGAAAAAAGAGAGGAAAATCCCAACTATTAAATCATAAGGAGTTGATAAGTATTCGGGACACAAATTATACGATATACGGTACGGGTTAAGGGCTAGTCACTGATTATAAAAGACTGAAAAAATTAGAAAAGATAGAAAAACATCCGCAAGAAATTCCAAAAAAAAAAAAATGGACGCTAGAAGGAGGGGTCGAACCTCCGACCTTGTGGTTAACAGCCACACGCTCTAACCAACTGAGCTATTCCAGCTTGATGTACATATTAAACATTCTCATATTTATATAATACACTTTCTATATTTATTTCGTTGTTTTTAAAGTGCCCTAGCCGGAAATGGTGACGAACACTGATTTGGTTCTTCACTTGTTCTGATGACGACCAAAGCTGCTGCTTCTTCTTCTTCTTCCTCAGAAATTCGAATACCGATCAAGAATTCCAGTTCATCCAGATTTCTTCAAACAGTAAGTACATCTCTTCTTCCCCTCTTTCTCACTGACTCCACAATTCTCTATAAAACTAACAAATTTCTTCCCCCTTTTAACTCCTCCTCATCCTTCTTTCGTGTTTTGGTTCGTTTAGGTTTGCTTAGAAGATTGGTGGTTGATTAAATCAGAAGATGGAAACAGATTATGCATTCAGGGTTACACCTTAAGCGAGTAAGTGTAAATTACATAACATACCTAGGGTTTTTTTTTTTTCTTTTTCTTTTCAATTTAAGTTTCTGATTTTGTTATTGTAATTACAGAAATCGAGCTCGGCGAGTATTTTCCTCTGCACCAATTACTAAGAAATACAGTTTAATCAATCTTAAGACAGCTGATGGGATTAACATTTTACTTGGTGGCACTATCAATACTTCACGAACTCTGGAAAATGGGTTTTCCTCAGAGGTTAGTAATGTTTCTTACTAATATATCTCTGCGGTTCCTCGGTTATCAATTTTATTGGGATTTATTGCCCAATTAGGTCAAATTTGGTTGTATTATGTGCCAGCAATTGCATAATTAGGTCAAATTTGGCCCAGAATTATAGTATCTACTGCACTAAGAATATTGTTATGTGCACATTAATGAGTCTCAAAATTACATTTATCTGTGTTTTGGTATGTGGAGAAAGAAATTAGTATGTTGTGTTGATGTGTGTATGTCTACACTATCGAAGCAGGTTTGCAGTCGTTTCCTATTGGGGTTCCCCTATGACTGGGAGGATGTTGCTGGCCGATGTTTGGGACAAGAATCTACTGCTGGTAATGGTGCTGCTGCTCTAAATAGTATGTGTGATTTTGATGAGTCGGAAGACGTTATATCTTCTCTGCCCAACTTGGTGGGTGGAAAAGAAATTCGAGAGTGCGAAATTTTAAAGAGCAACAGTCAAGATGGCAAGTTAAATAGCAAAGTAGGACCAGAAAATTTTAGTTCTGATGTGAAAAATGCTCCAGCATCTGTAAGTTCTGGTGTGAAAAACGCTGATCCGTATGAGGCCAGTGTTGGAGTTCCAGTGGACATCCCAAGTACAAAGTTGGCTAAAGCTGATGGTGTAGTTACAAAACGTAAAAGAGGCCGCCCAAAAAAGAAAGGAAAAAAATCGCGTTCTGTTCCTGTGTCTTCAGGCTGTGGAGTTGTCCAAGTTCATGTCAAAGAGGATCTCATTAGTCATGGGTCTGAAGGAAATTTGGAGAGGTCTAAGCCAGAAACACCCATTGCTACTGTAGAGGACTCGTCTCCGCAGAGACTTCCCGAAGCTAATGTTAGTTGCTCAATTGAAGTGGGTTTAGATACCTTCAAAGTGTCTCCACATAAGGTTACTGCAACAAGAACTAGCAGTAGGTTGAAGATTATAGAAGGCAAAGGGAACAGAGTGTCCAAACATTGTTCCAGTGAGAATGTCAGTAGTATCGCTGGTCCACCAATGGAGGATTCTGAGACACCAAAAAAGGTCATGATGGAAAGCTGTGAATCAAATCCTTTTAACTGTAATATTGACAGGGTAAAGGAAACTATGAGTCCATCTAAAGGAAAAATCAAAATGCTGGCAAAGGATTTGAAGGATGAACAACCTACCGAGTATAAGATTCACCTGGGGTCACCAGGAAGTAAAACGATGAAGAAAGAAGTAAGTTCTTGCTTTTAGTTTCCAGTATTTTACTGAGTCATTCAAAACCTTAATACGTAAAGGTATTTGTGGGAACATGGAAGCAATTATATGACAAGATGCTAAGATAATTCTTAAATTATTCTCAATTTATACCTGTCCAACATTTGACTATTATCTGAGCAACGTCTTCTGCAGAACATCTTGCTTCATTAATATTCACCGAAAGCTGTATCGAGTCCATAAATCATTTGACTGTAATGAAATCTAGCCTTGTAGCTTCTAAGTTTTTACTGTAATATTTGTCTCCATTTGTTTAGGTATCTCCACTGCCTGCTTCCATGAGTAAAAAGAAGAACCAGTTGTCAAGTGGCCAAGAAGGTCCTTATCTTAGGCCCAAACGGTCTAGATCTGGTAATTCGGTCATTCCATTTTTCAACTAGCATTTGAAAAATCGAAATGTTGGTACGTTTCATTTTGAACCGCTAAAACTGTTGAGTTTACGATGTTTGTTTAGTTTAGGTTCTTACAATGGATATGTATTCTGCAGGAAGACTACTTATACCTCCATTAGAATTTTGGCGAAACCAACAAGTCCTGTATGATAAGGTATGTGATATGTCTATGATCACACTTCAAGGTTGTTGACATGCTCAGAACTGCAGTTGATGTTGTGAACTCTCTTTTCTACCGAACACAATATCCCTAACTGAACTGCATTTTACTAATCACCTTTCACTATTTGGTTTTTACCCGTGGTTGCTAAAAGTCACTGTCTTTGTGCTGAGACAGCCTTAAGCGCATTTATTATACCTATATATAGCTTATGAGCCATACCAAATTTGGACCTGTTTATCTGAGTTCATTAGTGGGTTTCAATTTACTCTAAGCAATGGAAGCTACACTGTTGTAGGATGGTCGAATAGCTATAGTTGAAGGAGGCATGCCTGGTTTAGAAGCTTCCAGAGGTTTGTCTCATTCCAGTTCCGTAGATAATTTTTATCCACCTTTGGTTATATTTTGTTTACATTCATGATATATGTTGTCTCTCTTTGAAACTATATTTTAAAGTTCTATAAGTTAACTGATCGAGAAGTCCTGTATGGTTTTCATTACGCATTGCACAAATAACTTTATACCCCATCGCACTAACTGATAACTCTTGCGTTTTCATCAATTGACAGGTAGTAAATCTGAGCCACCGAAAGCAAAAAGGAAATTATTATGATGCTTTGAGTTATTTTCTTGTTCATCAACATAGAAACAACTGCACTGTAAAATGGTGAGTTGCAGTAAAAGTGTAGCCCCCTTTTTTGTGAAAATCTAGTTTTTGTTCAATATATCAGCATTCAAAGGAAAAGAAAAACTTTTCTATTTGCAGCCAATTTCTTCTTTAGTCCGAATTTTTTACAAGCAGGGTAAAAAGATGGTTTACCTTTCTTTATTTTTTTATTATACCAATAGAGAACTGTTCTATAATTCTAGGTAAAAAAAAATGCCAATAATGATATTTTGTTCTTTAGTAAATAAAGAATATAATAATATGCTAAATTATTTCATTTTCTCTATAAACTCAGAGAACATGGGCAATGTTTCCATCACTACTAAGTACTAATAATTTAGCTGTTCATTTCAAACTTAAAAATCGTTTGACTAGATTCCAATCATCCAACTCACTGGGTGAGTTGTTATGAGAAGAAATGAGAAGACCCATCATTTTTTGTTTCCACATTCAAACCACACACACAACCAAAAATAAGAACTGGTTTCTTCTTCTCGTTAACTCTCCATCGCTGATTCAAGTAAGTAATCAATCACAATCTTTTCAGTTCTAGTGCAATTAGTTAGTTCTCTCCATATAATTTAGCTTCTAGTTGAGAATTTTGTTGAAAATACTACTATCAAGTCTTTTAATTATGGGTACTGATGTGATGGAGATAGGAGGAATTCATTGGAGAAAGATTTTGATCCTTCCAATAAAAATTTCTTATAGATCTACATCCAAACATCCATTGATTGTGGGTTTTGTTTTATTCTCATTATTATTGTATAGATTTCTTCCTTTTCTGTTTGTTCCCCTGGTTTCTTCTTCTCCTGTTCTTGTTTCTACTTTTGTTCTTCTTGGTACTTTACTTAGTTATGGCCAGCATTCTCATATACCACAATTTGATGAAGAAGAAGATCATGTTCAAGAAATTGCATCCACGAGAAACACTGAAATTGAGCCTCTCAATAGTTTGGAGGAGGAGAGTAATCAAGAATACCATTCTCAGGAGCTGCTGCCACCAAATTTGGGAGATTCATTTTGTTCTATTCAAGATACTTCTTTACCGTGGAAGAAGATCAAAGACCATGACAAGGATGATGATGGTGAGTCTTTCAATTCAGATTCTGATGGTTCAGAGAGTTTGTTTCCAGATGCGTCAATTACAGACATTACGCCAATGATTAATGAACTCCATCCTTTACTTGACACTGAAACTCCTCACCGTGATGCTCATGAATCATCTTCAGATGATGAGTTTAATGCTGCTTCTGATAGATCCCACAGCTCGAATGATATTCATGTTGAATCAAGTGAGGAGGATGAGAGCCATGAAGATGAAGAAGACGATGATGAAGAAGATGAAGAAGAAGGGCAATGTGAGACCGCTGAGGGTGGAACCAAAGCTGTTTTAAAATGGACAGAAGATGACGAAATGAATCTCATGGATCTTGGAAACTCTGAGGTGGAAAGAAATCAGCGGTTGGAGAGTCTTATCGCAAGACGAAGAGCTAGGAAGAGCTTCAGAATGAGTGAATCAGAAATGAATATGATGGATTTGGACTTTAATGGGTCCCCATTTCAGATTGCACCAATTTCAACTGGGAGGCGTAACCCATTCGATCTTCATTATGATTCTTATATGGGACCTGGCTTACCTCCTATGCCTGGTTCAGCTCCTTCTGTTATGCTACCACGGAGAAATCCATTTGATCTTCCTTATGATGACCCACTTGAAGAAAGACCTGATTTAGCTGGAGACAGCTTTGGCGAAGAGTTCATGACAGCTCATGAGAAGGATATGCACTACAGGAGGTGTGAGAGCTTCAACATGGGAGCTTATTTCTTTAAAGATCACAGGCAAGATAAGAAAAATGTCAGTAGGTTCAAACCTCATTTTGTAACCGAAGAAATGGCATCAGAAGGGCGATTTTCTAGATTTAGCAGACAGATGAGTGAAGCAAGTGAGTCTAAGATGAGTTTTGCATCTGAGACCGAATCACATTCTACAATTGCAAACCAGGAAGACCTTAGTAATCTTGTTGAAGAACAATTATCATTTCAGGAATGCGAGCTCAATCCTGCTGTTGAACACACACCTGAGCGAGTGAAGCAAGAGAGTGAACTCTTGGAAGAAGTTCACTTGGATTCAGATACTAGTAGAGAAGCTAAGGATGACATCGATTTATTTAAGGTTAAGGATGAAAATGGTGGCACCAAAACTTCCCGTGGAACACAATCAAGATTCTATTCTGAATTCATCGCTTTAGAAGACCACCTCACAGGCTATGCTCATGTGAACCAAGAATTGGGAGAACAGCAGCAGCAGACAAATTCTAGCTCCCTCTCATCATCTGTTGTTCATGAAAAGATGGAAAGTGAGGGTGAAGAAAGTTCCCCTGGAAAGCAGTCGAGTAATGTTCATGTTGATCAAGAAATGCAACAGCACACCAGGTCAAACTCCCACTCATCTTCAGACGTGCATGAAAAGATCTTTGATGTGAACATTGAAGAAGAGTTATCAGGTCTGGAGCCAGAAAGAGGTGATGTCCATGAGCACTCCTCCAGCTTCTCGCAACAGAGAGTTGTTGATTCTGATTTTCTTACAGGGGTTGAAGGAGAAGATGATAGCCATACAGAGACACCTGTTTATGACTCAACCCATCAGCTTCTAATAGGAACATCTCTGACATGATGAGCATGGAAGAAACATTGAGTTATAAAGATAGCATAGTTTGCAATTCTACTTCATCCGTGAATGCATGAAGAGGTACCAGAACCCGCAGTCGAGGAAGGAATCACTTCACTCACAGAGAAGCTTCAGAGCAGATTGAGCCCTTGAAAATTGATGGCTACCTGGATATATAAAAAATTACCAGAAGTTCAAGGCTTATGAACCTGAAGAAGATAATTCAAGTTCTTCCAATGCTGGTGGAAGGCCTGCATATAGCCGTAGCAGAGTCCAAAGCGACAAAACAGTCAAAATTCGCATATAGACAGATGTAAGCAATTGTGTTCTGTTAGGTATTATGATTTTGAACCCAACATTTCACTACTTGCAGAGCACATTGTATGTGAAGAATAATTTGTGGATATTTGAAAAAATTGCAAACATTAATATTACTATATTACTTCAAATATATTCAGAAAAATTACAGGAAATCACATCTACATAGCTACAGACCTACACAAATTCTGGCTATCGTCCCACCAGTGTATTGGTAAAACCAGCCATTGACGGAACATGACGCATTCCTGAAATCCTCGGCAACATGGGTAGAAGATCAGGCAATGAGGATCCGAACTTAAGAGCATTAATCACTTGAGTGGCTGAAGGTCTTGATGTAGAAGGCAATGAGGATCCGAACTTAAGAGCATTAATCACTTGAGTGGCTGAAGGTCTTGATGTAGAATCGGGAAGAGTACACCATAATCCTACAACCAGTAAGTGTTCCAATTCAGACTCATTATATTGCGTTCCTAACTTTTTATCAGCTGCTTCAAGGAGCTCTCCTCTTCCGTAGAGATCCCAAACCCACTCTGATAAGAGTTCTCCGGTTGATTGGACCGGCTTCCTCCCACAAGCAATCTCAAGTGCAACAATTCCAAAACTATAAACATCAGATTCTTTGCTTGATTTACCAGTAGTCATACATTCAGGTGCTAAGTAACCTTTGGTTCCGGCTATAACTGTTGTTTTTGATCCTTCCCCATGATCAACAAGCCTGGCTAAACCGAAATCCCCGAGTTTAGCATTAAAATCAGAATCCAGCATTATATTACTTGACTTGATATCTCTGTGAACTACACATTGTTCCCATTCTTCATGTAGATATACCAATGCAGAAGCCAACCCAAGAGCTATTTTGTACCTGACTTGCCAATTGAGAACATAGTTTCTCCCTTGATATAGATGCTTATCGAGACTCCGGTTTGGCATGAACTCGTATACGAGAATCAATTCATTCTTTTCATGGCACCAACCGATAAGTTGAACCAAATTTCTATGGCGCAACTGGCTAATAACCTTCACTTCCGATTGGTACTCTTTTTTTCCTTGTTGTGATCCTTTTGAAATCCTCTTAACAGCGACAAATCTATCACTTAACACTCCTTTGTAAACTCCTCCAAATCCTCCTTGCCCAAGTTTTTCTTCCTCATTAAAATTACCAGTTGCAAAAGCCAGTTCGCTAGATGAGAACCTCTTTGGTCCTGTTCCTCTCTCAAATTCATCGTCCATTTCGCAATTTGTATCCGTTCTCCGATAAGAATTTGCTTTATTGAATCGATCATTAATCTTGTTGTTTAGCCAGATGGCGAAAACAAGCCCACAACTTAGAACAGCACCACCAATGATAAGACCCAGCCAGAAATTTCTTTGCCTTCCACTGTAGTCTTGAGCTCTACTGGGTAAGCTTGAATCTCCTTGGAACATTCTGTGTGTATCAGCGCCATCAAACGTGGAATTGAATTGCCAGGAAATGATTTTATGGATTTCGACTCCGTTTCCCATGGAAGCTGAAAATCCAACCATTATCTGTCTGGGTAGAACCTTGCTTAGATCAACAATGTGAAACAAAATAGGATGCTGCTCTTGAAAAACAGGATCACTATCATAAGTTAGAAAAACACTTAAATTTTTTGTTGTCGAATTATAAGTTACCCAAGCATTAGCAGTTCTTCCATCCTTCATACTATCCTTTTGTAATGACACGTTCGCCACGGAAACAATGGAGTTAACGTTGATACCGACATGATCTGCACTTGGATCCCATGTGTTCTTGAACGTGTCAAACTCAACTGCAACTGTATTACTTTCCGACATATTTTCCGGTACACCCGTGCTGAAAACTGCAAGACCTCCATTATCAGAAGAACTTGGAGGAGGATCGGAAGATGTGTCGCGCGCTAGAAAGAAAGTGATGCCATCACCATAAGAAGTACTATTTAGACCTATAATAGTGAACGAGAAGTGTGTGCTGAAACCGGCCAACCTTCCGGTGTTTGCATCCCAAAGCTGTATAGGTTCTGTATATGTAGCACGGCCAACACTATGTGCAAGACTGTCGCCGGCTGAATTCCTGGTGAGTTGGATGGTGTTACCAGCTACCACTGAATCTCCTTGGAAATTTATTCTACGATCATTACTTGAGAACTCCCGGAAGTCGAAGGAGATTGAATTTGTAGTATTAGGAAAAATCAATAATATTGTGATGATTAAAATGAATAAGAACAAGATTGAAGAATGAAGATCCATTGTGTTGCTGCTGAATTCTGAGTGAGTTGTGCTCTTGGCGATTCATATATTTCACAGAGCAGTCCAATTTTGACATTGCAGAGGTCAACATTGACCAGTTGACTAACATATTAATGCACTCTAAATGAAGGATGGGATATGAATTATTAAGGGTCATCGTCTGTATTAAGATGCTCATAATTAGCATGGCCCGAAGTGCAGGAATATCTCCACCACTTGAAAGACCTGATGCAACTGGGATCCATAGATGCCGACAAGATAAGATGCACAATCCATAGATATGGAGATGACGAATGACGTCGTACCAAATAGTGTTGTGGGTGGAGCATATTTCTCTGAATCCGATTCAACTGAGAATTGAAAGGCACCGAGTTAAAAAGGTTTGAACCGAGTCACGTTGCAAGTCGATGCAAAAACTGAGAATTTGATATTCTGACTCACTACAAGACTCGGTGAGGGAAATGGAATTAGAATACAAGTAAGAAGCTTAGAAAAATGGTAGAATAGAACTTTTCCCGGGATGCCCCACTGTCACTGATACATAAATGGCCTGCCTTTACTGCTATCATGGTTACGTACAGTTTCATCTCGAGTCTTGTTGTTATAAATGGCCTTTTACAGCTATCATGGTTACGTACAGTTTCATCTCTGTCCAAGTAGCCCACCACCAGACAGCAACAGGTAAGCAGTAGTAGGTTTGGGGTCTTTATGGAAGAGGGAAGTTGGATGTCATTGAAATGCAGCACCATCTGTGGCGTGCTAAACTCAAAGTGAATGAAATACCGGCTTCTGTATTTCTTCCAACAGCACCATCTGTGCCTTTCGTTCATTGAGTATTCATTATGTAAGATGAAAGTTGGATGAGAGACATTAAGGGGGGAAAATGATGTTAGTCAAAATTGTACTACTAGTTTTTTTGTACCGGAATTATCCAGGCAGGGCCTAGGTGGACTTGGAAATCAACGGTAGCATGTCCATGAAAAAGTCTACAGATGTCTTCGTCTTTTACTGATTGATGCAGAGGTTGCGCGGTTTCTACACGGAGCAAACGTACTTCCAAGGGAAAAGCAAATGTATTGGGGAGGTTAGAAGTCGTATTAGTTTGGTGGATTGAAATATCAATAACAAGACCAATTTGTGCTAAGAGAACTTCGATGCGTTATGTTCATGGAATATCTAGCAAAATTATTAATTGTCTTCAAATTTTAAGGGCACTACAATTTTCACCGGTTCGGTGGAGATTTTTCCAATCAAGTTCGTTAATTATTCTTAACCGGTAATCACTAGATCTAAGCTCCAACGACATACTACTACATTAATTGATCAGGTTGCTGTGCTAACCTACCAGCGAGCCTCATCGGTAACCTAGCCTAGGGAGCCGAAACGGCGGGAGGGGGCTGAGATTGTGTCACAAGGGGGCAAGCTAACACTACCTTCCATGTTAATTCCTGCAATATTACGCCATTAGGGACTCGAACCTGGGACCTCCCGGAGCGCATTAAACTTTTGGGGAATGGGGATGACCAGCTGAGCTAGGGCCCGTTTTGATTAAACTAGATTTTAAAAGTGGAAATGTTACAAACACCCCTACTATCCATGGGTCCTTCACAAATACCCTTTCGGTCTTTACAAATACCCCCAATGGCATAACTGAAATTTTAATTAAAAATATAATTTCGTAATCCCAGTTTTAACCTTCCATTTCTTCTTCTTCTTTATTTCTAATGACGTCGAACAAAAATCTCCATCACCTTCATCGCTCCCACCATCACCACCATCTCGATTTCCTCCACCACAACCAGCACCACCACCTCCACCATATCCGCCGTTTTAAAACTACAAGGGAATTATATACTTTTTTTTTTTCTTTCAAAATACCTTTGATAGATTTATTAAGGATAATGATCAGTTTTATTACAGTTTTGATAAAAACAAATACAGGGAGAAGATAAGCCTAATATAGGCTGTACAAAGGAAAGAAAATGAAAAGTTGTCACAGAGAGTTTCTGTTAACAGTTGTTACAGCTGCAATAGACAGACAATACACAACACTTATACATGTGTCAATCACAGTTACATATTTCACATTCCCCCTCAAGCTGATAGTGACTGAACTGCATCAGTTTGCTAGCCAAAGAAAGAAACACTCCATGTACAAGACCCTTAGTAACAGATCTTGAGAATTGAGAAACCTACCATCTCTCTTATGAAATATTAGTCAATCTCCACATGCTTAGTTCTAGCATGAAAAACTGGAATGCAAGCTAAGATTTTTGTAGAGGTGTTGTCACAAAGAAAAGTAAAAGGTTCATTCAGAGTGATACCTAGCTCAATAAGTAAAAATGATATCCACACAATTTCAACGACATCCACAACCATGGACTTGTACTATGCTTTTGCAGAAGATTTTGAAATTGTCGACTACTTCTTTGATGACCAAGAGACAACTGAAGATCCTAGAAAAACACGGAATGTCCTCCAACTGGAGAAGAGTGTAAGGCTTCTAGTATTGTCCTTCTCAAGTCACCAGTTTGGCCAATATATATTCTCTTCTTGTACCTCAAAACCCCCTGCTGGTAAGTAAAATCTCCTGTCTCTTGGCACTTGGTGGTTAGCTCAGGTATCCACTTTTGAGCTATAGCATCATTAATGTAGCTGTCTTGGATTCCTTATAACCATGATGGTTGTACCTGAGTCGGTGCTTGAAAAGAACTATCCTCTCCAAGCTTAACTCTAGATAAAGCATCAGCCACTAAGTTATCAAAGAACCTTCACTGTATTTAAGTTCATAAGTGTAATCCAAGAGCTTAGAGAGCCACTTCTGTTACAACACTAAATGGATTCTTTGGTCCATAAAGTACTTAATACTCTGGTGGTCTGTGTATATGGTGAACTTATTGCCAAGTAAATAAGTCATCCATTTTGAGACAGCTAGCACAATGGCCATCATTTCCTTTTCATAAGTGGACATATCCAAGAATCTGCTTCCCATACCCTTGCTAAAGAAGGCTATTGGTCTCTTCCCTTGCATCAATGCAGCTCCAACTCCAACATCGCAAGCATATGTTGCCACCTCAAATGGTTTAGAGAAGTCTGGTAGGGCCAATACATGGGTGGTGGTGACTGCTTCCTTTAACTGCTGAAAAGATGTGTGCTGACTCACTCCATTGAAATTTATTCTTCTTAAGTAACTCAGTTAAAGGCTTCCAAATGAGGCCATAATCCCTAACAAACTTTCTGTAATAACCTGTAAGACCCAAAAAAAAAACCTGAGATCTCTAAGAGTGGTATGTACTGGCCACTTAACCATGCAAGCAATCTTCTCAGGATCAGCTGCTACACCTTCACCAGATATAATATGCCCCAGATAATCAATCTGTGATTGTCCAAAAGAGCATTTGCTAAGTTTGGCAAATAGGGAGTGCTGTTTTAGTAACTCTAAGGTGATGGTTAAGTGTTTAAGGTGAGTTTCCATGTCAGAGCTATAAATGAGTATATCATCAAAGAACACTAAGATGAATTTCCTTAAATAAGGTTGGAATATATCATTCATTAGAGTCTGAAAACTTGCTGGAGCATTTGTCAGCCCAAAGGGCATTACCAAAAATTCATAGTGCCCCTGGTGTGTCTTGAATGTTGTTTTGTGTATGTCAGCTGGAAAACTCTTATTTGATGATACCCAGCTCTTAAATCTATCTTAGAAAACACCTTTGCACCCTTCAATTCATCAAGAAGCTCATCAATGTCAGTATTGGACATTTGTTCTTGATTGTGAGTTCATTGAGCCTCCTATAATGTACACAAAACCTCCAGCTTCCATCCTTCTTCTTGACCAACAGTATTGGGGATGCGAATGGGCTATGACTTGGCCTGATAACACCAGAAGCTAACATTTCTTGAACTAATTTCTCCACCACATCTTTTTGAATGTAAGTCATGTAAGGCCTTTGGTTTAGTGGTGTTGAGAGTGTTTGTAAAGGTATATGGTGGTCATGACTCCTGGTGGGGGTAGTTGAGTGGACTCCTGGAAAATGGATTTAAAAGAATTTAAAAGTGGTTGGAGGGAAGGGGGGGTTAAGGTTTGTTTTTCTTCACCAGTGATGGAGAATAATTTCCCCACTAATCCATGCTTGTGTTTCTTCCTGTACCTTTCATACTCTTTTCCTGTCATGAGTGAAATGCTAGCTGACTCAGTAAGTCCCTGCAAAACTACATTCTTCCCTTTTGAGTGAAGGATATAGTTAACTCTTTGAAGTCAAACTTTACTGGACTGACTCCTTTCATCCAATCAACACCAAGTACCATGTCACACCCTCCTAAAGGTAGGATTCTCATGTCAAACTAGAAATTATTTCTTTGCATTGCCCGCTGAAAACATGGATATTTGGAATAGCTTACTAATTTGTTTCCATCTGCCACAGCTACTTGGAATTTAGTAGTTGGTTTAATATGAAACCCACTTAATCTTGCAATTTCAGGGTCTAGAAAGATGTGTGTGCTTCCACTGTCTACCAAGATGGTGATAGGGAGTTCGTTTAGAGTCATGCCATGAATCTTATGCTTGGGGAAGTATTACCTGACAGGGCATGCACATATATCTCCACATCCTCTTCTACAACTTCTTATATTAACGGAGTATTAGAGGGTGAATAATCTTCAGACATGGTTGGTTCTTCTTCATCAGCCACTAACATAAATAATTGTTGTCTCTGACATTTGTGACCAACCTTGAATTCTTCATCACAATTGTAACATAATCCCTTATCCTTCCTGGCCTTCATTTCAGCATAAGTGAGTCTTCTTATTGGAGGAAACTTTGGACTAGTAGGGATTGTGCCTCTAGGTGAAGGAGATGTATATTTTGGGCTCTGCACTGTACTTATGTGGTTCTGTGGAATGTACAAAGGTGGGGTCTGTTAATCTTGGCGTTCTTGTTGGAAATAAGCAACTCCTGCATTCTTGCCAACTAGATTGCCTTTTCTAAGGTAGCTGGGGAAAACATTTGGAATGGAATCCTTAATTCTTCCTTCAACCCACTGATAAAACTTGATGTGAAGTATTCTTCAGTAACGTTCTTATTCTTAGCTAACATTAGTGCTTTAAGTTCGTAAAATACTTCCTGGTACTCAGACATAGTACCACTTTGGCTCAATTTGTTAAACTCCCCAACTATGTCATCATGACCCAACTCTTGAAAACGAGAGAAAATATCTTTCAGAAATGTTTCCCACCTAATAACATCTTTCCCTACTTGATTATTCTGAAACCATACATCCGTTTTACCCTCTAAATACATGGAAGCTACATGTACCTTTTGTTATTCATTCATTTGATGCAACTGAAAATACTTGGTACGCTTCCTTACCCACGATCTAGGATTTACCCCATCAAATTTAGGAAAATCAACCTTAGGCTTATGTGTATGGGCAAAATTAGAATTCTCACCAGGTAGAAGAGGACCAACAGTTCGCTCATGTGTGTTATGAACCAATGGATTGTTGAGGATTGGTCCACCAGTTCGACTGGATTGTTCCTTGAATTCTTCCAATAACTTCCTGGATTCAGTTTTGAACATATCCATCATAGTTGTGAGCAGTAGCGGAGAAGGAGAATCCTGTTTTGCTTTAATTTATAACACCTCCTTGGCAAGATTCTCATTAGATTGCATAACTGATGTTAGCTGTTTAGTAAGAGCTTCAAACTCAGCTTTACCCACCATGGTTACGGGTCACTCAGAATCGAGTGCTCTGATACCACTTGTAGTGATTTCACTACAATTGATACACAGAAACAACTCTTAAAGAGAATTAAGATGAGAATCAGAAGAATAAGATGAGAAGAAGTTAGGGTTGAGAAGAGAGCATAGACACATGAAAAAATTTTCATTAATTGGTTGAAAAACAAACAATAGCCACAGAACAAGTATATGGAGGATACTAGCCAGGCTAGCGTGTGACACACACGCTTCAGTTAAAGACAACACACAAAATACTAAGGGCACCAGCTAAAGAAGGTCAGCGCATAACAGTCATGAACAAGGGACATGACAACCAACACACATTCGGAGATTTATACAAATGATATATCTCCCGAATATTACAAGTGCAAAACCAGAAAATTTTAGGTTTTACGAAATTTATGATTTTTAGACCACTGTATATTCAGGAGTTAATGTATATGACTTAACTTCCCGATTATAAACTTCGAAAGATATATATCATCCGAATGTAGGTCATAAATGAAAAGAAATGAAACAAAATGACACAAAATTCATTCAAATATTGTACCCCATATATTCAGATGCATGTTTTGTTTTTTTTTCTACCGAATACATTCGGAGGATAGAAATAGTACATTATCTCCCAATTATGTAAGGGCAATTTGGCGATTATAAATTACCTGAGATAAGGGCTGGCTACAATTTATATTTGGGTGACCTTTTTTATTTTATTGTTTGCCCCTAAATTCTTTTGAGTGGCCCCTAAAAACGCCAGGGAAAAAAGGTATGTTTTTAAAACAGTAGTAAACTGTTTTTAAAAATTGTACCAAAACAGGCTCTTAATTTTGAGGTCGGCGATCAAAGTTTTTGACTCGGAAACTCTTGCAGCCAGAACTTCTTTTCTTTTTTGACGAAAGAAGATGATTTATTAATGAACTATATCACTTACAAGCGGTAAATAGTTAGAACAAAAACAAAGATAAGAGAACAGAAGAGGAGAAAAAATAAAATAAAAATGATGGTACAACAAAAACAAATGAAGATGATCCCACAACACTGAACCTTTTTGAGATCGCAGATGGAGGTTTCCATAGTGGAAACTCTTTCCAGCAGAACTTGTTTCTCAGCCTTTTCTTGGATAAGTTCCGTTTCCAGATTAGAATTGGAGGTTTCTAACTGGGAAACACTCGCCGCCAGAGCTAGTTTCTCATCCTTCTCTTGATCTCGTTCATTTTCCTTGGAAATGTTTTCAACAGGAGCAGGCACTCCTCCTTCTAAATACAGAACCTCTCGGAAAGGAATTCCGTAACTCATGCGACTTGAATCTTACTAGGATCGTTGAACCATAGAGTCCCCGTAGTTGATTGCTGAGGGAAAGAGAACAAAGAAGGATCGATTTATTACGAGAAAATGAAAGATCGAAAGGATTGAACTGATAGAGATATGAATATAAGGATCAACGTAAACGAGTCTTTTATATCCGCAAAACCCTAGTGAACGTTGTATAGATGATTGCTCATGAGTACTGACTTTCCGTTGAGATTTTTCCAAAACACAGAAAAATGTCACTACCATTAAAGTTTAAAGGGTCTAAGCTACAGTGATGGAGAGGACAGATACTGCTCGAGCTAACTATAAATCCCCGCTAACTTTCAACCTGATAATACCCACGAGTTTGTTACGTACATCGTTGCTAATAGCAAATTGACGAATCCCATGCGCAGTGATAATACATCTTGCTTTTAGGACAGAAACGCAAAAAGATTGTACCGATCGAAGCTCTTCAGCCAGGCATCTTTCAGATAAAGGATGCGCCCTTGTCTCATACATTTGCTTTATATCTTTGGGAAGTTAAAGGATAAATCAATAAAATTTTGATGATTACGAAGAATATCCAAGATTGAAGATGAAAGTTTGTTATCGATTCCATGGATTTGTTTGTGTACTAGTTTTTCAACTGAAGACAAGTAAACTGGTTGAAAACGGGATTATTGTAAGTTAGAAATACACTTAGATTTTTGTCAGCTGAATCATAAGTAACCCGTGCATAAGCCGTTCTTCCATCTTTCATACTCCCACTTTCTAAAGACACATTAGCCTCAGATATTATGGAGTTAACGTTGACACCCACGTGGTCAGCACTTGGATCCCATATGTCTTGATGAGTGTCAAACTCCACAGCAACCATTTGATTTTTTGAAAAGTTTTTTTCAGCCACTTTCATACTCATTAGGCCAAGATATCCACCGTCAGAATTTGGAGGAATTTTAGACTCGAAAGGGGCAAGGAAGAAAGTAATACCTTCGCAAGAGAAAATATAACGTGGGCACTCAATGACGAAGGAGAATTTTGTTTCAAAATCTGCCAGCCTCCCATCCCAGAGGTGGATAGGTTCGGAGTAAGTGGCACGGCCTACAGTACCTTCAAGAGTTATGACATTATCTGCAATAACTAAATCATTTTCTAAATGTATTCGAGGACCATCTGTAGGCAAATTTGAGAATTTGAAGGAGGTTGAATATGTAGGACTAGGAAACGTTGTGATGAATAAAAAGAAAATGAAGAGGGTTGAAGAAAGAAAATGAGAAGTCGATGATGAGTTGTAGCAAAACACCATGGATTTAATGATAATTGATTGAAATGTTTTCTGCATGTAGAGCTAAAAAAGTTGAAGATCATATATAAAGACACTTAGAGCGTCCACAATGGTGCAACCATACTATAACTAAACTAAAAACTAAAAAAAATTGGTTATACTCGGGGTTGCACGCTATAGTTATGGAGTAAAATTTAGTCAAGCGTAACTTAAAGTTACGCTCCAATTCAAACGTAACTTAAAGCTACGCCCCAATTCAAACATATTGTAAAGCTACGCCCAAACCCCAATCCAGATGCAACTTAAATCTACGCCCCAACTCAAGCGTAACTTTAAGTTGCGCCCCTATTTAAATTTTTAATTCAAACGTAACTTCAAGTTAAGCCCCAATTCAAACGTAACTTCAAGTTGCGCCCCAGCTCAAACGTAATTTTAATTTCCGCCCGGTACAAGACGTACTTTGAAGTTGCGCTCGACTATAATCAATTTTAGTCGAGACTATCGACCATAATTTACTCCGGATCACACCCTCTCTCCAACTAAATATAGTTATACTCCACTCCACTGCGATTGAATTTTCGAGTAAATATAGTTTTACTCCATCATTTACTCGTCCATTGTGGACGCTCTAACAGGAGACCAGAATATGTTTCTTAGTTTTTCTGGATACTTTTCATGCTGTACATGAGGCCCAGAAAGGTCCTTCTTCGAAGCTGAATTATCAACGCATACCGGACAAGAACCAATAAAGACGAGTCTTTTAGTGCACTTAAATCCTACCCACTATTAGTTGAGTTATTTATTTTAGATTTTGTTGTATCATTAAATAAGAAAATATTTCTAAAATTATTTTCTTAATTGATTAAAAAAAATAAGAAATATACATAATTTGTTTTTTCTTTTCAAAGAAAGAAAAGAAATATACATAATTTGATAAACATGTTTATATCCGTTACGTAAGTGATTTAAAATACTTTTCAATGATATGAAGTTTTTGAACATCGGAGGTGTAATTTGATAAATAAATCACTTCAAAATCTCACTACAATCATTAGAAAGAAAATTATTATCCTAAATTAACACTAAACTAACTACAATCATTAACAACTAATCAATCAAATTAACACTAATTTAACGCTAATCAGTCAAAGGTGTTTTCACATTTTTGAAAAAAGTGGGAAAAGGGCTATCCTAAAAACACTATTTCCCATCATGTTTTTGTCTTATTATATATGCCCCAAATGAAGGTTCTTAATTTTAGCACCGTGTATGGACTAACTAATGGGCCTCAGGATATCGAGCTCATAACAAGTCTTGGATGCGAGTTAACAAGAAGACCATTATTTTCAATTTTAACATTCTCATCTGATTTAAACAAATTGGATGCGAGTGATCAAATAAATTTCTTTTCTAGTTACTATTTGAAATATCTATTCTATTCTATTCGATTATATATCCTATAAAGGAACACCCCTTAATGTAGCAGGTGAAGCTGCAAATTTTGAACTTTCCAAATTGCCCTCAGTTTCATTTTTCCATTCAAACCATTACATATATAGAAAGGGATACAAACGTAATTTTAAGGAATATAGAAATCATGACTATCGAAACTCAAATTTAAAGGGTGGATTTGCAACCTAGAAAAGCAAATATGTTTTCCATAATCAAATCAATATAATTAATAAATTTGATCCGCATCATTGGAACATTAACCCAATCAAATAAGCAGCTTTAATCCTCCAAAGAACACAAAAGAAATCTAAGCTAATTACAAAAATTGGATTTATCGATTAATGTATTACACAAATAAAATACGTAAAAAATGGTGATGGTCTTCGTGAAGAAGAAGCGGGAACAAACAAAGAAGGTGATGGTGGAGATCGAAACAAAGGAAAAATGGTGGTTCTGTTCGTTTTCGCTGCGAGAGTGGAGTTTTTGCCCAAGTCTCGCAGTTAAGGGACTTCGGGCCTTGAAAGGCAAAGTCAACTGACTCTAGCGCAATCTAACGGATGATATTGAACAACATATTAAGTATGAATTTGAACCATCGGTACAATATTATAGTGTTTCATGTCTCATTAAATTTTGTATGGATTACACGTGGTGTGTTTTATAACGGATGAATCTGTAATTATGTTCCAAACACATGCGTATGCACATGCTGAACACTCTTGTACAAGAAATAATAAAAATGACTTAAAGATCTCATTGCCATCAATAATATAAAGCATAGCATGGACAACTTAGCCTAGATAAAGAGCGGTCCGGATGCATTCTGGGGAAAGCTAAATCCATGGTTGTGGTTGTTTACATCATTATTGTATCATTAATTTTTAGAATAAATACTTAATTAATCTCTTATCATAAATATCTTATAATTGTCTTAATAAATATACTTCATTAAATAAATAATAAAATCAATAATATAAAGCATAGCATGGACAACTTAGCCTAGATAAAGAGCGGTCCGGATGCATTCTGGGGAAAGCTAAATCCATGGTTGTGGTTGTTTACATCATTATTGTATCATTAATTTTTAGAATAAATACTTAATTAATCTCTTATCATAAATATCTTATAATTGTCTTAATAAATATACTTCATTAAATAAATAATAAATTTGTTAATTAAGAAACATAATAACTTTTAAATTTTTTTTTTATCCAATTCCATTTTTCTAAATATATTTTTATTAAATAAATAATAATTATATTAATAATTATATCAATAGAAATTAGGGATAACCAGGGTGGTGTTTGAGAGTGGTGATGCATGGAGCCGGTGACGATAGTGATGGTGGTGGAAAGGTAGTGGTAATGAGTCGTTCTGGTGGCGGTGGTGCAGGTTCAGTGTCGTAGTGAAAAAATGTTTATTGTATGTCGTTTGAACAAAAAAAAACATTATTACGGAAGTTGTGGTTGATTTTTTCAGTAGGTCTCACTACATGCTTCACTCGGTGGTTTCTTCGAGACATATAATTCGGTCAACCTACGTGAGAAACATAATATTTAAAAAATATGAAAAACAATTATTAGGTTATATAAAGCCAACAAAAAAAATAAAAAGGGTTACAATTGACATAATCTTTCTAACTTATTATGGACAATTGTCATTTTTATTCTTGCAATAGATACATCTAAGGTTGTAAGTGTTTCTCATAACTAATGATTAAAAATTTATCTAACGTCTAAAATTTATTTAACAAATTACTAATTTTTCATTTATCTTGCATAATAACCATTATATTAATTTTCCATGGTAGACGTTGCATCAAAAACGATAATAACTAAATTATTCTATTAACAAATATTTTTATTAAATAACGATATTAAATATAATTCGATTAACTAATGTCTAAATTGGCCAACATTTATTAAGTGGATCACAATGGTGTAAAGGAAAAAAAGTTGTCGTGTGGTTGGAAATGGTGATGGAAGCTATTTCAGTAACAACAAAAATGGTGGATGGTGTTTTTGTAGTCGTAAGTATTGGTGACCAAATTGCACCAGTGAGTAATTTCGCAAATATAAAGCATAGCATGGACAACTTAGCCTAGATAAAGAGCGGTCCGGATGCATTCTGGGGAAAGCTAAATCCATGGTTGTGGTTGTTTACATCATTATTGTATCATTAATTTTTAGAATAAATACTTAATTAATCTCTTATCATAAATATCTTATAATTGTCTTAATAAATATACTTCATTAAATAAATAATAAATTTGTTAATTAAGAAACATAATAACTTTTAAATTTTTTTTTATCCAATTCCATTTTTCTAAATATATTTTTATTAAATAAATAATAATTATATTAATAATTATATCAATAGAAATTAGGGATAACCAGGGTGGTGTTTGAGAGTGGTGATGCATGGAGCCGGTGACGATAGTGATGGTGGTGGAAAAGGTAGTGGTAATGAGTCGTTACGGTGGCGGTGGTGCGGGTTCGATCTGCCGTAGTGAAAAAATGTTTATTGTATGTCGTTTGAACAAAAAAACATTATTACGGAAGTTGTGGTTGATTTTTTCAGTAGGTCTCACTACATGCTTCACTCGGTGGTTTCTTCGAGACATATAATTCGGTCAACCTACGTGAGAAACATAATATTTAAAAAATATGAAAAACAAGGAAAAAATTTTGAATTCGCGCTGCGAGTTCAAAAGTTGAATTCGCGCCTCCATAATCGTAGGATCTGGTAGATATGAACTCGCAGCCGTAGGATGTTCGAAACTTTTTCCCTCACAGAAAAGTTAAATTTTTTGAATTTGCACATCCTACGGCTACGAGTTCATATCTACCAAATCCTACGACTATGAAGGCGCGAATTCAACTTTTGAACTCGCGCTGCGAGTTCAAAATATTTTCCGAAAAACAATTATCAGGTTATATAAAGCCAACAAAAAAAATAAAAAGGGTTACAATTGACATAATCTTTCTAACTTATTATGGACAATTGTCATTTTTATTCTTGCAATAGATACATCTAAGGTTGTAAGTGTTTCTCATAACTAATGATTAAAAATTTATCTAACGTCTAAAATTTATTTAACAAATTACTATTTTTTCATTTATCTTGCATAATAACCATTATATTAATTTTCCATGGTAGACGTTGCATCAAAAACGATAATAACTAAATTATTCTATTAACAAATATTTTTATTAAATAACGATATTAAATATAATTCGATTAACTAATGTCTAAATTGGCCAACATTTATTAAGTGGATCACAATGGTGTAAAGGAAAAAAAGTTGTCGTGTGGTTGGAAATGGTGATGGAAGCTATTTCAGTAACAACAAAAATGGTGGATGGTGTTTTTGTAGTCGTAAGTATTGGTGACCAAATTGCACCAGTGAGTAATGTATAGCGTCTCACATATTTCTTATTAAATGGTAGAATGTTATTTTTGTTCAATAATGATGGATAACATAGTCTATTGGCATTAGGTCAAGTGGTTAACCATTTGACTACTAGCTATATTTTTAAGCAGTGAATAACCTCACATTTAGAAGATCAATGTTGTAGATTGTCTGACGATTTTGAAGAATTGAAGATATATATTTTCTGAGTCGAATGGGTTGACATTTGAAATGGCTTAACGTTTTATAATACAATGACTTGGATAAATGAATTAGTATTTATTTATGTTATTCGGATTATAAAAACATACAATGTAATATGTATTGTAGAGTCCATTCTGAGTTTTAATCTTTTTGGACCATTTTTAAAGGGGACAAAATCAACAAGAATCTTGACATTGTTAATACGTACACAATTATTTACGGGACGAATGAGTTCGAGTGTTTTAAATTTTTTTTAACCTACATAGTTCGATATTTTGGTTTTACGCGGTCACTAAAATAAGGGAGATGCACAAGGGAAATACCGTTTCAAATGATTGATAATATTTTTTTTGTCTTTGCAAACTATAAAACATATCAAATATCGTTGGTTTTTGTGGAAGAATATGTGAAAAATAATTCTGATTGGGTACGGCTCGGGAAGATACATTATTTGGGAGAATGTCAAACTATCAAACATACTGGAAGTAATCATATATGAATACATGATGAAAGATTAGTGGACTGAAGAATAAAAATATCTATTGATTTTACGTTCACTTTATAATGACAAGTAAACTCCATAATTAATAAAAATACTAAATTTAATATCAAGATGAAAATTATGCCCGTGCCGTTTCGGCACGGGTTAAGAGCTAGTTATCTTATATATTAGCTCTCAAAAACACGTAAAATTTTACAAAAGTTTCATTTATTCACCCATCAAATTTAATAAATAGTTCTCGTAGGAAGTACACCAATATGCTGCTATATGGAGATTTTATCCATGAATGCCTGTAAAGAAACTCATCCCCATAGAATACAAGTAGTAAAGAAAATCATCGATTTCATTTAATAATAAATTATTTTAGAATCCTATTGGGGCTTAAAACTGCTGGCTTTTTTGGGGGCTTGATAGGGTCATGAAATAGCAATTCATGGAACCTCTTATCTTGATTTTTTTGTAATGCCTAATCTACCCTCAATTGATTACTGCTAATTAAAATGATTAAGCTAACTAATCAGTATTAGCGAATGGATTAAACTAATCAAATCATTAATCTTTTGCAAATTAAAACTTGATTTTCTTGGATTTTGAAGAAGGAAAAAGGGTGATTTAGGTAAAAAAAATGATAAATTTTGAAGAAAAATGACGAAACTCTTCCTCACAATACTCAAGGAATCCTTATAATCAACTCCCAATAGCAATTTTATCGATTCAGATCCGTTAAAAATTAGAGAACATCTGAGTTTCTTTACCTGTTACGGCTAGAAAAATGTGTCGAACTAGCCGTAAATAGATAACCACGGTTGGAAACTAAGGAACTCCCATCCGTAAATACAAACAACGGATGTGAAGTGAAGAACTTCTGGCCGTTATATTTCCCAGAATGTTACGGTTGGGTTACGTACATGATACCTAGCCGTAACTAGGAGTCCATTATTTTTTTGGTTATTAGAGTAATATACGCCTAGGTACTTCCCAACCGTAAAACTATACGTATGGTTTTCCTAACCGCTTTCCGATTACGACTAGGAAATTGATAGGTCGACCAAGCCGTAAACACAAAAACCTACAGGTGGTGTGGTACATATGGCTAGAATATCCTAACCGTAATCATACACTTACGACTAGGATTGCATAGTTTCCCAACCGTGTACCAGATTTACGGCTCAGAACTGCTAAGACCTCATAAGTCTGTGTTTGTAGCAATCTTACTATATGGGCCAATCGCTATCACCATAAACGTACATTGATTTCCAGATGGATCGAGTTACTTATGATCGAAAATTGATATGCGTGCCTTTTTTGCAAGCGTTGATTTTCAATCATGGGTTCGTGTTGTAAATGACTATGTTCCTACAATAGTTCTGGAGAATGGAGTATCTGTTGCAAAGGACATTGGAAGATATAGTTAACCTGAGATTAGTATTTTGCAAAGAAAAATTCAGATATAGTTATCCATACCATTACCCCAGATCTTCAGCACCATGTGACTACGTGCACTACATCTAAGATACTTGGGATATATTAGCAACTACTCCCTCCGTCCTAAAATTTTAGTCCGCTTTGACTAAGTCAAGATATTAAGGAGACCGAAGGAGTATACAAAACTACCCCTATTAAATGCTGCGTTATTACTAAAATTAAAAATAAATATATGAAGCATGTAAGAAAAATACATGTTTGGTAATATTGTTATTTTTAGAAATGTTATAAAAGAAGATAAAAATAAAAATCTGTATGCATTGATTATAAGACAAATTGATAAAAATAAAAATAGTTTTTGGTTAAAAATAGAATGAAGATAAATAGGATTGATATTAAAAAGATTTGTTTCCTATTATAAAGATTTCATTTAAGATTTCTTAAATTGGTTATTTTAAAAATAATTTTGTAATTATAAAAATTAAGGATATATTTGAGAGTTTGATTGAAAAATATGACTATAAACAGAATCTGGACAGAATTTTAGGACAAACGAAAATAGAATAGAGGACAGAAATTTTAGGACAGAGGGAGTATATTTGAAGGGAATACCAAGATCCAGAAATCAATGACCGGTGATCCCAATAACCTTCTCAGATGCCATAAAGCTGACAATATAACACTCACAACACAAGGATTACGTGGTTCGACATATAGCTTACATCCACGGGAGAAGAGAACTCATTTATGTTGCAATTACAGTACATACAACAGAGACAATAACAACTATAGATATATATATAGGACTTCTAGGTAATAGTTATTGCCATATATAAGAGTGTAAACAAGGCAAGAATAATCAACCAAAACATATGACAGTTTATACTCATGTACAACAAAGGTAAGAAGATAATCGTCAGTAATCTTCTCATATTCTCTTCTCTACGGACATAAACTCTTTCCGCGAGAATTCGTTTCTCAGCCTTCTCTTGGATTATTAGTTTCGTCTCCAGATTGGACTTGGAGGTTTCTAACTGGGAAATAGTCGCCGCCAGAGCTAGTTTCTCAGCCTTCTCTTGATCTCGTTCTTTGATAGTGGCAGCCAACGTTGAAGCTAATTCATTTTCCTTGGGAGTGTTTTCAATAAGAGAAGGTCCACCTCCATTTAAATACAAAACCTCTCGGAATGGAATCCTCATAACAGGTAGACCACAGAGAGCCATGTTAAGTACCTCATGTGACTTGAATCTTACTATTCGCCGCATGTTAGGTACGTTACCACTAGCTCTTTCTCGAGGGAACGTCGTGGTAATCACCAGACCTTGACAGTTAACAAATATGTCATGGCTATTTAAGTAAGTGATGAAAGCTACGAAATCGCCACACTTCCAAGTAAAAAGATTACCCACGAATGGTAGAGGATCAGTGAGATTAGTAACTCGAGTTTCGAGAATGAAATCGGATGGGCTAAGAGGAGGGACAGCAGTTTGGTTGTAAAGCCTCCATGTAATGATCTCACCATTGAAATGTTCCATGAACAAGCTCGGATCGTTAAACCAAAAGGTTTTCATATATATTATGAGAAATAAAAGGATCAAAACGACGGAACTGATCGAGATATGGACACAAGGATCAACGTAAGCGAGTCTTTTATAGCAACAAAATCCTAGTTTGCAAATTACATTTTCGACATAAAAAGAGTTAAGAATCAGATTCACCAACACAGCTTGCAAAGCAAAAGATTTGTTCCTTTAAGTACTGTTGGGAGATATATATATTTAAAAACATAGTTTTGTAATATTATATCAAACTTAGAGAAATAGTGTGGTGGTGTAATTTTGGGCTCCCACACTATAGACTTGGGTTCAAGTCTCACCCCATGCATTTGAATAGGTATATTTATATATCTATAGTATTTATTAAAAATCCGGGAGAGCGGGGCCTTAGGGCCTTGGGAGGTGCAGTGATTGAAACCGATTTTTTGCGGGTTTTAACTCTTGATTTCCAAAACGGTTTTTGTACTTAATATTCTCTAATTAACTCTATTAATTTTTGGTAATTATATTGTTACCGTTTTAATTTGTTATGGAGGATTTTCGGTGAGCACTAATTACGAATTTATATTCATTAAAAACCGTATTGATTTCTTTTGAGTTATAAAAAACAGTTTTCTGAGAAGATGAAACAGATTGTTTTTCATCTATTTTTGAGTCTTGAGCAAGTGAAGAAAGAGTAGTTGTTGGTTCGATTTCTCATAGTGCGAAAATCGAATAAGAGAGTTATCATTTGTTTTATCCCATAGGTGTTCGACAATTTTTTGACTGCTAGCACAATCAAGAGGCAGAGTCGCGAAATACCTTAAAGATAGCGACCTAGTCCGCGACTCAGCTGTTTGAGATCCGATTTCATTATTTCTTCATTGTTTCCAACAAGTACAT
Source organism: Papaver armeniacum (assembly GCA_023531295.1). Classification (NCBI taxonomy): domain Eukaryota; kingdom Viridiplantae; phylum Streptophyta; class Magnoliopsida; order Ranunculales; family Papaveraceae; genus Papaver; species Papaver armeniacum. The sequence goes on along the minus strand of JAJJWW010004015.1, from coordinate 1,259,974 downwards.
ATATTAATTCATTTCTGCGATTTCCACGATATCGAAGACAAGCAAAAATACAACCTTCTATGCAAGTCCTTTGTCTTTCATCTGAGATTGCTTGTTAAGTGTTTGATTCTTCCTTCTTATTGAAGCCTTCTTTTATGGGTCTATTTCCATTGCTTGAAGGCATGAAGAATCCGAATCAATACGAGAAAAAGAAAAAACGGGTTTCATCACATGCCTTAGTTATGTTTGATTAGATAAAGAGAAGTCAAAAACTCTTTTCCCACCAAGTTTGGAAAATTGCACCACCAGTAATTCTGCTCAGCCTACCAAGTCAAAGCCACCGTCAAAGCCACCCCTGATGTGGTTGATTTCTTCATTTCCATAGGGTTTTCTTTTTCGTTTTTTCTCTGCCATTTTCGTTCGCTTTGTTTGGAAAAACAAAGTAGTGAGGTTTTTTTTTTTTTTTTTTTTTTTGAAACTAGGCATAGGAACTCCTGACCTCCTCCTTAAGAGTCAGGCTCCTGACCAACTTGGCTAATCCCTTTGGTACCAATTATGTAGAAGAAGTAGAAGCAGCGGGAGAATAAGCAAAGAAGTTTTTGCGATACCAGCAAGAATTTCCATGTCTAACTCATGGAGAGGCATGTAATCGACGTGATCCTTAGAATTTCCAGATGGGGAAGTTTGGAAATATGCAACCGTGTATTTTGTTATGTTTGCTTCTTTCTCTTTTGTCTTTATGCCAATGTACTTGGTTGTTCCGAAGCTGTACGCTTCTTTATTAGGCGGTCCTAAGTATTTTTGTTGTAATCCACCATGACTTGTAGTGTTGATAGACTTCATAGTGTAGCCTTTACAGAATTCAGTCTAAATAAGGTCCTTTATATTGGCGCATTATTCGGAGAGAACAAAAAACCATTTTGTATGATTTTTCCTATATTTCATATGCAGTTCAATGGATTCAGTTTTCTGTGAACATTTTGGATAATTGGTTTGCTAAATCCACAAACCTAAAATCAAATTTTCATCACAACCGATTCCTTTACAATTCTGCCTAACATTTTTCACAGCAATTATATGCTCATAATGAATGTGTCTTTCGTATTTTTTTATGACCTCCGGTACCTGAATGAATAATTTCTTCTAAACCATTATCCCAAGTTAGGTTTAACTAGACTGAGTGAATGAAAGTCTGAAAAAAAAATTTGAGGTTAAGCAAGGAGAATTAGTTTTCCCATTTTCTGTTGCTCTTTTAGCTACATTCTTGCTGGGTTACTCTCTTTTAGGGGTTCCTAATGAGAGAGTCAGAGAAGTAGATCAAAAATACCATCTCATCTTGTGCACAATTTTATTTTATTTTATTTTTTTATTTTATTTTATGCAATCACAAATTTTATTTTGAAAGAGAATGTTAGGAAGGAAACCCATCATTTTATGTTTAGGGGTTCTTCATGAATGAGTAATTGGGGGATATCAAAACTAATTGGGGGATATGAATTACTTCCCCCAACCAAAGGTGGCTGTTAAGGGGTGTTTTTTGGGGGCGAAAATACTAAAACGCCCTTAGATTAATTAAAAAACATTATGAAAAGACTGTTATACCCTTTCAACTAAAACATAAAATCAAATAACCAAATCAAATATCCCCCCATTCAAATTAAAATGCAGGCATAGGTTAGTTTTGAAGAAAAAAAAAATTTCTTCATCTTCTTCTTCATCGTTCATTCTTCATCGACGATTAATCGTTGAATCAAAAATTTCTTCGTCGATTAACATAACATAACCATGCCTCCAAGAACCAAATCGAAAACAAAATCGAGAACCAAATCGGCTGCCCAACAAACACATGAGCGAAGAATCGAGACCATTGATGAACAACTAGAAGAGGACGCAGCAACGTACCCGGATGATCAAACACTCATGGCTTCTCTGAGAAGGTAAGTGATTTTTGAACTCATTTATGATTGTTTTACTCGATTTGTAGCCATGGGTTTAGGTTAGAATCGCCTACAATAGCTGAAACTGTCGAGTTACAGAGAGTACCGGCATTGGATCTTGTTTTGAATACCAAGCCGGTTTAGTTACCGGCATAGAATTTGGGTCGAATACCATACTGGGTTTGCATTCACGAAATCGAATTTTTAAACCGGCATAGAATTTGGGTCGAATACCATACGGTTTGCAACTAAAAACACACGAACCACAGGAACTTAATTTTGTGTCTGACATTATATCTAGGTTTCGTGAATGCCGGTATTTTAAAACCGGCAGCTATTAGTTCACTTCGTAAATGCCGGTATTACACTTAAAACATACGGAACATCAACAAAATGGTGCTCAATACCGGCACATAATTTAGTTTCTAGACATTGCCGGTATAACGATACCGGCATGCTCGATATTTATCGTCTTATGCCAGTCCAAGTTACCGGCATTGGTTTGTTTAGGAATTGATATGCCGGTTCCTAAACTGCCATGCCTTTTCTAATGTTTGTTTTGTTTGCTTATGTTATAGGTCAAGATCCAAAGAAGCGAAGAAAGATAAAGGTCCTATCCTCACTAAGAGAAGGAGGAAGGACGGTCTTGATACTCCTCGAGTCCTCCTCCACGGGGAAAGACGCGGGTCGCAAGAAACGTTTGGGGTTTCAAACAAGAGGATCAATTTGGGAGAGTGGTGGTGAACGTAGTGCACTTGCAATCCGTGAAGGTCTTTGGAACACATGAGGACGATGAGCGTGATGGAGTGGAAAGTGAGGAGGAAGATGATGAGGTTCCCCCAAGTCAAAGCGAAGTTGGTGGGACTAGTCAACAACCCACACAAGGCAAGGACAAGGGTAGCCGAAAACAGAAAGTTAAAGGTTGTCACCTTCCTCACCTTGATGACATGTTACCCGACCGCGATGATGGTAAAATTTGGGGTCAAGCTCTGAACCGAAAGTACTCTTTGGATACAAGCACTCTTGGGCTCGTACTATCTTTCAAACTTATGTAAGCATTTTTATTTTGTGCATGTGCGTTGTTTATCTTTTACATCATCTCTTAATCGTATTATCTCATATTTGTAGGATCATACTAAGGATGTGCGTGTTTGCTGAAACCAAGCCGCAGCTCATTGGGATTTGTCGTCGGAGCATGAAGATGTCCAAACCTTAGTAAAGAACTCTGGTCTGTGTTCTTTGGTTGAAAATTACGTGAATCCAGATACTGTGACCGTCAATTGCTTCGTCGAAAGGTACCATGGTGAAACTGATACAATGCACTTCCCGTTTGGTGAGATGACCTTGATTCCTGAAGATGCTCATGACATTCTAGGCTTGAATGTTATTGGCGAATCAATTTCAGAAGGAGTAGAGTCTCGGGACCTAGAATGGTCGAAGTTGCACGATTTGACCAATAAGCTGTTTGGTTGGGACTTCAAAACTTCTTCGGATAGCTTTTATGTATCATCGAACGGAAGTAAGACGAAGACATTCAAGCTGACGATGCTTAAGAAGATGTTTGAAAATACGAAGGCTAGAAGCTTGTTGGATGGATGGGACCCTGCACAGATTCGGTATACAGCCGCCGCGTACACATTATACATCTTGGGCACTAGGGCATTCCACGACACTAATGGCAACGAGGGTAAGTGCAAACTTTCTCCGATTACCTTGACCCGTTGGAAGGTGTCTTTGTGGCTATTCTTGGGGCACCGCGATCATGGCACATTTGATGGCGGAGATGAGAAGGGCTTCATTGGCTAAAACAAACCAATTTGTCGGGAATTCACTCTATTCAGGTACAAATTTCTTTAATCTATTGTTGACATGTATTTTTTTTATGTTCACATGTATATTGTTCACATTGGATTAGGTGTGGTGTTATGAACACTTCCCAACCTTATTCAAGGACTGCCAATTCTTGAAGATCAAAGACCTTCTGAACCCGATACCCCTAGAGCTCGAGAGGTTTGAGTTTAACATGTCCGAAGCCCTAGTAACAAAGGTCGAGTCATCGAAATGAGATTGGCTCTGGATGCTATGAGGGTGGAAGACGTTGTGTTCGACACTTATAAGGAGATTAGAGGAGACCGTCAAATTCAAGAGATGTTGCATTTTACCATGGGCCGTTGTACCACCCAAAAGGATACATCATGGCGATCCATGCCGTGTGATGCGCCAACATGGATTTAAGCAATTATCCGTTTTTGGTCGACCTCTCGAGGATAATTATCTTCTTTACTTTTCTCGGTGCAATTCAACTCCCAACAAGTTGCATGTAGTGTATGATCGAGCCGGAACCAACACATTGGAGGGATACGGCGCCCGTCGTTTGGTTGATATTAGTAAGTGGGAGATTGCAGAAAATGGTTATGAAGCTGATGAAAGCTACATGATGGATTACCTGGATTGGTCACATCCTTATGTCGTGCGCCCTCCCTCCGTCGAAGCTCCACACCAAGAAAACCCTGCTGTTGAAATTCCTCCACCTCCACAACCTACGATGGCCCACCTTCTTAAGACTTTAGGAATGGTGGTAAGTTTTCCTAATTGCTTATATTCATTAAATTTAAACATAATCATATATTAACATATATACTGATTATGTGTTTGATGTATTAATCTAGCGACGTCGGCTTGGCAAGGTAACGAAGATGTTAGGTTGTAAGCATAATGACGGGGTGGTGCTATCTCTTCAAGAAATCAAGGAACTCGAGGAAAAGCTTCAAAGAATTGAAGAAACCCACCCTACAGTCAAAGCTATGTATGGGGAAACAAGGAAGGCGCCGACCCAAAAGAAACAAAAGACTAATTTAGTTTGAGAGAATTGATGACAATTAGTGATGGTTAACTCTTTAAGACTTTGGTTACGTGAAAAACAATTTCAAACTTGTTTTGGTTTGTACTGTGGGTTAACTCTTTAGTTCTTTGGTTTATGTTGAACATGTTAAGATTTGTAGTTTGAAAGTTAAAATGTTAGAACGTAGTAGAGGTCGAGTTTAGAAATACATGTACACATACCGGCATATCTGAGAATGCCCAAAACACTCAAGCGGAACCTAGTCCGGCATAGCCATTTCTATCTTAGAACAATCGAGTTATATTTTTTTGGTTCCTGTATAGAAACTGACATGTACCGGCATTGATACGTTTGCTAAGGTAAATGCCGGTATCGCAAATGTCCAAATACTCTTAAATATGTGATAGAAAACCGGCATTGTAAGATTCATTTTGACAATGCCGGTATCTAAAATTTCCAAATACTCTTACGAGTTGATGAAAAAACCGGCATCGTTGTTGTGATTTCCACAATGCCGGCACTTTGATTAATTCATTTCAAATTCTCTTTTATTTCCATCCCTTTTCAACAATTGCGGAGCCTTTGAGCCTTTGAGCATTTCCCTAATCTTTGAAGTAATCGACTACATTGGATTAGAAAATTTAAATTAAAAAAACAGTGAATGGATTGCACTTAGTTAGAGATAATCTATTTCCATCCCTTTTCAACAATTGCGGAGCCTTTGAGCATTTCCTAATCTGTTCAAAGACATCGTCCTAATGGGGTGTCAAGGATCATCCTCATTGGCTCTTCTTCTTTTTCAACGTATTCCTTTCCTTCATATAACACCCATCACACCCATCGATAGTCTTACAATGGACCTTGTGGTTTTCTCTTGACTCTGCTAGTTCAACCGCTTTGTCAAACCATTGAAACTCATCGCACTTTGGGTGATTCAAACACCTCAGAAACATTCTTCCATTTTCAACATCATCAGTTTTTGCAATCCAAAAACGGCGTGTCCCATCACACCTTCTACACTTTGAATAAATAAATGGACAGTCCATGGCTAGGTGAGAAGGTGACTTGCAAATTTGACACTTGCAATGATGATTACGTAAGAAAAAATTGTATTAGTTTTCCGTCATAGTATAGGAAGAGTATGTTGTCGAGAAAAATCTACTTACTTTGCAAATAGATGTAGATGATGAATCCCCCATTCTTTGAGCCGTGCTTGCTTACTTGAGAGAATGATTTTTTTAATTTGGTGCTTGTTTTGTGTAGTTTTTGCCAAAGGAATGGGTGATGTTATATAGAAATGATGCTCCAACGGTCATATTTTTCAAAAAAATAGCCGTTTTTTTTTTCAAATTTTACCCATTCCGGCATAGATGTTACTAAACAAAGAATGCCGGTATTGTATGCATATTTAGGTAGTTTCCTGTAAAGATTTTACACATTACCGGCATACTCGTGTTTTACAATATAGTGCCGGAACACAGTACCGGCATAGTTGTAGTTCCTCCTGCGTATGCCGGTTCTGAAAATTGAATGCCTAACGGCTAGTTTGCATAAACCATACACTTGAAAACATTAGTTCCGGCGTGGGATCTAAGTTACTTAGAGTGCCGTCACTAAAGTGGAAAAGACCCGTTAAGTCCACATCTATTTAAAGGAATGGATACACCCATTGTAGTTATATATCCAATGGATTATGAATCACCAGCGGACAAGTTCATCAATTCCCTCGAGAAAGAAAAACATATGAGGAAAATATTGTCAACTCCAACAGGAAATCAATCATCAACCACGACCAACTCCGTTGCCACAATACTAGAAAAACTAAGAAGGAAGGAAGAAACCACCAAGTCAATTGCCGCAATGGAGGAAGAGATAATCAAGAGGAAAAGAGAAGAAGAAGAAGAAGAAGCAAAGCTTGAACGTTATCGTCAAAAATTAGATAAGATAAAAGCGGAAGCTGAGGAAGAGGTTAAACTTCAAAAAGAAGCTAAGATAGAAGCAGATGTTGAGGAGGAAACAGAGTGGATTAAAAATTACTACATAGTATCGGATTTGCCGGAGGATCAACGCCCTTCAGATGTTTTTTGGGGCCTTGTAATGACTTGTTCTTACAAGCATAACAAGTTTGAAGGTAAGAAACGCAAAATTGAATTCGCTCATCAAATAGTACGCATTCGAACAACTGCACTCATCAAATCATGTCTCAAGAAATACATTGTATCTTGCAAGAAATTCGTTGTATCTTGCAGGATACAAGCAAAGAACAAGTCATTTCTTGGGGCCTTCGAAGCAGCTTTGCTTGTTCAAGCTCGTTCCAATAAATCATGAACTTGTAATACCGGCATCATTGTTATGTAATTACCTATGCCAGATTTGGTGGTATTATATAAAAATGAAGCACCAACGGTCATATTTTTCAAAAAACTAGCCGTTTTCTTTGAAATTGTCACCATCCGGCATTGATTTGTGGATTCAACCTATGCTTAGGTTTTAAAAAACTAGCCGTTGGGTACTTTTTTGCTATAAATAGAGACATATCTCTACCAAACTTATTCACCCATCACTTTCAATCTTCCTAAATTAGTCACCCATCACTTTGGAACACTAAAAATGGCTCCAACTCCGTTCAATAATCTAGAAGATGTTGTTATTGTCAGAGCACACACCACTCTCACAAAGCACTCCGTTGAAGAAGCGCAATGGGTGGTCGGTAACGAAGATCCAACCAGAGGGCCTTACCTTGGGCATGATCAAAACACCAATGCTTGGTGGAAACGTGTGTTTAAGGTTTTCAAAGCACTAAACGGACATCGTTCAAGGAGGACACTCATGCAGATAAGGGAAAGGTACGCTTATTTATACAATGAATGCGTACTTCTGAGAAACGAATTGAAAGCGCGTAAGGACGCTATGCCAAATGAAGACCGCATGAGTAGAGTAAGTTTGTGAATCAATAGGCCCTTCATCAAAAATTATTTATTTGGTTATGATTATTCAACAACGCTGACTTATTTAAATAATTGTTTTTCCAGTGTTCTTTGGGTCGGACTCAATTTGAATTAAGGTACGGTCATGAGTTTCTGCACGAGGACTGCTACACTCTCTTGGAGGAAGTTGAATGGCAATTCGCCCAATATAATTAAACCCGTAGAGAATCCCTAGCGCGATGTATTGAACAATTTTATGTGAACAACTTCTATTTTATTTCAACTACATGTATGTTTTTTCGATTCAATCCCTAGAGGACTGCTACACTCTATTTTAATTATCAAGAGTCGTCACTTGTTCAAATTAGTGCCCTTCAAATTTCAAACTACATAGTTCGGTTACATAACATTCGTGCTTCCTGCAACAAGGAAATCAGCAACCGGCATCCCCGATCAGTTAATGTGAATGCCGGTATATAAATACCGGCATTATTGATATGTTTACACTCGACGCCGGTTTTCCAACACTCAGAAGTTAAAAAAAATCATGAAATTGTAATACCGGCATAATCGGTATGTAATTAACTATGCCGGATTTTTGAGACATACAATTTCATTAAACTTGTTTGTGATTCTGATTTCATTCAACTTGTTTGACGGTTACAATTTCATTCAACTTTGTTTGTGATTTACAATTTCAATCAACTCGTCGGTTTCAAACTACTCATGCTATATAAGTGACGGTTTTGGAAAGAAAAATATTCGATCTATTCAATCTCTCCCTATTTTTTCATCTTCTATACCAAAGCAATGGCTCGTCACAAGTGTCGTGATAAACCCAATCCGAAAATACTGTGATGATGCTAAGAAACTCCACGAAGAGTCTCTGGTGAAGCGGACGTAACAGATTTGATTCGGTAAGTGATGTATAACACAAAGTCTCCTTTTGAATTGAAGTACTTTTAGGGTTTATCCCATAATATATAACACAAAGTCAAACATGCTAGGGTTCATGACGGATTGAAAATTCTTCTTAGGGTTTTGAAATTGAATTCTAGTAAGATGAAATTCTAGTCAATTGAATTCAGTTTGAAAATCAAAAACAAAAAATCACTAAGAACTGTGTAAAAAATTACAGAAAACCGGCGTAGGTTTTAAATTTATGAATGCCGGAACCTATACTGGCACTATCGGATTTTCTTTTCCTATGCCGGTTTGGTCTCCCTAAAATTTGTAAATCCCTGGATACAATACAACCAAAACCGGCATGGTAGTATTTATTGCCAGGAATGCCGGAATAGATACCGGCACTATAGTATTTTTTTTTGGTATGCCGGTTTTTGCTCCATAAAATTTGGAAATCCCTGGATACAATTCAACCAAAACCAGCATCGTAGTATTTATTGCCTGGAATGCCGGAACCGATACCGGCACTGTCGTATTTTCATTTTGTATGCCGGTTTTTGCTCCCTAAAGTTTGTAAATCCCTGGATACGATTCAACCAAAACCGGCATGGTAGTATTTATTGCCAGGAATGCCGGAACAGATACCGGCACTGTAATATTTTTTTTTGGTATGCTGGTTTTTGCTCCCTAAAATTTGGAAATCCCTGGATACAATTCAACCAAAACCGGCATCGTAGTATTTATTGCCTGGAATGCCGGAACCGATACCGGCACTGTCGTATTTTCATTTTGTATGCCGGTTTTTGCTCCCTAAAGTTTGTAAATCCCTGGATACGATTCAACCAAAACCGGTATTCTATGTAATAATCTATGTTATGCCGGTACCTGTTCCGGCATTGTTTATATGTCTATTTATGATGCCGGTTTTAAGTGTGTCCTTTTGTATGCCGACATGTAGTATGTAACTCAATTTAACTTGTTGGAACATAGGTCTCACGCACCAAGAAAGGATAAAGGAAAAGGAAAAGCTGTTGAAGAATCAAAACGTAAGTCTTCTCGACGTAAACGTCAAAATCCGGCTACTGCTAAGGTCACAATTCGGGATGATCCTATAAGCGACTCAACCAGCACTGATGATGATGGAGAGTGGGAAACTCCATTGGAACCGGAAATAGCAGGTGGCTCATCCTCACAAGCAGGTGGCTTAGGACAAACTGATGATGAAAAGGCACCCCCACCTCACTTCCCTGATAAGTTAGACTTGATTCCTGACAGCAATGATGGCAAACATTGGGGTCAACCGATAAACCCGCAACTTTTATTTTCGTATAAAGACTCTTGGGCTCGTTGGATCTATCAAACTTATGTAAGACGTTTGTATCTTGTTATTATATTATTTACCGGTGATCAATTTAATTAAATTCGTTGTGTTTTTATAGGACCACATGAAAGCCTGGCGTGTTAGCCGCCATCAACAATCGGATGTGTGGCTTTTGGAGGATGAGTGTCCGGCTGTTCAACAAATAGTCAGAGCATCTGGGTTGTATCATGCGATTGAAAATTATGTGGCCACTGATACCGTCACGGCAAACTGCTTTTTGGAGAGGTTTTATGGTGAAACTGACACCATGCATTTTAATTTTGGCGAGATGACCATTATCCCTGAAGATGTCCAAAGGATAATAGGACTAGAGGTTCTTGGGAAACCGGTTAAGGTTGGAGACAAGTCGAAGGACCTAGGGTGGGAAAAGATCTATGATCTCCTTTGAAAAGTTGTTTGGATGGAACAAGGAAACCACGTTGGAAAATTTGTACAAGAAACAATCTTTCGCTCGGACAAAGACTATAACATTCGTCAAACTCATTCAATTGTTTGGGAATACGAAGAATAGGAGTTGACTCCCTTTTAAGCTCAACACCTTCTTTGCTGCATATATGTTGTTCATTTTGGGAACCGCTATATTCCCCGACTCTAATGGTAACATGGTGCATATGAACAACCTACGATACTTGGATCCGTTGGAAGGCGTTCATAAGTATTCATGGGGCCTTGCTTTCTTGGCACATTTTTGGCGAAATGCGTCAAGCTTCAAAGGCGAAAGGCCGTCAATTTAATGGGAATTTCACCGTGATTCGGGTATAGTGAACTACATATTTTGTCATTGTTATCATTACATTTGTTAGTTTCCAACTATTTATTTTCTTATACAATTTATGGGCACAGGTGTGGGCTTATGAACACTTTCGAGATTTGTTCATAGGGTATAAAGGATTGGATATTTGGCATGATTACCAACCGAATATGGCTCTAGCTCAGAAATACTACTTCCAAAATACCCCTTCGCCTAACAAGAAACGGTTTTTAGAAATGAGATTGGCTTTGGACTCGTTTTATTGTGGAACATGTTGTGTTTGACCCTTATAGGAATGTCAGAGGAGTTCACCTTCAGAGACATGAAAATGTTTCATTTTACAACGGACCGTTCTTTCATCCAAAAGGATTTGTTATGCATAACCCTCTCCGCGTGATGCGCCAACTCGGTTATAAGCAGAAAGATCTCACGGATACATCTTATCATAAATATTCTCTCGACTTTACTAAATGCCAATCAAATGAGAACCATACTCTGGTATGCTTACGACCCAGAACCAATTCTTGCACATTGGATCGAAAAGGAAGAAGAAGAACTTGTGCTGGATAATGATGATTGGGAATTGGCTGAGAACGGTTTTGATAGTGAACCAGCATTCCTAAACTGGCATCTATAGTACTCACATCCTTATGTTGTACGCCCCCCAACGGTAGAGGTCCCTCCACCACCAGCACGTCCCTCCACAACTCCAGATCTTTGCCCCTTGGATTTCTACTGACTCGTTACGTTGTTGGTGCGTTCATTACTTATTCACTTAATCTATATGTATCAAATTATAAAATTGTACATACTAAATACATGTTTATAAATCCTTTAACAAATCGAGAGAATTGGAAACTTGGCAAGGTTCTTTAAGAAGAAGACCAAGAAAGGAGAGTTGCTTTGACTCGAGAAAAGAAATGGAGAACGTCGTCAAAAGTTAGACCAAATAGAAGATCCTGAGGCAAAAGACTTGTGGGGCGAAAAGAAGAAGAGGGTATACAAGAGGCCAAGAACCGAGTGATCTTGTGATTCTTTGATAGTATTAGTTTGGTTTATGTTTGTTTGTGTGGATTCGTAAACTTTAAACATCTTTGCTTTCGGTTTGGAACATCTTAACTTTACATTTGGTTTGTTTACACTTTGCGTATGTTATTTTATGGAATTATGTCTTTGCTTATCTTAACTTTAAGTTGTTATTCCAGCACAAACGAGAACATATTTTGCAACGCCGGTACGAGCACCGCCGTAGTAAAGTTTGAATTAAATCACAATGGCACGTACATGGCATATGGTTTAATGATTACAATTCAAACTTCCAAAAAAACAAAAGGTGGCGTATTAGTAAACCACATAAATCCAAATTACTCATCATCGCTTCCACACGTATGAAGTTGCAACTCCTCCTCTTCAAGAGGTTTCTTTGATAAGGCCAAAGCATCCCATAATTGGTGATTCTCCTCGTTCAACGCCATCCATCCCTTCCATATATTTGGATCTAGTTCCTTGTTTTTAACCATCCCACAAACAGGTGGCAATGGACAATTGTCCTTGAGTTTAAGAATGACAAAATGATTGCCGTTCACGTACGCCAAAACAACTCTTCTCGTCTTAAGGTATCCCTCGCATCTTTGCCATTTTGGTGTAAATGTAATGACTACCGTGGGAGTAAAATAATGAACAACACAATTAAATGTATCCTCTACTAGATGCCCACAAAGCGGCATCCTCATCCAATATTGAGAAGGAAGAATTGCCATCTCCTGCTCGGGTCCTGACACTTGAGCACACATATCATCAAACACCTCGTCGTGACCAACCAATTGCTCATAAAAGCTCCTTTTCTTCACAAGTTGATCGGCCATCCTCATCCTAGCATATCGGCATGGTGTCATTCCTTTACTAACAGTAGTCTCGAAGATTCCTAATTGTTCGGTGACGGCATGATAGCCACAATTTCCATCTCCATCGACATCATCCGTGTACACAACAAACTCGCGAATAACCTCAGGAAGTTGATCTATGTAAGACTCTATCTTCGTATGGTAGTGTCTATAAGTCCTACCCGTTTGCGAATCCTTATACATCGTCATATTACCAACTTTTAGCTTAATTATATCCAAACCATCCTCTGCAATCTCTACATTCCAAATATCTTTGGTATGTGACGGGAGATTATACTTCCTTGGCCTACCCCTACGCCTTTTCATTTGAACCTTAGATACATCGACTGTTGGTGTAGGTTCGGAATGCTCACCTTGTTGCCCTTGGTTGCTTAATGTTGGTACCTTCGGCGGCCTTCCCCTTTTCTTTTGAACCTCGGATACATCAACTATTGGTGTAGGTTCGGAATGCTCAACTTGTTGCCCTTGGTTGCTTAATGTTGGTACCTTCGGCGGCCTTCCCCTTTTCCTTTGAACCTCGGATACATCAACTATTGGTGTAGGTTCGGAATGCTCACCTTGTTGCCCTTGGTTGCTTAATGTTGGTACATTTGGCGGCCTTCCCCTTTTCTTTTGAACCTCGGATACATCCACTATTGGTGTAGGTTCGGAATGCTCAACTTGTTGTCCTTGGTTGCTTAATGTTGGTACTTAGGGGGCCTTCCCCTTTTCCTTTGAACCGCGGATAAATCGACTATTGGTGTAGGTTCGGAACTCGTCGATTGTTGTTGACTTGATATCGGTTCCTTCCTCGGCCTACCACTTTTGTTTGGAACGGGTGTTTCAGCGAATCTTGCTTCTGAAATCTCACTTGCACATAGATCTCGTTTTTTAGTTGCCGCGAGTTCCTCTTCACGTCGAGTCATTTGTTTTAACTCTTTTCTTTGTTTCTTCCTTGCAATTTTAGTTTGGGGTCTACCCGCCGGATCTCCCTTTCTTGGCTCTTCACTTTGTGCTATCCATGGCCGTGTAATCATTCTTAGTTGGCTCAACAATACTTGTCGGCTAGCCGAGTTGCCACGTGAGTAAGCTTCATAAAATTCTAAAGCCTCCTTTGTATCCCATGGTGATTGTCCGGGTGCTTCGGTAGGGGGAAGGTCGAAAGCTAATTGCTTCCAAAAAGGATCAATAACATCAATAGGTATCACTTTTTCATACTTCACAAGCATATGACGACACGGAAGCCCCAATGAAGACATGTCGGGACAAATACACACATCACCCGGTTTTCCGTAAATTTTCTCATATTGCAATTGTCTCATCATATATTTTATTGCCCAACGGGAGACGTTAAACTCTATTCCTTGGAGAAACTTAGTATGTTGGAGAAAGTGAGTCATCCTATCCATCGAGCTTTTCTCAAAAGCCTTCTTGATCCTATCGATATCGGCCTTAAAGTGTTGCTCCATTGCCTCATGACCAGTAACCACGTTTCCCAGGCCGGACTGGATGAGATCTTTAAAACGCCCATGAGAGGACTCCGCTATACTAGTTGCTTCATTCCCGTAATGTCTATAACGATTCGTCCACGCACGCACAAATTTTTCCTTGAACTTATCCAACCAATTATCCCGACAATATGAGACGGCACTTGGATACACTTCGTTATATTTGGAAATAAACGTGTTCAATCTCTTTTCATACATGTCCTCGGTAAGAGACCAATAAACTTTCTCCCAATCCTTTAGAAATTCCAACCATCTTTTATGATTTTCATCGTGTTCTTTGTCGACTCGCTCTTTAATCTTTCCTCTTTCATTTTCTTCTTCTTCGGGTGATAGTTTCTCTTTGCGAACATCTTCCTCTAGTTGAGCAACCATTCTCTTCTTAATATCAGCCTTAGAGGTTCAAACAAAGCATGACAATGTTTTTCACATTTTCACCTATATGATATGTACATAGAAAATTTTGTGCATCCGGATATACGTCGGATATGGCATTCATTAGTGCCTCAAATTGATCGGTTATGATGACCTTGGAGAACGATTTTCCGGTACAATAATTTCAATTGCCGCAATGCCCAATGATAATTGTAATCCCTCTCGTTCTCCATTAAACACCAAGCAAATGTGAATGTTACCTTGTCCGATGTTTGCCCCACGATGTTGAACAACGGCATGTTGTATTTATTTGTCTTGTAGGTGCAGTCCATCACAAGAACATCACAACACGTATGAGCCAATTGTGAAAGCAAAGGATGCGAAATGAATATTTGAAGCGGCTTGTTGTCCGGACCTATTTTAATGATACGCGTGCAATTGTGATCCCAAGCTATCTTCTCAAATTCTTGCATAACACTCCTCCCTTCCCATTCCAACCTTTTAATGGTTGCTTGTGCGCTATAAATTGTCTTGAGTGAAGAAACGTTGGTCTTATCCTTTTCCTTGAAGGTTACGAGAATCACTCTTGGTTTGATACATGCTTTGGTCATCATCTTTACATCCTCGAATTGATCAGGTTTTAGCTTCGCAACTAGGGAGTGACCTTCAAAATCTTTCGGATCGGGGTGGTTGTGACGGCCAAACCACACCTTACATTCCCATTCTTTTTCTTCTACTTTTGAACCTCTTAGATAGAATACAAGCTTAAAGGGCAGTCATCCTTCCGCGTAACTCGTCTTGTATACCCTCTTAGTCTTCTTTTCATATACATAACCCTTTCTCTTGTGGCTATTTTTCTCATTGTATTTTCCACTTCTCTCGCAAACCATCTCAAAACGAACATTTGAACGTTGGGAATTCCTCACTAAGACACACATGTTATTAAGAGCCGTCGCTTTTGCCCAAGCGATTGCTTCCTTTTCATATTTTATTCCCTACATAAGGACAACATTATGGAGATTACAAGCAAATCCAAACATAAAATTGTAAAAACTAGGTGAAAGTATTTGGTAACATACCCGCGGCATTTTATAGTACTCCGACGTATCCCGATGGAGCGGTTTGGAGTTTGGTTGATCGTTGTAGGTAACAATCTAAGGAATGAATGAAAAGAATATTGGATTAGTTCAAAACCGGCATTGTCGATAAGTAAAGTGAACTGCCGGTATTATGAACCGGCATAAATGGTAATTGACTCAATATACCGGTACTAGGTTCCGGCATACTAAGTTGAAAGAAACAAATGCCGGTATTCAAGTTCAAAATATCATTAGCTTCTGTATGTTATTCATGTAAAACCGGCATCCTCGACATTTAAGATTCTATGTTTAAGATTGTAAACCAAGCATTCTCGTGTCATGTACTCCATTGCCGGTTTGAATATTCCTTAGAATATTCGCTGGTAGGTAAAAAGTATAAATGTGTACCGGCATACAATCTTGGTTTGAATACCACGCCGGTATGTTCTTGAATACTGGGGGATATTTAGTCCCGGCATACAAATATCTATGAATACAATGCCGGTTAAGTGATACCGGCGTAGTATTCATACCACGAGCATGCCGGTACTAAGGTTTTTTCAGACATAAATGGCGGTTTCAAAAAAAAAAAATCAAATTTTCGACCTCTTTGAAGCATTACCTTGTGTTGGGGTTGCTTGTATCTTTGAACATGTTTACTTTCTTGAGTTGGTTCTTCACAAAACATTTCATGGTCAAGAAAATAATGATTCAAAGGTGTTGGTTCATCATACAACAATTGTGAGTTGTTATCATTAATCGAAGATTGAAGATATGATTGTTGTTGTAATTGAGCTAAAGATTCAAAGAATTTACAAGTCTCTCATCACAATCATCTTCCATTTTCAAAAAAAAAAAAAAAATTCTACTCAAAATTTTTTTCCCTCTCAACTAACCCACACAAATTCAAATAAACATAAATACACAAATTATATCCCCCAAATCATTAACATTTTACTAATCAGGATTAATAACTAATTCTGATTAGGGAGGGTTAGATTAGGAATTAATAATTTAATTATATAAGGGGTAACCCAGCTAGGATATTTGGATCCCTATTTTGTCATTTAGTCATATCCCCCAATTAGTTTTGATATCCCCCAATTACTCATTCTTCTTCATTGGTAGTACTAAAGAGAGAGCAGCAGAGAAAACACTCATCATGTGTAGAAATGTAATTGAGTCGAACTTAACATTTTCTTGGCACACACAATCAAAATCATTTTCATCTCAAATTTTCCCAAAATCTCAAACCCTTATACTGTATTGAAATTCGACACAGCCCTTCAGTCACTCATTATTTGTTGTTCTTACTTGTACTTAGCAGTGGAAATGGCAGCAACTGCCAAAAAAAATAGACCTGTCAATGATATTTATCGAAACGAATGTGGTCTCTATCGTATCCGTTACCGATAAAGATTACCGGATATCCGATATCGAATAGTATTATATATTAGAATAAAAATAAGTTAAATTTTTTTTAATCTTTCTCTACATTACATAAATTACAAAAAAAAATCGATAAAATCCTAAAAAAAATTCAACTTAATAAAGAACACGCAATTAGGGATATAGAAACTAATTGGGGGATATGAATTACTTCCCCCAACCCATGGTGTGTGCTAAGGGGTGACTTTTGGGGGCGAAAATACTAAAACACCCTTCCTTCAAAATAAAAATCAAAAAACTTAAAATCAAAAAACAAAATCATATTCCCCATTTCCATCTCCACTTCTTATTAATCTTTTTAGGGTTAAAACTTTGAAACCCAAATGTTCCCCATTCTCTTTCAAATTCTAAATTTTCCCCATTTCCTTTCAAATTCTCTTCTCCTTCTCTGCCGGAGTGATGAAGAACATGTCGGAAATGATAAAGAACATGCCGGAAATGATGAAGACCACGCCGGAAGTGATGAAGACCATGCCGGAAGTGATGAAGAACATGTCGGAAATGATGAAGGTCATGCCGGAAGTGATGAAGACCATGCCGGAACTAAATGCCGGCATGCTCGATATAAATCTATCAATGCTTAGGTAGTTAAGTGAAAAAAAAATCAATTTTCGGATACTTTTCATCATGTTACGGCATAGAATTTTAGGATGAAGTCCACACCGGAAGTGAGTTCCGGCATGGTTATTTAGGATGAAGACCACGCCGAAGTGATGAAGAACATGTCGGAAATGATGAAGGTCATCTTAGGAAGTGATGAAATTCAATCTTAGGAACTAAATGCTTAAACATGCTCGATATAAATCTATCAATGCCGGTAGTTAAGTGACTGATGAAAACCTGAAAAATTTCCAACAAATGCCGAACCCCCCCCGATAGTGGCAAACAATTTATGAAAATTTCCAACAAATGCCGGCATGGTTTTTTGGTTGAATACCATGCCGGCACCAAGCTTTTTCAGCTGCAACAATGGTGGATTCAAAGAAAAAAATTCAAATTTTCAACCTCTTAGCAGCAATTCTCTCATCACAATCATCTTCCATTTTAAAAAAAAAAATTCCACTCAAAAACCATTTTCCCTCCTCCTACTCTCAACTAAACCTCACAAATTCAAATAAAAATAAATACACACTAATTTATCCCCAAATACTTAACATTTTACTAATTATATTTAATCAATAATCCTGATTAGTGGGGGCTAGATTAGAAATTAAAAAAATAATTACATAGGGGGTCACCCAGAATTGCTATTGGGACACCGTTTTTGTCCCGTAGCTATATCTCCTAATTAATTCTCATATCTCCCAATTGCGTGTTCTTATTAAAACCAAAATACCTTGATTAATGCAAAATTTTCACTTTATAAATTATTATATTAAATTAGATTTAAATAAAACTCAAATCTTCTCTACCAGAATTGAAAAATTCTCTGTTTTTCTCACAACCAACAAAACTAGTTCAAGTTGTATTTTTGTTCATCCATAATATTTTTATTTCTAAGTGTGCGCGTACTACCAAGTTAACAACGAAATATATTATTAAAAAAAAATAATAAAAAAATTGCATATGTATTCTTTAATGGATATCGGATATTATCCTATAGAATAATGTCTTTATCGTATCCGTTTCATTAAAGTAAGAATATCCAGTTAGTTATCTGTATACGAAATTTTGGATAATATCCCAACGATTCGAACGGAAACAGATAGATGTCGAAATATTCGTTATCCATTAACAGTCCTACAAAAAAACGTACATTTGTTATCTTCCTTTCTCCATCCCGCTATTTTCTTTTTACATCTTGGTTAAGTTAACTTGAAGATATTGGTTTAGAACATATGGTGTTTGTGATATTGCCGCTACCAGTTCTTATATATCAATTCCGATTGAGAATCTCAAGCTAGCCCACTTGAGATGGAAGTAAGCGCCCGACAATTAGTGTGCCTAGACGATAATAACAGCGACCACCAGGCTACCATTGGTAGACTGTGTAAATTCTCCCGTATTCTAATAAATTTTCTCTTCTCATCTAAAAAAAAAAAAACGGCGACCACCAGGCTTGCAATGTACGAGGTATACGATATTCGCGGCATCAAGCTTTTAACATACGACCAAGTAGCAATTATAATAACACAGTTTTGCTTTGGAAATGGTCCTTGTTCGGATAACCTTGTTCAATATAATCCAAGTCGACGTGACAAAGTAAAGTAGATAGAAATTGTAGTGACCGGATTCATTTTCCATTGGATAAGAAATTTGTCCATAGGACTAATGCAAAGAGTTATGTCCTATGGACTCACCTGTTTTTGACCTTTGGACTCTTTTCTTTTTGATCCGTTGTCAGAAATATGCTACTCGAGTTGTCGGTGATCATTGTATAAATAGTTTACCATTCTAATAAAGAGACGTTTATATTTAATAGAATACGAAATAACTTCATGAATCATCTAGTATGATGAATCACGAACATTGGCTGGCTGCAGATTTTCCTAGTCTTTACTTTTGACTAATTCCATCGCCATCCACATTTTTATTATCTTTGGACTTTGAATAGGTTCATGGCATTGTTATTCATCGTGTGCATATGGGTACACAGTCGCGTTTAATTGAGGATTATGATGTGTGGAAAATGAAAATAAAGTATTCATAATTTTCTTATCACACAACATTTATCCAAAAAAACAAAGGAAATCACACTGCTGGCTGCACCAATACTAACTATCGGCCCGTGAGTGTATCAGTAAGATTAGCCAGAGACAGATTATCAGACCGAGATGGTGATGTTGGAAGAGATACTGGAGGAATACTTGGTAATTCAAGTGGAAGTTTAGGCAACGGAGCTTCAAATTTAAGGACATTAATTACTTGAGTAGCTGAAGCTCTTGATCGATAATCAGGATGTGCACACCATAGTCCTAAAACCATCAACCTTTTGATTTGTTGTTCGTCGAAATTTTTCTTTAGTCTATCATCGGCCGCTTCAGTAATCCGACCACTTCCATATAGTTCCCAAACCCACTCTACTAATAAGAGTCCCCCAGATACTTCGACCGGCTTCCTCCCACAAGCAATCTCAAGTGCAACAATTCCAAAACTATAAACATCGGATTCCTTGCTTGATTTACGAGTAGTAACACATTCTGGTGCCAAGTAACCCTTGGTTCCGCCTACTGCAGTTGTCTGCGAACCTAGATCATGATCAACAAGCCTTGCTAAACCAAAATCCCCGAGTTTAGCATTAAAATTTGAATCCAACATTATATTGCTTGATTTGATATCTCTGTGTACTACACATTGTTCCCATTCTTCATGTAAGTAAAGCAACGCAGAAGCTAAATCAATAGCTATTTTGTACCGGACCTCCCAAGTGAGAACATTTTCCCCACGAAAAAGATGGTTATCGAGGCTCCGGTTTGGCATGAACTCGTAAACGAGAAGCAATTCATTGCTTTCATGGCACCAACCTATGAGTCGAACCAGATTTCTATGCCGTAACTGGCTAATAATCTTCACTTCAGATTGGTATTCTTTTTTTCCTTGTTTTGAATCTCTGGAGACCCTCTTAACGGCAATATTCAAGTTCATATCGCTTAAGAATCCTTTGTAAACACCCCCAAACCCTCCTTCTCCAAGTTTCCCTTTCTCTTCGAAGTTATTTGTTGCAGTAACCAGTTCACTATATGAGAACCTCTTCGGCCCGGTTGCTCTCTCAAATTCATCATCCATGTCAGAATTTGGTACCTCGTAGTCATTATTCTTGCTTGTGCTGCGCCTCTTCTTCCAACGGATCATAAACAAAGCAAAACCAATCCCACAACCCAAAACACCTAAACCAACAACAAGACCCACCACCAATCCAATTCTACTTTTTATTCCTTTGCTCGATTGTGCTTTTCTTTCATCAGTTTCTAAATTACTGGAATTGAATTGCCAGGATATGAGTCTATGGATTTCCGCAGACCAGCCAGTAGACGCGGAAAACCCAACAGTAATCCTCTCAGGTAGAACTTTGCTCAGATCAATAATATGATACAAAATGGAATTCCCGTTGAAAACCGGACTATCATCAGAAGTAAGATAAACACTTAAATTTTTTGTAGTAGAATTATAGCTAACCCAAGCATTAGCGGTTCTTCCACTCTTTATACTATTGTTTTCCAATGCAACATACGCGTCAGAAATTATCGAGTTAACATTAATACCAACATGATCAGTACTTGGATCCCAAGGGTTCTGAAAAGTGTCAAACTCAACCGCAACAATTTGATTTGTCGGCAACTTTTTTTCAGCATTGACGCGATCGAATAAGGCAAGATAACCACCTGAAGATCTTGGAGGCACTTTAGAGCCGGATGGGGCTAAGAAGAAACTTATACCATCACCATAATTGCTTAAATTTGTCCTTGTCACCATGAAGGAGAAGTGCGTAACAAAGTCTATGACCCTTCCATTGGTTGCATTCCAAAGCTGTATTGGTTCTGAATAGGTAGCACGGCCAACACTTCCACGGACAGCTTTGTCCAAGTTTGGAGTGAGTTCAATGACATTATTTTCGCCTCGGGTTGAATCATTTTCCAGGCTTATTCGTAGATCATCGGTTGGGAAATTCGGGAAGTTAAATGAGATTGAATTTGTTGTACTAGAAAAAATCAATAATACTGTGATGATTAAGAAGAAAAATATTGAAGAAAGATGATGAAAATTCGTTGATGATTCCATGGATTTGTTTGCGTACTAATTTTTGAACTGCAGATTTGTTTGTATATACTCCCTCCGTCCACTTGTAGTTTGCACAAATTTTAAGGCAAGGAGAAAAATGGAGTATATTTAAGTATTTTTTACAATTATACCCTTATGGGAAATAATTAGTAAAATTTAGAACCGATTTATCTCTTAAACTATACCACGGTTTTTTATAAACTTTATACCGTTGAAAAGCATTTTAAAACACCTACGCAACGAATATAAACATGACTATCAAATTATACATATTTCTTATAGAAAAAATAATCAATTAAAAGGGTAGTTTTAGAAATATCCCATTGGTTAGTGAAATAGCTCATCTATTTGTGGACAAAACTAAAAACCAAGTAGTTCATCTAATTAGGGACGGAGGGAGTATGTTTTTGCGATAGTGATCGGAACAACACGTACCCGTACTAAGATACTCCCTCCGTCCCGCTACTAGATGACCTATTTGTTTTTTTTATTTAGTCTCATTAGTAGTTGATTTTATATAATTTGATACTCATATTTACATTCGTTACGTAGGTGTTTTAAAATCTTTTCCAATAATATAAAATTTACGAATATTCGTGGTATAGTTTGAGAGATAAATCATTTCTAAATAGTGCTACTAGGTCAACTAATAGTGGGACGGAGGTAGTATTAAAATAAGATGTAGTTTTAGTAGCACAGAATGCGTGTTCTTGACATAGTTTCATAAAATAACTTGATAATATACCAAAATACATTTACAAATGCAGATAAGATATCCCGAAAAGTGATGTTATGTTTTCGTTGATTTGTTCAAATCAAAGGTTTCAGTTTGCAGTCGACCAGTGTCTGTACTCCAACAAGAAGAGACAAGAAATATGAGGTATGATACCAAATACATTAACCAAAGAATCCCGTTACCTGTCCTTCTGTTGTATTCGATATTTCATGGTACGGCTAAGTCCTACTACTGGTTTCAGCACTATGGAAGAAGAAGCTACATTAAACTAATTAGTCGGCAGTTAGACTTTTGGTAGCCTTGACTAACTGCAACGTAATCATATTTTTACGTATTGGATTAGACTTTGGAACTTCCTAGGGGATAAGGAATTAGCTAAGCTATGAGTGGGCATACGCGACTATTTTTAACTAAGGGATTTTGGGTTGAATAATGGGAATGGAATCCATCTTTATTTGGCTTGGCTTAAGAAATCACTAAACAGAACTACCAATAGTGGAAGTGGAAGAGGCAAATATGTTATGAGATTCTCAATTGCGGAATACCGACATGAAGTGATTACAGAACTACGTACTAAGACTCGCACAAAATAACGGATATTGCATATGTTAAAATAGTACCACATCGCCTAGGGTAACCTAGGTTCCATGCTTAATAAGCCTTGGGCAATCTTAACCTTGCAAGCCGGTTTTCGAGGTTAGTTAGGCCCAGAATTCCTAACATGGTATCGAGCCAAACCCCTCTCAACGCATCAGTTCAGCGTAGCCCTAGTCGTTGAGGGGGTGTTAAAATAGTACCTTTGGGCAATCCTAACCTTGCAAGCCGGGAAAATGACGGAAGAACAGGCATAACTCTTCCTGTTGAATACCACACCATAATCCAACAACCATTAAGTGTTCCATTTGATTCCATGATATTACCTCTTCCCTAAAGACCCCAAATCCACTCTACTGGTGAAAGCCCCAAAGCTACTTCGTCTGGCTTCCTCCCACAAGCAATCTCAAGTGCAACAATTCAAAAACTATAAACATTGGACTCCTTACTTGATTTGCGCGTCATAATACATTCAGGTGCCAAGTAACCCATGGTTCCAGCTAAGACAGTTGTTTGAGAACCCAGATCATGATCCACAAGCCTTGCCAAACCGAAATCACCAAGTTTGGCATTAAAATTTGAATCCAGCATTACATTACTTGATTTAATATCTCTGTGAACTATACATTGGTCCCATTCTTCATGTAGATATAGCAGTGCAGAAGCTAAATCAAGAGCTACTTTATACCTGATTAACCAAGTAAGAATACTTTCCCGGTTTCCCCTCTGAAGAGATGTTTATCGAGGCTCCGATTTGGCATGAATTCGTAAACAAGTAGCAATTCATCTCTTTCGTGACACCAACCTATGAGTTGAACCAAATTTCTATGTCGTAACTGGCTAATAATTCTTACTTCTGATTGATATTATTTTTTTCCTTGTTTTGATCCTCACCCTCTTTAGAGCAAGTCTTATGGTGGAATCCATCCATCTTCCATCTTCCACGCCACCTCAGCACTTGGAACTGTGGATGGAAGCGCAAGTGTAATGGTGGAATAGTAGAAACGCTAATATTAATGGAGTTAAGCTCCATTCTTAATAGCGCTAAAAAAACGCTATTCTTAATGGAGCTAAACGCCAATCTTATTAGCGTTTTTTTTCTTAGCCGTTAGATTCTCAACAACTCAGTTTAAATCTACGGATAAAAAAAAAACGCCAATCTTAATGGAGCTAAGCTCCAATCTTATTAGCGTTTTTTTTCTTAGCCGTTAGATGCTCAACAACTCAGTTTAAATCTACGAATAAAAAAAAACGCCAACCTTAATAGCGTTTTACGCTATTCTTATTAGCGTTTCTTGTCCTCTACCGCGCCATTCTTATTGGCGTACAGCGCTATTGTTATTGGCGTTTTTGATGGATTCCACGCGCCATTCCACCAAACCGTGGAACCTTGTTTGGATTTTGTGTAGAAAACACCAACTTGGAAGCCATTAGACTTGACATTCCATGGATTTTCCACACTTGGAATAGGTTGGATTCCACCATAAGACTTGCTCTTACAGTTATTGATAAAATTTCTGGCTTGTTAGGAGACACTAGCGGAAAGAGACAGGCATATTTTGCTCGCTAAATGATAAGTATCAGAAATCTTGGAAGGATAGGGAACTTGGAAAGCTAGGGTGGAAGGATGAACCAAACATTGACAAGCTTGGCAGAGGTCAAAGAAAATCGGCAAAGAAGAAATAATTAGATGCTTGCTAGCCAGTGGATGATGTTCAGCTTGGTTGGTTGTTGCTTTGGTCTGTAATTGACCTTGTCTATAGATCTTTAGAGCTTTGCTTCCTTTGTAGCACTTGTTTGTGTTTTTTTTTCGGTGCTTCTCTTTTTCTTCTCCTTTTTTTCTTTTATTTTCTTTTTTCTCCGTATTGGATCCTTTCTTTCTAATACAATTAACCTTTCTCCTCAAAAAAAAAAAAACCTCTTAACTGCGATTTTCAAATTTTTCTCTCTTAAAAATCCTTTCCAAGTTTTCCTTCCTCATCAAAGTTACTAGTTGCACGAACCAGTTCGTTGTATGAGAACCTCTTCGGCCCTGTTCCTTTCACAAATTCATTGTCCATGTCAGAATTTTCCGTCTCCGGATCAATGTCTCTTGAGCTACCTCTCTTGTTCCACCAAATGAGCAAAGCAGAACCAAGGCCAACAACACCTAAAAAAACAAAACCAACAACAAGACCCACCACCAATCCAATCTTACTATCTTTTCGTTTGTTGGTGGTGGTGGTTTCAGTTCTTGCTTCAACATTTTCTAAACTGGAACTGAATTTCCAGGAATGGAGTTTATGAGTTTCATAGCCGACGCCGGTAGATGCAGAAAACCCCACCATAACCTTTTCAGGTAGAACCTTCCTTAGATCAATAATATGGTACAAAATAGAATCCCCACTGAAAACCGGAGTATCAGCATAAGTTAGAAAAACACTTAAATTATGTGTAGTAGAATTATAGCTTACCCAAGCATTAGCTGTTCTTCCATCCTTCATACTACTATTCCATGAAACATTAGCCACAGATACTACCGAGTTTATGTCGATACCAACATGATCAGGATTCAGGACTTGGATGATCCCATGGATCATTTCTCCAAGTGTCAAACTCAACCGCAACAAATCTATCTGTTGTCATGTTTGTTTCAACCACACCACTCATCAGGCCAAGACGTCCACCGCTAGAATCTGGAGGAAGCTTACGCCCAAAAGGGGCTAGGAAAAAAGTCACACCATCACCGAAAAAAATTCTTCAGAATCAACAGTGCTTTGATGATTAAAAAAAAGAATATTGATGAAGGAAGACCGGAATCCATTGCTATTGAGAAAGCCATTGATGATAATTGATTTGTTTCAGCAAGGGTTCCTAAATTTATTCCTTCAATAAGTCAATGCCGTAAGCCGTTTTCCAGTATTATCAAGTCTAACTGCTAGTTTAAGCACTATCCAAACCATCCAGAAATTTCAAAGAAATAAAGAAAATTGCATGATATATAAAAATTTAACAACAATAATAATAATAATACTATATTTTATTGAGAAGCTTCAAATCGAAAACAATAATATTTTGAACTAAATCAAGAATAAATAAATAACAAGAATCGATTTGGTAGATCCACCAACCAATAAAACTAAAGAAACATCATACAAAGAAATCCAATAATGTTGGCTTTCTGATGCGGCTTTCGTAGTACCGGGGCTTTGTGTCATGGCCTTGGGTAGGCGCCTTGGTGCCCTGGACTGGGTTAGGCGCCTTAGTTCCCTGGACTTGGTTAGGTGCCCTAGCGCCTTGGCCTTGGCTAGGCGCCTTAGTTCCCTGGACTTGGTTAGGTGCCCTAGCACCTTGATCTTGGTTACTTGCCCGAGCGCCTTGTCCTTGGTTAGGTGCCTTAGGTGCTTGGCCCTGGATAGTTTGTTGAGTAGGCCTTTTGAAATCCTCTTTGGGACCAACTTTATTCGCCATCTCCAGACGAGACATCAATTCCGTACCTAGCTTATACGAAGCGTAAGCGTCTAAACAAGCATAACGAACCTGCTCGTCCCTTAAAACACCTTCATCACCAATATCCCATCTACTTAATAAAATCCCTCTAGGCTTGGGTAGTTCTTTCCGGAAAACGATCCGGAACAAAGACCTCAACCCGGCACGATAAATATCTGTTCTTCCAAGCGTATATTCGGCCAAACCTGCAAGTTCTTCACTTCTAGCAACGTTCAACCCCCAATCAACCCAAAGCTTACGCGCGTCTTGATCGATCCCAGCTCCGACGAACATAATTCTATCGTCGTTAAGAAAATCGATAAGTTTTTGAGGCATATCTTTGTCACGACCAAAGAACTGAAAAATCAAACATTGATTTTCCAAACATAACTGCAATACAGCAATCTTGTTTCGCTGGTCGGTTTCTCGTAACCGTACCCATTCAATGTCGAGACCCACGATGAGATTGTTGCCGTCTTTGAGTTTATCAGGGAAACCTTCGGATACATCAGCAATCCATTGATTGACTATCGATGTTCTATCCGTTACTATTGTGCGGATTACATCGGTGTTGAATTGGACTTCAAAAGTGTGGTGTGATTCTGTTTCTTTGTCAATAACTATAATCTCTGGATCTGCATATCCTCCACCGCCATTACTGACTGCTCCAGGCATTATTGAAGAAAATTTACAGAGAGAGAAAGGTTAAAAGAAGAAAGTAATGAAGAGAAAATAAGAGAAGAAGGATACTTGACCTATGGGAGGCGAATTGAAGCATCGGAATAGGGTCACTTATAGTGATTGGACTACTTGGTTCCCAAGTTTCGCTACTATAATTAAGGAAATCTCAGTAAAGGAAGCCTATAAGAACAAAGAATGATAAGAAGGTTCTGGAACATACTAGTAGAAAAAACTGACTTAGGTTTTTTTTTTTTTTTTTTTGTACTGTTAGTAGTAAAACTTTTGTCAAAGTCAAAAGGAGTTGACAATGGTAAGTTTTTCCAATCGAGTTCCCCTTCGTAAATTACTTCTTTTTTTATTGCAATTTTTACTTTTTTCGCTGATTCTTTGTAATTGGTCACGTCACTCCTTCTTTAGGAGTACCCAAAACACGATCACATAGCGGCATATATGATGTCTGATGGCACCAATATAGGGCTAGGAGCATTATTATTTTTTTCCTTTTTTTTTCCTAATATAAATTTATTATTATTATTTTTTTTAATATTTATTTTTATTAAATAAATTTGAGAATGTTACGGAGTTTTAAGCTGGTAGCCGAGCGACAAGCTGAGCACCAACTCCTTTTTGAATTGCGACACCCAATCTATGAAAAATAAAACTACCTAGACCACTACCAGCGTCATGACTGACTAAACAATGTGAGGTTCAATCGGAGGCTACATTTTAAGTATTTAGTAAAACTTAATCTACTTGCCATAAGAATTATTTTTTTCCTTTTTATTAATTCTACCTTTACGAAGTATTAGTTGGACTAGTGGTATAAGAATTTCCTTTTTTTTTTTTTTTTTTTTTTTTTTTTTTAACAGGTGATTTTATTGAGATAAGAAGAATGTACAAGATACTACCAACGGTAATAAGAATACAAAATTAAGTAAAAACAATGTTCCACTTATGAACTGTGCATGTAAAGTTCAAATGAATTTTATTGCCAAAAGGAGCTACCCAAGTGAGAATTAGAGCTTTAGCATCTCTGCACAATTCTTCATCAATCTTGTGAGTATATTTTTCCTCAAAAACTCGACAATTTCTTTCCCTTCATAAGACCCATATGATAGCATTCGGGATAAGCTTCCAGATCACCTTACCAGTGCCGGAGAATTGATTATTGCTCCAAGTTTTTTCCAGAGTAATGAAAGCCTCTGGAAAAACCCACGTCCAATTCTCAGATGGAGTGATAGAGGACCATACCTTGTGAGCAACTTTACAATGAAGTAGTATGTGATCCTGTGACTCTGGTTTATCTCCACATAAGCTACAAGAACTGTAAGCATCCACTCCCTTGTACTGCATCATATCTTGAGAATTTAATCTTCCATGAACAGCACACCATGACAAAAAATTAACCTTATGCGGAATTCCTTGTACCCATACAAATTCATGAGGAAAATTATCCACTTCATCCTCACTAATTACTTCTGAATATATAGATTTAACTGAAAAAGTTCCATCTAAAGTCAAAGACCATCTTCTAACATCAGGTTGAATGTCAAGGACTGGAGGTGTATCAATTACCTAAAGAAGTGTATCTACAGAATTAACTTCATCATTAGTGAGAGTTCTTTTAAAATAAAACTTCCAAGAGTTATTTGGTGTGATGTGCAGCTAAACTTGCATTCTTGAGTCTGTCTAGCTTGTACAGATTTTTGAAAAAATCCATTAGGCTCAACTCCCCTCTCCATCTATCATGCCAAAAAGAAATGTTTTCTCCTGAATTAATGTTGAGTCAGTAGTTTGCAGTGTGAGGTTCAACAATGGTCCTCCAACATGAAACTCCATGTACTGAATTCTCTTTTTCTGGAGTCCAAGAAGAAAAATAGCATTCATACTTCTCTACAATGATCTTAAACCACAAATGTGTTTTTCACTTCCAAATGTCCAGCACCATTTAGCTAGAAGTGCTTGATTCATTACTCTGAGGTTAAGAACCCTTAGACCTCCTCTTTCTTTGGAAGCCATTACCATTTTCCAATTAATCAGATGAGAAAATTTGCTCCCGAAAGAGTTATGCTTCCATAGAAAATTCCTCATTTTCTTCTCCAATATATTTATAATAGAGATTGGAGCTCCGAATAAAGAAAAATAATACATTGGAAGTGAGCTTAGAATATGCTTTAGAAGGGCTAATTTACCTCCCTTTGAAAGTGAAATTTGATTCCAAAAAGAAATTCTTGCATCAACTCTTTCAAGAATAGGTGTCCAGATAGATTTTGAATTAGCTTTAGCTCCCAAAGGCATTCCCAGATACATGAATGGGAGATTGTCTGTCTTGCAGCCAAAGTCAGTTGCCCACTTATTAAGCTCTGGCACATTCCCAATTGCAATTAATTTTGTTTTGGAAGTGTTAACCTTTAGACCTGCAATGAACTCAAAGCAATGGAGTATAGAAAAAATATTTGTAAGTTCTTCCTTCTTATTATCCACAAATATAATTGTATCACCATCATAGTGTAAATGGTTCACCACATGCCCATCTTTCACAACTGAAAAACCATTGAACAGTCTTAGATTACTTTCCATCCGATATTGTTTTTTCAAATTTTACTGTTCTTAGTATAAACTGGACTAACTATGAGAGAATTTGATTGGATTACTGGTCGACGGAGCTTGTTATTCCGATTTTTGTCATATGTTCAGTATTTTTTCCTAACAAAATAATTACTGAGTTATAAAGGTAATTTGGTTTACAACATAACTATACGCAGTCTTAAAACTCTAATTTATAAGTTTAGTAACCAAGGAATATTAATTTGTTAACAGGTGATAGTCGCTTTGGTGTGTTTTTTTTTTATTATTTTCGTTTTGTATTAATTTGAAGCTTTTCTGACTAGTAATTTATTTTTACATGAATCGATATTTTATTAAGACATCGGTATTTCTCATGTATTTAGTTGGTAATCATGTAAATGAACCTCCTCATGCCTTGTTGATTTTACATATTGTTAGAGCACTGCTCGGTCGAACTCGCATGCGTTGCTATCTCAAGCCTATTTATAGATGTCAATGTTAGTGATCAAAACTATAAGTCTTGATTTCTAGCCTATTTATAGATGTCTCGGACTAGGACGTAGTTTGTGTAGTTGAGCTTAGTTTTCACGGAGTTCATCATTTGAAGACGAATAACTACTAAGGGGAGCTTGTGGAACTTCTTCGACAAAAGGTATGTGGAGACATGAACTCATCTATCACTTGGAAATTCTATTTCTACTATCTCCTATATTGAGACATAAGTCGTGTTACGATATAGTTTTCTCTATACACACTAGCAAAGACGCACGCGCGATGCGAGTGCCATTCCGTTCCATTCCAAAGTCTAGATTCGAGTGCCATTCTAAGTCCCACAAAACATATCATTTATTTATTTTCTTTTTTTAAACAGGAGGATTCCAGCGACTATCCAGACTCCCACAACAATGAAAAAAACTCAAAATTGAGATCACCAATACTCCTAGGCTTACTGCAAAGTCATCAATAAATATCCAAAGCCATATCAAGAGTTCAATTTGGTTTTATGACATCATACGTCCTTGACTAATACAATGCAGGTACATTAATTGGTTCTGTAGTACATTTCAAGCTTTTAGATGTATTTTCTTTGTAAAGGAAATCGGTGCCTGAATACCCCATGAAGCAGTCTTACGCGCCCATCCCTCTTAAACACGGCAAACATCCAATATTAATGTTGATGCTTCCTTTAAACATACTTCGCATGAGCTAGCATTAAATATCTTGCAACAATCTGCAAGAACATAAACTGACCCTTCTTGAAGACGATCCTTTCACTTCAGCCTTTACTTGACCACCACCGTGTATTGCAGCAGCAATATCAAGCACAACCTTCATCGCCAAATCCTGAAATTTTTGTCCCTTTTATGCAGAATACCCACAAACAGCCTTATCCTTAGGACCCATAAATTTGTCAAGAAACTTCAATTTTTATTCATATAACTGAAATTCATTTGACATTTCCAGATGTAGCAAAACAAAATTCTATTTGAGGGAGCTCAAACTAAATACATGAAAAGTTCCAGAAATAGACAATTCCAATTGTTACTTGTGCTATCTGCAACGGCTTCTCTACATCAACAACATGGGCAAGTTTTAGACTTTCAGGAAAAAAAAATCTAAAGTTTTGCGAAGCTCTAAGATCCTATCCTTGAGCGATAAAAACAGAGGATTTCGCAAGTTTTACATTTATGCATTAAACTTCCCTAGATTCCTATTTAGCTCAAGATACTTTTTAAAACTTCCCTAGATTCCTAGTTAGCTCTCCACAGTCATACTTGGGTGGACAGTCAGTGATCTAGTATTGCATTTATGCATAAAGAAAAAAATGAAATATAAATGGTGGTTTCGGGGATCAACCAATTTCTTTGACCAAAACGGTAGCTAAATCAGTACAAAGTAAACATGACGTGACCGTCTCATATGGTCATTTTCTTGGGGACCTAAAACATTACACAATCACCCTTAGAAATCATCATACATGTGTAATCTGAGCAGAAAAGAGAGAAAAATATTAACCTTATATAGTACTCTATTGTGTTCAGTTGATGTTTCTCTCAATTTCAGCCTGCTCTGCAACTCTACAAACTAAGACTGGGAATGAAGACTTAATTATTGTCCACTGCTACAAAGAGGCAAAAAGTATGTATTTTAGTAGTACTACGGTCTACAAAAGCACCGTTGACAACTATCTGTGTAACAGTGTAAGACATGAGAAATTGAACTTTAAAGATATTTCTTTTCTTAGAAAAATGAACAAACACCTGTAGTTCACAAATTATGAAAATTCTCTTAGTCGACAGTCTAATTAATGCTTTAATTTAGCTTACTAATTGATCTTACTAATGGAAACGGATGAAAAACAAAGCATTCACAAACTCATTTCATAAAATTAAACTTGATATTTTAATTTCACACTCCCAAGTATGTATATACAGTGCCGTATGTTCAGAAAGGTCGACTCACGGGGTCATCTAAGTACGTCTTGTTGTACTGATTCCAATCTAAAAGAAGAATCAGGCTATTGAAAAATCCCATCAGACTAAACAGTGTTTATGCAACGGCAAAATGGACTAATCAAGAGATTTTTTTTTTTGCTGGCCGCTAAATAAAGATTCTAATCAGTCTATGTTCAGTTTCTGGACGTTGTATATGATCAATGTTGATAACGTTTTGGATGAAATTTGCTATGGAGACATGCGTCAAGACAGAAAGCAATAGAAGGTATGATGGATTTTTACAATTAATTTTGGTTTCAAATTGGCAAAAAAAAAAAAAAAAAAAAAAAAATTAGAAAAAAAAAAAGGAAATCAAACATCATAACTCAGGACTTGACAACATCATATTTGAGAGTACACACATAAGAAACACTTACAACGGAGCCGTGATTGATTCAATGACCGAAGATGAAAAAGAAACCATAATGAATTCTGATTCTGATACTTATTTGAGAGGTTTCTCCCAAGTTTGTTGGAGGGATCTTCTTCATCTGATTCCACCGTTTTCATGGATGGCCCAAAAATCCCCAATTGTAGAAAAGAAAAATTGAAAATCAAAAATCAGATTCCCTAGCTCTTTGTTTGCTTCGTTTTTGTTTAAGGAGGGGATGAATTACATAGAAAATTGAAAATGAAAACATAGATTCAGGGATTCGAGAGGAAACGAAGAAGAGGAGAAAAAGAATCTCCGGGGCTTTTCTCAGGTTTGGGTTTTGGTCCAAGAAGAAACAAAGAAGAAAGTAAAAATGTAGAGGAATTGCGTTTTGGAGGATTCGATGTTAAAACTCTGTGTATCCATTTTACAGAAATATCCTTTGTTTTGTGGAACTAATACACACAATAAGTAATTGATATTTGAGGGTATATTAGTAATATTAGGAAAGGCTTCACCAAAATGGACGACGGTTGAAAAGGCACCCTTTTCTTTATTATAGTAAGATTTGAGATTTCGAGCTGAGTATATCTCGCTTCGACCAAGTTCATCTTATATCATGAGAAAATTTCCGAGTAACATCTTACATGGTTTTTGTGATACAATCATTTGATGTGGGCTTGGAATGTTTCGATAATGATTATTTCAATATCTTGAAAATTGCCTTGATACTAATAGTATGTGAAAATGGCTATTATAATTATAGAAGAATGTTTCGATGATTGAAATAAAGAGTTTAGAATCTTGTAATCATCTTTGGATATAAGCATAGTGTGTTCGCACATTAGTGTATAAGTCCAAAACCGGGAACTAAAATATGCATACTTGTGTGTATACAAAAAGGTTGTAGGAGACTTGGTAAGTAATGCGTATACGCATACTGGCAGAAGTTCACGTCCGTGAATTTCTGCTGAGTTTGAAATAAAAAAAACCAAATTCATTCGGTTACCTAAAGTACGCGTACCAGTACGCATACTGGCGGAAAGTTCACGTCCATGAATTTCTGCTGAGTTTGAAAACTAAAACAAACTCAAATCCGGTTACTTAAGTACGCATACCACGCATACTTAAGTGTGCTACTCTTCTAAAATCGTTTGTACGTGAACCTAAACATTTATCAATAAGGAATGCAATCAGTGAAATCTGTGCAAACCGTGGCTATAATGTTCATGTATTGATTCGAGTGAATCAAACAGATTTTGCTTTAATTGTGTTCTTGTATAATTCTATGAGAATATAGCAATTGAACAACTCTTTAAGTAGTTTCATTTGAGTCATTTGAACTAGTTATGGATAAGATGAATAAGGTTGATATGAGAGTGATCATATGGCTAACCTCGGTTAACTATTTTTGAACCAACATGGTGTACACGTTTAGGTACGGTTACAAAAACCTAAATGAGGGTACATTTCATTTGTGTGTAGCAAGCTAAGTTCGATCTAATAGTTGAAAGATATTAGCTTGGCTGAATCAAGTTTTTCATCTAACGGTGAATATTGAATTCTTTGTTACCAAGGTAACTTGGATTGCAAACCCTAATTTGAAAACTATATAAAGGAGAACTCTAGCAACTGGGAAACCTAATCCCCACACCTCCTGTGTGTTACTAGTTGCATAACTAGAGTCGATTCTCCTTTAACCTTAGGTTTCTTCTCGAGACCCTGTACGTTAACGACTTGAAGACTTCATTGAGATTGTAAAGCCAAACCCAACTATTATCTTTGTAGTTTCGTGATCTGATCTTGCTGTTTAAATCGTGTTGAGTACAATTGGAATAATTGACTTGATATTTTATATCTCCGATAGGCAAGATAGAAAAGTAATCACAAACAACTTCGTCTCATCGTTTGTGAGTCCACAATATCTTCTTTCGCTAGTCGATTAAGATTATTGTGAGGTGATTGATAATTCTAGGCTGTTCTTCGGGAATATAAGTCCAGGTTATCAATTGCTTCTTGTTCATCTTGATTTATCAAAAGACGGAACAAAAACTCTTGGGTATTTCTGTAGGAGACAGATTTATTCAATCCTATAGACTTTTATGTATGAGACAGATTTGTCTATCAAGTCTTTGACTTTGGGTCGTAGCAACTCTTGATTGTGGGTGAGATCAACTAAGGGAATCAAGTGCTTAGTATCCTACTGAGATCAGAGACGTAAGGAGCGCAATTGTACCTTGAATCAGTGTGATATTGATTAGGGTTCAACTATAGTCCAGTCCGAAGTTAATTGGTAGTAGGCTAGTGTCTATAGCGACTTAATAAGTGTGGTGTTCAATCTGGACTAGGTCCTGTGGTTTTTCTGCATTTGTGGTTTCCTCGTTAACAAAATACTGGTGTCTGTGTTATTTCTTTTTCGCATTATATTTTGTTATATAATTGAAATCTCACAGGTTGTGCGTTAAGATCAATCAATTAGAATATCCAACCCTTGGTTATTGATTTACATTGATTGACACTTGAACATTGGTCTTTTCAAGTAATTCCTCTTATATTCGATCGGCCTCGCAGATTTGTATTTGTTGATTGTGGATTGAATTAAGAGTTAGAGATATTAAAGCTCTTTGATACACTTTACTCTAGATTGAGTCTGATTGTCTAGTTGATTCTCTAGAAAGTGTATTGGAGTAAGTCCTCTCAGGTTGCCAAACAAATTGTTGGGTATGGTTGTTAGACCCCCACATTTTCACATATTAAACAGATAAAGTTGTTGGATCATGTTTTTATCATAACATATAAATCTTGTATTTCTTGCATTTATGTCATTTATGTTATTCTTTTTCAGCTAAATGAGTTTTTGTTGTTTTTAGATAATTGTCAAATATCAATATTGTTGAGAATTTTTTTAGACGGTGGAGAAAACCAAAGTCAAACTTTGGTGAACATGAATGTAACGAGGCATGCCAAATATTTTGGAAAATTTCTAGATCGCAATTACCAAACTAGCTAAATAAAATTCAAGACGAACTATGAGCAAGACATGTTTATGAATATGGTCAAAATTATACGATTATAGATCCTAGTAGAATCGGTACGACCGTTGCCACGGTGGGAGGGCCAACCGAAAAAGAATCAACATGGGGTTCGTCACATTACTTTCACCCCATTTACAAAAAAGTGATACTTTTTAGTTTCGGAAAAGTGATACTTTCGCGTTTCTAAAAAGTGATACTTTTCCCGAAACCGGGCGAAAAGTATCACTTTTCCCGAAACGGAGCGAAAAGTATCACTTTTCCCGAAACGGAGCGAAAGTTTCACTTTTCTGAAAACGGGTTGTGAAAGTATCACTTTTTCTAGAAACGGAAAATTAGTCGATCCATAAAAAAATATGGTTGCATGATGTGTTATGCATCCTTTGTGGTGGTTTGCATAATGGCCATGCATTCAATTTTCGAGAATTGTGCCTAAAATTAAAGTATCATTTTTCTTGAAACAGAGGGAGTACATCGTTTTATTAGTTGGAACGGAAAATTTGTTGATGCATAACCAAAATTTTGCTACCTAAAGTATTATGTATCTTTTGTGGTGGTTTGCATAATGAATATACATTTAATTTTCTAAAATTGTGCCTAAAATGATAAATACCTCCGAATTTTTCGTAAAAACTCTAAATTTGATATTGTTGTTTGTGCTCGTTGGATAGATTTTTTTATTAGCTTTCCAACAAGATAAAATTTGTAAAATTTCAAGGCACGGATTTTTAGATATGTTGCTTTCCAATTATACCCCTAAAAAAATAGGATATATAAGGAGTTATAGTAATTGGACTAAAAGAGAGGGATATTTTTGGTTTTTCAGCATGGACCATTCTCAATCTTTTTGTGGTAATTGATCACTTAAATTTACAAAAAAGTGGCCATATAAAAGACCTCCCTCGCTTCGCTCGGTCGGCCCAATTACACAATCAAGTGTTATTATTCTACATTGCTCTTTTCTTTCTTGATTTATTTGCGTTTTGGATTTTTCTTTGTACTAATTTCATGATTAAGATGTTTCTTTTTTTATAGCATATTTCATAATTATGTATTTCTACTATTTTTGTTCGAATCATATCTATTTTTATTAAAAACATCTATCATGCAAACATTTACCATTGAATCAAATACCGGTTGTTGTTTAGAGAAAAAAGAATTGTTAGAACTATTATTGAAATATTATGAGTTAAGGCTAGTTTCTTTTTCTTCTTTCTGGAAAAAAAACAAAATTTATAGATTATAATGACTATTAAATATATATGCAGCTTCTAAAGCTCTAAGGGACTCCGAAGTACATACAAACCACCACATTCTGGCCAAGTTATCTTTGTTTTTACATACTTATCCATATGATAAACTGTAGCGCCCCAAAGCTAACAGCTGACTAATCCTAGAGATTAAACTAAATAAAGAGGCACTAAGGATCTAAATCATATACTTAAGCTTTCAATTAAGAAATCTACTACAAAACTTAACACAAAAACTATCCCCGCTCTGAATTACACATATACAAGAAATCCTCTGAAATTATACATATACAATAGTCATTTCATTTACAAATAGAATATACAACATAAAAAATATAGCCGAAGTTAACCAACTAACGAAATCAACCCTTGAAGCTTTCGCTACGCAACTCTGATCTGTCTCTGAAACTGAAAGTGGGAATGGGTGAGCACATCATCCCTAAAAGGGGTGCCCAGTAGGAATAACATTTAACTTTCAAGTAATCATGGCAAAATTTGGAAAACAATAATATTTTTTCCCAAACATTAAAAAGTGACCAAGTCACTGAAATAAACAAACATGTATATGGACAAACTCCTTCTTCAAACAATGTATAATATGGTGTCAACCAGTTCCACACCTAGATAATAATATTGTGGTGTATCGCCTAGCCATAGCATAAAAGTAGAAAGTAAGTAGGTATAAATGCGAAGGAATGTATCCTATATACCACAGGTGGAAATTCTTATTTCCCATGACAATTCATATGACAAACAAACATTACAAGTCCTTTCCAAACCATGGAAAGATTAATAGAATCAATAGAATTATCGTAATGCAATTTAAACCAAGCATGGAATGCACAAATAGGTAATGCATAAGTTTGTTAAGCATAAATTTTTGTAAAAGAAACAACAATGGTTACAAAAGAGTTAAATGTATTCCCACCTCTTTTGATGACAAGCCACGCCTACCTCGAGACCCACAATCCACTGGTTCATCCTTTGAATCGGTTGTTGTTAATATAGACTAACTGTTAATCACAAAAGAACTCTAAGAATCTATCTAATTGTTTTAAGTCTGTTTATGGTTACACCTCTTTCAATCACTACCTTTAGTATAGCTAAGGATTGCTAATTCAATTAGGTTGGTTCTATAGTCCATTAGATATGTCTTATGAATATCTACAACTTTGTAGAAGAAGTCAAAAGATATTTCATACCACAAAGGTCAAATTCATGTTTAATAAGAAAACTGGCTCTAAGCCCAAGTCCACTGAACCTGCCCATTAACCTAAGGCCAGGTTCATTAGGGTCAACTAACGGTCATCGACAAATCAACGCCCGGTCTAACCTAGCCAACTAACAGTCAACGTCAATAGTCATGTCAAATGTTTCAAAGTCCGGTCAATGGTCAACTAGTCAAGGATTTATCTTAGTCAAGACTCACTGAGTCAGGTCTAGCCACTGAGTTAACTCAGTCATATAAACAAATTGAGTCAGCTAATATGACTGGGATGACTAACAGACCTAATTCCAATACAGCTACAAAACCTCTACCAACCAGGTTCTATAAGATGTAACATTAAACATTCGAACAAAATTCTTATAATTCAATTTATAATTATAATTTAAGCTTTACCTGCAATTGCAAAGTTAAGCCATAGTCTTCCTACATACACACCATCAATTGCACCAATTTGTAGACTACTTCAATTAAACTCTATTCAATACAATCAACTTTCAAAACCAAACTCAACGGCCTCAGCTACAATGTCGAACTAAAATCTCCGACAACATCAACATCGGCTCATCTCATTCACCACCATAATCTCTTCCTTATTCTTAGCTACACCATCACAACATTGACACCAATCTCATACCCTGCAGTTCACATTAACCCCATATCTTTGTAATTCAACTCCCTTAACCACTCCATGACCCTGTACTTACCAAACCAACATCACCTGCAATTCAATCTCAGCACCAGCAACATCTCCAACTTCACGTCTGTGATTTCTCAATTCATCTACATCATAAAAATCATCTCCAATCACCAACCCCTTTACTAACTCATTCATAAACTCAAACCCTCCACCAGAACTTCAACCACACTATAACTGCGCCTAACAAAACCATCTGCACCTTTCCACCAGTTCAACATCACCACTACCAATCATGCATAACCATTTCAACACCAATACATTCATCACCTCCATCTCTTCACTACCTCCACCAACAGAACAAAACCGACAACACCTGCAATAACATTCATCAACACCTGTAATACATTTATCCTCAGCTGTATTACATATTCCTTGGAAGCAATACTATACAACTACCATCTCACCATCACCATTCACTTCTCCTTCTCCCTGTAATTCAACATAACCCAAACTACAATCATAGTTTCAATCCATAACTATCACAACCTAGTTTTCATTAACACAACAACTTGAAATACCAGTTTATCACACATAAATCTCAATTCTTAATTCAATTATCAAGCACATATATTCATTCAATAAAACTGAATAGCTAAGCTAAATCATCTCAGCGAATATTTACCTCAAATGGTTCCAGTGAAGCCATGGAAAATTTATTCTTCTTTACTTCGACTTGATTCAGCAAACACTTCAAATTCATTATCAGTATATCACTTCCACTCAACCAAATTTCATTAATTTTCATCTTCTTCACTGTTTCTCAGAAACCCTGATATAAATCCTCAATTCTCATCACTGAAACCCTAATTCATAAATCCATCACTTCACCGATTACAAATTAATTCCAACTGTAACTTCACTCAATCAATCCATACCCATTTATAATCCTTCCTTTAAAACTTCAATTTCATCTTCTAATTCTTCTTCTGAATTTTTTATTGATTCAATACTTCAAACAGCAACCCTAACAATCCCTGCTTGATCTCCTTTATGATTCAAAGCCTCATCATCTCCCTCATCAAATGATTCTCTCGAACTGATTCTCGAACTCATTTCTCAAACTCGCAGAAGAAGAAAAAGAAAAAGAAAAAGAAAAAGATGGAAGAAAAGTGAAAAAAAAGAAGAAAATACCTCTCGAATTGGAAAGAGATAAGGCCGACCAGGATTGTTAAAGGCACCCGACCAAAAGATAAGGGCTGCCAAGTCGGTTAACTGCAAAATGACTATTCTGCTCTTCAGGCAAATCGGATAATATCTTCTTAGTCCGACATCCAAGACTATTTGTTCCTTCATGAATAAATTGCTAGTTGATGAAGATTTATTTTGTGCTAGTCTTTTAATAGTAGTGTTCTCGAGTTTTCATGCTTCTTTAAATGCATTGAGGACCTATGTCTTGGATTGCTAGCTTCTCGAAGATTATTTGTAGAAGTGGTTGATGTAGTTTTTTCAACGAAGTACCAAGATATATATACATTACAATATGTGAACAAAAACCGCATTTGTGATTGAACCCAATGTGGTTCAGAAGGATATCCAAAATTCTAGGAGATTGTTATCTTGATTTGGTCTAAGAGATTGACCTCGTTAATGGTGGGAATCCACCAAATAACCAAAATTGATACAACTCCCCCTTGGATGACCACCGTGTTGAATTAAATTGCCTCACTAAAAACCTTGCCATTAAAAACTCAGCAGGGAAAAAAATATATGGACAAGAGAAAAAGAGCACAATATCAACATTTTTAACGTCCACAAGATGTTGCCTCGTTAAAACCTTGTCAGGAAAAACCACATGGGATAAAACCTGAAACGAAAGAAAAAAGAGTACAACTTTTGACGGTTTTTGGGATGCTAACTCAATTGTATGAGTATTGTAGAAAACAAGCATCAAAATCATAACTCCAGTCTCTATCATGGACAAATTTGGCAAGCATAATGTTAAACTGCAGATTTAAGAAAGAAAAAAATAAAATTATGTTGCCACAATGTGGATTTTTGTGTTTTTAAGTGATTTTTATGAGACCTATAAAGTTGATATCATCAACTAATTTTTCGGATTTTGGTTTGGTACCAAATTTCTAAAAACACATAAAGGATTGTGATATAATCGAATCTGGTGGCTGCCTGAATTCAAATATGTGCCCACATATTTCTTGTGTTAATACAATCTGAGTCCTTAATGACTACCACGTCAAATGCATCATTATTATTGAATCAATCCTAGGGTTTGAGGAATAAAAAATCAAACACTCAAATCGTTTTTACAACGATTATATTTCTCACATAACGCATGAAGACTACATCAACCTGTAATTTTCTGAATTCAGGCTTGCACGTTTAAGGTGCTAAGTCTTGGATCCAAATATTGCGCTATTCAAGAGATTTTAATCCAAAATTTGAATTTAGTGCCTACCACTCACATTTGTCGATATTTGTCTGTAGAAGGGTTCACAACCACCGTCATTTGTTATTCAATAAGTAATGTAAATGAATATTCGACAATCAATAATTTACAATGATCCCACACAATTCTCTAAATTTACTGGTACACCAACGGTCACGAGCATTATAATCTCCTCAGCTTAACGAGCAGATATTAATTTTGAGAATGTGAATTGTAATATGATAGACTCTATAAGAGCACTATCTATAGTAAGTGCTAAAACATTACATGCTTGCTAAATGTGATCGGGTTTGCCTTTGAAATGGCGTAAGCTTATGGAAAAGCTAAATGAGATATTTTCACGCCTAATTGATGGCAGTCTTTTTGAATTTTCTCACAATGGGAGAGAAATTGACATAACTTTTATAAAGTTAATTAATACTAACTTATTAATGTATAGTCTCCCCCTCAATATGGCGGAAAATTTTTCATCTCATATACGAAAACAAGTTTCATAAACTATTATCCAGTTAATTCAAGGGCATATACTTTTAATAATTATGTATTTTAACAATACCAGGTTGGACATTAGACTCTGACTTCAAGAGCCATATAAAAAGTCCTAAAATTGTAGTCCATTTGACTTATAAATTCAAAATCAACCAAGGATTTCGTGAGCAATGGGTGGTGGGTGCGGATTTGGTACCACCCATGTCCAATCCATTAAAATGACGGATATTAAAAAAGCATCCACATCTAATCCATTATCCAACTGATAGAATACCCACGGGTGAACGGATAAACTAGGTAAACTCGAGTGGATTGGCGGGTTTCAAAATCTATATTATAAAAAGAAGTGCTGCTTGTGTAGACTGATAAATCCGACCATCGATTTCGTCATCCAATGACACGGATCAAGAGTTGGACGAGGGATATTTTCGTGCGTCCGATCGTTGGGTTTCCTGATTTTGTTATGCTTCCGTTAGATTTCCTGGTTTGGTTGTGTTTCCATAAGATACGTTCAATTATATTTCGGTTACAGGAAGTGTGGTTGCTATGTTTCATAATTTGAATACGTTGTTGCCTTATTCTTGGTTTCCGAAATAAGTACCAACTACTGGTATAAGTGGAAGTGGAAGTGGAACAGAAAGTTCTTATAAGTGATTCATTATTGGTTTCAGCATGTGTGTTGGAGTCGGCTGATTTCCTAAACTATAGCTTGAATCCTTTTTTGTGTTGGCCACATGTTTTCACGGTGGAAGACGGAAGGAGACCACAAGACGTATAAAAGTGACACAACGACGTCGGTCTGATATTTGGAGAGTTTAAACTTTAAACTGAAGGAAGAGTTCAGAATTCATTTAGCTGCTGGATTCTGTAAAAGGCGGGACCCATGGCCATTTTATTTCTTTCACCTGCTTGAAGTCAGCTTGGTGAGATTTGGCTATAGAATTAGTGGTGGCAATGGAAGTTATACTAATAAACTTTATGGGCTTCATAAGATAACATACGATAAGGAATTGGAACTCTTTCATTTCACGGAATCGGATTCCCAACTGAAGTGGTACTAGGTGTCGGCTTAATTATATCACTCTATGCAAGTGATAAGTTTAAAGTAAGCCTAACCTAATCACGACTGTAACCTTAGGTCTAACGTAATTATGTCTGCAACCCTAGATTAATATCCGTACGATCTCTTTGGTTTCCTACAAAAACTCACGTCACTTAGTTGCCTTATATTTCGCTTACCTAAATCAGTATAAATTCCATATCTTACTAATATAAAGAAAATAGGTAATTGTTTGGTGAAGCCTTATTTTGGTGAAGCCTTTTCACATGACAATAATACCCCCATTAACTAAGCTTTTTGTTAGTGTTTGTATATTTACAGGTATTTATGGGTAAAAATCGTTTCTGCCGATTTCGGTAAATTCGGTAAGTGAGTGAGAAACCGGTTCAAACCCTAAACAAATGTGCTGCACGTGAGCACTTTATAGATTCGAGAGATCAATCTGTACAAGTCCTACTAAACCAAGAAATGGCCGTTACAGACTTGCTTCGGTCACAAAGTGGAGGAGAAGGGTTGATTTGGGGAGGGAAGCAAAGAAAGGTGTTGAGGAGAGTAGTATCTCGACTTGTATCAGAAAGTGAAAGCTTAGGAAGCTTGCAAGAGATGAAAGCTTTTTGGGAGAGCTTGCAAAGTTGCCTTCTGAGAGTGTAAGTGTAGTATATTTCTCCGACCGAGACTTGTTGTCTGGGTGGAAATAGGTAAGACCTATTTATACAAGTCGAGATTGAAACGCGTACCACAGCCTCATGAAGGAAGAGAGTAAAGGGTGAAATAATGGGAGGAGGTGGTAACCGCATGGTTTAATGGGTGAAAACGTTTTTCAACTTTATTTCCTCTTTTATTTGACCGCTTTATTCCTTTTCACGCTTTCTTAATGTGAGCGTAGTATACGCTGCATGCTGTGACCGCCAAACCAAAACCTTAAAGAAGCATCCCCCAGTTTGTGTTGATGTCTCGAGTG
The DNA here is from genome assembly GCA_023531295.1 of Papaver armeniacum. Lineage (NCBI taxonomy): Eukaryota > Viridiplantae > Streptophyta > Magnoliopsida > Ranunculales > Papaveraceae > Papaver > Papaver armeniacum. The sequence continues at coordinate 1,216,205 of JAJJWW010004015.1, read as the reverse complement.
TTGGTTGCATCTTGAGTGCAAGTGGCGCTGCTAGTGGCGCGTGTGGCATGTGCCAATGGCATGTGCGGAATGCCTTGGTGGTAGGTTGCACGGTTTGCAAGTTAGGTTACCAGCGTGTGGGTTTGGCATATGCTAATGGCATGTGCGGAATGCCTTGGTGGTAGGTTGCACGGTTTGCAAGTTAGGCTACCAGCGTGTGGGTTTGGCATATGCCAATGGCATGTGCGGAATGCCTTGGTGGTAGGTTGCACGGTTTGCAAGTTAGGCTACCAGCGTGTGTGTTTGGCATGTTCCAATGGCATGCGTGGCCATTAGGGCTGTGACCTTGATAGGGAAACTAGCTAGCGAGCATGTTGGCATGTGCCAATGGCAAGCGTGGCCGTTAGGGCCGTGACCTTGATAGGGAAACTAGCTAGCGAGCATGTTGGCATGTGCCAATGGCATGCGTGGCCGTTAGGGCCGTGATTTTTCTAGGGAAACTAGCTAGCGAGCATGTTGGCATGTGCCAATGGCATGCATGGCCTTTAGGGCCGTGACCTTGATAGGGAAACTAGCTAGCGAGCATGTTGGCATGTGCCAATGGCATGCGGGGCCGTTAGGGCCGTGGCTTTGGTAGAAAAACTAGCTAGCGAGCATGTTGGCATGTGCCAATGGCATGCGTGGCCGTTAGGGCCGTGACTTTGCTAGGGGAAACTAGCTAGCGAGCATGTTGGCATGTGCCAATGGCATGCGGGGCCGTTAGGGCCGTGGCTTTGGTAGAAAAACTAGCTAGCGAGCATGTTGGCATGTGCCAATGGCATGCGTGGCCGTTAGGGCCGTGATTTTGCTAGGGAAACTAGCTAGCGAGCATGTTGGCATGTGCCAATGGCATGCATGGCCTTTAGGGCCGTGACCTTGATAGGGAAACTAGCTAGCGAGCATGTTGGCATGTGCCAATGGCATGCGGGGCCGTTAGGGCCGTGGCTTTGGTAGAAAAAGCCGCTAGCAAGCATATTGGCATGTGCCATTAATTGGCACGTACGGACATGTTGACCTAGTTGCAAGTCTTGCAAACCTAGGGCGCTATGTTGGCGTGGGCCAAAGGCATACCGGCTTGGAAATATGGCTTGCGACACGCGTTGGCATGTGCCAATGGCACGTGCGGCCATGTTGACCTAGTTGCAAGTCTTGCAAACCTAGGGCGCTATGTTGGGCGTGGGCCAAAGGCATATCGGCTTGGAAATATGGCTTGCGACACGCGTTGGCATGTGCCAATGGCACGTGCGGCCATGTTGACCTAGTTGCAAGTCTTGCAAACCTAGGGCGCTATGTTGGCGTGGGCCAAAGGCATAACGGCTTGGAAATATGGCTTGCGACACGCGTTGGCATGTGCCAATGGCACGTGCGGCCATGTTGACCTAGTTGCAAGTCTTGCAAACCTAGGGCGTTATGTTGGGCGTGGGCCAAAGGCATAGCGGCTTGGAAATATGGCTTGTGACACGCGTTGGCATGTGCCAATGGCACGTGCGGCCATGTTGACCTAGTTGCAAGTCTTGCAAACCTAGGGCGCTATGTTGGGCGTGGGCCAAAGGCATAGCGGCTTGGAATTTGGCGTTGTTGCCATGGTGCGCAGGTGCGGCTTGGTTTGGCATGGTTGCCATGGTGCGCAGAGTGCGGCTTGGTTTGGCACGGTTGCCATGGTGCGCAGTATGCGGCTTGGTTTGGCACGGTTGCCATGGTGCGCAGTATGCGGCTTGGTTTGGCACGGTTGCCATGGTGCGCAGTATGCGGCTTGGTTTGGCATGGTTGCCATGGTGCGCAGTATGCGGCTTGGTTTTGCATGGTTGCCATGGTGCGCAGTATGCGGCTTGGTTTGGCATGGTTGCCATGGTGCGCGCAGAGTGCGGCTTGGTTTGGCATGGTTGCCATGGTGCGCAGATGTGCGCTTGGTTTGGCATGGTTGCCATGGTGCGCAGAGATGCGGCTTGGTTTGGCATGGTTGCCATGGTGCGCAGAGTGCGGCTTGGTATGGCATGGTTGCCATGGTGCGCAGTATGCGGCTTGGTTTGGCATTGTTGCCATGGTGCGCAGTATGCGGCTTGGTTTGGCATTGCTGCCATGGTGCGTAGTATGCGGCTTGGTTTGGCATTGCTGCCATGGTGCGCAGTATGCGGCTTGGTTTGGAATTAGGGTTCTGTGTTGAAAACCCTAATCTGGTATTTTGAAAAAATACTGTAGTAGCAGGTTTTCCCACACTACACCCCTCACTATATTTTGGTTAATTAGTCTGTTGAAAGTTGCATAATTGGGAATGTTTATTGATTAATTTCATGAGTTCTACACAGGAAAAGTAGAATTACACTTAGCAAGTAAAACACTCTTAAACTTTCTCTCTCTGATGACTTGCCTAACAATTCTAAAAGATCTCTCCCTCCAACGAGACTCACTCGACCCTTTATATAGGGTAATACATAATGGATGACAGCTAAGCTATCCTTTATTTTCGGGAATGTCTCGCGAAGTGTCGCCAGTGTACAACTATTCAATCTCGCGACACTTCTTAACCCTCGCCAGATCTCACGTCTTCTTTATGTTTCGCCTGTCGTTATTCTTTGCGTCGTTTATTTTAGCTCTCTGCGACTGCCTCGCGACATCGTCGTTTATTAACTTCGCGAGTCCTGTTCGTTGCGATATTATGGTCCTACATCTTGCCTCTTTTTCCTTGAATATTGCTTGAAGAGTAATTTTTAAGGAAAAATCTGTTGTTGTAATAATCTTTGGTCTTCGCTGATGAAGGAACGAGCGAAAGAATACTGGACTTGAAAAGTACGTACTTGCCTCTATTCTTTGCGAAGTTCCCAAAGCTTTGCGTCTCCTGTCTCTCCTCATACTCTTCTTGCGAAGGAAGAATATCATGAGAGCGATGCTTTTTGTTCGCTGCGATTGCTTATCTTTATCTATTTCACTCCATATTTGACTTTTAACCATTAAAGCCGTTTTTCGACACGTCTCTTCCAACCGTTTATTCTTGACCTTTCATGTCCCTTCTCGCATTAAATGACCTCGTTTTTCTCGAGGATCTTCTTCCCCTATATATAGTTTTCTTTTCCTCTCCTTTTCGTTCTTTAGTTTTTCTCTCTTGCAACTTCTTTGATTTTCTCCTTCCGCAATTTGCGCTCCCGCTCCGCAAATCTTCTTTTCATTTTTCTCTAGCATCGATCTTTACCTTTAACCTCTCATCCATTCCCATACCGATAATGGCTGCCCTTAGTCGTGCATACAAAACTTCTTTTGATGAAGTTAATCAGAAATTGCTCGAGAAGGGCTTCACTCTATCAACCATTCCTGATCAAGAACCCTCATCCATTCTCTCTGTAAATCTTTTCTCGATCATCAATGTGATGATCAAAAGATTATAGTCTCGCTCGGTCGATTCTCGCGGGACTTCCTATTCCCTTGTACAATCTGAGTTGCCTTTATTTTATGAAATTTTGGCCCATGAAAAATTCAATCGGGCTTTTTATCAATTAAGTGGCGATTGTATTACTTTGATGCTTGAGTTCGCGACCGCGGTGTGCAGGCAAAGGATCTTTATACCCTAATTCCGCCAGAAATCCCGAATTTGCAAATTTGGAAATAGGCATTGAGAAATACACTCAGTGGAAAACTTTTTTGAAAATTACTCGGTGATAACTATGATGAATGCGAGATCTCGCCGGGCGTTAAATCGAAGAAAAATAGTAATGTCTCTGAAGATAAATTACTCATGCAAGATATTGATTGGCACCCAGGTAATAATTCCTCTCCTCGTCATTCCAAAGACGAGAAATGGTGGGTCGTACCCTTGATCTTAAATGGTCCTTACATCGCGGGCTCGCATATTCTCCCTGCGAATCTCGCAGGATATCATCCATGGGAATTCAAATGGCCTGAGAAGGAAAAAGAAGTATGTTTCCTACTCCAAATTTTTGCTTTCGCAATTTTCTTTTTACGATTGCTGAATTTGTGAAATCTTTCAGATAACCAGATTGAAAAGTAGCTACAAAAGGGATCCGTCGGAGGATACTTTGACATTGCTTCGATCGCTTATGAGTGAAGTAAGAAGCATTTCCCCTTCATTTTTTTTTTTTTTTTTTTTTTTTTTTTTTTTTTTTTAACTTTACACTATTTGCGAAGGCACATTTGCGAAGTTGAAAAAGTTGTTGCTGCGAAGACTAGAAGTAAGGGTAAGACTGTCGCTCGCAAGGGTAAATCCTCTGCCCCCTTAACTAAGAAGCGAAAGGTCCAATCCTCTTCTCGCCTTGGCTCAAACTCTGAGTCTTCTGATGAAGATGACCATGATTCCAATCGCTCTCTCGCTACAAGGACCCCGTTAACCAGTTCTTCTATGGGTCAGTTGTCTAGTATCTTCTCGATTCTTTCCAAGGAATGGGAGATGCTCCCTAGCTTCTCTTTGCGGGACTCTCGCAAACGTGTGCAATGCCACTCTCTTGGAGGGCAATGATTCTTTCAATGGAGTCTCTAGAACTATGTCTCCGACTTCTTGAATGCGCTTGGATCCTTGGTATGTATACAATCATATCTCCCCATTGTCTTTATATTGTTGTATGTGTATTAACAGCTTTTCTATCTTTTTTCATAGGTTGGAAGGTCTTCTTTTGTAGTTGCCTCAGATCTTGAGAGAAGACGTAGCAATCTTGAAAGGAAGAATTCTCAGTTAAATAAGAGGATTCGAGAATTAGAAATTGAAGCTCGTCATCTCGCGATAAAGATGAGAAAATTCAAAAGTTAAATACCGAACTTGATTCCCAAAAGGAGAGGGTATCCACCCTTCAAAACGCTAATCAACAACTTTATGGTATAATATTTTGCCTTCTTTTATTATTTTTATTTTATTGGTCGTGTATTGCCACCTAACTTATTACTTTCGCGAGACGTATATAATCTCTCCGATGAGGCTATTCTTCTCCATACATTTCCTGAACCTATGGATAATAACCTTCTTCTCGCTCATCTCAACACTTCTTTAAGTAGTTCTTCGAACAAAATTAACTCTCTTTCATTAGATGAACTTGGACCAAATATCGCCTTTTAGAGATTGAACATAGATCTGGTTTAAGTGCGGCCAACCAATTTAAACAAATGTTTCTTGAGTCTCGTAAAGAAATCAAAATTTTGAGGAAGAAAATTAGTGATCACATAGATGACAAAGACCGCATTGCTAACAATGGTGCTCAAGCATTAGCAAAATTTCAAAAATCTCTTCTTGAGCTACAAATTGAGCGAGATGAATTGCTTCGCCTGAAATTCCTTACTTAGTGAGCGAGAAGATCGGATTCGTTCGCTCCTTGTTATAAATAATGATGATGAATTCGCTTTGGGCTGCGAAAGTTTTAGATAACGCCGAGGAAATAACCTAGGTGTTGATGTTAGTCTTCACGCCGAGCATACTTCCTTGGTTAAAGATATGATATCCGATTAGAGAAGGTTGCTTATTATACCCTTCTTTTCTCATTTCCGTAATATTACTTGTAAATTGTTAACTTGTTGTTTCTTATTTGCGAGATCGAGAAGAGGCTTCGGGTTAGAATTAGAGAGCTTGAATCGAAAAAGAGCAACTCGTAGGGAATTTTCAGGCGAGAATTGAAGAACTTCGAAACCGAAAAAAACATTTCGCAAAGAATCTCTTCCTTCGCGAGAATAGATATTCCAAGTTGAAGAAACAATTTCTAACGCGGTGGAGAACTTTAACAATGATCTTTGTTCGCTTTACGCAATGCAGAGGCATGGAGTATGTTTGTAAAGATCATAATATCCCTCTCGCATTCATATCCCCGGCTCCTTGAAGAGGTTCCCGAGAATCTACTGTCTCGGACGTTTCGATAGCGAGGGTGGCGAAGAAGAAAATTCGGCGACGAGAATAATCAGATTGAAGAATCAGACGAAGAAGAAGAATCGCCAAAGAAATAACTTTTTTCGTTTTCTTTCTCTGCTTGTAGTATCTGTACATTTCTGTATCCTTATTATAGTATATTTCTTGGATTTTTCTCCTCTGAATTCAATCTTCAGTCCCCTTTTTTGGTAGCTCTTCCTTGTAATATAATTGATTGACATTATTGATGTATAATTCTTGCATCAGAAGATGAATAGCAATATTTCATCTTTTCCATTCCCATACTTGCCTCTGGTATTCTTCTTCAGATGGAAGATTTCAGTTGTTCTTCTTGTATTTGATGATAATCTTATTGTTATTTGAAATGTATCATCGCGACGGAGTCGCGGGTATCTTCATGAATTGAGTATTCTATCTCTTTTTGTGGCGACAAGGTCGCAGACCGCCTTTACATTTTCATGTGATGGCTCATTGACCCTGCCTTATCATTTTTGTGTGGTCTTCCAAGTTAGACCTCCCTAATTAGGAGGTCCTCCCCTGCCACCTTTTATGGCGACAAAATCGCAGGACGTCTTTACACTTGCGTGTAAAGACCCATTGATCTTGCCTTATCATTTTCCAAGTATTTTTGCCTCTGCAGGATGTTTTAGTTGCGACAATATGACAGGCCTAAATATCCTTGCGAACATAAAGCCCCATGACATTGCCGTCGTGCGACGAAATCGCAGGACGTCCGTACACTTTCATGTAAAGACCCATTGATCTCGCCTTACCCTCGCGTTAGTATTATTGCCTCTGCGGATCATTGCACAAATATGACAAGCCTAAGTCTCCTTGCGAAAACAAAGCCTCATAACATTTGCGTCTGTTTTGACACCCCCTAATGGAGAGTGTCGCCCTTATCATCTCCCGGTTGCCCCTTCAAGGAGGCGAAACATCGGCCATACAAGACTAGCTCCTCCCATCCGGTCTTAACAACAACTTGTTGTTTTCGCAGTCTCTTATCCCTTATACCTATAGGGTTTATGGTTACGAGACTGCACCCTAAGTGGAGTTTTCTTCGGGCGAGTGCAACGCATGCCAAGACTTGCCAAGAATGGCCAGGGTAGGTTCATCCATCCCGGGCACTCTGGCTCAACCGTGTACCTCGGCGCCTTGAGCATACACTGACTCCTAGGAAGAGACCCTCGGTCGCCCAACCAGGGTATAACCTACATATATAGTTGGGAATCCAAGGTACCTCTTAGGATAGGCTTTCATGGGCCCCAAATTTTCATGGCTCAGGCTTCGGGAGCGGTGTAACCTTCCCCACGAGCCACGGCGAGAGATACCCCCTTATATGACGCACTTTAGGTCTTACATTTGCCTCTTACGAAATGTTATTCGCGAACTAGGGTGTACGCCATAAAGGTTCGTCCCATTCATTTGCGCATGTATATTTGTTAAATCATTCAATCATTCATGTTTCATTATTTGTGATATTTGTTTTGCGAAGTATTCGCACATTCTGTTTTCACTTGTTGTATTTCACTTTTCTTTCTTAGTTGTATTCTCATCTTACTCTTGGTCGAGACTCTCTGCACATCATTACTTCAATTGTTACTTTGCATCTTCTTTATTCTCGATTATTCACTTCTTATGCCTTTTGTTCCTCATATCTTTTGCTTCTTCATTGTTATAATATTGGTCCTGTCTCTAAGCATTCACCTCGCGGGTACGTTCAGCCCTCATTTCAATAGCATCTACCATTAGTTTTTCCTTTCTCTGTTCATTTCTCACATGTTGCTTCCAACCCTTTCTTTTGGCACTTCTTTCTTCGCAGTTTTCTATATCAACCTAATGGCACTCATGTTGATGCGACTCCTTCCAATCTCCCCGTATGATACCAATGCCATTTGGATGTGGGAATTTAATACATTGATGATATGTTGACGCGACTCCTAAAATTTCATGAAGCCATGGCCTCCCAATCAGCGCATTGTATGGAGATTCCACATCAACCACACAGAATAAAATATCAGTGGATAATCCTTGTAGAGGTATTCTCATGTGAACCTCTCCTTTTGGTTTGTTTGCAGTGCCATTGAAGCCATATATCTTGTATGTCGAGGGAATTAAATCCTCATCTTTTCCGCCCATCGTCTTGTAAGTATGGTAGAAGAGAATATTCACCGAACTTCCTATGTCGATTAGAATTCGGTTGATCGCCCAAATGAAGCTTCGCCTCATCGTCTTCTCCATCGACTGGTTTCGGGTTAATCTCTAGTTTCACAACCAACGGGCTATCATGTGTTTCTCTTCCTTTTGGTACTTCATCTGCAGAGAAAGAAATAGTCTTCAACTGCCACTTTTCTAACTGCGTCGTTCTCGCCAGACTCATTATTTCCTTATCATTAGCATCTCTCGCAAAGACTCTACTGAGTACGTTGTCATGGAAATCTTCGATGGTGCGATAGGAGTGGACAATAGAGTTGCAGTTCAAATTCTTGGCTTTTGTTCCTACTTCTATCACAAATGTTTCTTTTCCCTTCGCTGACACTGTTCTGTGCATCTCTGGTGGTGGTGGTAATGTCTGATTTGTTTCTTCTCCCTTTAGAAAGTGGTTCAGCTTCCCCTGATCAATCATCCTGAGAATAATTCTCTTTATGTTTCTACAATCATTTGTTTGATGCCCATGGAAGCGATGGTAAGAACAAAACTCATGACTTCTATCGCCTGGCGGCGGTTCCATTCCAACATTCCAAGGTGCTGGTACATTTTCCATCACAAGTATAGCTTCCCAAATCTTTTCAACGCTAGCATTCAATGGAGGCATCTTAATCTGTTCCCATACTGTTCTATGACTTCTCTGCCCTCCACGATAATTTTGCCTTCGTCCACCATAAGTTTCTTGCATATGATCTAGCCTCTGAATCTTATTATTGCTGTTACGGTTATAGTAGTTCCTTTCTCGCTCAAACTCTTCTTGATCATGGCTTCCCATGGCTACTATCTTCTGCTGTCCCTCATCAGCTCTCCTTGCACTCTTTGTCCTTGCGAAGTGCTCGCCACCGTATTGATGAACTGAGGTAACAAGCTTGCGTTCGCGGCATTCGAGTTTGTGTTCGCAAATCGGATAAGAATTCATTTCATTCTGTCTTTCTTCTAAGGCGATATATTCTTCCTGTAATTCTCGAGCTTCGCCATCGTGATTGTATTTTTGACTCTAAAAATTTGAATGTATAACAAGTTAGTCGCAAAGAGAGCATTCACAAATGAGAGGATGAGATATCTCTCCTCAACCCGTCCCCGCCATTTCGCTACACATGGTTCTCCATCTCATTGTCAACTGTCTTAAGCTCTCGCCAATCCTTTGTTTCAACCCGAATACATCTTCAATACACAGTCGCGAAGAGTTGTTACTTATGTATGCTCCCAGGAATGTGGCTTGCAAATGATTGAATGATGTGATTGTGTTCCTTGGTAGACCTTCAAACCATTTTAGTGCTTCTCCTATTAAGCTTGACGCGAAATATTTGCATAATATGGCATCATGATTCTCCCATTGTAACATACATCTCATGTAAGCTTTAATATGTTGTATCGCACAGGTTGTTCCATCAAAGATGTTGGTTAACGCAGGTAGATTGCACTTAGGAGGTATTCCTCCCATCTGTACTTCTAGTGTGAAGGGGTTCTTCGCGGCTTCTGCGATGGCTTCGTCCAGTTGTCTCCTTCCTCCTTCCCTTCTGTTATTCAGTAATCCTCTCATTTCAGCTAGTTCTCTTAAGATTTGTTCATTTGCCTCAGAATTTGTTTCTCTTGGTCTTTTAGCTCTGCTTCTCTCCTTCTTCGCTCGTGCCTATTTTGACCTTCCTGTTCATTATTTTCTCCTCTTCTTTCCTCGCGACGCTCTTCTTCGTTTCTTTCGCCAATTCGCACGCCATTATATCGATTATTCTCTCTTCTTGGTTGCCTCTCAGCTCTCATCATCTGCACCCTCTCATATTCTTCATTAATATTTCTATTGGTACGATTTTGTTCCCTTCTTCTCTCGCGGTTGTCATGGTTATTCTGCTGTAGGATTGCTTCTTCCATCTCTTGACTTTCCATTTCTCGCTCTTATTCTTTCTCTTTCGCGAGCTAGTCGCGCTTGTTCAATGTAGTGTCTCTCAATGTCATCCTCGATCTCTCGGTTTCTTCTCAATTCTTCTCTCCCATGCAAGATTATTCTTCCTTCAAAGATTGGGTCATTCGGCCCTTGGAGTTGCATGTTTTCTTGATTTTCCCTATTTCGCTCATTTTGAAGATTTTCGGTGAGGAATATAACGATCTTCTATTTCCCGAGTTCTCTCGCCATGCTCTGTATTCGGATTTTGTGTTTCTTCCCGGCACTTTCGTTGGTAAAACTCTCCTTCTTTCTTCTCTGTTCGATCTAGAACTTGATCTCACGCTACTTCTAGATCTCCTTCTTTGCAACCTCATATTTTCCATCCTCGAGTTCATGATTTTGTCTTGTCAAGTTTGCTCGCTCTCTCTCGCTTCTAATCGTCTCTCTTCGTGTATTGTTTGTCTCAATCTTTCTAACGCTGCCATTTCTTCGTTTCTCGGATTCATTTCTCCATTCATCCCTTGCTCTCCTTGTCCATTGTTCACCACCGGCTCCTCTTCTCTCTCGTCTTCGAATCGGATCTCCAAGTATGCACACTTACTCTATCATAATCCACAGCCGTGTTTGCTACTGGAGAGATTGGTGGCTGGTTTTGACCTTCTCCATCATTTCTCATATTCATCCTTGATGATTCTCCGTTTCATTCCTCCTTTCTCCAAACAAGTCTCCCACTTCTTCTTACAATCGTTGGTTGCTCTTGTACATTTCTTCTTCTAGCCATCTTTCTTTTCAATGAATTCTTGAGTATCTTTTCCAAATCTCTTCTCTGTTAATCCAAATTCTTTCCAATTTCTTCGTCAATCACTGCTCGTCCCTGTTTCTAGCGCATATGTAGTAGCAGGTTTTCCCACACTACACCCCTCACTATATTTTGGTTAATTAGTCCATTGAAAGTTGCATAATTGAGAATGTTTATTGATTAATTTCATGAGTTCTACACAGGAAAAGTAGAATTACACTTAGCAAGTAAAACACTCTTAAACTTTCTCTCTCCTAATGACTTGCCTAACAATTCTAAAAAGATCTCCCCCTCCAACAGACTCACTCGACCCTTTATATAGGGTAATACATAATGGATGACAGCTAAGCTATCCTTTATTTTCGGGAATGTCTCGCGAAGTGTCGCCAGTGTACAACTATTCAATCTCGCGACACTTCTTAACCCTCGCGCGAGATCTCACGTCTTCTTTATGTTTCGCCTGTCGTTATTCTTTGCGTCGTTTATTTTAGCTCTCTGCGACTGCCTCGCGACATCGTCGTTTATTAACTTCGCGAGTCCTGTTCGTTGCGATATTATGGTCCTACAAATACCCCTATTAATTATTTACACCTGAGTTAAATGGTCTTAGTTAATGTGTTGCGGGTAACACTAGGTCATGGGGTTTTACGATTTTACCCCTTGTCTAAAAACCACCATCAACAACAGGAATGCCATTGTTTTAAAAATAGATCAAAAAAATTAAAACTTAGATATCTTTAAAAATACACATCGGATTTTTGCAAAATTAATATATTTGGAAAGCTCTTTAAATTATCTACGTAATGAGTACAAACAAGGATATTAAATTTTTATTTTAATATTTTTTCCCCATTATTATCAAATTTGGTGTTGTTAAAAGAATCCAATTCAAGCAATAAAAAAATAAATTCCTTATGTTTTGGTTTCCTTGATGGTGACCATTCCAAATCAGTACCAGCTCATGCTATTAATAAGGATACGTTTCTGATCTTAAGTTCGTGCAGGAATTTATTCATCTAATCATAATCTTAGTCACGGATAACTTTAAGTTTCACGTGACTATATTCCCTAATATAATTAAGTTTCCATATCTAATCTGTACGAATTTACCTATTAAACCTATATAGTAATAAATATTTACCTAATTAAGAAACTAATCCGTTTATAACCATTATAGGGCTTCCCAGTCAAAAAAAAAAAGAATTTATTTATATATTGGTATACAGATTCTGTGTATGCCACTTTATTTTACTTTTCATCATTCCGAGCATGTCATTCTGTGTATATATGTGCGATGTCTAATTATAATCATGGATGATGTGTGTTTTACGGATCATGGCTAGGCTAAATTATAGGCTTAGTGAGCCCCCGAAATTTCAACCTAATCAAGGTAATTTTAATGTGCGGACTACGCTTGACCGTAGATTTCTATAATTGACAGCAAGGACGGTAGGCTCCGACTAATATGACCCGACCAATAATATTTCGGAATTTGCGTAATTTGACCTGACCAACAAAATACCGGAATTTGCGTAGGGGACTACGGCCGGGGCTGTAGGCCCCGGCTAATTTGACCCGGTCAACAAAATACTAGAATTTGCATAGAGGACTACGGCCGGGGCTGTAAGCCCCGGCTAATTTGACACGACCATAAAACACTAGGGTCGCAGGCCCAAACTAACTTATAGACTTGATGTTTGACAGTTCTAATCTCCGACCAAACAACAGAAAGAAAGCAAAAAAGGTTGAGCCCCGGCCGTAGGCCGGGGTGATACCTAGTATAATTATAAAAGACTAATATTAATACTATGGACAATAAATACAGACACAAATTTTTTAGTAATTATGCATATTGAGTCCAAAGTATCCTCAACTCTGTCCCTCTCTCTCATTCTGATCCCGGTTATTTTCTGGCTTCTAAATGTAAATACCTTGCCACGCTCTAGCTTATATTTCATATTTTGGTATAACAACCAATACTTCATTTGGGAATGGATGTCTAACGGATGGGTGATATATCACCCGCGTCCAACGCGTCAAAACTACCGATTTCAAAAATTTACCCGCACCAAAATCAGCGGAGAAACGGAATGGATGTCCCGTGTCCACCCGCTAGAGCGCAAATTAGTTTGGTAGATGCGGGTGTTTTTGGTCGCCCCTACTGTGTGGTAGAAATCCAGATCCTTGCTTATTTTTTTTGGTGGGCTTTTACTAAGGTGTTGACATTTTTGATGGGCTACCCCCGTAAGGTGGTTATCGGCTAAGCCTTATAGAAAGTCGTTCGCCAGTTGTAAGAATAAGTTAAGGAAAATCCACTTATACTCAATTAGTTCAGCCCCTTGAATTGCTGCTTGTCTGATTCAAGTTCTGAATCGTCAAAAGCTCCGTTTCTTTGTCATGGAAAATCCACTTATACTCAATTGAACAATTTCAGATAATAATATAATAATATAATAATACTATAATTTATTAAGAGCCTTCAAATTGAATACAATAATATTTTGAATTAAATCAAAAAAGAAAGAACACGAATGGATTTGGTGAACCACCAATTAAAAAACTAAAGAAACATTATTTCCAATAATCCATCAACGTAGGCTTGCTCCGGTGGCTTTCTTTGTAAAATCCCCTAGCGCCTTGGCCCTGGCTAGTCTCTTGGGGAGCCTTGTTAAAATCCTTTTGGGGATACCCGTTAAGCCCCTTATTCACTGTCTGGGGACGGCGACGCATCAATTCCATACCGATCTTAAACGAAGCGTAAGCATCTAAACAAGCATACCTAATCTGTTCGTAGCTTAAAGTACCAACTTGATCCGAATGACCAATATCCCATCTACTTAAGGTAACCCTACTAGGCTTTTGGAGGTTCTGCCCGAGCACTTTCCACATCAAATCCTTCAACCCAGATTTATAAACATCTTCTCGGCCAAGCTTATATTCAGCCAAACCTGCTAGTTCTTCACTTCTAGCAACGGTCAACCCATGTTCAACCATGAGCTTACGCGCGTCTTGATCAATCCCAGATCCGACGAATATGATTCTCTCGTCGTTGAGAAATTTGGCAAGAGACTCAGGGACTTGGACTTTCTGAAATATTTTGCTACGACTATTTTTTTTGTTATTTTTGCTACGATTATCATCAAAGAGCCCAAAGAACTGAAATATTAAACATTGATGTGCCAAACATAATTGCAGCACGGCAACTTCCTTAGTCTTGTAAGTTGTATTACTAGTTTCATGCAACCGTGACCATTCGATGTCGAGACCCACGATAAGATTGTTGTTTTCGATTTGTCTGGCAAAACTTGTATATACATCTTGAATCCAGTCATCCACAGCCGATGTTGTTTGCGGTACTGTTGTACGGATTGTTTCGGTGTTGGATTCGGTGTAGAATTTGACATCGTAGATATACTTTGTATCTGTTTCCTCGACAATGTTCATATCTCTTGGATAATCCCTTGGATAATATTGACCGCCATCAGCGTTGCTGGTAGAGCTGCTCATGGCATTGCCGTTCTTGGGTGCACCAGCCATTCAAGAAAATAAAATTTTAAAAAGAAAAATTTGTGTATAGATACAGAGAAGACGGATATTTGATCTATGGGAGGGATGTGAATTGAACCATGAGAATAGGGTGTGTACTTATAGTGTTTCGAATACTTGATTCCCAAGTATCTTAAACTGTGATTGAGGAAATCAGTACGATTAGGAAAGCAAAACCTAGTACAATTAGGTAACCTTAATGAATGCGGTTAATGTTTAGAAACTTCTGGAACCTACTAGAACTGTTGGCGAAACATTATGACTCGGGGAAAATTTTGAGTCAGATATTGTGTCTGACACAGACTCGAGTCAGGCTACCAATATTTAGAAGTTTGTTTATATTGCCTATATAAATGCAGTCGAATTTTGGACCTGCAAAGCCGGTGGGAATTTGATGGGCCTGCGAACTTAACTATTCGCTAGTGCGATGCAGTACATACCATGACCAACACGGCAACACGCATGACAATTACTAAACCAGTTCTATAAATTAATTTACTAAACCAGCTAAAATAAAACAACAAGAGAAAAATATCTTCGGAATATGGTGCAATCAGGCACTGTATAGCAACTAGCAAGACTCGTACGAATCATAATAATATTGTTTAGACATATTTATAACAATACAAGTAATGTTGCCGGGACATTGGTCAATAACATTTGACCAGTATTTAGCCCCCCTCAAACTGATAGAAGCGAAATAGGCTAGTTAGATGATAATCTTTTGCTCTTCCATTTGACAAGGATGACACAATGAGATAAATTTTTGAGAATTAAGAGTATTGTGTTTATTTGACTCAGGGACGGACCCAGAAATGATGGTTGGGTAGGGCTAAACTTATGACAATAAAAAATAAAAAATATAGGTTACTGAATGTTGGAAAGCTGTGCACTATAAGCAGTTAACTATTTGAATGAATGAATGAATTTCATCTTCATTCAATCTACTTGGTATTTCTAATGATGATGATTAGAGCAAGAAATGTAAACTAAAAGTCAAATTGTTTTTCGATTTTTTCTCAGTAAAAAACACAAACACATCATGGGAGAAAATCAGCCCCACAAAAAATCATTCCACTGCAATAAGAAACTAAAATTAATTTAAGTCTTACTAACCAATGAAAATGTTACCACAACACATAATCCTTCGTGTGCAATTAAAATCGATAAATGTCAAGGGAACAAAATGCTATATCCCGGGTTAGACCAAATGTTCAGGAACATCATGAAGAAGCAATACCACAAGAAGTAACTACAAGACCAAGAAGGAAATATGTCATACCTGCTAGATTGAATGATTATGTTTTATCAAGAGATAATGAAGAAACTGATGATGATGTCGTGAACTTTGCATTATTTGGAGATTGTGATCCTGTAGCTTATGAAGAAGCTTCTAAACAGCAAGGTTGGATTTAGGCCATGAATGAAGAGCTGAAGTCAATTGAGAAGAATAATACTTGGGAACTCACTGAACTTCCACCAAGAAAGAAACCTATTGGTGTTAAGTGGGTATACAAAACAAAATACAAGTCAAATGGTGAAGTAGATAGACTGAAAGCAAGATTAGTTGCAAAGGGATATAGAAAAAAACAAGGAGTAGACTATGAAGAAGTTTTTGCACCGGCCAAGACTTGATACAGTAAGGATAATAATTGTTTTAGCAGCAAAGAAAAAATGGAAGATATTTCAAATGGATGTGGAATTAGCATTCTTGAATGGAGTATTGGAAGAAGAAGTTTATGTTGAACAACCAGCAGGTTACATTATGGAGGGGAAGGAAAATGAAGAATATAAGTGTTGATGGTGGTTTTTAGACAACGGGTAAAATCGTAAAACCCCATGACCTAGTGTTACCCGCAACACATTAACTAAGAGCGTTTAACTCTGGTGTAAATAAT